>CM061919.1:76200177-76357077 GCA_031002005.1 Vandiemenella viatica
CATAACTAGTGAAAATGCATATAATCCAGTCTCTAGTGATAACCAACACAAAAATGGAATTAACAAGAGTAAGAATAACTATAATACAAGCTACTGGTGGCAAGCTCAATGATGTACTAATTAATCCAAAATTGTACCTACAATACTTACAAATAATTCAAAGACATTTAGGTGCAGAGTGCTATTTTTTTGGGCTTTACACCTCGTTGACAGCGACAGCAAGGAATGGGAAGTAATTCGGCCATAGCGTTTTTGAAGGAAGTATCCTGGCATTTGCGTGGAGTGATTTGGGACAGTGAGCAACTGTCAACGTGGCTTTGATGGGCAATAATTTACGAATTATAATTGATATAACAATTGGAACTATTAATTCTGTCTTAAATAAATAATCTGTGTACACATTTCCAGTCTTTTAGAAACAGACAGGATACATCGGATGGGAAACTCATTATGTATTATTCTTTACTACAAAATGCATATGCAGTGCTGAGTAACCATGATCTAGATAACTGTCAGAATTCTGCTTTCACCATCTGTCCTTTACTTAATCTAAATTATAGAAATCTGGCTACCTTTGAAATCTCCATGTTCTTCTCAAACAATTTTTCAAATCTATGCTAACTTCTATAAATCAAAATTGGATATTTTCAATGCCACAACTACATGATATCACTTTTACTTGTTGGGACAAGCACCTAAACCAAACTAAATAAAACTTTTCGGTTCACGAATTACTGAGCAAGCTACACATTTTTAATTCCTTGGAGAAAATTTCCTCATACCAGTCTTACATAAAACCACTATCTATGCTAATTTGTCCTACCCAACAAGTGATATTTCAAGAAACTAACTGAACTAAATACTGAAGCACTGCTGCCTAATGCAGCTCAAATTATAACAATGTTACCAATCTCAAGTAAAGATAACACTAAAATTAGTGAAAATAGTATGACCAAATGTTTAATTTAATTTAATTGCAATGGAGCATATGCTCCGGTGGCAATTTCCCTACACACCCAACTTCCCCCTATCCTGCACTCACCTACATTTGCCCTCTACAAATTTTAACTTTAAATTCTTTTAACGTTTTCGGTAGGTTATTCATCATTCCCCTTGATAACTCATTCCAATCCCTGACACCCTTACCTAAAAAAGAAAATCTTCCCACACCCTTGTGCCTGAAATCGAGTGCCAGTTTGTGGTCATGGTCATCTTTTCCCTTCCATGAACTACTTTTCATACCTACTGCAATATCTTTCCATGCCTCATCGCCAGTATACGCCCTGTACACTCCCATGACCCTCCTCATCCTCCTCCTGTCTTGCAATGAATCCCATTCCAGCTCCTTTATCATATCTGTCACTGATTGCATCCTGAAACTATACATTAACTTCTTTCAAACTTGCAATGACTGTTGAACTAATGGGAGCTAATGTTTTGTTTATTGTCACAGGCTTGGATGCTGTTATCACAAGACATTTGGGATTAAAAACTACTGTTGTTTAAACTTTGTAAACCAGAAGTAGGGGTCAAAGGTGCAAAGCATGAAAATAATAATAAATTGGTATTTAACTTAATACAACTTGATTAAAACAGGCTTTGAGGACAAAGCTGATCTTCAACTGGGGGGGGGGGGGGGAGAGGGGAAATAATAGAACATTTTAGGTAAATTGCAAAAGCATGAGATAGTGACTAAAAGTAGAAGCTGTCTGCTTCAGGCAATGAAATGAGCGTTACCTAACTAATGAGTCACATTGCTATGGCACATGAAATGCAGTACAACAGCCAGTGATCAAGCTCCAAATGCAAGCACGAAACATCTTAAAGTGCCTAGAAAAGCCATCGAACATTCAGACACAGGAGGTCATACCAGTCATGTGGATTACCATGTGAGGAGTGAGTATATGAAAGGGGTGTATGGTTAAGCTCACCGTCGGATGCCTAAGGGTACTATGTTGCACTGAGTATTGAGGGATCACCGATAAATCAGATGGATCCTTACCAGCAGAGTTCTTGCCACTCTTTGATTGAATACTTGTAACTTCGTTAATCTTGACTACATTTCTGAGCTTGGAACCTTGCTTCGTGGGTAACCTACAACTTGTGTATGTCCTGCTTAGTGGAAGAATAAAATAGTTAATACCAATGACTACTTCAATTATCAAACCAGTACAAAAACTCATAGTTATTGACGGTTACAAGACAAGTAGCCTAGCTTCAAGAGCCCAGACCAGTCTGGACCAGACGGCTGGCAGCTGAGAATTCACCACCAGGTAAGTCTGAAAATAATAAGCACTGTTCACCATTACCACCAAAGTTGAGCCATTTCATAAACTAGTAGCTGGATCCTTAGCTAAAAATTTTTTTTAAAAATGGGCCACTACACTGGTAATTAGTTCACCTCATTATGTGTAATCCATCTTTTATCCCAAGTCTGTCAAAATATTGCGTTATTCATGTTTGTCTTTCTTTTGTGTTCATTGATGCCTGGATGCCTTCATCTATGGTAAGTGTTGGGTTTGCTGTGCATTCCTGATTTTCAGAACTATGAGACATTTATTGAAGGGAATTAAAATACCAGCTGTATCAACTGATCAATGTTTTGATCAGTGTTACACAGTAGCAGGAGTTTTGGTTAATTAAGATTTTTTGAAGCCTGTTTGCTTAATACAAGTTTTCTCTCTTCTTATTCACAATACAAGACACATAATTTTGTACAGAATTGTAATAATTTTTTCCCCTTAAATTATATGAGAAGTTATTTTCCTTTTTGCCATCCCAGAAGTAATATCACTTGACATCAAGGAAAAACTGGCCTTTGTTTTCAAACATCGGCCAGAAATGTTACTATTAACTTGAGATTATGTGTGTTACTTATTAACAGTTCTGTTTAGTTAAGCGTCTGACAAGAAATGATTTGCAAAAACACTGAAAGAAAAGTAAGTATTGCATTTAAATGAACATATTAATTATTAGTTACTTTTAATTTATTTAGATTGATTTGATGTAGATGTTTTTATTAAATTCTTGTTAGATAGGAATTAAAAATACTCCTGATTTATCTACAGAATATATTTCAAATTACGTCTTTGACCTTATTAATAAATGGTTTACAGTTAATGGCTTGTCTTTAAACTTTGATAAATCTCAATATATGCAATTCAGTAACCCACACAGATTAACACCAGATATAGACATAAAATTTGCAGGCCAGTCCATTCAAGAGACAGTGTGTGTGAAATGTTTAGGTTTGTATCTGACTTACTAAAGCGATTTGGTGCAACCACATTTGTAATTCGTACAATTTCAGCTACAGGTGATGACCGTATGAGGCATCTAGTTTATTTTGCTTATTTGCACTCATTAATGCCATATGGAATAACATTTTGAAGCAATTCTACTCATAGAGACAAAGCGTTCAAAGCCCAAAAGCGAGTAATAAGAATTATGTGTGGAGTTAGCAATAGAACTTCATGTAAAGAGCTATTCAAGAAGTTACAGATTTTAACATTGGTAACTGAGTACATATACACATTAATGTCCTTTGTAGTCTCAAATTATACTTTGTTTGAAACAAATAGTAAAATATACAATTGTGGCAAAGGAAGTAAAAATGATCTTCAGAAGGATTACCAGTCGTTGTAATTTGTTAAAAAAGGGGTTCAGTATTCAGGGATACATATCTCCAATAAGCTACCAAAACACATTAAATGTCTATCAGATGATAGGAATAAATTCAGGAAAAAAATTGAAAGAATTTTTAATTGACAACTCCTACTCTGCCAAAGAATTTATTTTTAGGGTATCTAAAACATAAACTGCCAATAATTTGTGTAAATGTAGTTGAAATAATTAATTTCCCATGTATGCTATGACTGTACATCTTCTGGTGTATGTATAATTTTGTTATGCAATTGTTTATCTGTAAACTGACAACCTTCCACATCCCACAGAGCCAGTCTTTTATATCGGGATCAATGGAAAATGAATGTATTGTATTGTATGAAAACTTGAATTTTTTAGCAACAATGTTAGCAGAAGTTTTATCACATTGAAATTCAGCCTTGGTCAGAATGAGAAATGGCACTTTACAGCAAAGGACATGAGTAATTCAAGAGTTTATTTATTTATTCATAAATCATTATTTTGTTTGAATTAAAGGATAAGGTTTGCCATTATAGGATATAATTTATAGGAGAATTGGAAAAATAAATAGTATCTATAATGTAATATGGCTTCGGAGAGTCATGGTAGGAACTGATTTGGCACAAGGTTTTGGAGAAGACAATCACTGATTGGCTGTTTTGGTCATGCGAGTGATAAAGAGAGAGAAGTACACTGATTTCCAGGAACCACATGAGATTCTTGCTCCAGACAGCGAAGTGTGTTATGGTCAGTACCAATCTTGGTGGTGAATTGCTCATTTTTACTGGTTACAATTGGTCTATTAAATGATTTTAGGAGAATAAAATGTTACACAGTATAGGAAAATGGTAAACCTAGATACTGAAGTGTATTTCGTGAAGTATAAAAAACCATTAGTTGTGCGGGTTTTATCATGTGAATGTGACCACTCCTTATGCGTATAGCTAGAACCACTAATCTAGGAATTGTATGAAGATCCAATTAAGTAATAATAGGCTCTGTTTGCAATAATATTTTCAGTTTTTTAATGAGTACATTTTGAATACAACATTGTTTTTATTCAGTTTTAAGTCAAGAACCCACATATTGTATATTTGACGTTGTGTTAAAACAGGTGACCATTCATATTCTCAGGGCTAAGTCTTTGGGTGACGACCACATCAAGAATCATTCAAAGTTTATGAGTAGTCAAATATTATACCAACAGTTGAGTCACAACAGTCAGAGCTAAAGGGATAGTTTATTGTAATGAACAATGCATGAAAACAAGACACAGAGAGCATAAACCATCCCGCTACATAGTTCCACACTTATCATGACCTATGCAGCCTAGACCACAATGGCATGATGTAAGTTATTAAAATTTACTTTTAATATCCTCCCTTTCACTGATGGAGGTAATTATTTCAGATACATGTAAGTAGTTCCAACTATGTCAGCCATTCAAACATCTATCTGAATCACGGGTAACAAAAAAGAAAAATGTAAAAATCTATGAAGATTTCGGGTCAAGATTATATTTTGATGCATGATGTCACTAACATGAAATACAGTAAATGTATTAATTTGGATTTGATTGATGCTTTGATTTTCTAGTGGCAATATTAGCAGAGATTGAGGTTATGTTGAAATGTAACCTGAATCATAAATGCAGAGGGGGGGGGGGGACAGATACCAATTACTTACCACAGATGAAGGCAGGAAGGCGAGATGAACACGTAAAAACACAAAAAAATACACAAAAATGCAGAAATTTCGGCATAAGCCTTAATCATTTGAGAGGTGAGACATATGGCAGGGGGAAAGATGTGGTCACATCCTGACCTGCCACATGCCAAAATATTGTGCATTTGTGTTTATTTTTTTTGTGTTTTTGTGTGTTCGTCTCGCCCTCCTGCCTTAATCTGTGGTAAGTGACGGGTATCTGTTACCCCCCTCCGCATTTATGATCCCTATCCTATCTTATTTTCAGTGCCTTATGGCAGTTTCTTTGTTTCAATTATCCAATTGTAACCTGGATCTGGTTGACAAATGAAACTTTTTGCTACAGTGCAAGGCATAAATGATTGCATCAAGTATTTTATTATAATTCTATTTAGTTAAGTAACTGCAAAGAAAAGTTTTTCTAGAACACTCAATTCAATCCATCATTCTCAGGGGTCTAGTTAAGCCATAAAACATTAGCAGACACTACATGACTTAGAAGTCTAAAATAATAGAATAAGAAACAAAGCACGTAGATAATTATAAATTTTTCATATTCACAATTAATGATCATGACAAAATTATTTAACATATTTTGCATTTTCATTTTTGAAGATATAAACAAATTTTGGACAATCAGTTTCACCAGTGCTGCCTATCTTAGGTTGTAGCAAATAGGTACAGAAGAGCTTTAGCAAACTGGAATATCTCTGAACCACCAAGTTTTGATTCACCATACACTCTGTCAACAAATGTGATGGGTACCTGAAAAAAAAGTATGACGTGCTTATTAACAATTTTAATTTTTAAAGAGCATACACATCGAATATTTTATGAATAAGGAGTTTATTGTGGTATTATATATTTTTCTTAGATAAAAAAGAAACTGAGTGTACTTATCAAAATGTTTCTAGTTGCCCTAAAAGATCATTATAATTGAACAGGAAACACTACACAAGCCTATATGAAATTAAACAAATATAGAGAAACAAAACCAAACATTTATAAAATCTGAAAGCAGTAGGGGTGTGACAACAAACACATTGATTACTACTGGCACTGTGTCAGAGGTAACTGTGAGAATCATTACCAAAAACTTCACTATGGTACCAACATTATATTTACTATAGGCAGCAGATTTATTGTAGACAGTAAATCTAATGTGGGACCAAAATGTTGTTTATTTAAGAGTTTATCTTATTATTCACTGTCATAATCCTTCTGCTTTCAGCTTCATTGTCGTTGTTCGAATTGATAGTACATTGATGAACTGATACAAGATGAACTGCAATGAACACTACAGCACAATTGATAGAATATGATTATGTTAGGTTAATAATAAATACAATGTAGCAATGAATACTTAACACCACTTGTTTTTTACTTAGTTAGCTAACATGTAACAATATCAGTTCAGTACTCCCTTTTGCAAAATCTCAAATTTATTAGAAATGTGAATTTATAATTTCTCATCAAATTTTAACTCATTTCTCCAAACAAGCAATAAAACTATTATACAAATTTCAGAACCTAATATGAGCGCACCTGAATAATCTGAAGACTTATATATATACGAGGGTCGTCTCAAAAGTAAGCTACACTTAAAAAAAAAAAAAGCCCAGAATTTGTTTAAAAGGTTATATTTGTGAAACTACATATATTAGTTATTTTTCTACATAATCTCCTTGAATTCCAATACATTTTTGGTATCGTGGTAAAAGTTTTTTTAATCCAGCGTCATACCATTCTGCTGCCAAACTGGTTAGCCATGTCTGAGAGTTTCTTCGTTTGCGAAGCGTCTTCCCCCAAGGTGTTGTTTCAGCTGTGGAAATAGATGAAAGTCGCTTGGAGCGAGAACAGGGGAGTATGGTGGGTGTCCGAAAACATCCCATCGAAACTCTTCAAGCAGGTCTTGAGTTTGACGAGCAGAGCGTGGACGAGCGTTGTTGTGGAACAAAAACACTGTTTTCATCAACTTTCCCCTCCTTCGGTTCTGGATCGCCCTCCTGAGTTTCTTTAACACCTCACAATAGCGTTCAGCTGTTATCGTTGTCCCACGTGGCAGGTAGTCGGTCAGCAATACCCCCTTCGAATCCCAGAAGACCGTCGCCATAACCTTCCCAGCTGATTCCACAACTTTCGCCTTTTTTGGAGTTTGCTCGCCCTTCCCTTTCCACACCATGCATTGTCTTTTGGTTTCAGGTGTCCAGTGATGGATCCAAATTTCATCCCCGGTCACAATTCGGTCGAATAGGCCATCTCCTTCATCCTCAAAAAACTGCAGAAATTGAAGAGCAGCGTCAACTCTCTGCTCTTTGTGGAGGTCTGAAAGGAGCTGTGGAACCCACCTTGCACACACTTTGGACAGATGAAGATCATCAGAATTGATTCTGTGAAGCGATGCACGGCTAATTTCAACATTAGGCGGGAGTTGTGAATGAATGTCGTCGAGCGTAAGGCGACGATTGGCGTCAACGACTCTTCGGACTTCTTCGACAATGTTCGGGGCCCGTGAAGTAGATGGGCGGCCGATTTCGTTGTTCGTCGTGTGTTGTTGTCCTCCCTTCAATAAATGATTGGCGCCAACGAGAAACCATTGGCCTTGACATAACATTTTCACCGTACACACTGCACAACTCATGGTGAATTTCAGTTGCATTTTTATTTTTTACCGTTAAAAACGAATCACACTGCGTACTTCGCAATCGGCGGTAGGAGTAAGTGGTAGCTCCATAGTGGCTTGATCGCAACTGACAAATGAGTCATGGCGGCCTCTTAGGAATTTTACAGTGCTGCCACCACACCCGGACGAAAGTTCCCTGCGAATCCCAGACGTCTCCTGCCAACTGCGCGGATATAAAAAAAATAGTGTAACTTACTTTTGAGACAAGCCTTATAGTAAACAATGAAATAAAATACACTAAGTAGAGAAACGGAATTAAAATAGTATAGGGAAATGAGTCCCCACTTACCTTTAGATGATGGCTGTGTGGTGCGTACACACAGAAAAGACAAAAACACAAAAGTTACAGAAATTTTCGGGACGAGCCTTTTGTCAACAGGAGAAGATTATCGGAGAGTCTTTCTGTGAGGCAGTCTCCCACATCACCCACCTCCCATAATGTTCCCCTGTTGACAAAGGGCTCGTTCTGAAAATTTCTGTATCATTTGTGTTCTTGTCTTTTCTGCGTGTACGCACCCCACATCCATCATCTAAAGATAAGTGGCGGCTCATTTCCCTACCCTGATTTATATATAAATATTTACAGCAAGAGTCCTGCGGCGTTGAGACATGGAAAAAAACACGTACACACAAAGAGCATGAAAAGTTCAGACTTATAGCCTTCTTCAGCAATAGAATGAGATGGCTGCCTGATCGAAGCTGGCAGCCAACTGACTGTGCAGGTCAGGCCAGCACTCAAGGAGGGGGAAAAACAACATGGTCAGAAGTGAGGTTGGGGGTGGAAAGGCATAAACCCGAAAATAATTAATCTAATTGTAGAAACCAGGCACGGAAATGCTCCAGATGTTAGCTGAAAGTATTTTCTTATCTTCTACTTGGATGTAAAACAAATTTTGATGTCAAATACAACTAAAAGATTAGCCCTGGTGAGTGATGGTTCCATGGGAAAAGGTTGATGGTGTAGGGAATGGGTGGAAGAGGAGAAGGAATACTGGTGCTATCTTAAAATAAGTTCTGGTGACAGTATGGTACCCAATTTATACTGATAACCTCTTCTTAGGCCTCTTGGATGGTGCTGACCAGAAACCCCTCTTGTGGGACAGATTCACTGATGACATTTTCATGATCTGGACCCACAGAGAAACCAATCTACTCAGTTTCCTTAATAAACTAAATATCTCCAAAACTCTGAATTTCATGTAGACCTATTACCACACACACATGCCACTTTCCTGGATGTTGAATTATCTCTCACGAATGGCTACATGGCTCATCTGTCCATATCAAACCTACCAACTTACATCAGTATCTTCATTCTGACAGCTGCAGTCATCATTTGCTCCCTGCCTTACAGAATTGGCATTTGTGGGAGACACATATGTTTGAATGAGCAGGCCCTCACACAGTATTCCAACAACATCTCTCAAGCTTTGATATCCCACCATATTTAGTTCATAAACCAGTCTCGCATGCCACATCACAACCCTCTCCACCTATCAATCATTCAAAACCCTCTAAAGTCAACAACAGCCCCATTTTGGTCACCAAATACTTTCCAGGTCTGGAATTCATCAACTGTATCCTTTGATAAGGCTACAATTTCTTTAGAGCCTATCCAGAAATAAGAACCCTTCTTCAAAAAACCCTCCCTCACCCACCTAGAATCTGCTTCACCAACTCAACCAACTCCTAGTCCATAAACTTGGGCCTTCCTTTTTACCAAAAAACATATTTTATGAGACAAGGATGACTGAGCCTGGCGACTTTGGCATTGCATTTAGAATGATGCGGGTCAAATCCCTGTCTGGCCATCCAAATTTGGATTTCCACTCTAGGTCAATGCACAGTTCCTTCATAATGTCAAAACCAAATTCCTTCCCATTACTTGCCCCCAATCCTATTCAACCTACAATGACCTTGATGTTGACAAGGTGTAAAACCCTAAGTTAAAAAATCAACGGTGAGACAAAAACTGCACAATATAATTTCTGAGGAAATAAGAGGATTCAGAATAATTATTAGCAACACAGTCAATACACAGATTGATTCTTGGCCTCATTATAACCTTTGATACATGATACATTACCATAATACAAGACGTTTCTTTAGGACTTTACAGCTCATTGACAATGAAGGGGAGAGATTGTAGCAGTGTCATATTCTCCTAAGGGCATAGGCGGTGACTGCCTGGTACAGAAGGTCAATGAGGGGCGGCCGCAGGGGTATCCTTTTGGGTTTTGGTGGGCACCCCTGATCTCCAGTGGATGTAACTTTTTCGTATGTATAAAAAAATAGTGGAAGTCTATTGATTATCCGTTTTCATTTTTTATGATAACTCTTACATATTAGGCAGGAAATTGTGTGCAGGTATGTACTGCGTAATTAACTGTGCCTGGTAAATTCATTGCGATGGCAACATGCATAATCGAGGGCTACCTGACGGGGAACGAGGAAGGGTAGAGCACTAACTGTTGACTTGCAGTCCTTTCATGTCATTAATTTCAAGTATACTTCCACTGACAGATATATTGTTTTTGACTGGATTAATGTTAATTTCTTGTCATGAGTGCTACTGCCAAGAGAAAATATCTTAGTGGTCATGCTTTCCGAAACGAAGCTAAACATACAAGGTCTGTCCCAAAAGTATGCGACCTTCCTTCATATTTCCCCACTGGTGTTATTCTCCATCATCGGGCTTCCTTTGAAGCAGAACCCATTTGATTTAAGAATATGCTTCCAATGGCTTTCCCACTGTTGGGAGCTGTCCTGGAACTCCTTTTTTGGTATCGCCTTTTCATTATATTAGTTTTTTTGTCAACAAATCGGTGTTCTTTGGGTGATATTTGTAATCTTGGGAACAGCCAAAAGTTGCAAGGAGCTATATCAGGACTTTAAAGAGGCTGATGGAGATTTGTCAAATATTGCTGCACGAGTTTCAATGCATACATATGCTAACATATTATCGTGTTGAAGAAGCCAGTCACCATTTGACCAAATCTGAAGCTGCTTTCTTCTGTGTCATTCAATCTTCTAATAACTTCAAGATAATATTCTTTGTTGATCATCTGATCTTTATAAGCATATTCATGCTCCACAATACTCTCGTAATAATAATTAAAAACATCAACAACAACTTGCTCCAAATTTGGGGTGCTTTTTCGGTTGTGGTTTTGATGACAGCTTCCACTGCAAAGACTGTCATTCTGTTCCAGGATCATACCAATAAACCCACGATTCATCGCCAGTTATAATCTTTTTAAGCAGATTTTCATTATTACTGACCATTTCCAAATTGTCCTGAGCGATTTCAATTGATCGTCACTCATACACGTTTGATATTATCTTTTTTAATTTTTTTTTATATCAAAGGCTGCCCAGAGTGTGGGTTACTATCAACAGATGTGTGACCATCTCTGAACCATCTATACCACTCTTTTTATTTGTGTTTTTCTCATACACTCATTCCCAAATGCCATCTTCATTATTTGGATGGTCTCTGCACAACTCTTTTTATGATTAAAGCAAATTTAATGCAAATTCGTTGCTCCGATCATTCCATCATTGCTTACAACAGCAAGATACAAGAATAAGGTGTCCCGGTGACAACTAAGGCATCTAGGGAGCTAATCAAGCTTTGCTGTTGACACTCATATGCAGCATATGGCACTAAAATTGTCAGGAGTGAAGATATGAAGGAAGGACAGATACTTTTGGGACAGATGTCATACACTGAAAAAAAATGAGGCAGTAGAAGACAATACTGCCATACACTCTCACAGTACTGAATTATACGAAAAACTGTTCGCATAAAACTGTTCCAACTGTGTCCACATAAAATTTAGTCAAAACTAGTCTCTGCTGCTCACTTATATAAGTTTCATAGAAAGTTCCGGAATATTATAAAGGCTTCAGACAGATGTTTCTCGAATCTTAACAGTACTTAAAAACATTTTAAAAACAATCAATATCAATACATAGTCGTTTGTAATCATAAAGAAATGCTCAGAAATGAAAATTAAAAATATTTAAACACAAAATTATCCAGATAAATCATTTTAGACTGTTGTAAATTGGATTACAAGTATTTAATCAATTTTCTTGCATAGTTCTGTCCTTAAACATATTAAATAGTATTTACATAATTTATTTTCACAAATCAAAGTTCAGTTACACCAATTTACTATAAATTGCAAGACAAACATACAAAATCATATTTACTGAACCCCTAGCTTGCTACAAATAATTCATAAAATACAATTCCATTTAAAGTCTTGGTTTTAAGGCTGTTAGATCATCCTGGAGATAGTTACATTGTTTGCAACTTACGACAATGTCATAAAAACTATGGTAGCTAATGTTACCCAGCCTTTCTTTAAAAAAGAAAAAATATCCTCAACACAAAATAATTTTCTTTTTATGTTGAGCCTATTCTTGATATCACTCATGTTGACCAACTTTACTGATTATGAGATTTGTCAAAGAAACCGGATAATCCTTTGAATGATTTTTATGCTGCTGTCTTAACCCTTGTCACAGATCAAAAGACATGTTGAAAGCTATCCTTGACATCTTTGTGACTCTTAATATTAGCATTAATAACTACAGAGGTCAATCCCAAGATAAATCCAGCACTATGTCTGGAAGCTACCAGTCTATACAAGCAGGAATGAAGGAACTAGGCCTTTATGAAATGTATGTAACATGGTCCACACATTCCTCAAATTTGATAGGGTCATCAGCCACTGAATGTTGCCAACAGGCTAATCAGTACAGTAGAACTCCAATTATATGAATCAATTGGGACCGGACTCCATTCAGACTCTTGTATCCTTAGCACCACGATTCCTCACTGGTAGCCATCTTTGAAAAAAATTCAGGGTCCTCTTTGAGCTGATTTTGAAGCTCAAAACATGCCAGAAGTTGACGCTCCGTTTGCTTGTCTGTGAGAAGGCGAGGGACAAATTTTGCGGAAACGCTTCTCATGTCTAAATCTTCAAATAAAATCCTCTAAATTCAAATTCCATGATATTCCAGACATCTCACAGAGTTTATCAATGGTTCAGCAACAGTCTTCACGAACGAGGACATTGATTTTGTCGATGTTTTCGTCACTTCTTGACATTGAGGGGTGCCCTGAACAGGGTTGGTCATCAATTGAGATTTCTCCTTTTCTAAAAACTGAAAACCACTCGTAGACTCCCCATAAGCAGTCTTCAGCATTACAATAGTTTCTGTGGCTGATTTCCCCAACAGGTAACAAAATTTCATAGCCATGCGTTGTTCCCGACAATCTGCCATCATGTTTTCGCCAAAATGAAAAAAAGTTGTTTTACTAAAAAAACTATCATGGGTGAACCGATGCACTCACAGCAACACAACATCGCACACTGACTCAGGTGCCGTGACCGTAATGGACACCAGGTCAAACAATAGGTTCCCTACTCTCCCTCCACGACGCAACCCAATTCCCGTTACTTTTGGGTCCCCACTCGTATAGGCTGATTTGTTGATAAATTCACCAACAATAATTGTTATATGATATGTTTAGAAAAATAATTTATTTTCTTTTTTAATAATCTCGCAACTTTTTTCAAAAGTTTATGATATTTTGATAAAATAATTTTAATGTTTTATTATGGTTTCTTATATTTTATTATTATTATTATTTTAAAAAAGTTTTGGAGTACTGAAATCTCAGAATCATATATATTATTTCTATAAGGTATTTTTCTGTCACAAGCCAGTATCTTCCTTCATACTTAACTGAAATAAATGAATGAGGTGTTATTTTAAAGCTTATGGTCTTCACTTTGGTCACATAGTATTTTAAGAAATAAAGTTTTCAGAATTCAACCCTTAAGGGGCGAAAATGTCAATACGCTGTTTTCTGTGTCACTAGTCATTTATCTCCCTCGATACCTATCTGAAATCATTTAATGAATTATCATTTTAAAGATTAAGATCTCCGCTTTAATGATGTCATGCATTAAGACAGAAATTTTTCGGAATTTGACCCTTAAAGGGCAAAAGTATCAATATCTTTGAAATTCGTTTTTGTGTCATGAGTGATTTATCTCCCTTAATATCTAACTGATATAGATAAATGACAGTATCATATTAAAGACTACGGTCTCTGCCATAGGTAAGGATTTTTTTTGTAATTCAACCATTAAAGGGCAAAAATGTCATTTTTTCTAAAATGCATTTTTTGTATCTCGAGCCATTTATCTCCCTGGATATCTAACCAAAATCGATATATGAAGTAGGATTATGAGGAGTAATGTCTCAGCTTTGAGACATTATATTTCAAGAAAGAATGTTTTTGGAATTCAACCCTTAAAGAGAAAAAAAGAATAAATTTTTCTATAACACATTTTTGTGTCACGAGCGATTTATCTCCCTTAATATCTAACCGATGTAGATAAATGAAGTATCATATTGAAGAATAAGGTCTCCACCGTGGAACATTATATTTTAAGAAAGGAATTTTTCGTAATTTGACCCTTAAAGGGCAAAAATGTTAATTTTTCTAAAATGGTTTATTTGTATCTCTCTGGATATCTAACCAACATCGATAAATGAAGTAGGATTATAAGGAGTAATGTCTCAGCTTTGTGAAATCATATTTTAAGAAAGAATGTTTTTGGAATTCGACCCTTAAAGGGCAAAAGTATCAATATTTTTGCAATGCATTTTTGTGTCACGAGCCATTTATCTCGCTTCATATCTAACCGATACAGATAAATGAGGTATCATATTAAAGAATAAGGTCTCTGCCGTGGTAACATCATATTTTAAGAAAAGAATTTTTCGTAATTCGACCCTTAAAGGGCAAAAATTTCAATTTTTCAAAAATGCGTTTTTTGTGTCTCGAGCCACTTATCTCCCTGGATATCTATCCAAAATCGATAAACCAAGTAAGATTATGAGGAATAATGTCTCAGCTTTGGTGACATATTATATTAAGAAAGAAGCTTTTGGAATTCAACCATTAAAGGGAAAAAGTATAAATGGGTCTACAACGCATTTTTGTGTCACAAGCTACTTATCTCCCTTGATATCTAACCGATATAGATAAATGAGATATCATATTAAAGACTAAGGTTTCCGCCATGATAACATGATAATCTAAGAAAGGAATTTTTCTTAATTCGACCCTTAAAGGGCAAAATATATCAATATTTCAAAAATACGTTTTTTTTTTGTGTTTTGAGCCATATATCTGCCTGGATTTCTAACCAAAATCGATAAATGAAGTAGGTGCATGAAGAGTAATGACTCAGCTTTGGTGACATCATATTCAATCTCACTATTCATCGCATTTTATTCGCGAAATTTTCGCATGGATCGTCTAGTAATATTTTATAAAAGTATGTAACAAATGGTTTGTAAATATTAAAGACATTTAAAAACATTAAACTCATGTTTTTATTCATATTCGAAGTTTGTAATATCTGAAAGTGATACAAAACTATAGAAACAAAGAGAAAGCTTTCATTTCATGCTCATAGTTTCTTTCACTTTTAAGGCACCCTTTAGTTCACAAAAAGCACCTCCATCAGCCATCGCCAGTAATAAAATATTCTAAAGATCGATTTTGAAGTTGCTTGCTGGACTTGGAAATTTCATGAAGAGTAATTGTCAACTTGAAGGAATTTTCCTGTATTCATTTCCACAGTGAGAATTCATCAAAAAAATCATTTTAAAGTGTATTCATTGTATCGGGAAAAGTTTATTTTAAGAGATATTTTGGTTTGTTTATGTTTTGAAACACGCGAACAGGAAAGTAAAAAAATTTAAGATTTGAAATAGCTTTGAATTGAATAAAGCTACAGCTGACATTTTATCACCAGCTATAGTCAGCAATGTCCCGAGTATTTTGATACTAAAATTAACTAATTTGGCAAAGTTTAATTAACAGTTTTAAATAAGAGAAAATAATTTACTTTTTAATTAAAAGGATTACAGTCGAGAAATTTATGTCAGTAGATAGCCTAAGTTAAGACGATTATGAATATATAATGGTTTTGGTAAAAACTTTAAGGATTTGACAGATAATTAAGTTTTTAAAGATAGTGTGTCGCTAATTGTTGGAGTTTGAGAAAGTCCGCCAAGCTGGTCACGTGATAGACTTCAATTTTAATCTTATTGAAGTACTTTTGAATGTTGAATGTTAAATTAAATTAAAATAGATTGAACATGATGATAGGAAGCCCTCGTAAAAATTGCAAGTTAAACTATTTTGTATTTTAGGAGATGTTAATTAAAGAAAAAAGTTACTGAAGCCATAGGCCACGGCAAACTTATAAAAGGCCATGCAGCCACCATGATTTGTCTCAGTCTCTCAGTGATTTTCAAAGTAGTAACTTCGTGCTATTATGTGGGCTTATTCTTTTGTTGGAAAGTGATCGCGCAACTCGGCGCTAGTTAGTGGAGCGAATTGCTCCATGCTGTAGCGGTTTTGGCAAATTCCAACATGCCATAGTACTCGCTAATGTTAGGGGGACTTAGTGAGTTTGTCTTCTTATACAAATGTGCTTAATCTTCAATGAAACTGTTGTTCGATGCTTTATTGACGTATCTGGTACCGACAATGTACAATTGAACTTTATCCAGAATATAAGTATTGTGCAACTCTGAAACTGTGGTACAGAGTACAGTGGAAAGCCGCTCAATTTGTGACTGGTTGTTACAGCCCTGATTACAGAATTGATACATAGATTGGGCTGGGATCGACTGGAAGACAGATGCCATCATTTGTGTTTCAATTTACTGGAGAATATGCTGAATTATATGACCTATGAGTGCAGTGAGATACTTCTTCCACCAACCTATTTGGGTCACAATGGCCGGAGGGATAAGATTCGGGAAATAATATGTCATACTTATGCTTTTATGTATTCTTTCTTTCCTTGTGCTATTCGGGATTGGAATGCGCAGTATTAAGATTGGTGCTTAGCCCCCTCTGTCACCCACAATGTTTGTGAATTGTAGAGTATGGATGAAGATTATGTCTCTACAAGTATAATGACAGAGGTTACAATATTACCTGCTTTTAATTCTTTCTCTAACAGTGGAGTTTACAGGTTAAAAAAGAAAGTGTTTTTTTAAGTCTACTAGATAGAATTGAAACTTCTTTACTTAGTGGCAAATGTTCTAAACATTGCAGCATTAGAACATCTATCTATCTAACTATAAAACGAAAACTGGACATATTTGTTGTTTAAAAACTCGGAAACTACGGAGCAGATTTCGATGGGGTTTTCGCCGTTTCAAAGCTTAGAATCTTAATTCAGTTGTCTGGCATGTCTTATTTTTCAATGATAAATAACGCAGGAACATTAAATGAAATTCTGAACGTATGGTGAAGAATACCACATGTAATAAGTCGCGTTTCCAAGGCGACGCAGTGTGCACAGATAAAGCGAGGGCTATTTTTCGGCGAGCGGAAGCCGCGGGCCTGTTTGTCAAGCCACCCGCTGCACTGTTGACAATAACAGCAGGGACAGCCAACCTACAGACAATAGTGACCCGCCACTCAGATATTCTTGTATCCTGTTGCATGGAATGCTGCTCGGAGGTGGAGTGGAGGCGAGACACTTCTGGACTGTATGCCGAGGTGAGACGAGGTACTGCGAGACCACCGCCATCCTCTGTGGGCCTGAGGTTCATTTCCCGTCCCTGGCAGTGAACAGTGCGCGGACACGGTAATGTGCCTATAAAAGTGAGACTTATCGCAACATATCAAGAGCCCGGAAAATACCCCTGAGAAGCTACCCTGATTAGCTAGATACTTGTTTGAAATATTCAACTGAGCTAACCATCTGTAAATCTTCACATGTCAGATTTGTGTCTTTAGTTTGGTCAATAAAGTCATGTCTTTTGTGAACCCATTTTCTTTATGGTCTTGTAACCCCTGAGACATGTCATGCACGAGGCTCGATATCAATATGTTGGTAGAGAAAAGCTCATGTAGTTTTAATTGCTGACGCCATACAGGGTGTCTAATAAGTTTCAAAAATCAAGCCACCCCCACCAAAAGAGATTATTACATATGGTGCGCCAACCTGCAGCCCGATTGTTTTGATATGTTGCAAACAAGTCGTTGTAGTGAGTAGAACTCTGTGTTTTCAGCATTTTCTGGTGTGGTTGTAACAGCAGCAATCCAGCATGTACAGTAATTATATATGTCATGTGTGATGTTTGTATATTGTAACAGCTAGGATTTGCAAGGGCGATATGGACGCAGTTATAGGCTGTACATGTGTGATACATTGAAAAACTCTTTGTTGATTTTCACAGCCATTTTTGATGTATACTGAAATATGTCATGTTCATTATGTTGTCCGATTATGGGAGATGATTGGTGGAATGATGGCTAGCACATGTGTGAGACACTGAAGAGCTGTTTATCAGTTGTTTCCTTACACGTTATATATGATTTTTTTTAATGATAATGGTATTTTTGCTGTGTAATTAGGTTGTGAGGGCAGAGGTGTCAATGTCTGACGGTTGGAATAGAGAGATAGAATGTATGTCATTGTTAAATTGATGTGACCTATGTAGATTTTCATTCATGTGGTTGACATTATTTGGAAAATGTCATGTTCATTGTGCTATTCTGCTGTAGAATTGGAGTTTAGGAGGTCTGGTGGTCAGAAAAACAAATGTGATAGCTGATATCTGTGGGTTTCATGTTTAAAAGCAATTTGTTGATGTCCATGTTTGTTTCGGGGCTTAGACAATTTGATGTTGGTAGTGTTTTCCTGTTCTGGATGTTGATGCCTGTCGGTCCGACCAGCATTGTATTTGGCATATGTACTTTATGCTAATGGATAGTTTGTTTATGTTTCATTGTTTGACGATATTTTATGATGTGGTTGTTGTCCTGTTGTGGAAGTAAAATTAATGTCAGACAGTTCAGCGTTGAAAGTCTCATGTATACTCAATCGATGGGAAGATAACACATAAGTTAACATGGAAATCAAAGACGGCACTTCAAATTGCGAAGAAACTATGTCCATTTCGCGTATTTTGGGCGTAACGAGAAAAGAGGATGAAAGTACCATGTCTTTTTCTGGAGAAATGGCTGCCCAAAAGCCGGAGCCAGCCAAAAATCTACTGAGCGAAGCCGACAAATTTGACCGTTTGTTCGCGATGATGTCAGAGATAAATAGCGGACAAGACCGGCTAAAGTCCGAAGTCACAGAAGAAATTGCAGTACTCATAAAAGAGGAGGTTGGTGACTTAAAGAATACCGTGTCTGAAGGACTCAGGGGAGTCAAGAAAATATTGAAAACGATGCAGGAAGAACAAATCAGAATGTCCAGCGCCGTGAATCGCATTAATGAGCAGTCAAAACAGATGCAAATAGAGATGTTGGAATGGAAGCAACGGACGGAAGCGCAAACAAACCAATTAGAACTGCCAGTCGCTGATGTACAAGCAAGCACTGAAACAAGGATGAATCATATCGGAGGGCAGATCAGTGAGGTTCGTCAGAGTATCGCCGAGTGTAAAGCAGAGTGCAAAAGTCTCGGTGAGACGCAGAAGAGTTTTTCCAAACAAGTTGGAAATGAACTGCATATCCTAGGGGACCAGAGAGAGAAAGTAAGTGTCATCAGCAATGAAAATACAGTAATAGATGGAAAGGATTCTGGTAACGCCAGAAAATGTCGTCGGTATGCGATCGGCGACAAACGCACTACGGATAGATGACCATAAGTTCGCTGGTGTCTTGCAAACATGTGCACTAAAATATGTCAAGCCGCCGAAGGTGACGCTTGTAGGAAGTGAACGTATGGACTTGCAGTACGTTCATCTCATTCAAGCAGTAAAGACATGTTCAGTGATTGGGATTTCTATACTAGACCTGTCAGATGGCCAAAAATCTAAGTTTGTCTTGTATGAACAGATATTTCACGGTAGGGGTCTGCCTGGTGTTTCACTGAATGAAAAGATTTCGGCACAGGTGCCGAAGATGATTGGTTTTCACGGACTGCGTTCCATGTCGACGCATGTTCAAAACGCAGCATGCCGCAACATAAGCGTGAAGTATTTTCATTTCAAGGTTGGAAAAAATAAGAGCTCGATGCTGTGATTTCGCCCTTCTGATGTTGAGACGGAACGATGGTGTGAAAATCGTTCCCAGACGATTAAAGTCAACTCATAACTAGCAGATTTATTATGCTTTCTTGATGGAATTGACACTGAAGTGAGTTTAAAGATACCTTGTTGGTTGTATTGGTTGTAAATATGGCCCTTAGTTAAGACTTAAGCAGGTAGTATAGTGGATATAAGTACAATAGTCTATTCTGTAAACGGTAGTTTTTGTATGAGAATCGTGTACACACATTCAGATGAAATGTGTGAGTTCTGATGAAGAAGTAATGAGAATTCAAGTAAGTTTTGCTGACCCGATTAACTTCGCTACCGCTGTTAAATACTGAAAAAAAAGATCTGAATATAAAAGCTGGGACAAAGAAGAAATAATGTCTTGATAGGCTGCGAAAACGCTACATGCTGTAAAATAATCTCGCTTATAAATAATGCACTTCAAGTGGCGTGGGAATGAAAATCAAAAGTGTTCATCTGCAAGAAAGAGAATAATCTAGCGGCTAAATTCAGAATTAAATATTACGATAAGGTTGTGAACGAAATGTTGCTAGCGGGAGTAACCAAGATGGTATTGTCAATGAAAAGAGAACTTCCTTTTTGTCTACGTAGTGTCGGAGAGAGGTATGGCGTCAGAAAGGCGCAGATGTGTCATGTGCAGATAGGCTGAGTGGGAACTGAGTGTCTACAGTAGTCTTCTAATGTGGCAAATAAGTCCACCTCATTAAGCTGGGCAGCTCAATCTCCGGAATAGCCAAAAAGCGGCAGAAGTAGATTGTTGCTTTAATTGAATAAATAACAGCCTCTCACAGAAAGGTACATAACGGATGGCGTGATTTAGTCACAGGTGCGGCGCAGCATGCACAACAGTGACCGGTAAACTAAGAAAAGGAAGTTATCAATTGTTAAAAGTCATGATTATCTCATGTTCCTGAAGTTCTGGTTATTACGCCCGCGAAGATGTAAAGAAAAATATGAAAGGCCGCATAGATGAGTAAAATGTCCCACTAGACGCACTTAATATTGTTTCTGCAGTATGTTCGGTTCAAAAAGGACTGGTGATATACTGAGGTAGCATAATGTTAAAACAAGAAAATTATAGCAGTGACAAAGGGTTAGATTTGGAATGCCAAGAAGAAACAGGAGAAAGTGGCTTGTTGCGAATCTGTGAATATCAGCTGGGGCGGATGTTGTCCCTGACAGCAGGGGGGTCAACAGTGTTTGTGTGAACTTCTCGGAATAGGGGAACCAGCAGGTAGACTAATCCCCTAGTCTCTTAAGTGGAGCTGGAGCCCGGCAGGTGTGTGTCCTTGACTTTGTTCTGGGTGAATGGACGGGGTGAGATGACCGTTGTTTGCGAAGAAGCAACTTACCATCGCGTAGTGACGCTTGTCTGCAGTTTTGTTTTGAATAGTGTTCCAGTCTCATTTGATGAGGCGTGTAAGCAAATGCTGTTAGATTCGAGGTATGTGTACAAATGTTGTGACTGGTGCATCATCTGTCTTTAGATTAATTGTTTTCATAGCATGAGTTTTGTTATTTTACACTTTATATATATTAGAGGACATTGATTAATATTATTCCCCTATAGTCTGATGTAATTATGTTCTAAGAAACTGGAGCATTAAATTTAGATTTTATGTGATTATTAGTGGCACTGATTGATATTGCCACGTGTTTTCATCTGTAATTGTATTATGTGTGAAGGTGTATGGGAATTATGGAGGGTTATCTTTTATTCTGTATGGGAGATTAATGTTTGGAAATTTTAAGTTCATAACAATTCCTCAGAGCTCCATGTTCTCAATTGATATTTTGGAATAGTAGAAAATGCATATATTATAGGTTAAGAACAATAGGTACTGAAAGACTTCAGCTATGTAGAGGAAGAGTTGTGGAGGGACAACCTCAAGTAAAAATGTCCATAGTTTCTTATTTTTGATGGACCTGTAACGTTTAAAGACATTCCATTGTTAATCTATAGTGAGTGCTTATGACACACTATCATAAGTACTGTGAACCATTGTTTTTTTATTTTAGTGTTGTATATTTTTTTATGTTGTGTGTATAATGTATAATGATAGATTAAGGCTGGACCCTGCTGTTATGTGGATGGTACACTTTGGATGGCTGATGCATTGGGGAGTTTTGCACATGAAGCGAGTTGTATTGTAAACATTCACAGTTTGTTGCCTTTAACGTATCCTCACATGACATTTCCGCAGGGGAATTTTGTTTGAAAATGGGTGAAGGTTGTAAATATCTTATGAAATTATAAGTTTGCAGGATTTTATGGCTTTGTAAATCAAGGATATTGCTATCAAGAGGGCAGGAACTGAACTGAGAACAAATTTGCAGAGAGGACTTTATAAGCAAATTTAAATTCCATGGAATTTAAATTTAGGTGGGTTGGTCGGCAAGCTGTAATAAGTCGCGTTTCCAAGGCGACGCAGTGTGCACAGATAAAGCGAGGGCTATTTTTCGGCGAGCGGAAGCCGCGGGCCTGTTCGTCAAGCCACCCGCTGCGCTGTTGACAATAACAGCAGCGACAGCCAACCTACAGACAATAGTGACCCGCCACTCGGATATTCTTGTATCCTGTTGCATGGAATGCTACTCGGAGGTGGAGTGGAGACGAGACACTTCTGGACTGTATGTCGAGGTGAGAAGAGGGACTGCGAGACCACCGCCATCCTCTGTGGGCCTGAGGTTCATTTCCCGTCCCCGGCAGTGAACAGTGCACGGACACGGTAATGTGCCTATAAAAGTGAGACTTATTGCAACATATCAAGAGCCTGGAAAATACTCCTGAGAAGCTACCCTGATTAGCTAGATACTTGTTTGAAATATTCAACTGAGCTAACCATCCGAAAAACTTCACATGTCAGATTTGTGTCTTTAGTTTGGTCAAGAAAGTCATGTCTTTTGTGAACCCATTTTCTTTATGGTCTTGTAACCCCTGAGACATGTCATGCACGAGGCTCGATATCAATATGTTGGTAGAGAAAAGCTCATGTAGTTTTAATTGCTGACGCCATACAGGGTGTCTAATAAGTTTCAAAAATCAAGCCACCCCCACCAAAAGAGATTATTACACACAGAAGGAATCACTAGATGCAGCATACTTCGCACTAAACACACATCTACAATATCTCTGACCACAGCCTTTAATGAGCAATTTACAATAATAACAATTTTTTCATACTCCACACTGAACAAAACTTGAAATATTATTTCAAAAACCAACGTTTAACTGATGGTTTTAACAAAGTAAAACACAACTAATGTAGATTTAATTTTTTTTACTACTGATTATGTTTTTCAGTACTTAATTTTCTATTTTTTCATAAAAGACTGAATCTTTATAGCTAAAATTTCAGGCGATTGGAGCTGATAGATTAATTCCGTTTGCAGTAATTAATACGTACGCTGATGTTGTTATCGTTAGAAGTTTGTATCAAACCTTTAGTGTTGTGAATAATAACGGCTTAGGACACCTGAACATTTTTTGGTATTAGGCTGCATTTCTGCGTTATACGCGTGTGTTTCTGACATAATCTAGGTTTCATTCATTTTTTTTATTTTATTGTGTTATTTAGTAGTGTAATGGTTTTTAACATCAGCAGAAGTCTGTGTTATGTTCTTTCTGATGGAAAGTAACCCATTATGACAACTGAAGGTTTATTGCCATTACATTCCGCGCTATAGACTTGAGTTTCTGACTTAATCTAGCCTTTATTCATATTATAATGTATCACTGTTCAGAAAACAGTTTCTACCTCTACCGTGGCGCAGTAATTTGATGATGAATTCTTATATAACTGACTGAGACAAATAGTAAAAACAAATTACTTAACTAGATTAGTTCTCGAGATATCGAAAGTCAAAAATTATTTATAGCTATAGTTTTCTTTTCCTTTTCGCAATAATTTTCTTCTGCTTCAAACTACGTTTCAACTTGACCACAACCGCTAGAAAGAAAACAAAACACCCTTTATACATGTCCAGCGTGTAGTGCCTTGTAGTGTCGAGTTTTTTTCTGGTCCATTTCAAACTAACCACCTCACTTTAGAGATTCAATATCTCAAGAACAAAGCAAGACATCCCAATATTTCACTCTTTCAATGTGTCTCGTCAAATTAGATAAGAATACATCATCGATTTGGCTTATTTGAAATTTTGTTCATGTCCAGGCCGCATTTCAACCTAAGCATGTCAGCAGTTAGATAACATTTAACGAGAAGTGTAATCGATATATATATATATATATATATATAAATATATATATAATTCTTAAATTTTCATTTGTCTTGTCCTCATGGAATTGCAACGTTGTAATTAATACGTACACTGATGGTTTTTTTTATCATTAGAAGTATCTATTAAACCTTTAGTATTGAGAATAATAACGGAGGACAACTGAACATTTTTTGGTATTTACACTGAGGGTTTTTTTGGTATTAAGCTGCAATTCTGCTTTATACGCTTGTGTTTCTGACGTAATTTAGCTTTTATTCATTTTATATTTTATCATGTTGTTTAGTAATGCAATGATTTTTAACATAAACAGAAGTTTTTGTTATCTCTGTACTGTTCGAAAGTAACCTATTATGACAACTGAACTTTTTTGGCATTATATTCTGCGCTATACACTTGAGTTTCTGATGTAACTAGCTTTTATTAATTTCATAATTTATTGAATTGTTTAGTAATGCAGTTTTTACATCAACCTTTGTGCCGCAATTTGATGATGAATTCTTATATAACTCAATGAGACAGATAGAAAGTAAAAAAATACACATCTCGCTTAGCTCTCGAGATATCGAAAGTCAAAAATTATTTATAGGTATAGTTTCTTTTCCTTTTGACAACAATTTTCTTCCGATTCAAACTGGATTTCAACTTGACCACAACTGCTAGAAAGAAAACAAAACTCCCACTGTACATGTCCAACGTGTAGAACGTTGAGACTTTGGGATTTTTCTGGTCCAGGTTGCATTTCAAACTATTAGCCACAATTCAGGGATATAATATTCCAAGGACAATGCAATATTTTACATTTCACTTTCAATGTGTCTCGTCAAGTTAGATAAGAATCCATCGTCTGGTTTAACGAGAAGTGTAAATGATATATATATATATATATAAAATCTTCCATTTTGATTTGTTGTGTGGTGTTACATAAGAGAACATTACCAAATTGCAACGCCACAGTTGAAAGATTTTTCATAAAAGAGAATTCACATGTTTCTGGTTGGACGAACACTGTTATAGTAGTAAATCGACATGAAATTTTGTTTCCTTGTGAAGAAAGTTTAAATATGTTCATGATGGTAACTTCAACATTTCTGAGATACAAAAACTTAACTCAAACAAAAATGCTCTCTTAGGTGAAATAGGGGGTGTAGAGAAATTGCTACATGGGCGTGTGCTCGATCACAATTAAATTAAACTATAAAGTGAACTTGATGGGTGAAAAGTAGCGCTCAAGCCTTGCACTCAAGAACACCTCTATTCAAATCCCCTTCCAGCCATCCAGTTTTGGTTTGACATGATTTCACAAGCAAAATACTCAGGATGTGACGCATACCTCTTGGGCCCGGAGCTCAACATTAAACTTTTCCTCACTTAAAAGCTTATATAAATTATCACCATAGCTATATCTATAAAATGAAAACCTGATAAATTTGTCTTATAAAAACTCGGAAACTACGGAGCGGATTTCGATGGGGTATTCACCGTTTTAAAGCTTAGAATCTCAATTCAGTTGTTTGGCATGTCTTACATTTCAACGTTAAGTAACGCAGAAGCCTTAAATGAAATTCTGAACGTATGATGACGAATCCCAAAGGTGGAAGGATTAGATGTTGCACACTTCGCACTAAACACACAACACAATGTTTCTGACCATAGCCTTTAATGAAAGCAATAAGATAACATTACAATAATAACTATCTTGCGCACCAAACAAAACTTGAAGTATTCTTTCCTTTATTTCGGGATATTCAATTTTTAAACACCATAGATAGCCGAAGAAACAACAGATTTTCTTTAAGCACAATCTCTGGACAATGTCTATGGCTATCAGCAATAGTCTTTTATTTACGATAATAATATTCTGGATTCACTTTTGATATTTGTATAAAAGACTGAATCTGCAGAGTTAAAGTATCTGGCACTTCGAGCAAAAAGAATATTCACTTCACAATGGAATCGAATGTGAGTTTCCAGCATAATCTATCATTTTTCAGTAATCTAATAATGCAATTTCTTAACCAAATTAATGAAGCTTGATATACATGAATCTTTTCAGACGAATGAAAATAGTGTACGTGCAAATAAACTTCAACCTACCCGTTTCTCGGTAGGGGGCGGGTGAATCTAGGTTTGCTTTAATTCCGAAAAAAGTTGGTGAGATTTTTATGAAACTTTGAGCACATGTTTCTCACTGTGGGAATAAAAATAGGGCACGGGTAAATCTATGCCAATTATACCGGGCAATGCCGGGAACTCCGCTAGTATATATATAAAGATGAATGTATGTATGTTTGTTCTTCATACAAATCCACAGTTTTCATCCGATCTCAATGAAACTTTGCACACTTATCCCATGAAACAAAGAGAAAAATACTGTCTACATTTGGTTGAAAAATTTCCCATTGAGTAGAAGTTGTCTGGTTCAATTTGGGCAGGTAGGAGCCAAGAAACATAGAATGTGTAAGTCTCTGTGCTACCTGTGCACTTACTGGTCTGGTAACTCAATGGTTAAAGCGCTTGCTTATTGATGTTTGGAGCGTGGTCTCTAGTTCAAATCCCGGTGGAAGCAAAGGTTTATAAGAATTGGTTATGACTGTATGAGTCAAGCCTGGACCATCGGTTGTTCGGATTGCATGTTCAACTGTAGATACCACAAATTTAAGGGTGCAATGCGGCACGAATCGTAGGTAGTCTAGCAATGCTGTAGGTGTACAGTTTTTTATGTTATATTGATCCCTCAGGGCTTAATATTCTCACAGTCAGTGTGTGTGTGATCTGCGCTAATAATACTATAAATGCGGAAGTAAGTCCCTGATTTTTTGTTACGTTTTGATGACTAAATGGCTGCACCAATATAGATGAAATTTGACAGGGAAATACTTTGTATTTGTAGGAAGGGCACAGGACATTTCATTTGGTATGAATAACAGTTGCAGGCATGAAATTTTGAGAACTTATCGAATGGTGACAGATAGGTGTGTGTGTGTGGATTAGTCTGTAATGTTATGTCGGTTGTTCAAGCTGTGCTTCTCGCGCATTATGTTAGTGTATGATTTGTTAATAAATTTCCTTTAGAGACAAAACATATTATTTAGTTTAGATGTCAATTTTCTCTGTATGATTACTTCGTGTTTGCTTAAATGTTTCTGGCACCAGTTTGTTTTGCCTTTTTTTTTGACATGCCTTGCGAGTGTAAACTAGCCTAAGGTATGCTTCTAGCAGAGCATGGGCAGCTAAAGTTATTAGAACCCAAGAATCGGATGCTCATGCTTAAGAAAGAAGAAAACACCAAGATGAAATAAAGCTGCCCTTATTTATCCCCCCCTTCCACACACACACACACACACACACATCCCTGCACCTTTGTTTGTTATTCTGTTTTTAAATATGTTGGAAATTGATTCTCTTCAAGAGACAGATTCGATGGTAGAATGATATAGCCTTCAGCATTCTATATTCAATTCTGGCAACAAAATTTTTAATCCATGCATACGAAGTCATGGGTATCAGCTAGTGTTTAATATTTTCAGTATTTATATGAATATAATTCTGTTTCTACCTATTTATATTCTAAAAAGTAAACTGTCAAATGAAATATGCACTCATGATTATCATTTCTTAGTGAATCTGGAGAATACTACAGCAAGTAGGGGCCTGAATTTGTGGTCAAAATTTGGACCTATGTGTAATAGTTAATGGTAATTTGTCACAGAGAAATTCAATTAAAGGTAGCAATTATTTTGCTGAAATGTTTATACTGATGTTAACACTTAAAACAATTGTTTCTTGTTTAAATCAGATTTAATCGGGATGCACTCACCAACAATTATGTATACTTCAAACTTTTTAAATGTGTATAGCATCATTGGTAAAATGAACATCTAAAATAAAGTGTATAAATTTATCAACCAACACATCACTGTCTATAATGCTACTGCATATTTTTTTTTTTATTTATTTATTTAGTATTATGAGACAGGCACCTTTTTAATCTAACCAAATTGCATCACGGATATTAAGGAAAAAGGAAATGGCTTTTAAGCAATATAAGTAACAAATGATAGGGAAAATGACTCATCACTCACCAAAGTTGAAAACTGTGATGAGTGAAAAATATAAGTGACGAACAAAAATATATGACGAAATTAAGGAAAATGGGAGTGGCTTCTAGGCGATATAAATAAGAAAAGAAAGGGATATTAACCCACCACATACCAAGTTGACGGCTGTGATGAGAGGGAACACTTATGCTGACAAACAACTACACAATATTTCGGCATCTGCCTTGTTCACTAGCAGAAAAACGGGCCATTAGGCTAGGTACGTGTGTACACAACGAACGTTACCTAAGTCATTAGGTAACATTCATTGTGTACACACGTACCGAGCCTAATGGCCCGTTTTTCTGCTAGTGAACAAGGCAGATGCCGAAATATTGTGTAGTTGTTTGTCAGCATAAGTGTTCCCTCTCATCGCAGCCGTCAACTTTGGTATGTGGTGGGTTAATTTCCCTTTCTTTTCTTATATATATCGAACAAAAATATATACAATATTTCAGTTTTACACCTTATTCATGAAATATGGAATGAATCATATAGTTCGGAAGGTATGCACAAGCTGAAGTTTACCACATGACTCATGTTTTTATTCATTACTTATGTTTTTCACTCGTTGTAGCCTTCAACTTTGATGAGTGATGAGTAATTTTACCTATAATTTATTATTTAAATTGCATTAAAATCATTTCAGCAGTAGTTACAGAAAGACTATAGAACACTAGTGCCTATTTCACCTTATTTTTAATTCATTTCAAGTGTTTATTGCATTTATATTACTTACTAGCTGGTGCCCACGACTTCGTTCGTGTTTGTAACGAATTTGGATTGACAGCTACCGACATGTAACCACTATAGTGAACGATGGGACACTTGAGGCTAATACCACACAAAAACATCACACATATCTCACACACTCTCACAGCTACCGAAATTCAGCCAACATTGTGATCAATGGGTGCTACTACCACACACAAATACCAGTGATCTGTGTTATGTAATTTTGGCTGAAAAGTGATTCACCAGGACACATACATCTTTGGTAGAATATGAAAGTGGCACAGGTTGACCACTTTAAACCACCATATCTCCCACACCTCCATAGCTACCGACATCTAACCACCATTGTGGATGACGGGAGATTCGATGCTACTACCACACAGAAATAACAATGGTCTATCCTAAGTAGTTGTGGCACGAAAGATAAGTATAAGGAGACACAAGTCTTTGGTCAAAATATGAAAATGCCCTGCATCGATCACTTGTAACCATCATATCTCCCACACCCCCACAGCTATCGGCATTCAGCCAATGTGCACGATAGGAAACTCCATGCTACTTTCACACACAAACACCAGTAATCTGTGCTAGGTCGAGGTGGATGAAAAGTGAAATATAGGGAAATACACCATTCTCCAGATGGCGGTCTCTGTGTACACGTCTGACTCTGCCTGGTGTCTCACTCATGCACATATGAGGCTGTAGGCTGAAATATTGCACTTCTCTTGTGTTTGTTTTTTGGGTTCATCGCCCTAGCCACCTTCATCTGTTGTAAGTGTTGGGCCATATTTCCCTATCCTTCCTTAGTTATATAAGATTATAAGCTTCTGATATTTTCTGCTATCATTATAATTATTTCAGTACAGTTTTGATTAATATTTATAATTGCCACATACTATTGAACAATTTAAAAATGTTGTTTGGTTCCTGATTTTATGCATTGTCAAGGTTCACGTAAATATTTTCTGAATTGTTCCAATCTGTTTGAGATGCTTTACCTGTAGTGCAATACGTTCTGCTGAATAATAAATTTCATAGATGCCATCTTTAGTCTGAGAGCTCACTGGGTCTTAAATAATATGGAATTATCATGCAGACATATTATCATGGCCCTACCCATAAATTAAACGTATGCTTTAAATAAATTCTTGTTGACATGCAGTCTTGCAATTCTTTATTCAAAGCTAGTTCTTAAAAAAGAAGTTTCCGTCAATCAGTGACTCAACATTGCAGTTAAGTTACAACCTGCTACAACCAGTTAATTACAAGCAACAGTACCATGGCTTTGATCAAAGCTCTAATCATCAGGTGGCCAGAACAAAGTATGAATAACATACTACAGGTAAGGATTAGTAGTAACAAAAAGGTTATTTTCTAAGGCAGGAAACTAATTAAACCAAAATAATTATCAGAATGAAACCCCATAATGACTGTATTATTACATGAGTAATCTGAACTTGAAGCTTTTTGCATAATTCAAACAAATGAAGCTCTGTCAGAGGTGAAGGTCGGTGAAAGGGCCCGCAAGAATTTCAGCTAACACCAGGATTAGAACCATTGCTCTCATAAACCTCAATCACAAACACTATCCATTGGTCAATTTGTGTAAGCTAACAAAGCTTAAAGGATACTTGATTTATATTTTTAATTTTAAGATATAATTATTATAAGTGGCAATAAAGTTGGAGTTCCATTCATACAGATATCACTGTGCATATACTGAACTTGTTGAAGGTTCATTAGCATTCTTAATACAAAAGTAACTAAAACTAATGGCTCATGGCAAATTGCCTCATCTATTATATTTGAGCAGGTGGAAGGTTATAATTCATTACATGGATATGCTTGTCCAGCAACGGTATATGATATTCAGATCTCTTCTTCCTCTCATTTACTGTTCTTTCGACATTTGCTGTTAAAATCCGAAATGCTGCAAGTTTGTAGTGAAAGGGATTCCTCTGACTCACCACACTACATGATTTTCTCTCTCTAATGACAAGAAAAAACATTCATCTCACCAAGGAACAATTGGTGGTCATCTAGACGTGTTTTATATATAAAATATCCACTTCGCTACAATATTAGTTATGATCTAGCTAAAACTTTGTTTCTGACAACATTCTTACTTGTTACTGGAGCCAAAAGTGGCAACAGTTACTTCCACGGATATCTGAGATAATCTCCAAGAAAATAGTATATCTGTGATAAGAGCCTACTGCAAGATTTAAGACAGAGCGGAAAAATTAGCACCAAATGCGCTGTTTTTCACAAGATCTATATTGAGGATTCACAGACCCTAATGATTTTTTTTTTAATGTCTCCTATAATAACTAGGTCTTTAGAGACAGGAAAGGATGGGGGGCAAGGAATGGGAAGGAATTTGGCCATGACCTTTTGAAGGAAGCATCCCAGCATTCACCTGGAGTGATTTGGGGAAACCATGGAAAACCCAAATCGGAGACCCTAATGAGGCTGGTTACAATTCAACCTTTGGGACAATCAGTAGCAGAACTTCAAAATGCATTTTGAGTGTTGGAGTTTTTTTTTTTTTTTTTTTTTTTTTTTTTTTTTTTTTTTTTTTTTTTTTTTTTTTTTTTTTGGAGAAGCTAGGGTTGAACGGAATGAATAACAAGACCACTCATCAGGCATTAAATGCAGTGAGCAAATTTTCAGTTTCATACTGCTATTCTTCCACTGCCACTGGCTTGTAAACTTGTGATGAGGATTATAAGGTAAGGAATGTACTGTGTTCCCAACTCAATTATCTGCTATATCTTCATTTCTACGGAGAAAATAAAATCTCATCCATGGATCATGCAGAGGTCTAAAATATGCCTTCCTGGAAACAGGCACACACTGGTATAAATCATGTGAAGAGCTTAAGCTGCTGTAGAAAAATCCTTAAATCACCAACATTTTACAGATTTACTTAAACCCCTCCACCAATCTATTTAACTTCACCTAACAAGTCTTAGGTAGACAATTTATATTGGTAAATGGGAAACATACATTTCCATCAATTTTCTTCCAATGTTCGACATGACTCCTCAAATTGGTAAAGATCTCTGTCCTTTATTTCTTTCCTTGCCTTCTTCCTTGTACTACACAGTATTGTTAGAGTACAGGAAAAGGGAGATCCCAAAAATTTTGTCAAAAACTCTCAAAATTTTTTGGACCTCTTACTTTTTAAAGCGTTGCTCCACGAAGGTGTTAGAGGCCAATATTGTTAATATTGTCAAAATGAAAGTTATTGTGATAGATACAACAGAGTTGCTAGATGATGATAGCAACAACTTTCTGCTGAACATATAATTGTAATTCAACATCTGCAACTGATGTCTGAGTACTGATGTCTCAGCTTGAAATTTTGCAATGCTAAAAGACTGATGGCTTACATTGTTACTTTGTTTCATTGTAAGGTGCAATCTTCGAAATCTTTTGTTCCTAAAGATATACCCAATGTACCTTATTCCAAGCTGGATGTAGACCAGAGTAACCAATGCAACCCTGAAGCAGTGCTGCCAGGTACTTGGCCTTGAATATCCGTAGATGGTCGCTAAAATTTCCGTACATTGGGTGTAAAAATCCGGAGAATCGCTAACTGAAAAACTGAAACAATAGATTTGGAAGAGAGATTCAAAATTGAGAATACTTTTTATTTCCAGGTCTTTAAAATTTGAAATACAAAATACATTGAAAGTAATATATATCTCTGAACATGTTTTATACATCATCACTTTCATCACTACTGCTGCTGTGCCTACACTTCTTCTGCTTTTTTTGACCACACAGTTTCTTTTTTTGGTTTCGGCAGGCGCTTTCCTTTGAGATAGGAAAATACTGAAAACCTGGCGCCCACCCTGACTGACTTTAGACCACAGAAACCACCAAGTATGGTTGATTAAACCATTTTTTTTTAAATAATAAAAGAAGGGAGACATTTCAGCCTTTTTGGAAAGCACTGCTTTGTAAGTCGAACAAATGAGTGTGTCACCGTGCATAAAGAATTTGCTGATAGTTCTATATTACGGTCTTTTAAGGTATATAAAATGAATAATCAAACAAAATTTGAGCTTTATTTCAATCGTTAGTTCATATGAGCGGTTGCAAGGAAATGATTCACAATTATTGACAATTCTGTAATACATTAACACTATAAAGTTTAACAAAACACCAGTATAAGGAAAAGCAACAAATATTAAAAAGTAGCAAAAATCCTTAGATATTTTAACCAAATCTGAAAATCCTAACTTTTTATAAAAATCCGTAGAATTGGCAGCACTGTCCTTAAGATAGATTCACTTCTTGCTGGGCTTAGTGTTTCCAGACAATTGTTTCTACAATTAAGATGTTCTATGCATGATGTGATATCAAGACTGAACCTTCTACATTTAAAACACTTTGCATGATTTGACAGCCAGGATACTTGGTTGATAAATCGAGCTTTTATTACTTTGCCAGTGTTGGATTGATGAAAGTCAGTATATAGATTTGACCTCTAAATAATTTATCAAATTTTAACTAACGGTACTTTTGCAGCTTCTCACTCATTAAGAATTCATTTGCCTCATGTAAATTAAATCATAGCAGGTAAAAAGACCATTGTGGCAAATAACTGATTTTTTGAGTTTTCACCCCCTCCTAAACCAATTAACAAAAATATATTTTTGGATTTTATTTGTCAAACCACATTATTTTTGGATGTCCAAATATTAATATTAGTTTAGACTTCATGACTAAAAAATAAGTAAATATTCCTGTAAAGATTTCATTTGTCAAAGTAGACTCCCCACCCACTAGTTGTAGCTGTAGCTCCTTTACTCCAACCACCCAAAGAGTTTTAGTCCATGCTCAGTACGGAATATATGTCGAGTCTGGTCCGGATATTCAAACAATATGGATACACTGCATTATCTACATCCTCTATGTAGTTTCTTTATCCACTTGATTGAATTCTAAGTCGGTGTTTGCAAAACAAGTGAGACTGTTATTGCCTTGTTTGAGCAACATATTTAGTTTTATTATTCTATGTTTGGTTTCCACTCAAGAGCCTAAACTGTGATATATAGAATACTTTTTATTCGGTTGGTGGCCTCACATGAAGTTTCAAGGAGCTAATAAATGCAGCGTTGCATGATGTTACATGCGCCGTGAACTTTGCTGTGTTCATTCTCTCGTGTAAAACATCTATATCTCCAAGATTTCAATTCTTTTGGTACAAACCTGTTGACTATGTACAATCAATTAGTTAACATGTCAATCAGTTTTACAGTTTCTATAAATAGATTTACTTTATTGAAGTTCTGAGAAGCCAACAATTGATGTTAACGTGATATAGGTTTCTGCTAATGGGATCAAATATCCATAATCTTTTAATAGTATCAGACTAATTAACCAGTAGGATAATGTGGCATTAGGATGAATTGTAATATGATGTAGCAATTTCTATAATATCTTTTTTTTTTTTTTGTAACAGTTTAACGTCCCTTTTTAACAACGTGGTCTTTAGAGACGGGAAAGGATGGGGGCAAGGAATGGGAAGGAATTCAGCCATGGCCTTTTTGAAGGAAGCATCCCGGCATTCACCTGGAGTGATTTGGGGAAACCATGGAAAACCCAAATCTGGATGCCCGGACGGGGATTCGAACCGCCATCCTCCCGAATGCGAGGCCAGAACGCTATCCGTTACACCACCACGCTCGGTCTATAATATCATTGATGCAATGTTACATGAGGAAGCCTGCCTACTGATGAATGTATATAGCAGCAGCATCCATTCCACAGTCTTTTAACAGAATTTAATGTTTCAATCATAAATTCCCACTGAAAGGTACAAGAGGACATATTTTCGTAGATACACTATATTCTAACCTGTTCATACATTTTTTAAACACGTTCCTGTTTGAAAGAAGGAAGTGGATTGTTAAAACTATCCCAGTACTTTGTTAATATCTGGTAGACGACGTGGACCATTAACTTAATCCATTTTTATATTTAGAGTTTCTATGAATTTTGTTTGATTCTATATTTCATCATACAAGTTAGAGATTATACAGTATTAAAAAAATGAAGCCATAATACCACACCATCAACGGAGGTGGAGCAGGTGCCCAAGAGGTTAGCTACTCCCCTCCTCAATCACATTTATAACATTGCAGCTAAGGACATATTGCAGACCCTGATTTGGGCACTCTAAATGATTCACAACATTCCACCTTATGCCCTACTATGGTTATTGAATTCTCCATGAATTCATATTATAGATTTAATGATGCCAAACAGCTGAGAATAATGAAAGATGGAACAATTTGTCTAACAACTTCTGGATGCGGTACTGTTAATACTTTCAAATAATTAGAAGCTTATAGTAAAACTATAGAATGGTAGACTGCATTACTACTTCAATGATCTAGGACATAATAACTACTGAAAAAAAAATTATAACATGTTTCCATACAGATTATTTCTGCTACTTCTAAACATTTCTAATAAACATAATGACTAACAATCTATAACGTTTAATTTGCAAAATGATGTAACTAGAAATTTGAAATAAAGACTTGCGGTATCACAAATAATAGATGCCAGTATTTTCTGAAATAAAAAATCTGATTGCAAATTTCTTATGTGGTAATATTACAGCAATATTCTACTTCACTAAAATAAAATATTATAAACAGGTAATATCTTTTTAGTACAGTCATTCAAAGCTCACCCTAAGATTACAAACAAATACATCATTTAACTTACTTCCCCAATAGTATAACCAAACTGCCTTGCTCGAATAATCATTTCCATCTGGAAAACGTAACCTTTTGAAACACAGGATTCCACCAGTTTCTCCAGCACATGTTTTTTGTATAACCTAGTGGAAAAAATCATATTAATTTATTCATAACATATTACACTTTGACATGAAGTATTTCTATACACATAAAAAATTGTTGAACGTGCTTAATACTTCATGGAACATTCGTGTTCTGTCAACAAAACCATAATTTCAATTGCCTGTAGGCTTGAACAAAATAGAACAAAGTGCCATCCGTTTACGGTAAACAAAACCTCATACAAGGGCAGGCAGTGTACCAGTTTAAAATGAAGTCAGCCTTGTTAAAACTGGACCGAGGTATTGATATGGAAGGGATGATGATATCAACATGATGGGCAAATATAAGAGTATTTAATAACATTTTCTTGTTTTTCTAATTTTTTATAAGGCATTTTTAAAACACTTTTATTAAGATAAAATATGTTTTGTTCATTTATTATGTATTTTATTTATTTCACTTAATTCATAGATTTTAATGATACTATTTATTGAAATAAGTTAACATTCATGTTCAGTCTATGAAGTCTTGTTACCATCTCATGTTCTACTAGAGCCAAACTTGCCAAACAAGCATAATTTTTCAGAAACTTCTTTTTTAATGTTGGATAGTTATATTGACAATCTAAACTAGTATAATTATCCTTTAAATATTACAATATTTCTATGCCTATGGTAGTGTTTGTATCATCAGTGTGGCTACAGAAGAATCTGAGCCCTCTACAAACATATAAGATTAATTCTTTTTTTTTTTTCAGTTGAATTGTTTGTACTTCAAACACCATCTTGTTATAAAGTACTTCAGTAACAAACCAATTTCTTCTTCAACTCTCATTAGCATTAGTTTGTGTCATTATATACTGATTCACCAATTACACATCAGTATCAATATGATTTTAGTTATTAACTAGTATTTATCCGCTGCTTTACACGCGCGGATCTTAGCGTGAGTAGAAATGCGGGTAGTCTGCCTCTTTCTCCACCCATCTGAAACTGGTACTAACCTTTTGAAATTTGAAGTAACTGCTTCCACAAAATGTCTCTACGTTTTGCACTTTCCTTTTTCAGGAAAATTGCCACATATTAAATTAACAATGCCGAAATATGAGACTCTACACAACCGTGAAATGTTGCCAGCACTACAAAAATGACACAAAAATTATCGGTGCAGGAATCATATCAACATTTCTTGTTTTGTCACAGAGGTCGTGGTTAGGTTGAAGTTCGGCCTGGACCACCAGAAAAAAATTTACGGGAAATTCATTCTGCAGCATTCATCTCGGAAATTGGGTATTTCTTTACAATGGAAGCAATGGCTTGTCTCTGATTGCTTTTACTGATTCTAAGATGGTAATTGTTGTTGTACTTCATCTCCGACAAATATTTTCTATTTGTTAATTTCATGCGACTTTTTACAATGGAGGAAGGCGGAAATGGCTAGAAAACATTACAACCAAGGATTTAACCAACATTTAAAGATATTTTTTTTTGTTAATTTTGTAGTGCCGGTGGCATCTAATAGCTGGGCGTTGCTCTCATATTATAGCATTTAATTTATGGTGACTTTTCCGAAAAAAGGAGAGTGCAAAACGTGAAGAGGACATTTTTAACGAAGCAGTTAATACAAATTACAAATGGTTAATACCAGTAATAGGCAGCCCCCCTGCTCCCCAAAAAAGCTTTACCCTTTTTTAGTATCAAATGTTAATGCAGAGAAGCAAAAAATTTAAATTTAATTCAAAAATTTTCATCTTATTACCTGAGATTCAGTTTTCATACTGATGTTCAAAAGTTCTTTTTATTGGACTTATATTTCAACACAATATTTGAAATATAAGAAACTAATGCTAAGTGAAACGTTATCACTAACGGTCCAATAGGGGCGTACCGAGAATCAATTATCCTTCAAGTCAGAGACTTCCTGATGTCATTCCTCTCGATAAAAAGTGTGTATTAAAGGAAAAATAAATATACCTTAGATATAACGCAACACGAAAGTTCTGCCTGTGATAATGATGGAAGTACCTACAGGCAGCCGCCAAGGATAGCATTTGCAGCAACGAATGTATTAAGATCACTGGCGAAATTTCGTAATTCGATATGAATATGTTCCTATGGCATGTGTATTTTTTTCTTAATAAGTTCTATGCAACTACCCATATTTTGAGCCATTTCCCTTCACAGTTTTCCATAAAACTGAAGTGGTTAGATTGAAATGCACCCTGGACCAGAAACAAATTTCACCAAAGCCATCAGGAAATGCAAAATAGGTGTTCTGTTTTCGGGAGTAGCTTACTTCGCGATACACCTCTTTACTAACAAGCCATTCTTTAAAACAGCTTATTAATTGTTAACAATAATTGAATTCCTAATGCCTAATGTTTGTGCGAGAACATTTTGGGTAAAGCTGTACTTCAACCTATTCACAACTTATACTGATATTGCCATTACAAAATCAAACAATGCAGATACATCTAAACACATTAAATGTTTCACTAACTATAATTTGGGTAGTGACGACCGACACTGTCTATTTTAGGATTCAAAATACGCACAGCATAAATTATAACAATTAATTTCTTAATACACTTTCATTTTCAAATACAACAGGGCTAAAACATATGTAATAATAAATCCACCATATCATAATGTAAAGTTAGCGGTTGTGGTTAGGTTGAAATGCGGCCTGGATTTCACACTCAAATTGCAGCGACAAAAAATCCTTTAATATACACATTAAACAATAAGTTATTAAGTTACTTATCGTAAATATCACAATTCTTTTATTCTTATTGAAGATTTAATGTATTATATAGTATTTCCGAAAAGCGAGTAATTATAAACAAAGACAAATACAACGTAAACAATTCAAAGATTAGTATATTCCTCTTTGGGCAAACTCTTAAATTAGCTAAGCTGTGTGAATTTTCGTCTGTTTAAGCGAAAGTATTGCATGTCTGAAAGTGTTTAATGATCCGTGTTCTACTATTTTACACATAAAAAGGCTTTTAATTGCATGTTCCTACCCATGGTATATATAAGTAATTAGTTATTTCCACAGATTTTGATTCAGACCATTAGCTCTATACAATTGAAAGCCGCATCAGAATTGCTGTGGTAGTTTTTGTGGAGTGCCTATTCAAATAAAGAGACACACGCAGCTTCCTTACAGATTTATAATAACATAGATATGAGATACGTGTTGTAAATTATGCTGATCAGGGAGATGGATGAAATGATCAAGAGTTGCACAGCAGGGTCAGGGCTCTTGAGGTGCAGCCTGTGGAGGCTTAGCCTGTGAAGGCTTAGCTGGTAGAAGCTCAGCCTGTGGATACTTAGCATGTTGGGACTCCGCCTATGGAGCCTGCAACTGTGGGGCTAAGCCTGTGGATGCTCAGCATATAGAGGAAGAAGGTAGAGATGGTGGGAAAGTCGGTTGGGTGCTGATAACAGGTCATAGGGGACATCCACTTAATAAGATGAAGAAGCCAGACACTTCAGAAATTATAGTGACCTGTTACCGGAGTCAGGAGGGGAAGACCCCTCTTGTAGATATGAGTAGATGAGGTGCAGCAGCCTTTAGGATGAGGGGCGTGCAAGGGAAGAATAGGAAGAAAAGGGGTCTGCTGCTAGGCAGTAGCCACGGGAGAGGTGTAGGATTAGTTAGGCACAGGTTATCAGGTCACCAGTTTTTTCTAACCTAGTCCAACATAAAGTCAGGTAATAGAGGATATAGATTCACTTTGTAGGAGCATCACTTAGGACAATAAAGTAACAATAATGAGAGGTGTGGGGTATAATATTGATAGAAATGTGAGCAATAGTATAGAGAGTGACCTGAGGAAAATGTTGAAGGAGGCTCAACGTACCAGTGTTGAATTCATGGAGTCCTAAGTCACAAAGACTGGCCACAGTTGAACCACACTGTGAGGTGGGTGGGTAAACGTGGAAATGGAGGTGTTACTTGGGACAGCCATTAGTCCTCTCTAGGGGGTTGTGGCTATGGACTCAATTGATAGGTGAAATTTCACTATGCATGGCCTACACCTAAACAGAAGAGGCAAGGGGGTGCTTCTGAGTTGCTAGCTAACGCTGTACGAGAGCCCATTTCCAGTCTTGATGGGATCAAGATTAGGTCTGGTTTAGCTTAGGGGCTGATGGTGAAGGGATGGAGATATATTTTCAAAGTGATACTGATAGTAGATTCATGATAGGAAAAATCACAAGCACTAAAAATCTGGTGAATTGTAGAAGGATAATTAATAAGGTAATGAATTTTGCAAACTTAATAGAGATAACAGAACAATAGACTTAATAGAAGGTAAATCTTTGGAGCTGGAAGAAAGGTTTGTGAAAAACTATAAAGGATGAAAAGTTGGAGAATGTATAAATGAAAAATGGATAAAAATGAGGGAAGGGCTCATGACAGCTGTCAAAGAAATTCTTGGAATTAGAGAATACAAAAGTATAAGGAAGGATTGGATAACAAACAACATATTGGAAAAGACGGAGGAAGGGAGGAAGAGGTATAGAACAGCGGTTCCCAATTTATTGTTAGCCACAGAACCCTAATTGATCATACATTTTTTTGGCGGATCCCCATTTTTATAAGGGTAAGCTGAAAAACCAATCTCACATTGTTAAGTTATCACAAATGGAAGCAGATCCATGGTAGCCTTCTCACGGCACAGTTATGACTCTTTTCAAAGAACATTTTATTTAATTCTCGTATAGAACACGGAACCCTTGTGACCCTTCCACGGAATCCCAGGGTACCGCAGACCACCATTTAGGAACCACTGGTATAGAAAACTGAACAATGAACTAAGAAGAGAAACTGAACAAGCAAGAGAAAGATGGATGAAAGAGAAATTGGAGAAAGAGGGAAAGTATGAAATGAAGTGCAAAATGGCTTCTGAGATAGCCTTTGAAAGTAAGCGAGACAAGAACAATATGGAAATAGAAAGAATGGATAGCACATTAGCCAAAGAACCACATGAGGTGTTGAGTAGATGGCAAAAATATATAGAATTCTTGTATAAGGGGGATCAAATACCAAGTGAAATTGAAGAGGAGGCACAGGTAACGGGATAGAAAGGGGTATGACATTCTGGAGGCAGAGGTAGAAAAGGTTCTGAAAGAGAAGAAGAAGGCATTTGGAATCAATAATTTGCCAGAATAAGTGTTGAGGAGTTTAGGAAACAGAGGAAGGAGGGAGATCGTCTACCATTGTAATAAGATATATGGCAAAGGGGAATGGCCAGATGATTTTCTCACAAAGGTAATGATACAAATTCAGAAAAAAGAATACAAATAAATGTGAAGATCATAGGACCGTCAGTCTAATTTTGCATGCAGCTATAGTGTTGTTGAGAGTGCTGAACAGAAGGCTATATGGAAACTTAGACAGATGGATTGGAGAACAGTTTGGATTTAGGAAAGGAAAATGAACAACAGATGCTATTGGCCTGTTAAGAATCACAGGGGAAGGATATACTGAGAAAGAAATAGGAATTTATGCTGTCTTTATTGACTTGAGAAAAGCTTTTGACAGGGTGCAATACAAGAAGCTGATGAATATCTTGAAGAGGAAAGGAGTAGATTGGAAGAATAGACATTTGGTACAGAACCTATATTTACAACAGAAAATAAGCATAAAGATTGGAAATGAGATATCAGAAGAAAGCAACATTGGGAAAGGCGTAAGGCAAGGTTGTAGCCTTTCTCGATTATTATTCAATTTATATGTAGAAGAAATTATTGGAAAATGCTTAAATGAAAAAAGAGGAGTGCATATTAGTGGCAAGAGAATAGAGTGCATACGATTTGCTGATGAAATGGTTTTGTTGGCAGACAGCGATCAAACTCTAAACAGAATGTTGAAAGATCAAGATGAAGCTTTGAAGAGTTTGAAGTGAAAAAGAATACAGCAAAAACTAAGAGTATGGTGATAGTCAAAGGAAGAAAACTAATAAATATTAAGGTAGTTTGAAGTGAAAAAGAATACAGCAAAAACTAAGAGTATGGTGATAGTCAAAGGAAGAAAACTAATAAATATTAAGGTAGGACTAGCTGATATCAGCCAAGTAAAATCCTTCAAATATCTTGGAAGTACAATCACTGAAGACTAGAGATGTCACTAAGAGTAAAAACTTGCATTGCTATAGCAAAGGAAGCATTTTATAGGAATAGGCAACTATTAATTGTAAAAGTAGACAAAGAACTAAGGAAAAGATTGGCAAATGTTTTGTATGGAGTGTGGCTCTGTATGGGGCAGAGACGTGGATACAACATCAGAGAAAATGGCAACTACATAGACATAAAGAGAAGGGCAGTGGACAGAAGAGCATGGAGAGCAGCCATGTGAAAACCTGCATTAGGGAAGAACACTGATGATGATGATAAATAGAGTTCACAAAGCACAAGTAATTATAGGGGTACTCTTGTCTAAAAGAAGAAGAACTAGGCAGTGAGATTTTCCCAATGGTTACAGAGTGTACCACAGAGACAGACAAGTAGCTGGTGAGGGAATGAGTTGTTTTTACTAGTTAGCAAAGACTACTACAGTTCACTAGTGTTCATAGATCATGACTATGAGTTACTTGTGTTAGATTTCTGCAGTAATAATAATAATATATATGTATACTGTATATAAATCAGTGTTGGCTGCTCTAGTGGAAGAGTAAATGATGAAGATAAGAATAAGAAATTAAATTCTTACCCAGAGTTCGGAAGTGAGAGTAGAATGGTCATTATTGGTGGAGATTTAAATTTTTCCACGAGTAAACGGGGTAGGAAATAAGATTAATAACAAAAGGGAACAGAGATTTGCAAACGCCTTAATAAGAGGAGGAGAATTTACTCAAGTGGTAGAGCAGGATACAAGGGGTCAATAAATGTTGTATATATTCCTAATAATTCCAATGATAACCTTGTGGAGTGTCAAAGGACTGAAGAAATAAGTGGTCATGAAGCAGTTCTGATGGATATTAGAGGATTTAGCAAAACAATGGTCAGAATTAAAAGAGGAAATAGGTAAAATAATAAAGAGGCACAGATTTCAAAATTAAAGAGATATTTCAAGGAAAGCTGAACCAAATGGAAGGATCGCACAAGTACAGATGAGTCGAGGTGGAAAGAGTTCAAGGAGATAGTAAAAAAGGGAGAAGAAATTTTTATACCAAACCAGAAAAATAAAAAGAAGTACAGAACCCCCATACTACAGTATGGAGGTGAGACAGTTAAAGAGGACGGTAAGAAGAGAACATACAGACTTAAGAAACGGAAAGGCAACAGGGAATATCTGAAAAAACTAAACAAGGAATTAATAATAGCAAAAAAGGTGGCCAAAGATGGTTTTATAAAGAGTATTATTGGTGAAGGTGGACCAATGACAGATGCATCTAGAACTTTCATCAGCTACGATATGAAGTCTTCATGGATTCTCCACCATATAGAGTTGAAGAAAAACAACAAGGCTAGCTAGCTCTGCCAAAATCTTCAGGTCTGATGTTACGCAGAGAGCACCAGAGCTACAGTGCAGCTCTGGTGCTCTCTGAATAACATCAGAACTGAAGATGGCGGCAGAGCTAGCCGCCGAAAGCTCGTTTCTTCAACACTATACGGTGGAGAACCCGTGAAGACTTCATATCATCGATACACCGTGAAAGCCTTCGTTCTATAGCTATTTTAGAAAAACTGAGGGGAAGAGAGGGTGTTAAGACATTTACAGGTAAGGTTGGAGAAGAAGCTACCAAAGATTTAAAAAAGGCAAGGAATTTAAGTAACTGGTTTTGTGAGACTATTAGGGACAACGATTCAGGAATGGGAGAGTGTAAAGCAGAGAATGAACTTCCAAATAATTAGAAATGAGCAGGCTAAAAAATTTGAAATTCATCCTGTGGATATCCTGGGGGAACTAATAAAGCTGAAAAATCATAAAGGAGCTGGGGTAGATAATATTACTATGGATGTCTTAAGGATTATTTAAATTTAGTCTGGATACTTGAAGCTTACCGCGAGACTGCAAAAGTGTGATAGTAGTATTGATACATACAGGAGGGGTGACAAATAGGTTCAAAATTAAAGGCCATTCAGTTTGATGAGAGTGGTAGGTAAATTAATGAAAAGGTTGATATGCAACCACATGTGAGGGATGTGATTGGTCTTCAAATTGACAATATGGCTTTAGGTAAGGATTTTCCTGTGAATCTCAGTTAGGAGGATATATGCCAATGTTTTGGATGAAATAGACAAGGGAGGCCAAATTGATAATGCACCACTAGATATTTCAAAGGCTTTTAACAGAATGGGCCATAAAATGGTGGTAAATAAGGTGAAAACTATTGTAGTGGATAAAAGTGATTTGCTGGGTAAAAGAATTAGGGTAGGAAATGAAGTATCAAAAAAAGAGGGAAGTGAAAACGGGATTGCCACACGATAGTATATTGGGATGCATTGCTGATCATTATTCTAATTAATGATTGTGTTGATGGTTTACTACATCTTTTTGCTTTACACCTCGTCAGCATCAAGATCATTAGAGGCAGGAAAGGACTGGGGAGAAGGAACGGGAAGAAGTTCAGCCATGTCACTCACCTGGAGTGATTTGGGGAAACCATGAAAAGCCCAAATCTGGATGCCCTGATAGGGATTCGAACCCATGTCCTCCTGACTGTGAGCCCAGAGCATTACTGATCACCCACTATCAGAAGTTACATTGTTTGCAGGTGACATAATGCTATATAAAAGGATCAGAATGGTAGAAAACCATGGATAGCTGCAGGGTGATCTGGCAGGATATCTAGTTGGGTAGGTCAACATGGGATGAAGATAAATGCACAGAAGAGTCAGCTTATTAGGAATAAAGATAAAAAAATTAAAGGTTGATTATGATTATAAGGTGAGGAAAGGAAAACTTGCCAAATACCTTGTCATAACATTTGAACAAACTTAATTGGGCAGAACACATTGAACAGGTAATGGGAAAAGGTTTCAAAATCCTTCACTTGTTGGAGAGAGTGATGAGGGAATGGACCAGAGAAGTAAGGCAATTGGGTTACAAAACTGGTCAGACAATTGTATGAATATGGTAAAGTATTATAGGACTCATATTTTTGGTATCAAATACAGGAGTTGGAGGAAGTGCAAAGAAGGGCTGCTAGATTTGTCTCTGGAAATTACCACAGAACACGCTGCTCATTGTGTACTCACTGTTTCTATTAGTATTCCTGCTGCATTGCTTCAAATTTGTGCTGTGTCAGTTTGTTGTGATAAGTGTACATTCTGATTGGTTGCTGTGACCTGCATCATCTGCTTACTGTAATAACAGCAACTAGGATTATCATGCACCAAGTACTTGAACAGCTACTTACTGCTGACTGGTTTGATCTTGCGTCTACACATGTTGCTATGATGTATGAAGCATGAAAGATTATTGACAGTAACTGAATCAATTCTTGATGTCCTGGTCTAATGTATCCTCCTCTCTGTAGCTTTACCCATAAAAAAATTGAATAGTGAGAGAAAATCTTTCTCTTACATTCTGGGATGGAAATATATGGCACAAATAGGAGCAGCGGTTTGATTTGCTAATGCTCATATGTACATGGCAAGTGTTACCTCCAACCGGCTTAATAGATCATACTATGTCATTTTGACATTTCAGATTGGAGACGTCTATTCTCATGCCAACTGAGGAGCAGAACTGGGAAAATACAATGTTACTGAAGTGTTTTGTATCATGAACCCATTGTCACTTTAGATCACTTAGAAAAGGAACTTCAGTATTCTACCTTACCTCCTAATACCTTAAAAATATACCAGATTACTACAGACCTGCACACTGGGTATCCTGTCCAAAGCCAATAGCAGGTGATCACATTACTCTCCAGCTATAATCCTATTATTTAACATTAGATCATACAAAAATAGCCTAACTTGTGGCTGTAAACTATTAATACAATAATTCGTTAGAATAGTAAACAGCAATGGTCCCAATATATTACTCTATGGCACTCTAATTTTATAATACACTTTTAAGAATTTCTTTGCTTTTTAGCTTAACAATAGTAAGAATAAAGAGAAGGCTAATGCTTACCACAACAGTGAGCATAGTGGTACAGAAACAAAAAACACAAAAATGAATCAAAATTTTCAAGCAAAGCCCTTCACGAGCAGGAGAACTTGGTGCTTTATAAGAATTACATATTTGTTTTGTGTTACAATCTTACAACAATTTGATAATGTTTATAGATGCATTCTTTCTAATTAATACTAACTAAAATTCTCTGAGGACAAAATTATTTATTTAGAATCATTATACAGTTAGACTATGTAAAAATTCATGCTTCTTTTAAGGTTCATTTTAGTAAACAACTGTTAGAATTTTATGTTTCACATTCATTGTAACTAAAAATATTTATAGGCTAATGAGATGAAGCACAAACCATCCAACATACCTAAAGCTTCCAGTAAGATCAGACGCACCTGGTCTGAGGAGTAACTGTGTCAGAAAATTAGCTCCTCGACTCACCAGCTTCCTTTTGAAATCCCAACCATAGACTCCTCCTGTCCCAACATAGCGTGTACCAGAAACAATATCACAATCTCTCGACTTTTGTTTTTCGATGAACTGAGGTATAAATTTTGGCTGAAAATAATTACCACACATATATTAAATGGAAAAGAAAAAATATGCCCACCAGTTACAAAAGTTGAAGGAGGGAGGCAGCAGCAACATAAAACACTTCACACCAGAGACAATATTTTGGGTTATGCCCATGTGTAAATGTGTGACTGAACCGGCACATATGTGTTGATTTGAATATTACAACTGGAATGTGGCATGAAGGTGGTGGGAAACAAACAATATCAATGAAAACAATAATCATGGCAAACAAATTATTCAAAATAAAAAAAGGAAATATGTAACAGTGGTAAAAAAAATCATTTAACATTTTTTCGATACACACCCAATTGAGTATGTAAGAGTATACAGAAGGTGAGTATTTTCTAAAATCAGGGCCCCAGAGAGGAGAGGGGAGGGCATGTCTGGTATCCAGAATATGATGGTATTCCACCTCTAGTGTTCAGATGGGTATGTGGTTTCAGGGAGTATTCCAATGGCACTGACTGTGAAACAGTTACTGAGGTCATAACAATAATGAGAGCTGGTATGTGCAGTAGCCTGGTGATCTAGATTTGGAAGTAAACTGTTTGTCTGTGATTATTCATATTGATAGATAACTGGTTCATGGTGTAGCCAATAAAATAACTCTGGGAATGGAAGCAGATGAGCTGGTATGTGAATAAGAGTGGCATGGAATATGAGGGAGTTGGTTTTGCCAGTGGTAGGGTTATAATAGGTTGTAGGTGGTGGAGGGGGGGGGGGGGGGGGGGGGGGGAGGGGAGGGCAGTGGATACATATTGCATGTTATGAAATGAGGCCTACTATGTGGGAAGAAGCAGTAAAGAGATGAGATGCAGTATTGTGGGAAGGAAAAGTATTGACCAAATCATAAACACGAAGAAGAGTCTGGTTCTGAGATGCTTGGCCAGCAGAGAACTGGGTGAGAAAGACAGAATTGGTTTTGAGTTGTTTCAGTCTGGTGGGCAGTTGTTGGCTCTAAATATCACATTATTATCCTCCAGAATGGAGGATAATAATGTGGCATTGGGGATTATGTCAGGTTGTTGGACTGGAGGGTAAAGGTTCCTTGATTGGAGCAGATGCCCCTGCCTCAGATGTCTAGACTGTAGCGAACATTTTTTGCAATATGGGTGGAAGTTATCAATGTGTAGTTATTGTGGTAGGTTCTTGGCTTTGATGTGGACAGAGTATATAAGTACAGATATTTCTGCATCAAGGAAGGTTAAGTGTAAGAGAAGGGCCATGTTAAATTTAGGGAGTGGATGTTGTTCAGAGAGTTTAGGAAGATTTTCATTATGGGTCCAGAGTGCTACATATATACTATCTGATCAAACGTATCCAGACGCCTATCTGAAACTGCAATTAGACTTCACCTGTGTCATGTTCCCCATTACCAGACTTTAATATGGGTGGGTTTACCGTTTGCCTTTATGACAGCATAAACTTTTCTGGGGAGACTTTCAATGAGGTGTCTGAATGTCTGTGGAGCCCATTCTTCCTCAAGAGCTAAAACCAGAGAAGATACTGATGGTGGAAACTTCGGTCTGGGTTGAAGCTGACATTCTAACTCAACCCAAAGTTGCTCCATTGGGTAGGCCACTCCATTTGAGAAATGTTATTGTCCACAAACCACTGCCACAAAGATGTAGCTTTATAACAAGGTGCATTGTAATGCTGATACAATCAACATCTGGTTTAAAATGTGTTAATATCCTTCTGTATTTAGAGTATTCTTAAGTGCAATAATGGGATAACAACCTGACCATGAAAAACATCTCCATACCATTATACCACCTACTCCGAAATTAACTGTTGATGGTAGGTAATGTTTTCCAGGAATTTCCAAAACCCAAACAATTCAATTTGTTTACCACAGGGTATAGCATGATCCACCATTCTAAATTACCCATTTCAAGTCATCCACTGTCCATTGGCATCACTCTTTACACCATCTCAAGTTTTACTTAGCATTAACTATAGAAATGTTTGGCTTATCAATAGCAGCTCAACCTCGTACACCATTCTTTTTAACTCCTAACCCACAATCATTGTGCTGCCTGGACTGTTGGTGACAGTTTGGAACTCATGAGTGATTCCCTCCACTGATTCCTTGCAATTTTTTACAACCACCCTCTGCAATAATCGAAGGTACATGTGTGTCATTAAATAAGGTCTGCCTGGTCTTGGTTTAGTTCCTTCACATTTTCACTTCACAGTCACATTACATTCAGTCGATTTGAGCTTCTTTGAAAGGGTTGAAATATCACTGATGGATTTGTTACTCATATGATATCCAATAACTAGTTCATGTTTGAAATCACTCTTGCATGATCCACTCTGATATTACTGCTTGTCTATTGACAATATAATACTCCAGCCCCTCCTTTTATACTGCTAAGTCCACCTGTTGTGACATCTAGCATTTAATTACACATAGTCATTCTTCGGCAACCGTTATGAGAAGGAGTGCCTTCTGTGATAATTTAAAGTGTGTAGACAGCTTTTGCTTCAACTTTGCATATTTGTTTAGCAGCACCAGTAGTCAGTCATTCTTCGGCAACTGTTACATGAAGTACTGCCTTCTGTGTTAATTGAATTTAAAGTGTGATGTTAGCTTTTGTTTCATCTTTGCATTTTTGATTACCAACAGTAGCAGTCAGCTGTTCACCAGTAACTGTTACATGAAGTACTACATTCTGGGTAAATTTAAAGTGTGTATGTAGCTTTAGCTTCAAGTTTGTAATTTATTTACCACCAAAAAAGCCTGCTATTGAGAATACTTAGTGAGACCATTTTTTTTCCATATACTTCACAGTTTTTCATTGTGTGACAAAAGGCAGCATGTGTAGGGACTGTGGTGGTTGTGTGCAGACACAGGCTGAGGTGGCTGACCTGTGCACACAGCTTGCAGCTATGTTAACGAGAGTTAAACAGCTGGAAGCTGCTGCAAGTGAGTGCAATAGATCTAGTATTGGTGGTCCTGTAGAAGCTAAGAGGCTCGCAGGTTCTGCAGTCCAGCCAGAGATGTTTGAATCTGTGCAGCAGTCATTTGGTGGTGACTGGCGTGTGGTTTCTGGATGTCGATGCCGCATGTGTGGGCAGTCGTACAAGCCCGATTCCCAGGAAGGCGAGCTTGTACCACTGTCCAACCGGTTCAACGTATTGTCTGGAACTGATTCAGTCCTGAAATTGTCATCCTGTGAGTTGGCAGCCCTCCAGACGGCTAATTATGAGAAACTGCAGAAGGGGATTCTAGTGGTCAGCAGCTCTAATGTTAGGTGGTTTATTGAGCCCCTTAGGGAAATGGCGAATAGGTCTGGGACAAAATCTGGTACTCATCCATTGTGTATTCCGGGGGGTCTGATCTGAGATGTGGAACAGGCCATCCCGGATGCCATTTAATGGACAGGGTGTAGCCTGCTGTGGATTGTGGCTTACGTATATCAGCACCAATGATGCTTGCCGCCTAGGGTTGGAGGTTATCCTCTCTTCCTTTGGGCAGAAAGGGTGAATTCTGGCCACAAGATTTCAGCTGAGCTAACTGTTGACAGCACTGTCGATAGAACTGACTGTGGACCTCTGGTTCAGAACCAGAGACTATGGTGTTTCTGTGATAGTCATGGCTGCAGATTCCTCGATCTTCGCCCTGGGGTTGAGTCATGTAGGGATCCTTGGATAGATCAGGTGTGCACTACGCACGTGAATCGGCTACACGGGTGGCAGAAGCCGTGTGGAGTGCATTGGTTTTTTTTTTAGGTTGAGAGAGAATGACCTTGAACAGGAAATTCACTTACGGAGAGCCCAAATAAATTTAACTCCAAGTATTAGGAGTAGCTTAAAAGAATCTTTAACATTAAAAGTTCTAGCAGTTAACTGAAGAAGTGTTTGTAATAAACAGCCTGAATTCGAAAATATTATACATAGTACATAGGCTGATATCGTAATAGGCACAGAAATTTGATTAAACCGGATATAAGTTTCACAGAAATCTTTAATAGCAGCATGAACTTTTTCCATAAGGATAGGTTCCATTCCCATGGCAGCAGTGTATTTATAACTGTTAGTAAGTACCTCCCATGTAATGAAATAGTTGTTGATACTGTCTGTGAAATCTTATGGAATAGGCTCAACGTAGCTAGGACAAAACTTGTGATCAGCTCATCTATAGTCTACCAGATGCAAGCATAACTATTGCGGAGGCCTTAAGGAAAAATGCAAATAATATAGCTCGTCAATTTCCGGACCATACAATAATGCCAGGTGGTGACTACAACTTGCCATACAACAACTGGACTAATTATGTTCACTTTAATGGTGTCAGGGATAAAGCAGCTTGCAAAATCATTCTAGACCTTTTCTCAAATCTTGAGCAGCTTGTAACTGAACCAATGCGATGCCTCAGCGGTAAGAAAAATATTTTAGTTTTTCTCATTACAGATAGGCCTGAATTATTCATGGACATTTCTACTACCATGGGAATAAGTGATCACAAAGCTGTAATTGCTACAGTAAAATTAACAACCATGTGCAAAAAGAAAAAAAGAAAGGATCGTTTACAGATTTGAAAAGGCTTCAAAAAGAGTGTTTTAGAACATTTTTGAGGCATAATTGTCATACCTTCATAGCAGCAAGAGGCAACATTGAAGATTTTTTTTTTATCTGCTTAATGTCTCTCAACAGCGAGGTCTTTAGAGACGGGAATGGATGGGGGCAAGGAATGGGAAGGAATTCTGCCATGGACTTTTGAAGGAAGCATCCCGGCATTTGCCTGGAGTGATTTGGGAAACCATGGAAAACCCAAATCTGGATGCCCAGACGGGGATTCAAACCGCCGTCCTCCCGAATGCGAGGCCAGAATGCTAGCTGTTACACCACCACACTCGGTAAACACTGAAGAGATGTGGTATCGATTAATACGTATAGGCAGGGAAGGTATGGACTGGCATATACCAAATCAGGGAAGGGAATGATCCACCATGGTATACACATGACATTAAACTGTTACTTAAAAAGCAAAGGAAAATAAATGCGCGATCAAGAAGGACGATGCGGCGGACCGATTTAGATAAGTTAGAGGAGATAAATGGACATGTCAAGAATGCGATGTGTGAGGCCTTTAATGACTTTCGTTGCAATTCCCTCTCTCAGAGCCTCAATCAAAACCCTAAGAAATTTTGGCCGTATGTAAAAAAAGTAGTTGTAGTGACAACAACAAACGAGTTCTAAAACAAGTTGACAAACAACTGTGACAAGGCTACCATATTTAACACTGACTTTAAAAATTCATTCACTCCTGAAAACATGGAAAAAATTATCACTTTACCGCATCGTGTAGAATTAGAGATGGATCTGGTACAAATTGATAGCATAGGTATTGTACAGCAATTAAAGCTCCTGAAGCGCTAGGTCCCGATGGTTTACCGGTAAGAGTATTTTCAGAATACGTGTAGGAAATTGAACCATTTCTGTCAAATATATTCTTGCAATATTCTTGGATTTTCCGAAAACTTTTGTTTCTGTACCACACAACCGAAGATTCGAGCATACAGTATATCAGACCTGTTTTGGGAATGGATACGTGATTTTCTAACTGGGCGATCACAGTATGTCATTGTTGACGGGAAGCCTCTTCTAATCTAAAAGTTACTTCTGGCATTCCTCAAGGAAGTGTAATAGGACCACTTCTTTTCTTAATTTTTATAAATGATCTAGGCGACAACATTAAATGCTGGTTGCGATTGTTTGCTGATGATGCAGTTATCTATAGGGAAATAAGGTGTTCCCACGATTGCTTAGAAATTCAGTGCGATTTGGATGCTATTTCTGAATGGGGCCGTAAATGGCAGCTTACACTTAATTGCAAAAAGTGGAAGGCAATGCGAATAAGTAACAAAAAGAATCAGTTTGCTCACGAGTACAAAGTGAACAATTCAGTTGTGTACACGGTTGATTCCCCGAAGTATCTGGGGGTAATAGTACAAAGAATTGGAATTGCACATAACTTCCGTCATAGGCAAAGCTAATTATAAATTACGATTCATAGATTGTTTTCTAAGGAATTGTAATGCTCATACAAAGGAAATAGCGTATGTAACACAAGTGCATCTGGATACAGTACTGTTGTGGAGTTTGGGATCCGTATCGCAAGGGCCTGATTGACTCAGTGGAGAGGGTACAGAGGAGAGCCGCTCGATTAATGACTGGTTTCTACATCCCTTATGACAGCGTCACAGAACTGATACATAGATTGGGCTGGGATTGTTTGAAAGACAGACGATGTCATTTGCATTTGAATTTATTGGAGAATATGTAAAATTCTATGACCTACGAGTAAAATGAGATGCTTCTTCCACCAACCTTTTTGGGTTGCAATGACCGGAGGAATAAGATTCGAGAAATAAGATGCCGTACCGATGCTTTTATGTATTCTTTCTTTCCTTGTGCTATTCGGGATTGGAATGCGCCCAATTAAGATTGGTGCTTAGCACCCTCTGCCACCCAAAATGTTTGTGAATTGCAGAGTATGGATGTAGGTGCAGATTAGATAGGGGTGTCCAGATAATTATTATCAGATAGTGTATATCAGAACCACACAGTGGCTTGTAAGGTAATCTTCTGAAGAAAAGATTATTCCATTCTGGGAAGGAATGGGTTGTATAGGTGTGTGTCATGTGAGAACCCATAGCAATATCTGATGGTATATGTGGGACTGGAAGTTGAAGAATTTTTGTTTGTTAATATACACCAGTAAAATGATTCCTAAGAAGAGCTTGTGGAGGGCACTTGTTAAAGTATTGTTCAAGGGCACAAAGTCCCTGTCAGTCATTTAATGTTTGTGTAGAGAGAGGTGAAATCTATATTGACCAAGAAGGAATCTGTAGGTAAAGATGTGGGAATTGTTGATAGAACCACTAGGAAGTGGAAGGGGTTTCTGACACATCACAAGAGAGCATGGATGAAAGGTTGCAGGTGTGCAGAAATGCACTCAGACTCAGTGACAATGGGGTGTCCTGGACTGCCTGCCTACTGTATCTTGGTTGTAATGTACAAGATGGGATTCAAAGGCTCTTAGAAGTCAGAAAAAATGGTGTAGTGTGAGAGACCTCATAATGGACCTCGGAAGTTCAGGAAAGAATATTTCTAGACAGATCAAGTTAGAGAGGTCAGTAGTTTGATGTTGGTTTTTAAAAGGTGTCAGATAGCCATCTAAGGGGTTAATATTGATAATCACTCTGATCCATGACTACAATGGTCAAGACTTTATCAGCTGGACGAATTTTGATGCTTTGATTTTTTGAAAGTTCTGTTGCATTTTGACGTGGTTCAGTTATTTGGAATCTTTTTTTGCTTATTGTTTATTCCTTGTCAACATAGAGGTTATTAGAGGAAGGAAGGGACTGAGTCAAGGAACAGAAGGAATTTGGCCATGGCCCTTTAAAAGAACCATCTGGATAGATTTGGGGAAACCATGGAAAACCGAAATCTGGATGGCTGAACAGGGATTCAAACTTGTGTCTTCCCAAATGTGAGGCCAGAATGTTACTGCTCAACCATGATGCTCAGTCTTGGAGTAGGAGAGGGTATAGATCTAATTGGAAGGATAAGAAATACTGGAGGCTGGGTTGAAATCAGTTCGCTCCTGTCAGTAGTAATATAATAATGCAATCAACGGAGGGTGTAGCAGAATGAAAGATAGTCCCTAATAAGAAAAGCGTGGTCAAATTTTGGAGTGGTAGATAAAGTGAGACACTTGGAGATAACAACAGAGGTAGGTGGAAAAAGATTCTGGATTTCAAGGGTTGGCGGAATGGGTAGGGACTGATACGATGTGGTTGAATGGTGGAGGTGCTGAGTGGGGAAAGCTAAGAACTTGCCAAAGACATGGGATTATGACCTACAACTTTGATGGATAATGGGTGTATTTTATATTTCCTGTTAGGCAATAAAAATGAGAAAGGATAGAGAACTGTATGATGTGTCTTAAGGAATTCACATCTGATCCTGCTGTCACATATTCTCCTCTAATCATGAGAATAGTTTATACTGAAATATTGTGAACTGTGTTTGTATTCATTATGGCATTCCAGCCTTCATGTGTGGTAACACATTCATTTTCCCTATCACTCCTTTTATAACTTTAAAACTGCAAATAGCAAATGGTCAATAGAAGTAACAATAAAACAATTACTTACATGATGAGAAAGATCAGCATCCATTATGAGTATAAAATTCCCAGTTGCATGTTTTATTCCATGAATGTAAGCTGTCCCCAGGCCAAGTTTCTTTTCTCTTGGTCTTAAAATAACTTTTTCCTGCCCATAAATTCCCTGCAGCTTTTTTGCTACATCCAATGTCCCATCAGGACTTCCATCATCAATGATAATGATTTCATATGAATAACCACTGAAAATAACACACATACACACAAATGTTTGACACATATTATCAACTCTTTGAATTGCAGGCAAACAAAGGACACTGGATATGAAAATAATAGTAAAAATGAGTATACAAAAATATAAATCATCACAATTTTCTGATGAAGAAAATAACCAAATAATTATAATGTTTGATGTGTGCAAGTATCTTTTTTTGGTGTATACTGTATCCTGTGGTAAGCAGATAATTTTCATAGAAAGCACATTAATCTGAGGGGATAAAGGGTTGTATAATTTAAAAGGTACTTTCTAAGGCTGAATAGATTGGGACAAAATATCATAAAATCTCATGGATGAAAGTTAGGCAGCCTATGGACAATTCACTTAGAGAGTAGCAGACATGGCATTGTAATTTGTGAACTGAAATAAAATGTATAAATACAGAATGAATCAAGTTAAAAACTATATAAATGGCAGCACTAGTGTTTGACTTAATTATTGGTATGCTGCATTAGTAATTTTTGTATTCAAAATTTTCACCCAGATAATGAACAAAGTCTGGAGAGGACAAATATATAGGAAATAGGATCAACTCACAATGGGTATGTAGAATGTGCAGGAACTATGAACCAAAGGAGATATGTTTAGTGGTATTAAATTAAAACACATCGGTATAGCAATTATAACACACACCCAAAAAAATCTGAAAGAGACCAAAGATTGTTGTCATGGAGTACCAATACTCACCAAAACAGAAAGCTGCACCTACAGTAAAATACTGTATGTAAGGTTCAGAACTTGGATGGAACATTTAACAGTATTTGGAGTATAAGCCAAGAAAAGAAGAAACCATAGTAAACAGAGGTGTTTTACTCACTGCTACAGGAATAAATGTACCAATATAACAAGTCAGATCAAATGTTGGTTTCTAAATCTAAATTAAACACACTAATTCAAGATTTCGCAAGAATATTAGATGCAGGAAAGAACTGAGGACAAGGAATGGGAAGGAACAGCCTTTTGAGGGAACCATACTGGCATTCACCTGGAGTGGTTTGGAGTAACCATGGAAAACTCAAATCTGTATGGCCAGAAAGGGATTCAAAATAACTTAGGCCAAAGCATTACTGTTGACCCACCACCCTTCATAAATTACCTCCTATTAAAAAAAAATCAGAGCAAGGGTTAGTGACAAAAAGAAATGTAGAATAAATTAATAACACAGAACAAAGGGATTTAAGTGCAACAGAGGACTGTCAGATATTTATACGAACAAACATTCATGATAATCTATAAGAAAAAGTTAAGTAGATGCCAAATATGGCATCGAAGAAGATAATATTAATTTTTGAAGAATAAATTTTGACTAAATGTTTAAATATACAGGCACTATTAGGGACAAATATTTATCAATTACAACCTATAATGTGTTGTAGGGTGGCATCAACACACAAATCACAGCTGTTTGTAGTGATTTAGGAGAGGGTTCAAAACTGGTAAAACAGCAGAAATGAGTGGGGTTAAATAGCAAAGAAACTTTGGAAAATGAATAAACAAATAATTAGACAAATCAATAAATAAAAAAATGATAATAATAAATAAACCAGCATAAAGAAATGAGAATATCTGTAATATCGTTCACCTCAAGTAATAGATGATTCCTGCTGAGGCAGATTGAGAAAAAAAAAAGGAAGTTTAGGAGCAATCATGTTGAGTTGCAGTGGTTTTCAGGTTACCAGTTTGAACTGGTGAGGTATTTCCTACAGTCTAAACACTATTGAGCTGTTGCTTTTAGGAAGATCTCTGAACACACAAGAAGTGAAACAGGAATTGAAGTTATTGGCATCTGTAAAGTGGCATGAGCAGTTATGGAATGTTTTGCTTTCAGGTGAATAAAGTTTGCCATGCCAGTCCTGTTTAGTGACAAATGCTAACTGTCCAGACATTACCAAGAAAACAGTCGTATTAAAGATGGTTTGTTCCAATGAGTGGAATCCATTATTAAAGACAATCATGGCAGATTGCATTTAGTATGAACATCCTGGTGTGGATATGACGAAATTATCCAGGGAGATAGAAATCACAAAATATTCTCTCGCAAAAGGTATTGGCAGCATTCTTCCAGGCTGTTGGAAGATCTACAGCAATCAAGCATAAACCCGCCAACAATTATACTGAACTTATAGTCGTCAGAGAATCAGTATGTCTACACACTAAAGGTAAAGTTACTAAGAGAAAATTGCATAAAAATCTAATCACCCTTAGTGTCTTATAATCAACACCAATGGTTCAGATGATATCTGTAGTGCTAAGAAGAATAATAGTGATGATTTTATATTATCACTGTTATATTAAATTTCTAACACATATTTAATGTTTAAAAAACTGTAGCTAATATAATGGTCAATCTTGTTCTTCCTGTGTGGTCTTTGTACTGAATACCAATAATTAATAAATAAAAAATATGTAAGAAGTGGGTTAGCTGTTGCAAGTAACTTTTCTTGGTGGTGGCATGGATGAAGGTGATGAAAGCATGATGCATGTCCTTACAGAATAGTCTCTTGCATATGAAGAAGCCCTTGGACTGTCTTGACAGAGAAGGAAATTGGTATCTGTGAATCAGGAATAGGCTGAAGTTAGGGCGTTTAATGAAGCATGTTCTAGGAAAAAAGAGAAAGGATTTCATTTCTTGGCAGGCTTGAAAGGAAATTATAATTATGTTGTAGGATGGGGTCAATGGACTCTAGACATGTAAAGTCCATTATTCACATTTCATAACAGGGTTAGGATTCCCATCAAACATTATCACCATCATTTTAAGTTTCTATGCATTGCCTGCCACATCATCTTCCATTTTTGACTGTCAATCCATGATTATTCCTCTGCTACTTGTCTCCAATTAACTCCATTTTCTTTAAACCTGCCAAAATTATGCCAACTTCATTTTTTTTAATTGACAGGGAACAAATAGTTAATGCAATAAATGTGTAGAAAGAAAGGAATCAATGCTTACCACAGACAATGGCGGAATCAAATTATCCTTCTGTTATTTGTAGATCCTACTTACTCAATATTAATTTTTTCTTTAATGAAACTTCAACCCATAGTTACCAATGTCAATTCTTCTATGGGATGAATGGTCAGTTAGTGTACATGCCATGGGCACTAGAAATTGCCTTTCTTTTCAGCTGAAAATATTATCCAAACACTTTTTATGCTTTACTATTTAAAGAAAATTGTAAGCCAAATCCATAAAATATGTATGTTTCTATCTGTTTTGTGGGTCTGGTACACACTTTCTCTTGGAGCACAAAACCTGTGAAATTTTTTTAGATAGGAAGGAGAGTGATTTCTAGTGGCTATGGAGCTAAACTGTTAAATGAAGATTCTCAAAGCCTTTAAGTAAACTTAATTTTGCCTATTATCAACAGTTACCAAAATATTTTTTGAATCTAGTGGAGCACATGGTAGTGCTGGAAATAATTTTTAATTACACACTGCTGCCAACCAAGAAAGTGAAATCATGAAGATGACATTTGTAAGGTAAACTAGAAATCTTGTAACTGCGTAGCAAATTTTTTTCTCAGAACAGCAAGTTCAGTTAAATAACATTGCAGATCAGTTTTAAAGTCATTTGCTCAAATAATTCAAGTCATAAATCAGATTAAACAGTAATAGACAGTCAGAACATAAGATTAGCATATCTGGTATTTTGGATTCAGAATATTTCACAAAAATTAACATTGCCTTCATATCTAGAGACATTTAGAATTATAAATATTAAAAGAATGATATAAATCTTGTAGCTCGAAAATTGTAGTAAGGAGTTTTGAAATATTAAAAGGTAGAAGCTGGTATGAAAAGTTAAGACACAGTTGCGCATTTAAAATTCTGGAAGTCGTAATTTGAAAGATAGAAAGTCAATTTGTAGCATGAAAGAAGTGTAATTTTGGCTGAAACAGTATATTAAAGTTTGGAAAGGTTCACTAAGGTTTAAAGATTGATTTTTGAGTGATTTGTAAAAACTTTTAACACATGGAGAAAGATTACAATAACTAGTTTAGAAAATATAAGAAAATTCAGTTGAGAAAACTGTATTCAAAAGAATAATTCGATGCAAATAGTTTTCAGTAAGTCTTGTTAAGATATATGCAGTATTTTGATCATGAAGGGACAAAGTAGAGATTTTTACAGTCTTGAGAAAATGTCAGAACAAGCCAGTATTTCATGTTGCATCATCCTGAGACAGCATCTACTTTAGAGATTCATAGTAAATTGAGGGAATCAGATTAGCAACTCCAAAACTTCACATCATATAGATAAAAACATGTAGCATCTTTTAAAGTATGTTGCAGGGCTGTCATTTAAATACTTAAAAAGACACCAATTTCGAGATTATAACAATTTTGGTTTAACCTGTTAGAAAATAGTAAATAAGGTGATTCTAGTACCAAAAGAAAGAGCAATAAATTAGAAGCAGATTAAAAGTTATTTCAACTACATGGCTTTAAAACTGAGGAAGGTATAAACATTTTTTGGAATTTCAGAAAATAAATTTTTACTGCCAAACCATTAGGGTCCCAAACACTTTTATGATTGATTTTAACATTCATAAGTAAACCTAGGGGGGTCAAGGCTGGTATGGTCTCAAGGATCTCAGCCTATGCCGGATGGGCTGAGATAATAAAACCTTGAGAAATGCCTCTGCGATCTATCTTAGCAGCTCTGCCAGCAAACCCTACTCCCACGTCCACGAAGGTGAAAGCCGCGTGACCCCTGGGCAATGCACTTTTTGAGTGTAGCTAACGGGAGAGGATGGAAGGCGAGCCCCCAGCGCCTTAAAACTGGGGCATTCTGGCTAAGGGAAGGAACACCCTGAAATAAAACCCTGGCCCTCCAGGATGGGGGTTGTGCGAAGGGCTGGTAACCCTTCCACATAAAAAGATATATTACTCATAAACCTCAAAGTAAGGAAAGCCGGATGGATCTTATGAGGACAACAAAGGCAAGGTCAAAGGACAAACGATTTGGAATCAAAGACAATTTGAAAATAGGAACGTGGAATGTGAGAGGGATAAATAATAAAGAATATGATCTGGACAGGGAGTTAACTAGAAAGGGGATCAATATTGCTGTAATTACAGAAACAAAAAAGAAATTGAAGGGAACAGAAGAAATAGTTAAATATACAATGATCTACAGTGGAGTGGCACGAGAGAAAAGAGCTGCAGTAGGAGTGGCAATATTAGTGGATAGGAAATGGAAAAATAAAATTGTCAGTTACAATATGATAAGTGAAAGGATTCTGACCCTAAGATTGAAAGTAGAGAGAGGCAACCTAGTCTTGATCGCCATATATGCCCCAGAAGAAAACAAACGAGAAGAATCTGAACAATTTTATGAACAGCTTCAAGTGGTGATAGACAGAATTAATAAAAGTGATTTCCTAATACTGGCTGGCGATTTTAATGCCCGCGTAGGAAATAGTCCAATTCCAGAGGTAATGGGGAACAGAGGTGAATACACATTAAATGAAAATGGGAAACTACTGAGAGAATTTGCGTCCTTCAACCAGTTAAAGATTACAAATACATTCTTTACAAAAAAAGATATCCATAAATTTACATGGACGGCAAGAGGACAAAGGTCTATCATTGACTATGTAATGGTTAATAAAAAATTAGGTCCAGATGTAGTAGACACCAGTGTACATAGAGGTAGTGATATGTATACAGATCACTATCTCGTTATATCAAAAATAAGAATACTTGCTAAATGGAGGAAAAGAATGAATAAAAACTTACAACAAGATAAAGAAGTTTTTAAGACCTACCTTTTAAAAGATGAAGGAATAAAACATCTATATCAAAGCCGATTACAACAGCGCTTACTGGAAAACCCAACAAATAATGACATCAATAAAGAATGGGAAACTATAGCTTCATCAATACTGAAAGCAGCATATGAAGCCATTGGCAAGAAAAAGAAATTTAGAAGAAAAACTGGACTTAAAATGTGGAATGAAGAAATTGCAGAAGCCGTCAAACAAAAGCAAAAGGCTTATCTAAAAATGATACAGGACCGAACCCTAGAAAATGAAAATGAATATAAAAGAAGGAGAAATATTGTTAAGACAATAACAAAGAAGTTGAAACAAGAGGGATGGGATAGATTAATCAGTTCAATAGAAGATGATGTCCATGGTAGACAAGAGATGGCTTATAAACTTATGAAACATCTCAACAAGGATGAAAAGGAAAGTGCTAATATAAATGTAATTGAAGAAGAGGCATGGGTAAAACACTACAGAACATTATGGTACAATAGTAATTATAAAGAAGAAGAAGAGAAAATAGGAATTGACCATGTGGATACTAAAGAAATTGATCCTATAGACATAGAGGAGGTTGATGCAGCACTAAAATCATTTAAAAATAGAAAAGCTCCTGGACTAGATACAATTAACTTAGAATTGATTAAGTGTGGGGGAATGATTCTGAAATTTAGATATTTACACTTAATTAATATGTGTTGGAAAAAGAGAACCATCCCAGAAGAATGGAGGAAGGCCAAAGTTATTTCACTTTTTAAGAAGGGAGATAGGAATTCATGTGATAACTATCGAGGAATTAGTTTATTAAATACGGGATACAAAATATATGCAAAAATAATAAATAACAGGCTAAAAGTAATAGCAGATGCTCTCCTATCAGAAGAACAATGTGGGTTTAGGAAAGGAAGGTCCTGCATAGATAATGTATTCTGCCTTAGACAACTACTGGAAAAGAGAAGAGAATTTAATTTAAAGACTTTCATTGCTTTTATAGACTATGAAAAAGCGTTCGATAAAGTAAATAGACAAAAACTATGGGAAATAATGCAAAGAAATGGATATCCACAGCATTTAATACAAGTTATTCAAGGTATGTATAGAAGGACACAAATCGTCTTAGACCTAGGAAATAAACTTACAGAAGAAATAGCAATTAACCAAGGAGTGCGGCAAGGTTGTAGCCTGTCTCCAACACTCTTCAATATATATATAGATGACTTAGTTAGGAAATGGAAAGAAAATGTCCATCCTGGTATAAAAATAAGCAACAACACTTACGTAAATACTATGTTGTTTGCAGACGACCAATTTATCCTCCAGGAAAATGAAGATGGACTTCAAAAAGCAATTCATATACTAAACATTATCAGCAAAGATTACTATCTGCAGTTGTCTCGTGCAAAAACGAAAGTTATGGCATGGCAGGGGAAATACCCTATCAGAGTTAAAATAGTGGTAGACAATCAGCCAATAGAACAAGTCTCCAGCTTTACTTATCTCGGATGTGAATTATCTTTTAATGAGGATAACGAGGTGAAGAAGAAACTTCACCGATTTCAGTATATGTGTGGAACAATTCGACGAACACTGAAAGGTAAAGCACGAGAGGAGACTCAACTCAAGTTTTATAAAACAATGGCCGTACCGACTCTGCTATATGGCAGCGAAACATGGGTAAATAAAACGCAATACAAAAGCAAAATTCAATCATCTGAAATGAAATTTTTAAGGTCAGTAAAAGGGTATTCCCTAAATGATAGGAGGAGGAACGAGGAAATAAGGGAACAACTGAATATCTCCCCGCTAAATGATAGAATTACCCAAAAAAGGGATAACTGGAAGAACCACGTCCTACGGATGAGAAAGGACAGATTTCCTAAGCTTGCCCTGGAGTACCATCCCACAGGCAGAAGGGACATTGGAAGACCTAGGAAGAGATGGTCAGAAGAATGAGGTAGGAACAGGCTTTTGGCCTATCCATGAAGAGGAAGTAAGTAAGTAAGTAAACCTAGCTACTGTCAAAATTTCAGGAAGATAGGAATTTATTTATGTACATCGAGGAAATCAGATGATGAAATTCACAAGCGCGGAGGACCACATTTGATCGGAACGGGGACTGCTTTCAAGAGAACTAGGAAAACAAAGCATTCCCAAGAGCTATCTATAAATAGCAGCCCTAAGCTCCCCCCCCCCCACCCCCCCCAGTCTATGAAAATCAGTTAGAGCATGAACACGCTACATTGTGGTGCAAGGCTAAGGGGAAGAAGTTTCCCCAGCAAGCGTGTTGAACTTTGAGGCTATCGTGTGGCAAAATTAACATACTTCATGTGACTGTAAAATCAGTTAGCAGTCGTGACGTTGGTCTGTCTTGAATGTGTTAATCGTTCCTGCAATTAAAATTCTTTGGTGATGATGTATGATGCCATAAGTTTGTGACTTAACAATTTTGAAAGAATATATTGTTCAACAGGTTCAAATAGTAATAGTGACTTTTAATGACTACATACCTTTCCTAAGTTGGGGTTAGATCAATTTAGGTGGTGGCTGAGTTTCAGTAAAGCACAAAACTGTATATCCAAAGGCAACAGCATAATATGGTTGGCGTTAAGGCAAAATGGTTTAGCACTAACCCCAGTGCCAACGTTTTGTTCTTACAAATTGTTAGTATCACTACTAATAACCTTAGTAGAAACAACACTTCAGTACTGATTTCTTTTCTTCCCCCCTCCCCTTTTAAAAAAAATAAATAAAAAAAAAATCTTTGCAGACTTAAAACTGGAGGCAGTTGTGGCTAGGTTAAAATATCCTGGAGCAAAAGAATAGTTAATGAAATCTAAAATGATTTTTGTCATACACAAGCTCTTCATATTATTAGAAAAAGAAGTTCACTTGAAAAGTTTGATCAATAATGTTTATATTGTTGTTAGTAGGTATACACACAAAGATTGTTTGTAGTTTCATTTAGGCTATGAGACTGGCAGCTCTGTGGAATTACAAATGATCGACACTATGTTGGAATGTCAGCAAATGCTGCATCAAAAAGTAGTTCCAATAATATTACTGTATTACAAGCTGTTTTGTGTCAGAAACAATGGAGATGGAAGAAATAACTTGAGGTGATATCAATATGGAAAGAAAAGATAAGAGCTATTACTTAGTTGAAGGAATGGCGACAGAAGACACCAAACAAACAAAACAAAATGCAGTAGTAGTTTATGTCGTGATACATGGCGTCACAACATGACATAGTGCTTATGAAAGTCTCTTAAATAACTGATAACTAAATTCCTCTTGCGGTTTGCAGTGACAAGAAGGTTTTGTTTTCATTTTGGTCCAGGCCGAATTTCAACCTAACCACACTCTCCGTTAATATTGTCGCTATAAAATCAATGCCTCAATCATTTTATCTTAAGTTAGTGATGTTGTGTATCGCGATGTAACCATGAACCCAAAATGCCTGATAGGGTCACTGTCCTAACTCATGGAAATAGAAGCACATGGCCAGGTTTGCTCATGTCTTTCAGTCACATTAATGCTAATTTTTTTTCCTGTTAGGCTCAGAGTGAATGTGGTGGGGAGTGAAAAAAAAATATTGTTGAAAATGTTATGGCCAGAAAAGAAATTTATCATAAGATAATAATTAATAAAGAATATACGTAATGACAAATTATCTTGAAGAAATTATACATGCAAGTGAAGCATTTACCATAGTGGGATAGTGTGAGGATGAAGGCACTCATTATCCAAGATTGAAGCCTGCAAGGTGTCTGGTGTTCAGAATGTGTCATTGTCCAGATATGATTTTAGGTAGTACCCTGATGGCTCTAAGTGTGAATGAGTAATTGAGGGAGCAACTGGGTGGTAGAGACTCTGGAAGTAAAGTATCTGTCTAGATAACTGGTTCATGGTAAGGATGATGTAAGAACTTGGGTCAACTTCATTTCCTTCTTTACTCACAAGAGCCCTCGTAACACTACCCTGTTGTTTTTGCTGTCGTCAGTCTTTCGACTCGTTTGATGCAATCCTCCATCCCTTCCTATCCTGTGCTAACCTCTTCATTTCTACATATCCCTTACAACCCACGTCCTCAATTACCTGTTTCATATATTCTAATCTCTGTTTTCCTCTACAGTTCTTACCTTCAACTGTTCCCTCCACAAGCAAATTAACCAATCCAGCATATCTAAAAATATGACCTACCAGCCTGTCTCTTCTTTCTGTAAATTTCTTCCATAAACTTCTTTTCTCATCCATCATTTCCAAAACTCGTTCATTTCTTACTTTGTCTGTCCACCTAATTTTCCGCATTCTTCTGTAGCACCACATTTCAAATGCTTCAATTTTCTTTATTTCTGGTATTCCTAAAGTCCATGTTTCGCTACCATAAAGTGCTGTGCTCCACACATAGTTTTAAAAAGTTCTTTCTAATTCCTAGATCAATATTTGAAACTAAAAGATTTCTCTTTCCTTGACTTAAGGTAGTAAAAAATTGAAGTCAAGTGGTGACCCTGTATCATTGGTATAAAGCCCTAGCTGGAATATCCAAGGCTACTCATGGTCAGAGCTAAGACAAAGGCTTTATGCCTCCACCCCAAGGCAAAGCTCGGCTCTTACAAAAGCACACCCAGGAGCTGATAGAGATTTCAACGACAATATGATAGTTTTGAAGTGCAGGCTAAAATTCAAGATAGTAAAAGAAAAACTCAGAAAGAACATAACAGAAGTGAATAAACTGAAACAATCTCACATGAGAGAAGAGATGGTAGAAATGAGTCTAAGAAATAACTCTGAAAGGAATTTGACTTGAGACAAATGGAATACACTGAGTAGAAAAATAAAACTGGCAAAGGAACATTAGGCATTAGGAAAGAAGCCAAATGAAAATGTTGGGTCACAGAAGAAATTTTAGGAGTTGAGGATCGGGGAGGAAGGCTTAAAAATTCTCCACATTAAGCAGGAAGAGAGCGGTATAGATATTTTCAAAATTAGATAAACAGAAAATTCAAGAAAATAAAATAAAAATGGCTGCAAGAAAAGTGTGAAGAAATAGAAAAAGAATAGGTCATAAGCTATGTCCACACTTGTGCCTCTTCCCTTTCAACTCCTTTTCCTCTTGCAATATGTTCATCTCGAGGCACGCTCTAGAGGCACCTCTAAGTAAGCATGCCCTTTAGTGTCCACATTCACGCCTCATGAGCCAAGCCTTTCAGTATCCACATTCACATCTTATGAGGAATGCCCCGCAGTGTTCTGGTGTAGCTGCAACAAGACGGGCAATCCAATTTGTCTAGCAGACATTGCAGTTGCCATTATTATATTAGCAAAATACTAGTGGTCACCGAGATGCCTTTTGTTTGACTACCCATCTAACTAAACCACATAAACTTTATTTGGACCAAGGATCGCCCAAAAGGATTTTCAGTTATAGGCTGTTGAAAGCAAGACACACAGTTAAAAATGCCTTCGGCCTGGTTGCTTCCGTTTACCGGTGGCCAATTGAAATCAATATTAAAAACACAATTGCAGAAATAGTCATATGTTGCATATATTTGCACAATTTCATCTGTATGCAGCCAGATTGTACAAGGTTTTAGTGTCCAGTGGGATCTTTGAATAGTGAAGATGCTAGCATAGTAACTACTATTCTCGCAACTTGGTGTGGGATTACCACAAATAACACTAGCTTTGCCCCACTTTGGAGAATTCCTCGAAGGCGTTCTCTGAATGCTTCACAGATGCAAGATGAATTTTAGAATATTTTATGTCACCAACAGGTGGTATACCCAGGGCCGCATTTAGGCATAGGCTACCTCGGCTGTAGCAAAATAATAATAATAATCAAATATGTGCAAAGAAAGTAACCCATTTCCGAAAAGATTTTCACACCGAAAGTCCTGAAATGCTCAAGAATACCGAAAACAATGTTCATGCAAGTGCAGTTAATTCTTTTGAAGTACAGGCGTGCACATTACCTACCCATGTATATCTAATATATTGGAATGAACTGCTCTTGATGAAAGAAAATCGAGCATACCAATAAGTAAGTTAAGATTATAAGGTGTTAACAAGATGTTAATTGAGTCAATTACTTGTTCATTGTGTAAGCCTCTTGATGTTACACCACGTATGTCAAATGTGAATCTATATCTGACATCATATAGATGCAGTTTTTGCAGCTGTCATGATGTAACATACAATTGACATTGATTAACATAGAAAGCATTCCATTCTAATGAATAATCTGAACTTCCTGAAATTTTTAAATAGATAACAGGCTGCTACTGAACAAATGACTTTTGTTTATTCAGAAGTTCATTATTACTTTCACATACACACGTAAATGCATCTGACTGTTTATTACAACAAATGTTGATTACTGTTAAAGACTAATGTGATACTTAGTGCTGTTTAAATATGTCTATTGATATACTAGGTAAATGATGAAGCTTCAACCTTCTCCTCATATGTTAAACAAGATTAAATATTGCCTACATGAATGTACCACTAGTGGCAACATTGTGAGTTTTGTACTGCTCTGTATTGCGTTAGAAGCCCCTAGTGGTCACTTTGTGAGTATTGCACTGCTCAGTAGTCCGTTAGATGCCCCTAGTGGCCACTTTTTCGTTGAACAAGTGTGGACATAGCTATAGGAAGGAATGGGGTAATCTGCTACTTTCCTGTGACTGCGGAATCTGTCACAGTGACCTGAATGTCCCAACTGTGGTTTTTAACTATGGCTCATTCATGTGTAGACAAAAGCACTAGTATCTTCCACCATGTAGCCACTCGTAGAAAATCGCTGGGACAGTGAAATGTAACAACGAACAGTCATGTGTAATATGCAAATGAGGCTAGGTGCGACTCGGTCATTTCTAAGGCATAGTGCTGATATGTGCCATCAGATGGCAACACATGAAATGACTGTGAAAAATTATTAAAACATAAATTTTTTGGCAGGAGTTGTAATATGAGTGTATATCTCGCCAAAACCACCAAAAAGGGGAGGGGAGGATCTATTCCATAACTTTTAGTACAATAATTAATTTCATAAGCATTTACTTAAAAATAAAACATCTTTCAACTCAGAAATAAACTGAGATTATAAAGAAACATAAAATTTAGAAAGCCAAATTTCAAAAGTTAAGGTTATTAATTGTATTCATTTCCAATAATGGAGCTTAAAATTACAAGCACTTTGATGTGTAATTTGTATAGTAAAAAAAATTGATTTAAGGGAGGTATTGCTTGCTATTTTTATGCCTATTGCACCACAGCGGATGTAACAAAGGCAAACATTCAAAATTTATTTATTAGAGATAAATCGTTCATTTTTAAAGATAACTTAAATTCCATACATGGAGACTTATTCAGACCAAAAATAGACTTCACAGTCACTGTAGAAATAGACTTTTTAGAGAAAATAAAAATTGGAATTTTGTACATAAAAGATGTAGAAGGATAAAAATATGTTCAAAAAGATATAAAAAATTCAATATAATACTAATATAACAGTTTGTAGATAAATTCAAGATTTAAAGGTGAAAAGTGTAATTTTAGTATTGAAGACAACTATTGACACGTGGAACTTTTAAACGTTAATAACTCCTAAATGATTAGAGTTTCCAACAAAAGTTACATAACAAAGTTTTTGCATTAAATCAATCTAGAACATATCAAAATTTCAGCAGAATTGGAATAAAAAAATTGAATATATGACTCATGGAGAGAAATTATTTCACTTGGGAATAAACTTTTGTTCCAGAACTTTTAAGCTTGAGGCTAACAAAGACAATAACAGGGGGCAGCCATCTTTAACATTACCAGCAGTTTTTAATAAGCAATGTCCGAGTAAGGTTGTGTCATGATGTTAATCCCATGAAAATTTCCTAACAATCTGGAACTGAGATTATGAATAGTAAAATAACAGTGCGGGTTTTTTAGTCATTTAAAATTGAGGAAGTGACTTTTATTTATTTATCAATCTTGTTCCATGGATCCCTGCTGAGGAAGTACCTCTGGGATGTGAAACATGTCATTGTTGATACATATACACATAATATGAGTCATATCATAGTAAATATATATATATATACATATTTTACAAATACAAGAAATAATAATAAACATACATTTTTGCAACTGAGTTTTGCAAATGTCATAATGAGTACAATTAATTATTTTCTTCAAATTCTTGAATGGAGTAGAAGGAGTTGCCAATAAGATAATCTCTAAGTTTTTGTTTGAATACATCTTTATTATCTGAAAGCTGTTTTATACGATTAGGTAGTTTATTAAACAGATGTATCCCAGAATAATTAACTCCTCTTTGTACTAATGACAGAGATGTTTGTGTTTTATGCAAGTTATTTTTGTTTCTTGTATTGAAACTGTGTACCTGTGAATTAGGTGTAAACAGGTTAAAATTTTCTATGACAAAGCTCATGAGAGAATATATATACTGAGAATACATTGTAAGAATATTGAGTTTCTTAAAGAGTTGTCTGCAAGAAGTTCTTGGTTTTACCCTACACAGAAACCTAATAGCTCTTTCCTGTGCTATGAAAACTTTTTTACTTTGTGAAGAGTTTCCCCAAAAAATTATGCCATATGACATTACTGAATGAAAATATGAGGAGTACACCTGTTTCATTAATTCTAGATCTGCTGTTAGAGAAAGTGTTCGTATTGCGAAGGTGGCACTACTTAACTTTGCCAGTAGTGTAGTGATATGATCATGCCAACAGAGTTTCTGATCTATTTTAATACCAAGAAATTTTATACTTTCTGTTTCTAAGATTGTGTTGTTTTTATAGTTTATGCATATATCTGGCTGTGCATAGTTTTTTGTTTTAAACCTAATATAATGTGTTTTTTCAAAATTTAATTTTAATGAATTTGCCTTAAACCAATTTGCTACTACTCTAAGTACTTCATTTACATTAAATTCTATAGTACTGTTTGGTGTTTTACGCACAGTCAGGTTAGTGTCATCTGCAAATAAAACACTCTTAACTTTGTCGGATAAATTTCCAGGAAGGTCATTGATGTATAACAGAAAGAGGAGGGGACCTAAGACAGAGCCTTGTGGAATTCCATGTTTTATTTTCTCCCAGTCTGATGAAGCATCTTTACTTATTTTAGAATCAAAAATTGAAACTTTTTGCATTCGGCTTTCAATGTATGATTTAAACCATTTACCTGCGGTCCCAAAAATACCATAGTATTCCATTTTTTTTCAAAAGTAATTCATGATTTACACAGTCAAATGCTTTTGCAAGATCACAAAATATTCCTACAGGATTCATTTTATTATTCAGTTCCTCAAATGTGTTATTTAAAAATGAATATATAGCCATTTCTATGGATGATCCTTTTTTGAACCCAAATTGTGAATTAGTTAGGATATTATAGTGTGTAACATGTTTTATTACTCTACTATACATGACTTTTTTCAAAAACCTTTGAGAATGTTGAAAGTAATGAAATGGGACGATAGTTGTCTACACATGTTACGTCTCCTTTTTTAAATAATGGTTTTACAACAGCATATTTTAGTCTATTGGGAAAAACACCTTGTATTAAGGATTCATTACAAATGTGAGCAAGTACATGACTGATACAGTCTGAACATCTTTTCAGTAATTTACTTGAAATATTGTCATAGCTGGAAGAATTTTTAGGTTTTAATTGTTTAATGAGTTTATTTATTTCTGAGACTGTTACTGGTGGCAATTTCATCTCCACAAAGCTATTTGGGAAAGCAGTCTCAAGAAGCCTTAGAGCACTATGTGGGGATTGCTTTTCTATGCCTAATTTATCTACTACTGACGTAAAATGTTTGTTAAATATTTCACAAACTTCCCCTACTTCACTATACACATGTCCATTTTGTTCTATTTTTATGTCTTTAGAGTGATTTACAGTTTTTTCCTGTTTCAGTCTTTATTATATTCCATATTGTTCTCATTTTATTGTCTGAATTTTCTATTTTCGCCGATATGTACTTGTTTTTGGCCTTCCTTATTACATTTCTTAGTATTTTAGAATAAAGTTTATAGTGAACTTTCAGCGCATAGTTATCTGATTCTCTCATTTTTAAATAAAGGTCCCTCTTTGTTTTACTAGAGATTCTAATACCCTTTGTATTTAAGATACTACAGTAAGGAGTGAACTTCACCATAATTTTTATTATGCACTGATACTTGACATCTTCAACCCTTGCAATTGTTTGGGGACTTCTGAAAGGTTTCAGGAGTGCAAGTGAACAAGTATGTAATGGTGACCTGCTTTCTTCATTAATGGATTCAAATTTTCTGATGCCAGCCTCAGGTTAACATGCTGATACCAGTATAATTTCAAAAGTGTTCAAAGTACATAAGATCTTTCATCTTTAGTGAAGTTTTTTTATTTCAAAAATAACCTGAAACCCAGTAACTGAATCAGTTTGGCGGCCATTCGATTTTCTGCAATTTTCATTATGATATGAAGCTTCAACATTGAATTACTAGAACTTTATTAGCAACAGTCACAGCTTAAGCATTCTTTGCAGCCCCCCTTGCTAAACACAGTCTTACAATGTCAGCAAATTTATTACTAAAAATAATGTTTGTTGTCTAATCTTATAATTATAAATTGATGTATATTTCACTCTGCACACTAAGACAGACCACTGGTGTTTGTGTGTGGTAGTAGCATCGAGTCTCCCAACATGCAGCATGTGTGAGAGAGATGGCGGTTGAAATACCTTCAACCAAGGGTTTTTCTGGTGATTGGGAATCTATGGATTTCTGCCAAAAAACACCATTACAAATCTTATTAACATTATTGTTCATATGAGATAATACCAGCCAAATAATTTTGAAAAACAAGTTATACAAAATATTTGTTCTCATTTTGTTGAGATTAGAGTTATAAAGTGTCTGAGAGCAAACACAGTTAATATCCTATCTCAAAATTGCAACTAAAAGGTCCCAAAATAAATGCTTTTAAAATATGCAAATATAAAATTACTGCACTGCTAATTATTAATTGATTCTTAAGGAAAACACCATTCTCAGATGAATCCAAAATTCTCTGCCCTTGGGTGCTTCCTTTTATTTCTGTCAGTGTACAGTCATATAATTACAGAAATAACAATACTTTCACAAACATCCCAGTACTACCTCATAATGCAATTGTGGTGTTAACCGTGTAAATTACTTTATTTTTATTATTTTTTGCTTGTGGCTTTATGCCTCGTCGATGATATTAGAGATGGGAAAGACTGGGGACAAGGAATGGGAAGAAATTTGACCATGGCTTTTAAAGGAACCATCCCATTTTTTTTACTTATGGCTTTAAGCCTCGTCGATGTCAAAGTCATTAGAGGCAGGATGGGACAGGGGACAAGGAATGGGAAGGAATTTGGCCATGGCCTTTTTGAAGAAAGCATCCCAGAATTCGCCTGGAGAGATTTGGGGGAACCATGGGAAACCCAAATCTGGATGCCTGGACGGTGATTTGAACCGGCATCTTCCCGAATGCGAGGCCAGAGTGTTAAACTTCTGTAAATAAATTTAATGTTACAGCATAGTATCTTGATACAATCGTTGGTTTGAGTACTGTCACCCTTGCTTCACCCACCACACTCGGTAAACAAAAAAAGCATCCCAGAATTCACCTGGAGTGATTTGGGGAAATCATGGAAAATCCAAATCTGGATATCCAGATGGGAATTTGAGCGCACATCCTCCCAAATTTGAAGCTAGAGTGACAGTACTTTAACAAATGATTGTATCAAGATACTATGCTGTAACATTTAATTTACTTACGGAAGTTTTGTGATCTTTCAATGCAAAATTATGGATATAAGTTTTTAAAGCAAATGTCTTCCTGCAAATAATTGTTGCACATGGTTATCATCATATACAAACCACCACCTAAAAATTTACATTTAGAAGTATATCATAATGCTTAACTCCAGGCTACATTTCTTCAATATGAGCAGAAAATTCTTTTTCTCATACATCCATTTAGTCCAAATATCTCACAACTGTAACAACCATTCTTACCAACCAACACATATCTCTCTGAAACCTTTTACAAGAATAAGATAAACACCACCAATAACACCTGTTTCAACAGTCCTTTCATTATGTAATAGTTCCTAAACCTTTCACAACAGTATTGTTGTACAAGGGAGTTTTGTTTAAAATAAACAGACTCACAAAAACCAAGCAGTTGGTGGATTTCTTAAAACAATGTTTAAACCTTAGGATCAATGTTCATAATGTGTATCATATAAAGTAGATAAAGTTTGCATAAATAGATCCACATTTTAGAAAATTCTAGTCAATATTGATTGTTTAAATAGCCATATCTTCTATTTTTATGATGATTAAAAATCTTCCTATGGCAGTGAACATCTAAATTAAAATTAAAAAATTACTGGTATTTGTTCAATGCCTGGTTAACCTGCAGGTTAAATTATAATAGAAGTATAATGATATTTTCAAGCAATATGTAGTTTTAGAGTGAATTTTCATTTCAAACAGTTGCTCTCTTTTCTAAAATGCCACTCCAGAGTGTCTCCAATAAAAAAAAATCCAAATTTTTTAACATATTCAGAGGAGAGATATGTATTTATATAATGCAAAAATGACTTAAAATGTCAACGGTGGATTCCAAAGGCAGCTTCCTCAAAACTGCAAATATCAAATCATACTTTTTATGACCCTAGATTTGAAATAGGAGAGAGTAAACCACATATAATTAAAGCTAGACTGTGAATATACATGGAGGAACATAAAACAAATAATGCTGAATAAAAGTTTCTTAGTTAGTATTAATATTACAAATGTATTTAAGGAAATTAACGAGACCTGTTCCTATGTGTTTACAGTATTATTTTCCTACCTAATATTATGATTAGTTATTTAAACTAAAGGTTAAAAAGAGTGAAAAAATTATGGCTTTAGAAAAATATTTTTTTCTGGAAAGAAATTGTGGAATGGTAAGTAATACAGGCATAGGTAAAACAAAAGGTGCTATCTATATATTTATTTTTATAACATACTTATGAACTAATACACAGTTTGAAAGGATATTAAAAATGTAAAAATAGTCAATATTTCCACCAGAATATTATACGTAAAATTTATCATACACTTTTGGATGTTCTAAATTGGTCCATGTACATGTCACCCTCGTTTCATTGCCATCTATCTTCACAAAAACAAGTAAAACAAGCAAGATGCTCTAGCACTAGGACACTTTGTGGCAGAACGAAGAACAAGGGTTTATAGATTACTCTGTCAGTAAGAGGTTGCTATGGTAACAGTTGGCTATCAACGAGAGCTAGCGTGAGAGCATAGACACGAGTTGGAACGTGAAGTTATTGATAAAAGAACCTGCAATCTTCGGAGTTAAAGCATATGATTGAACTTTAATAAATGTTAATTAATAGTCAGACGAGTTTACTCATCATTATCTAAATAAAAGTTGAATAAAGTAAAAATCAAATCGGCACGAACTACAAATGAAAGGTGACATCGGAAGAAAAGCAATATAAAGTAGAACGACAATCTTCATAAAAAGATAAATACGACCGAACACAAGAAATACGACATGAAGTGTGACACGAAATGCGACATGGCGACCGTGACAGGACATTGGGATTTTGTTTTGTTCTGTGTGCTATTAGTTATAAGAATGCAAATTGTGATCATTTACTGTAAAAAAGATCCCGAAGAATGCAAAGTTCTTACGTCCAACCTCATATAAAGTTTACCATAATTTTTTACTTTTAAATATATGGTAAACTTGGGAGGGGTTGTGGCAGAACGAAGAACAAGGGTTTATAGATTACTCTCTGTCAGTAAGAAGTTGCTATGGTAACCGTTGGCTATCAACGAGAGCTAGCGTGAGAGCATAGACACGAGTTGGAACGTGAAGTTATTGATAAAAGAACCTGCAATCTTCGGAGTTAAAGCATATGATTGAACTTTAATAAATGTTAATTAATAGTCAGACGAGTTTACTCATTATCTAAATAAAAGTTTAATAAAGTAAAAATCAAATCGGCACGAACGACAAATGAAAGGTGACATCGGAAGAAAAGCAATATAAAGTAGAACGACAATCTTCATAAAAAGATAAATACGACCGAACACAAGAAATACGACATGAAGTGTGACACGAAATGCGACAACTTTTTTGGCTAAAATTTAACATTTTTCTGTTGTACAGTAACACTTTACTTCTATAAAAGTCAAGAATATAGTGTTATATGTATATATATCATGAAATAAATAACAAAGGATAGGGAAAATGACTAATCATTCACCAAAGTTGAAGCCCGTGACAAGTGAAACATATATTAGACAAACAAAAACATATACAAAATTTCAGTTTTAGACCTTATTCATATGCTAGGGACTGAGTCACATGATTCAGGAGGCATACACACGCCAAAGTTTACCACATGACTGACTAGGCAGCAAAACACAGGGTGGGGGCGCAGGTAACAAGGGTGAAATTTTTTAATTTAATTTAATTGCAATGGAGCACACACTCCGGTGGCAATTTCCCTACACAACCAACTTCCCCCTATCCTGCACCCACTTATATTTGCCCTCTACAAATTTTAACTTTAAATTCTTTTAACGTTTTCAGTAAGTTATTCAACATTTCCCTTGGTAACTCATTCCAATCCGACACCCTTACTTAAAAAAGAAACTCTTCCGACACCCTTGTGCCTGAAATAAAGTGCTAACTTGTGGTCATGGTCATCTTTTTCTTTCCAACAACAACTTTTCATACCTACTGCAATATCTCTCCATGCCTCATCGCCAATATATGCCCTGTACACTCCCATGACCCTCCTCCTGTCTTGCAATGAATCCCATTACAGCTCCTTTATCATATCCGTCACTGATTGCATTCTGCGATAATTTCCAGAAACAAATCTAGCAGCCCTTTTTTGCACCCTCTCCAACTCCTGTATTTGATACGTAAAATGAGGGTCCCATACTACACTACCATATTCCAGGAATGGCCTGACCAAAGTTTTGTAACCCAGCTACCTCACTTCTCTTGTACATCCCCTCATCACTCTCTCCAACAAGTGCAGAATTTTGAAATCTTTTCATAGCACCTGTCCAATGTGCGTGCCCAGTTAAGTTTGTTATCAAAATTAATGCCAAGATATTTACATTTGAAGTCTTCAGCAAGCAATTCTCTCCCCACCTTATATTCATAATTAACTTTTGTTTTTATTTGTGTATCTAATAAGATGACTCTTCTTTGCATTTAACTTCATCCCATGTTTATCAATCCAATTAGATATCCTGTCAAGATCTCCCTGCAGCTGTTTACAGTCCTCTACCACCTTGATCCTTTTATATAGCATTAAACAATCTAATTTCTGATAGTAAACAATCAGCACAATTATTCATTAGAATAAGGAATAGCAATGGTCACAATATGCTACCTTGGCACTCCCATTTTTACTTCCAATTCTTTTGATGTTGTATTTCCTACCCTAAAATTCTGTTTTCTAGCTTTTAAAAATTCTTCTACCCAGTAAATCACTTTCTCATACACTCCAATTTACCTTATTTACAATCATTCTATGGCTCACTCTGTCAAAAGCCTTTGAAAGATCTAGCGCTACACTACCAATTTTACCTCCTTTGTCCATTTCATATGAAATATCTTGCATATATCCCACCAACTGAAATTTGCATGAATATCCTTGCCTAAGGAAAACCACTTACGCTCCTCACATATATTTCTGATGTGGTTGCATATCAATCTCTCCATTAATTTACCTGCCACTGATGTCAATTTTCGACTGTATTTCTCATCTGTCCTTTATGTACTGGCACTACTATTCCAGTCCTGTGGTAAGCAGAGACTCAATTTAAATAATATTTCAAGATAAGGTACAATGTCACATCCGGCTATCTTTAAGATATCTGTAGTAATATTATCTACACCAGTGCTTTTATGCTTTTTCAGCTTTCTTATTTCCTTCATGATTTCCTCATGATGAATTTCAAATTTTTTGGTCTGTTCATTTCTAATTGTGTTGTTAAGCTCGTTCTCCAAGTTAGACTCTCCCATTTCTGATTCATGGTCCGTAATGCTCTCACTAAACCAGTTACTTAAAATCTCTGCCTTTTTCAAATCTTCAGTTATGTCTCCTCCATCTCTATCCATAAGCATCTCAACACTCTCCCTTCCCCTCAGTTTTCTAACATAGCCATAGAAATTTCTAGATGTATCAGTCAATGGTCCCCCTGCACTGTAAATACTCTTCATAAACCCATATTTAGCCAACTTCTTAGCTATTATAAAGTCCTTGTTTACTTGTTTTAAATATTCCCTGCTACACTGCTGTCTCTTAACTCTGTTGTCGTCTTACCAACCTCTTTAACCTCCTCACTTCCCTATTATAGTATACAGGTTCTCTATTTTTCTTTATTTTCTGTTTTGGAATAAATTTTTCTTCCTCTTTTCTTAATATCTCCTTGAACTCTTGCCACCGTGACTCTACTGTACATTTCCTGAAGCATTCTCTGAAATATCTCTTCAAATTCAAAATATGTGCCTTTTTATAACTGTACCTATTTCCCTCTTCAGTTTTGGCTACTGGTTTACTGAATCCTCTAATATCCATCAAAACTGCTTCATGATCACTTATTCCTTTGTTGCTTGATGCCCCACAAAGTTATCATTGGGCTTTATTAGGTATATATTCAAAATATTTCATCTCCTAATGTTTTGCTCTACCACTTGTATAAATCCTCCTTCCCTGATTAAGGTATTTGCAAATCTTTGTTCCCATGTGTTATTAATCTTATTTTCTTCCCAGTTTACACCTGGTAAATGTAAATCCCCAACAATGATGATCATTCTATTCTCACCTCTGAAATCTGAGTGTGAATTTAATTTCTCCCCAAGAGTCTCTTCTTCATCTGTCATTCTTCCTCTGCGGTAAGCAGCCAACACACTGATTTTTTCTTTTTTACTACCCCAGAAATTTACCCCAAGTAACTCATGGTCTTGATCTATAAACGCCAGTGAACTGTGGTAGATTTTGCTAACCAGTATGAAGACTCCTCCAACGATTGCTCCTCTATCTCTTCGGTACACTCTGTAACCATCAGGAAAAACCTCACTGTCTAGTACTGTCTTCTTTTAAGCCAACTCTCTACCCCAATTATTACTTGTGGTTCATGTATCGCTATTAAGTTTGCAAATTCTATTACTTTGTTCATTATACTTCTTACAGTTTACCATTAACACCCTTATTACCGGCTTTTAATTTTCAGGATTTATCTCCTCTTTCTCAGTTTTACCCCAGTCAGTTATTGTTTCTGCAACTTCATCTATTTCTTTAACATCTATGATCTTTCCTTATCGTGGAATCTGCAATCAGTATCACTTTGATCATCTATTTCTGTCCCTTCACCAGCAGCCCCTAACCTAAAAAAGGCACAGCCCTGACCCCATCATCACTGGAAATGGGCTCCCTTACTGCTTTAGCTAACAACTCAGAAAGTACTCCCTTCCCCCTTCTATTCAGGTGTAGGCCATGCCTAGTGAAACCCCGACCTACCAATGGTGTTTACAGGCATAACCCCCAACACAGAACTAATGCCTTTCCCAAGTAGCACTTCTACTTGCACATTACATGCCTCACAGCATAGTTCAATTGTGGCCGGTCATGGCGACTTAGGACCTGCATGAGCTCCACCCTGGTATGCTGTGGCTCCTTCACCATCCTTCCTCAGGTCACTCTCTATACTATAACTTGCGTTTCTATTGATACTATTCCCTGCCCCTCCCACTATCACTACTCTATCATCCTTAGTGAAACTCCTACAAAGTGAACCTATATCCTATGTTACCTGACCTAATGTTGCACTAGGTTTGAAAAAACTTGTGACCTGGTAACCTGTACCTAACTGATCCTGCAGAAGAGGGACTACACTTCTCCCTTGGCTACTACCTAGCAGCAGAAACTTTTTCTTCCTATTCTTGCCTTGCACGCCCTTATGCCTAAAGGCTTGCTGGATCTTACCTACTCCTACACCTACATGAGGCTCTTCTTTCTCCTCCTGACTCTGGCAACAGGTCAAACCTATTTTCCCCCACAATTACTGAAGTGTCTGGCTTCTTCATCCTGTTAACTATATTTCTCATACGACCTGTTACCAGCTCCCGCCAATCATTCTCAACTTCCTCCAACCCACTATCTCTACTTTCAGCCCCTACAGCATGAGCCTTGCCAAGCTCAGCCCCCACAGGCTGTGCCTGCACAGTCTGAGCCTCCATCGGATGAGCCTCCACAGGGTGAGCCTACACAGGCTGAGCCCCCACAGGCCGAACCTCAACAGGCGGAGCCACCACAGACCACTCCTCCAGAGGCTGAGCCTCGACAGGCTGAGCCTTCACAGGACTAGCCTCAAGAACCCTGATACTTTCAAGCAACTCTCTGATCATTTCGTCCATCTCCCACATCCTATCATCCCTAAGACAAAGTGAACAAAACCATGGGAGAGCCTCATTATTTCCCATTTCCTCTTCCCCCATTCCCAGTGAAACCACTTATTCACCAACTACAACCCATTCCCTTCGCAACATACCTACGGCAGGCGCCACAGTTTCCAGTCATGATTTTCCAAATACTTCAAACGCCTTCTAAACAAACCTTAAATTTATTTGATAAAGTAGTCTAATAAAGTTTGTACTATATTTTTAATATTTTTATTAAATATGATAGACGCTATACTCGACTAACTGTTGAAATTATATATATATATATATATATTAAATTGAAGCTTTATGAATAATAACTAGGTAACAAAATTTCTTAAGAACCAATGCATTTTGAAATGAACTTATGATGAAGAACCGATACTATTTAGTGCTAATGTGGATAGCAACTAATTAGTTACTTATGAAAGGTTAAAAAAAAAATAATAAATAAAAAGAAAGCTAGGAAGTTTCTATTTTAGTGTATTAGATGGCAATTAAACACAATTATATTTCAGGCAAAACAGGTTAATTACTAGAACGTATGTTTTTGTTGTTGTAAACTTGATTGCGATATCGATAGTGGAACTTAAAATATCGATTTTGGATTAACCTAATGTGAACAACTGGATGCTATATATGAATACTTATGTTTATTATTTATAATTTCTAGTTGTTTTATTATTATTCCGGAACTAACTAATTAACAAACTCTGTTATTTTAAACTGAATAGAGTCTTAATACAGCACGATTCAAAAACCTTAACAATCGAATTTAGAACTAGTTATTTGAATTTTTACGGTATATGAGAAATTGAACACTGTAAAATAACTTAAACCACCATGTTTACCTATGCTATAGTATTAAAATTAATCTAAGTATCACGATTATCTTATATCTTTAAACGAGCAATTCTTGTATATATATATATATATATTTCGGATCTCGGAAACGGCTGTGATGATTTGGATGAAATTTGGTATTTAGATAACGTTTTGACTTTTAAGATTACCTAAATAGTTGTCTTCCCTACAAAAAATCGAGTTTACAAAATACGAACAATTTTGTCACTCCGTATATCGAAAACGGCACTAGCGCCATCTCGTAGACAATTCAGGTACCAGAAAGCCTGCAAATTGATTTTCTTTGATTTCAAAGAATAATTAAACGAACAGTTCTTGTATACTGGCTGACCCGTGGAAATATTAACACTGCAAGTTTAATTGTAAAACATTTAAAAAGGAAGATAATTAAAAATTTATCAATGGTTTTATCAGAAACTTCTTTATAAAGTAATCATCGTTTACTTTTTGACCGTAAAAAGTGGTTGTTAGTTAGTCATTAAATACTACCTCCTTAATTATAAAACATCTTTCGATTTCTGTTCAATGTACAAGATTTCGAGTAGAGTTTAATAATAAAGTAAAAAGCCGCGTGCGAGTGCACATACGAAAAAAAGGGTTCTGATAAATAGAATCTTGCCTTTTGAATCGTCTGACCTTGTGCTTTATTAATGTTTATAACGAAGGTTACTTCTTATGGGAATTGTTTTATTAGCATTTTGAAATGCTGATCAGAAGATGTGAGATTTCTGCCATGTATGAGCATAGTTTTATCAGAGTGAATAAATTTAGCACAGATGATGTTCTATCAACGTCACAACCCGATGATGAATTCTTATAGAACTCGATGAAACATATCGAAATTAAAGAATAAATGTTCTTGGTTTTCGAGATATAGCATGTCAAAAATCATTTATAGGTATAGTTCCTAGTGCTTTTGGCGACGTTTCTTCTGGTCCAGGCTGTATTTCAACCTAACAACAACCACTAGGTACAAAATAAAACATTGAAATTACATTTCCACCATATAGACATGGTCATTTTGGTGGATTTTTTTTCTGGTCCAGGCTGGAGCTAATCCTAACCTCTTCACTTTTGAGATTTAATATCCGGAGAACTAAGCGAGATATCAGAAAAATTCATTTTTTTCGATTTGTCTCGACGAGTTTCATACGAATTCACCATCAAACTTGGCTATGGCGAAATATGTCTTCTGGTTCAGGTCGCATTTCAACCAACCGTGTAAATTTTGAGATACGATATCTCGAGAACTAAGCGAGATATATATGTAAAAATATTTTTACTTTCAATTTTTCTCGTCGAGTTACATAAGAATCCATCATCAAGGGTTATCGTAGAATCCTCTGAAATACCACAAATCTCGCACCATTAATTAATAGGGCCTATCAAACTGGCATTAGGATTTCTATTTTACATAATAATAGCATTTTTTTAAAAGTAATATGTGAGGCGGTCTCGCAAATGGATCTAGCGATTTGGATGAAATTTCACATGTAGATAACGTTTTGCTTTTCAAGTTTTTAACACGATTTTTTTTTAAAAAAAGAAAGGAGCACATTTGTATTTGTTTTCTCGAAAACGGCGCTAACCTCATTACGTAGAAGTTTCAGGTACCAGTACGCCTACTGATGTTAGTTAAGCTTCTCTTTGGTGAACTGTGCACCTCAAAACGCCTAGGAATCCTTCAAGCCTTTTACTTTAATCAAACTTTACTCGAAATCTTGGATATTGAACAGAAATCGAAAGATACCGAGCGTAGATCGGTCACCCAGGTACTGCTAAATTTAATACAGTGAAACGTGCAATAACTAGCAAAGAGACCTTAACAACAATGACACAAACTTTAAAATTGTTATTTATGGAGTAATCTTAGATAATTATTCTCACTAGCAATAATCATAAGAGTTTAGATGATTTTTAAGGTAATTAAGTCTACAAAGACTTAGCTGATGATGCAAAATCGCTGTTTTGTGAGCAGCTGTCAACACACACAGTCAAACGATAGCACAACCAGAGAAATGTTAGGAATTGAACTATTGATATTCTGGAAAAAGACTCAAATGATATATATAAATATATAAACGCCTGTGGTGATAAAATTAATATATACAACAAAAAGGTATGGAGTGATAAAGTAAACAATAAATAAATTTAGAAGAAATTTGTTAGTAGTTAAATAGCAACGGTGATAATACTAATAATAATGAATGATGGGGCAAAAGGTAATTTTATCGGTGGTTGAGGCCAGGAGAGTGTGAGCGTGCTGGGTGAGTGGTAACGCTCTGGCCTCACATTCGGGAGGACACCGGTTCGAATCCCCATCCGGGCATCCAGATGTAGGTTTTCCACGCTTTCTCCAAATCACTCCAGGTGAATGCTGGGATGCTTCCTCCAAAAAGGCCAAGACAGAATTCCTTCCCATTCCTTGTCCCCAGTCCCATCCCACCTCTAATGACTTCGACATTGATGAGGTGTAAAGGCATAAGTAAAAAAAAAAAATTAAAATAATAATAATAATAAAAAACAGGTTGGTATGCTGGATATTTTGGTAAGCAAATTGTGAATAATAAGCACTAATGATTTTAGCAGTAAGTAACTATAACAAGTCAATTTGTAATGTGTGTTGATTCAGAGATGGTATATCAGCCAGCTTGAAAATATAACCCGACAGCTTTTGATTAAAAAGTACATAGCATATTCTGAAAAGAATGATGCAGTACATGGCAGATATTCACATATCTAGGTCATCTGCAAACAAATTACATCAAGATGTAAGATAGCTTTTCCCTAACATTGTTGCTTTGTAGTTTGTGTACAAAAAAGGATACTATTCACATAATACGATCAGTACAGAAGCACTGTTGTAAAACAACAATGCTGTGTTTATATCTATATATGTGAGAAGCTAACTAAGAAAATACTGGTCATATGATGCAAGCTCACAGTAGAAAAATTGTACTGGATCCATACCACCATGAAATACTCTGAAAATTGAAGTGAATTAGAGTCTTATTGAATTTAGGACTTTTTTTCCCTACTGTAAAAAGAATCTTCGGGTGTACTGGAGATCGCGATTCCGCTACAACAACATTTAGTAATATCGTTGGAATACTGATGTAGTCAGTCGCAAGACATATTATTATCAACAGTAATTCCGTTGTAATACAGCCTGGACCATTATTTTCAAGCACAAATTAGGTTGTAATACAGCCTGGACCAGTATGAAGAATTTATAGTGTAGTCTTGCGTTTGACCACTGCAGTACTATGACAACTCCTGGCGGAATCACGATCTCCAGTAATCCCGAATCTTCTTGCACAAAACATGATACATCTGTTATATAATTATTTTTATCAATTTATCTCAGAAGGAATACAATCCTTCAATATCATGCTAGTAGTACTACACTGTAGGAAAAAAACAGGAATGGAAATGTAGCATGACTAATTAAAATATATACTGACCCTTCTAGAAAATTAAACTTTATTTAAAGACAACAAGTTGTAAATTTATTAATTTGTTTATACATAATTTACAAGTAACCTGGTTTTGTTACTAACATTCACTACCAAAATTATGCAGAAAGAAGAACAAAAAATTGAAAACACTACGAAAGGTGTAACTCATTAAAAAATTATGAGAAACAAGTACAAAATCTTTATTTCCTCAATTTTCACTATAAATGGAGAAATAACTCCAGTAAACAATGATTGTTTATGGCTACTAAAAAATACAATTGTAGTCGAAGTAACTGCAAGTTTTTCACCAACAATTACACCTGCCTTTGAGAGTCCTCTCCCACAAGGTACTATTGTAGCAATGGCAAAAAAGTGTTTCTCAACAAGTGTTGTCAATTCTGGGTATACATGTTAGCTTTTTTGCCACCTGATCAGTGGATCTTCATTCCTCGGAAGACACTCTGCCAAAAGCATTCTTCTTCAGCTATTGCTGCTGACACTGATTAACCCTTTGGCTCTGATGAGACAACAGCAGTATCAAAATCTCTCCTGATGAAGTACCCACTGTGAGAAGTGGAAGTGACAGAATGATTCACCTTCTCCTCTGTCATGAGTGGATACTTTTGGTTATAGTATTCATTTGTTAATTCCACAGTGTAAGGTACGAACGCCACACCGAAGTTAGGATATGCCCAGTCACCTTAACTGTGATACTGTCTTGTAGATTATAAAAACTGCTATAATGTGTAAAATACTTGCCACTGGAAAGTCAATTGTAAGAATTTAGAATGGCCACCACTTGCCCTGATATAAACGTCAAGCAAGAAAAGGTTAGGTAGAAATCATGAATGAAAATCACTACTATTATTACAAAGATAAAACACACTATATTCTTGAATAGTTTGTACACTTATAACAGTTGATGGCAATCGGACATTTCTTTACCTAAATTGATTGCAGATTATGAAGTGAGACTGACAGACCAAAACACCTTTATCTAATTTTCAAATTTATATGTTAATTATGAAACCGAACCGCACTGCCACACGCCTAAGATGGCCGACTTCCAGAATAGCAATGCCAAAACCAACTTTCACCTATCCGGCCTGAGAGCCTCTCGCGTGGCACAGTATGTCACAGCCTTCACCCTCTATCAGCGACTGACCTAGAATGCTGCGCCTATCGCATATATGTTCATTATCCCCCCACCAGAGCAACCTTCCGCTATGCAACATAGTTCTCCAATCTTGGGAAATACAAACTATTGAGTTCTGAAAGTCGGTTAATAGGTAGAATGAGGGGCAACTAGCAATATAATTCCTTATAAAATTTTCTGTAAAGTTAATATTTCGCCGTAAAAAGGTCATCTCCCCATTATGACGCAGAAGCTAATAACTGTGTTTATTTAAGTTGTAGAAGGTTCAACAGACACATACACCAACTGTAAATGATGTGAAACATGGTTGTATTCTATCCCCATTAATATTTAATTTGTAAGTAGAGGAAGCAATAAATGAAGTAAAAGAAAAATTTGAGTATGTATAAGTGTAGAAGGAGAAAAAATAAGTATACTATAATTTGTTGGCGACATTGTCCTGGTAGCTGCACAAACTGACGATACTGAGAAATTATTGAATAGTCTGAAAAAAATATTTAGGACCAAATAGAAACCAAACCAAGACAAAAGTGATGAAATGTAGCTGAAATGATAGCAGTCGATTAAATAATCAAACAGGAACAGCTGTTACTTAAAAAGTAAAATTATAACTAGTTGCCAAAGCTGGACTGATGTTAAAAGCAGAACAGCACCAGCAAAATGAGCCTTATCAATTAAAAAAAAAAAAAAAACCTTTTAATTTTGAATATTGAGCTAGGACTCAGAATGAAGTTTTAAACACTCTTTATCATAGTGAATTATCAGAAAGAAGGAAAATTGAATCATCCGAAATGTGGTGCTATAGAACTGTTCTGAAAGTTATGTGGCCCTACGTATGAAACGAACTTATTTTGGAAATGATGGGTGATGGAATAAGTTTGTAGAAGAGTCTTACAGAAAGAGCAGGCTGAGTCTCTTTTATGATATATGGGACTGTTTAATTTGCAAGTGGAGAGAACACATGAGGGTAAATTCTGTAGGGATAGATTGGTATCAGAATGTATGAATCAGATAATTGAGGAAATAGGTTCTACTTGGCATAATGAGATCAAGATGCTAGCTCAAGATAAGAAGAAATGCATTAAATCAGTCAAGAGACTGATGATGAGGGGGGGAGGGGAGGAGGGAGAGGGTGAATTCTCCTGTATTTTACTGTTTCATAAGTTAAACTGTTTCTTGAATATTTTGTTTTTTCAAATCATTTAGCCGAATTACTAGGGACAGCAATTCAACAAGGAATTGGTGTCATAATATTGCAGTAGTCAAACTCAACACATGGCTAGAAATACTTTTCAGAGTACATTTAACGGTGTCATGCTGGACTAGGGTATATTACAACCTAATCTCTGATTTAAAATAATGGCCCAGGCTGTATTACAACAAAATTACTGCTTGAAAATAATACGTCTTGTGATTGACTACAGAAGTATTCTGACGTCCTTAGTGAATGATCATATAGCGGAATTGCAGATCTCAAGTAGACACTCCTTATATCCATTCAGGATATCTTTGCCAACTGTTTATTTACTTCCACCAGCAGCCTCTGAACTAAAAAGGCACAGTCCTGACCCCATCGTGACTGAATGTGGGTGCCTTTAAAGCTTCAGTTTTCTATTTAGGTGTAGGACACAACTAATGAAACCTCACTTACCAATGGAGACTATGGGCACTAGTCCCATGACAGAACTAAAACCTTCCCCACATTTAATTCTCTCACAGAGTGGTTCGACTTTTTTTTACTTATTGCTTTACGCCTCATCGATGGCTAAGGTCATTAGAGGCGGGATGGGACTGGGGACAAGGAACGGGAAGGAATTCAGCCATGGCCTTTTTGAAGGAAGCGTCCCGGCATTCGCCTGGAGTGATTTGGGGAAGCAATGGAAAAAAACAAATCTGGATGCCCGGACGGGGATTCGAACCTGCGTCTTCCCGAATGCATTAACCATTCATCCACCCCGCTCGGTGAGTGGTTTGAGTGTGCCCAATCATGATGAAACGAGGACCTTGCGAGCTCCTGTCTGGCATGCTGTGTCTGCTTGATCACCTGTCTCAAGTTTTTCTCTATAATACAACTCATGTTTCTATCAATAATATTCCCCACACTACCCACCATTTTACTCTTATCCTCCTAAGTGAAACGTTTACGAAATTATCCTATATCATCTATTACCCGCCCTAATGTTCCCCTTTGATCTTCTATGTTTAGCTGCTCACCACCAGTTTCCGATTTTAAAAAAAGGGCTCAATCCTGAACCTATCATAACTGGAAGTGAAGTCCCTTACAGCTTTAGCTAACAAATCAGAAAATACCCACTTCTCCCTTCTACAGTAGAACTCCAATTATCCGAATTGCTTTTTTAATTAAAACGGAAAGGGAAGTGACAGGAGAAGATGGGGATGACATGTCACTTGAGGAATTCAGAAACATTCTTTTGAAAATCCCTGCATCTTCAGTAGTGCTGAACATATAGGACAGTGGGTGGTGTGTTATTCGTCCGACCCTGGGTATGAAATTCTAAATGATGATGAACTTATTGAAAGTGTTAGAGAAGAAAGTGTCGAGGAAGAAGATGACAATGTCGAAGTTGCAGCAGACACGGGACCATCAGCTCACCAAGCATTTGCCGGCCTTGAATTTATGTTGAAGTTGGATGGATGACCACATGCAACTAGGATGCCCGAAAACAGAAGAATACAGTCAAACAGCTTACTTTGACCGAGATGATCAGCAGTTATTTCAGTATGGTACATACATACCGTACTAATGTATAGCACATTTAAGTACGCTTAACATGTAAATGCGTTGTCTCTCTATTTCTTTAAAAATAGTTTTTTCTCCCCTTTTCAACATTTATACTTTAATTAATTAAAATAGACCATTTTTATTGGAAAAATCCAATTATCCAAATGGGGTCCGGTCCCAATTGATTTGGATAATAGGAGTTCTACTGTATTTAAGCAAAGGGCATGCCTTGTAAAACCCCATCTACCAACATCCACGGGCACAATCTCCAACCCGAAAGCAAAATTAATACATTTCCCAAGCATCACCTCTATCTCCACATTTACCCATCACACATAATTTAGCTGATCACAGTGACTCAGAACTTTTATGAACTCCACCATGTGCAACAACCATCAAAATACATTACCCTGAGGCACTTTTGTTCTTAATTCCATTACTTATCACTTTTTCCTTTCTACCTTTTAAGACCCCCAAAGGTTCAACCTTACTCCGTGTTATTCTACTGCTCACTCTCTAATTCATTTAACAGATCAATTGCCACACTATCAACTTGCCCTCTCTTGTCAATTTCATCGGACATAGCTTGCACTCAGCACCCTGAGATTTATTTTAACGACCTATCCTAACCTAACTCTAGTATAGTTTCCCATCATCACATACAGTCAGGATGTGACTCTATAGTGAGGAATTTCTCTATTAAGTTTCCTACTAATCTGTAGTAGTTCTCAATCACACCTATCGTCAAAATTTTTACTACTATGCCATATTTTTAGCCGTCTGGTATGCATCAAGTCTGCACTCTATCTAGATAACATGACGACCATAACCAATGTAAATAACATTGGCGGAACGTGGTACTAGCGGAATCACTCTAAGAGCAACATATATTAAATAATATCACCCAACGAACGTGTGCAACAGTTTTCAGACCAAAACCACAATTCCTTGATGGGTCCCAGTGATTGCGCTATTACCATTACTATTTCCAGCTAGCCTGAGAATTAAAAGACTTTTTAAAATCAGTAAAAGGTTGTCAACTTTCCACATCCCACAGAGCCAGTCTCTTATATTGGTATCAATGTTAAATGAATGTATTGTATTGTTAACACCCAAAAGATCCTACCAAGCGATCTTTAATATGGATATTAACACAAGTTCGCGCTGACACTGTACGAAAAAATATAACTACCTTTTATCCATGGACTGTATTATTAACCAAACGATTATTGGCAAGTTTTCACGTTCATTGTAAGTTGGAGTAGAATTGAATATTTGTCAGCATTTTGTTTACCAACATTAGCCACGTCTCCCATCTTCACAAATATCAGAGATACTACTTCGAAATGCATTTAAAGGAAAGACCAAAGTTCACAATCAATGAAAGAATTTTGAATCATGGAGGAAGGAATATATGAAGACGTAAAAGCGTCAAATCGGTGAAAATTCATAAAAATAACTCGTCTCCTACTGCGCATTTGCGGTGGCCAATGGCGGCCATAGGAACCCCAAAACATTGGGCTGTTGGCACTGTGTATTCTGCTGTGAACATTCAATTTTCTAATATTTCAAAGTTTTTTATAATGCCACGTTGTGTTGCTAACGGTTGCCCAAACAGACAAGATAGAAAACAACCTGGAATAACGTTTCGTAACTAAATCACATTGAAATTATTGTTCTTGCAATGTTTGATTGATAACTGCAAGATTAGAGCCTATCGCTATAAATTTATTCATTGCTCTCAATAGGATGATATCGTTCTCAAATGTTTGTTGGTGTAGATTAGACGGTTTAATTCTAGATGGGGATACCGCTGCCTCGCGACTGTTAACGTGACGTCACGTTCACGTACAGTCATCCGCGTAAAATACGTGTTATTACTTGTCGAAGTTAACAGCAGATAATTTATTATTGAAATGCGAGCTTCACCTGAAACATTGAACATCCGGTTGTGTTATCGGACATCTGCGGCCGCTTACCAGCGGCCGCCTGCCTCTGATCTACCTTCGGGATATCAGTTTATGTTGATATTGTATAGCTTTAAATTATTGTGACCGAGCGTAGCGAGGGCACAATACAATAATAAATGATGACTGTACGTGAACGTGACGTCACGATGACGTCACGTTAACAGTCGCGAGGCAGTGGTATCCCCATCTAGAATTAAACCGATTAGACAATCAGTATATGTTACTGCTTTGCACCTAAAAGGTTAGCCATATTGTCAATAAGTGTTGAAAGTCTAATTCAATAGTTTGATTTTGTAGCGGCAATATTAACGGAAACTGTGGGAAGGTTGAAATGCAGACTGTACCAGAAGGGTACAAACAATTTATTTATTATTAGTTTTTAATAATTTCATAAGCATCATGTTAGAGACAGAACATGTATCACAATGTAAACTACTCCCATCTAAGCTTCTGAGTTTTGATGTAAGAAGATAAATGCATTGATGTTGCTAGCAAAATTACGTAGGTCACTAACAGTACAATATCTTCTAACCTAACCACCCCAATTTGGAGACAGCATATCTCGAGAACTAAGCGAGATATCGAAAAAAAATTATTCTTCACTTTCGATTTATCTGGTCGTGATACATAAGAATCTATAATCAAATTTGATCTTAGGGAAATTTTTCTTCTGAATTTCAACCTGAAACTCCTCTCTCTTGAGACAGTATATCCCGAGAACTAAGCACGATATCAAAAATTTGATTCTTCATATTTGATCCGTATCGTCGAGTTACATAATAATCCACCTTCAAATTGCGGTGCCACGGTTGTCTTACGATTTCCTTTGAGGTTTTTGTGCCTGTTCGCCGCGTTTCTTTGGCCAAGCAATATGGCGATCTACCAACCCCACTTCTCTCTATCCGGTTTCACTCCAGTGCGTGGTGAAGTCATGGAGGAAGGTCCTCCATGGGTGAAGTAGGACTGTTGATAATATATCGATATATCGAAATATCGATATTTTTTGAAAATATCGATATTTATGAGTGATATTTTTTAGGACGTTATATCAATATTTCGATACTGAAATCTGGATAATATCGGCTTCGATATTAAAAGAATAAGTTATCATTTTTCGTTTGCTCTGAATAGCACTATATCACTCAAATTTCTGTTGCGCATAGAGATCAGCAAGCATAAGTAAATCTTACTACGGTTGTATAGTTAATTTGGAAGTTATAAGTACCAAGTTCACTCAATTATTACAACAGTGTAGGCAAGTCATCGCTCGCCCAGCACGAATCGAAAGCGAGCCCATTGTTTGAAATAAGCGTGTGCACTGTCCAGAGAACTCCAGTGTGTTAGCAGGAATAGTGGGAAGTATAAATAACAAATAGTTGCTGATTATAGAGCAAGAAAAGTAAGACAACTTAGAAAAAGCTATCTACATACAAAACTAAATGAAATACCTCAGAAAAAGATATGTAACTTAGCCATAATGCATGCTATGATAGCTAAACTTCTACCTAAATAAATGCCTCAAATGTATTGCTTATCAATCTTAAAAATACACAAAATAATATTTGCCTGGAACCACTTTCGAGTTTTATAAATTTGATTAATTTTTATGAAAATTATGACATGCATATTGGTCAAACTATTAAAAAATCAACAATCATCATCACCAAGTGGAACCACTCGAAAGTAAAAACCTGAATAAGAACAAAATCACACTTCTATTTATCAGTGGATAGCCTTATATTTACAAGGTTTGATTTTAAGAAATTGAATTTACGAAAATATCCATAAATCGATACTTTATTCCGATAGATGGACAGCCAATAATTTTCTTTTTTTTTCGGCCTTGTAGGGAACCATCCCCAGCATTCGCCTAGAGTGACAGAGGAAAACCACAGAAAACCTCAGACAGGATGGCCGAACCGGGTTTGACCCCGGTCCTCCCGAATGGCAAGTAGCAGTGCTAAATTGCACTGCTTAAGCCTCGGTGACAGTCAATATTAATACTTTTTAAAATATCGGTATATCGAAAATCCGATACTTTTTAAAAATTTCAACAGCCCTATGGTGAAGGTCCCTTGCGTCGTCTCCATATATTCCTTCCTCCATGGTTTGAATCAATCAAATAAACACCACAGTCGCATTCCTGAGAAAGCCGCATTGCTAACGTCAAAAATATAAACAATCAAAGGCAATATAATTTATAATGTTGACCTTTAAAATGCCATTAAAAAATTGGTCAGAGCAAAAATAAATAAGTGTATTGTTATTTTTGGATAAAAATAAACTAGTTTAAATTCACGTGCTTACCTTGCAATGATTTTAGAATGGCATAATATTTCATTTTGAATGACAAATTTGTATACGTCATGTCGGATATAAAAGAATCCTTAGGCCTCAAAATTGCTCCAAGAGGACTTGCAAAATTTTTCGTATGGAATTATTTTTCTGAATCTTGATCTATGGTATCAGTGATATACTTGAATTTTGGAGAATCTCTGAAATAATAATGCGGAAATAGTGATTGTTTTGTTTAATCCACTTTCGCATCGTCTCTGCATTGTGGCTTGTGTGATGAAAATACAAATTGATGTAATTGGTGGCTAGTTGCAAATAAACAATTTCCACGTAGGGAAAACATGATATCTAAAAGGAAATTTCGCTAATACTTTAATTTATTACATGTTCTCTTACTGTCGTTTTGTATTAACGACGCAATTGTGTTTTTGATTCACCATGAAATGTGCGAAAATGAATGTACAGTATTTATCTCAAGAACACTTGGAAGGATTCGAAGGTTATAAGGTAAATAAAGTGAAATACATGCCGGCTTCTTTAAGTCATACTTGCTCTCACATGTAGCGTAGATCCTCAAGAATGTGACATTATTCTTTTGGTCTAGAGATGTTGACATGTTTTTCTGTAGTGGAGATATTCTATCGAATGATAATTCTTCCATCTGCCTTAAGAATTGCCAGGCACTAAAATATTATTATGATATGGTTTTTTAATTGCAGGACATTGTCAAGAACCAAATTGGTAACATAAAAATTTTGGCCTTTTTTGAGTTTTCCATCTGTTTTTTATTATTAGTTGTTCTGCGGATTGTGGATTTATATAGATAGGGTTTTGCTCCAAGGAAGTGCTAATGTTCAAGCCAAAAATGAGAACTGAAGTGGTAGGTGAACTCACTGTACTGACAAAACAATTTTATGACAGGTATTCCAGTAATCTGGAGAGTCAAGTTATTTTATAGTTGGTGTATTGTGTACAGTAAAGTTCATTGTTCTGGCAAACAATTCTGTTTTTTAACTACAGTTAAAGATTAGGCTGTTTGCAGTTGATGTCTTGCTGTATAATAGGATTACAACAAGAGAGGGCTGTGAGCAAATTCAAAGGGTTCTATGCAGGATCTGGGATTACTGGAAATTACAATCCCACAAGGAATTGCTGTTTTAATACTGCAGTAGTCAAATACAAGACTCTGCTAGAAGTACTTTTGGGTGGGGTGGGACATTCTCCACCAGTGACATACTGGTACTGATCTTTTCAAATTAGGATTAACTGCTTCCTTATAATGTCCTCTTCACGTTGTACACTCTCCTTTTCTGGAAAAGTTGCCACGAATTAAATTAAAAATGCCTAAATATGACACTGCAGCGCTGCTATTAGTTGCTGCCGGCGCTGCGAAATCAATGATAATCTCTTGAAATGTTGGTTTAATTCTTTGTTGTAATATTTTCTTGCCGTTTTAGCTTCACTCCGTTGCAAAACGTCGCATAAAATTAACAGATACAAAAATTTTATCCGAAATGCAGTACTGTAAGGCTCACCATCTGGGAATTGCTATAAGCAGTCAGAGATAATCGATTGCTTCAGTTGTAAAGAAATGCGCAGTTTGTCTCTGGTTTGCGACATGAGCTGCCACAGAACGAATTTCCCGTAAACTTTTTACTCTTGGTCCAGGCCGAATTTAAACCTAACCATGATTACAATGACAAAACGAACCTACTTAGGTTGATTTGATCCCTGTACCGATAATTTTTGAGTCATTTTTACACTGCTGCTAACATTTCGCGGTTGCGGAGCATCCGATGTTTTGGCATTTTTAATTTAATTCGTGGTGACTTTTCCGCAAAAGGAGAGTTTACAATGTGAAGAGGAGATTATAAGGAAGCAATTAATCCAAATTTCAACAGGTCAGTAACAGTTTTTCACTGGTGGAGAATGTCACACCCCACCCGTACTTTTCAAAGTACATTTACTACTTCAATATTATAACTTATTATTGAGTGTTGTGGTAACAGTATCACAATCTCTGGTAGACCCCAGGATCTTTAGTTGGGGTGACAGACACTCAATGAAGATAAATTTCAAGAAGAGTCAAATTATAAGGAATGCAGAAACCGAGCGTGGTGGGTGAGCATTAACACTCTGGCCTCCCATTTGGGACAACACAGGTTTGAATGCTCATCCAGCTGTCTAAGAGTTGTTTTTTCCATGGTTTCCCCAAATCACTCAGGCAAATGTTAGGATACTACCTTCAAAAGGCCATGACTGAATTCCTTCCCATTCCTTGCCACAGTTCTTCCCACTTCTGATGTCCCCAACAACAATATAGCATAAAGCCATATGCAAAAAAACAAGTGTGTGGATAAAACAAATAAAAACTTAGTTATTCAGTGGAAGGGTAATGTAAATACTTGGGAATGGCCATTGACAATAAGCTAAACTGGACAGGACACATTTAAGAGGAGGTAGGTAAAGAGTTCGGAATATTGTATCTGTTGGAGAGGATTATGAAAGAATGTAAGTAATATAGATGGGTTTCAAAATGAGAGTATTGTAGGATGGGACCCACATCATGAGTATCAGAGAAGGGGGCTATATTGTCTGATAATTGCCTGATTGAAAATGACTAACGAGAATACCACAAAAACAATTCTAGGCCATTATGTATGTCATTAATTGTGCTGAAATGAAGGGCTTAATATATATATATGAAACGGGCGTGAGGGAAATCTTGGCTTTAGTGTATTTTAAGAGTCAGGAAGTAATGCAATCAATGTATTTATATATGTAGAATTTTACTATCTACTTTACTAAAACCAGCTACACAATGGCCAAGTCATCCGATTATTTTAAATTTTAAACCAATGATCCATAAAACCATTCTGTTTCATAAAGTATGTGGATACACAGTGTAGAATCTTGACTCAGATCAAGATCTCATAACTTTTTGTCACTGCACAAGCATGGACTTGGTCTTTTTACAAGTCTTGTCTTTTGGTATCTCTTTTTGTAACTTGATATCTTCTTATGAGTAGTCACTCAAATGTAGCCAACATCACTCCAAAATCTGTGGATAATTAATGCTCAGAATTCAAGACACCAATATACGTTACCATCAGTGTCCAATCATTTTGCAAATAATGGGTGTGCACCATGTGAGCAGTGCCAGTTGCCACAGATTTAACTACCACCATAAATAAATAATGAGTAATGTCCATAGGTATAAAGTAAAAGTTAAAATATTAGTTAAACTTGCTTATCTCTGTCCAAAAAAGAAATTTGAGGCATATAACCTCATCCAGAGCCAGGTTTTTAATTTGCAAATAATCGCCAAAATTTTTCACGTATGGCATTGCCATTGAAAAATTACCGTGAAAATCACCAATATTAGACTTTTATTATGATTTGGGGATAAAATCGCATATTTATACCAAATTACTTCTTTCTATCCCCCCAGGAAGTACAGTGGAATTTTGATGTTGGGGTATTGTATTAGAATTTTTTAAATTTTTTTTAACATACAAAGAAAGGAGAGGAAGGAGTAAAATTTAACACATTAGTTAAACCTAGTAAGCTCCATCTATAGTGAAAATCTGAGACCTACAAAGTTATTAGGGTAGAAAATGATTTCACATTTGAGGTATATATATTGAAATTTACAAGTTTTAGACTTTTCTTATAAGCCGGGGTAAAACTTTACCAAATTTCCAAAGTGTACCAAATTTCAGCTTTCTAAGACTACCAGACGTAACTTAGAATTTTGATCGTCATGGTATGGCAATTTGCCTGTAGACATATATTTCTGTTGGCAGATTGCAGAGCTGAAACTAAAAGATTATGTTTATGTTATGGGTATGTTTATGATGGTTTATTACTGGTGCAGTGGGACCACTTACGGATACATCTAGAAATTTCTGTGGCTATTTTAGAAAACTGATGGGAAGGGAGGGTTTTGAGACAATAATATATGAGGATGGAGAAGAAGTTACTGAGTATTTTATAAAGGCAAAGATTTTAAGTAACTGATTTAGTGAGATCATAAGGGAATGGGAGGTTGTAAATCAGAGAATGAGCTTATACACACAATTAGAAATTTGAAATTCACCCTGAGGGTATCGTCAAGGAACTGAGAAGGCTAAAATAGCTTAAAGGGGCTGGCCTAAATAATATTATTATGGATATCTTAAAACTAGCATGATGTTCTATTATTTTGAAATGTTATTATTTAAATTGACTTTGGATACTTGATGCTTACCAGAGGACTGGAAAAGTGTGATAGTAGTACTGGTCCATAAGGGAGGCATGACAAATAGGCTCAAAAATTACAGGCCAATCAGTTTGATGTTGGTGGTATGTAAATTAATGAAGGTATTGATATGCAACCACATCAGTGAAGACTATGAGGAACGTAAGTTGTTTTGAAGTCAACACCATGGTTTTAGGCAAGGAAATTCATGTGAATCTCAGTTGTAGGCTCTAAGCAAGATATTTCAAATGAAATGGTCAATGGAGGCCAAATTGATAGTGTACTAGAGCTTTTGCAGGTTTTAGACAGAGAAAGCCATAAAATTGTGGTAAATAAGGTAAAGACTATTGGTGTGGATGAAAAAGTGATTTGCTGGCTAGAAGTACAGCAGAGTTCCACTAATTCAAACCCCGGTAATCCGAACCTGGCAAAAAATTAGTCTAAGTATGAAAAATGGTAGAAGAATTAAAAAACAGTTCATGAAAATACAGTTCATACTGTATTTAATTGTGCAGTTAACTGCTGTATATACACACAGTTTTAATTTATACAGTACAGTACAATACTTACGATAATAGTTACAATGCTTACAAGCGGCCATTTTATTCCTACTTTTTAGAAGACAAAAACTCAGTTGTTGGGACTGTTTCAAAGTCTGCCGAATTTCAAGTGTTTATCCTGAAGATTCTTCCAATCACAACACCCAGTTCCGTTGCCAATTTAGATAAATTCTCACCATTGTCTAACCGCTTCAAAGCATCCAGTTTTTCTTTGAGAGTTAACATTCTATGTTTCCGTTTACTCATGACGACAATACACTGAATGCATACAATACAACTGTCATGCATGCCAGTGATTGATAGCTAACATTAAAACAGTTTGCAAGCCGGCTGACAGTGCACTGACCTCGAGCGGTTCAAATGTCTCAACAACAAAGGGAGGGACTGAGAGTGAGCCATTTTCCCCCACTTGTTCCCAATTGTTACCATACTGTGACTACGTATATGTCTGGTATACTTCATTATAGAAACTGGTCACTGTAATTCTGGCTAATCCAAACAAATCGGTTATCCAAACAATGCCCGGTCCCAATTAGTTCTGATTAGCGGGACTCTACTGTAATTTTAAAAGCTTTAAAGCAAAAACTAAGAAATGCAGTTGCAAAAGAAGTGGAAGTGAAGCTGGGAGTGCCAGAAGGTAGCTATTCAATGCTATTCATTATTTTAATGAATGATTGTGTTGATGATTTACTATCAGAAGTTAGGTTGTTTGCAGGTGTCATAAAGTGCTATATAAAAGGATCAAAATGGTATAAGACTGTAACCGCTGTAGGGTGATGGACAGGATATTTAGCTGGGTAGGTCAACATCAGATGAAGATAAATTCAAAGAAAAGTCACATTATTAGGAACACATACAAAAAAAAAAAAACTAAAAGTTGATTATGAGGTGGGGAATGTATTTGATAACAGAATCAACTGGCAGAACACATTGGATGCAACATAGCCCAGCACCTAGTATCTAATCTGGGCCCTTATTTCCACTCTTTTACATTTACATATATTTGTATCTTATATATATATATATATATATATATATATATATAAACAATGAATGAAAGAAAATTTTGATTCAATTTCCAATAACTATTACATCTACTGTTATTAAACTGAATGGGTACCACACCACTACTAAATCTACTACTACTGCTATTGTCCCTAATATTACTACTACTACTACTAATACCATTACTACTAATACTATTATTACCACCACCAATTGTCATAGCCGCACTTCGGTCCACTATTGTTCATTTTTCTTGGTGTTGTGTGCGCTCCAAAGGCAGAGTCCCCTGGAACCGGCAGCAAAGTCAGCCGCCCAGGCCATCAAGAGTTGACCTCCTGGAATACCAAGACGGCCCCAGTTGTCGCTCAGAAGATGGCCTCTCGGGAGCACACTGAAGTTCCTCCGACGATTGATATTGCTCATTGTCGTAGGATATCTTCCATCAATCCGGTGTAATTGTGTTCTTCTCTTCTGCTAGGTAGTAGCAAATTTTATGAAAATCCTTCACTTGTTGGTGAGGATGATTACAGGATGTACAGGAGAAGTAGGGGAGTTGAGTTACAAAACTGGCTTGAATATGGCTGTTTAATATGGGACCCATATTTTGTCCCTGGAAATTACTGCAGAACAGAATAAGGTATTGAAATGGGTTTGGAAGACAGGAGAAGGGTGGGGAGTGTCGTGATAATGTACAAGACATATTTTGGCAATGAGGTATGGAAAGATATTGATGGAAGAATTAGGAGAAGTGCATGGAAGGGAAAAAAGAACCATGCCAACAAACTCGCAGTCGATTTTAGGCATAAGGGTATAGAAAATTTTCTTTCATAGGTAAGGGGATCAGGAATTGGAATAAATTACCAAGAGAAATGATGAATAATTTACCAAAAATGCTGAAAGTATTGAAAGTTGAAATTAGTAGAGAACAAAAGTAGGTGCTAATAGGAAAGGGGAATGGATGTGTATGGAAATTGGTATCGGAGCAAACCCTGAGTCGCTTTTATTTTTTGCTTATGGCAAAACACCTTCTCAACATCAAGGTCGTTAGAGGCAGGAAAGGACTGGGAAGTAGGCCAGAGTGTTAGCACTCACCCACCATGCTCAGTCCCTCCATCACAATTAAAATAAAGTCCCTTAGTTATATGTCCCACCAGGATCATGAGTAAGTGTATTCGCCAAAAGATTGTAAAGTATGTTCATGTTTTTATGTTAGTCTGGCTCTCCTGCCTTCATCTGTGGTAAGTGATTGGATATTTCCCCCTCCCGACCATCATTCTTTATTTTCATTGCCTAATGTCAGTTTCATCATCTAACATCAATTTCAGTGCCTAACGTCTGTTTCATTGGCACCATTATCCAAATTTTATGAATTGTAAAAGCTTGGTATAAATAATTCTTAATAGGACTGTTAAAATAAAAGTTTTTGGTAAAATTGCTAAAACTAGAAACAGAAATGCATATAAAGTTCAGTCTATGTCCAATTCACTTCCTTTTCCTTCTTTTCTGTCTCTCTGTGTGTGTGTGTTTATAATTTTTCAGTTTATGGGGAAGATCATTCAGAGCCCTTGATAACTTTTTTTTTCTTCATTCTTCACATTCTACATCTACATTCATACTCTGCAAATCACAAACATTGTGGGTGGCAAAGGGTGCTAAGCACCAATCCTAAACCCGCCCATTCCAATCCCGAATAGTGCGAGGGAAGAAGGAATACATATATGTATCAGTACGGCATCTTATTTCTCTAATCTTATCCCTCCGGTCATTGCGACCTAAATAGGTTGTCGGAAGAAGTATTTCATTGCACTCGAAATTTAATTTTTTTCGCATATTCTCCAATAAATTCGAACGCAAGCTACGTCGTCTGTCTTCCAAACTATCCCAGCCCAATCTATGTATCAATTCTGTGACGCTTTGATAAGGGCTGTAACAACAAGTCACTAATCTAGCGGCTCTCCTCTGCACCCTCTCAACTGAGTCAATCAGAACCTTGCGATACGGATCCCAAACACCACAACAGTAATCCAGATGCGGACACACTAGTGTTTTATACGCTATCTCCTTCGTTTGAGCATTACAATTCCTCAAAATACGACCTATGAATCGTAATTTAGAATTAGCCTTGCCTACGACGGAAGTTATGTGCATGTCCCATTTCATGTTGCTTTGTACTATCACCCCCAGATACTTCACGGAATCAACCGTGTCAACAGCTGAATTGTTTATTTTGTACTCGTGAATAAACTGATTCTTCTTGTTACTTATCCGCATTGCCTTGCACTTTTTGCAATTAAGTGTAAGCTGCCATTTATGGCACCAATCGAAAATAGCATCCAAATCGTGCTGAATTTCTAAGCAATCGTCGGAGCACCTTATTTCCCTATAGATAACCGCATCGTCGGCAAACAATCACAACCAGCATTTGACGTTATCACCTAGATCGTTCATAAATATTAAGAAAAGAAGTGGACCTATTACACTTCCCTGAGGAATACCCGAAGTAACATTTATCTTAGAGGAGGCTTCCCCGTCAACAACGACATACTGTGATCGACCAGTTAGAAAATCACGTATCAACTCACAAATCTGAGCTGAAATACCGTAAGCTCGAATCTTTGCTAAAAGTTGGTTGTATGGCACAGAATCAAAAGCTTTCTGAAAATCCAAAATAACTGCATCAACTTGCGAACCTGCATCGATAACTTTCATTATGTCGTGGGAAAATAGGGCACATTGTGTTTCACACGATCTCTTCTTCTGAAATCCATGTTGACATGGTGTAAGTAACTCGTTCTCATCTAGAAACTTCATTATGTTTGAGCATATGACATGTTCCAGAATTCTGCTGCAGAGAGATATGGGTCCATAATTCCTAGGATCACTCCGATCTCCTTTCTTAAAAATGGGAATTACCTGGGCTATTTTCCAGCTAGAAGGTACTTTTCTCTCTTCTAGTGATTTACGGAATATATCTGACAGAAATGGTTCAATATCCTCCGCGTATTCAGAAAATACTCTTACCGGTGCACCATCGGGACCCGGCACTTTACCCCACTTCAGGAGTTTTAATTGCTTTACAATTCCTACGCTATCAATTTCTATCGGATCCATCTCTAATTCCACATGATGTGGTAAGGTGGGGATGATTTCCATGTTTTCGCACGTGAATGAATTTTTGAATTCGGTGTTAAATATGGTAGCCTCGTTGCGGCTGTCTTCAACTTCCCATCCGTCTTTTATTAGAACTGGCTTATTGTTCCCATTACAACTAACTTTTTTTACATACGACCAAAATTTCTTAGGGTTTTCAGTGAGGCTCTTAGAGAGAGAATTGGCACGAAAGTCATTAAAGGCCTCATGCATTGCATTCTTAATATGTGCCCTTATCTCCTCTAACTTATCTAAATCAGTCCAATGCATTGTCCTTTTTGATCGTGCATGTATCTTCCTTTGCTTCTTGAGTAACCTTTTAACCTCCCGTGTGTACCATGGGGGATCGTTCTCTTCCCTGATTGTACTTTTCAGTATATGCAAGTTCATACCTTCCCTGACTATATGTAGGAATCGATGCCACCTCTCTTCAACGGTGCCTCCTGCTACTAAGAAGGTGTGGTAATTATGCCTCAAATACGCTCTAAAACACTCTTTTGAAGCCTTTTCGAATCTGTAAACGATCCTCTCTTTTCTCTTTCTGCGCGTGGTTGTTAGTTTTGCTGTAGCAATTACAGCTTTGTGATCACTTATTCCTGCGGTGGTAGACATATCCGTGAATAGTTCAGGCCTATTTGTAACAACTATATCTAAAATATTTTCGTTACCGTTGAGGCATCGCGTTGGTTCAGTTACGAGCTGTTCAAGATTGTGATCTGAGAAGAGGTCTAGAATGATTTCGCAAGCTGCTTTATCCCTGCCCCCAGTAACGTGAACGTAATTAGTCCAGTCGATATCTGGCAAGTTAAAGTCACCTCCTAGCGTTATTGTATGGTCCGGAAATTGCCGTGCTATATTATTTACATTATTTCTTAAGGCCTCGGCAATATTTACGCTTGCATCGGGTGGACGATAGAAGGAGCCTATCACAAGTTTTGTCCTAGCTACGTTGAGCTTGATCCATATGATTTCGCAGACAGTATGGACATCTATTTTGCTACATGGGAGGTACTTACTAACAGCTATAAATACACCACCTCCTTGGGAATGCAACCTATCCTTACGGAAAATGTTCATGTTACTATTAAAAATTTCGGCGGAACTTATATCCGGCTTTAACCAACTTTCTGTGCCTATTACGATATCAGCATATTTACTACGAATAACGTTTTCGAGTTCAGGCTGTTTATTACAAACACTTCTGCAGTTAACTACTAGAACTTTTAATGTTCGGGATTCATACTGTATCCAAAACCATTAAATTTTAAAATCCTGTAACATTTCCTTAAACTGCTGTTTGTTCATCTTAAAATACAGTCAGTTCAAGTTCAATATAATTGTTTACCTATTTGGTTTTTAATTCTGTTTAATGTATTTCAGCTTAGTTGATTATAACAATTTTAACTTGAAATTGGCGGTTTTTATTTTGTTAACTTCAGGGCACACTGTACTTCACTCTTGACATTTTTTTCTTAACTTTTTATTTATGCCATTATAAATATTGTATCCTATACATTCCTTGTTTCATTAATAATTTCATTCAAATTGTCATATAAAATCCTAAATCACAGTACTTCTACGATGTGTAAATAAATATCACAGACTGCTGAACTATTAATTCAACATATTTCTCTTCGCAATTATTTATTAATTTTTACCCTGTTTATATGAGTTTTAAAGTTACATCTTTTGGTAAACATCAACAAAAACATCATTACTACTATCTTTGATACTTTCCTTTCAAATCTTCACTGCTATCTTGTTCTTGGTCAGCCCTGCTATACTGAAAGGAACACCAAGCACTTAAAAAAAATGGCTTGGAAGAACAGATTGAGACAAAATACTGACTGGTTCAAACTGAAAGAGGGTCAGCCAGCTGAGTCTGAACAACCTTAGTACAACTGAAAGTTACTGAACAGACTTTGAGTAGGCCAATAGAAGATAAAATCTTGTATCATGGGGATACCTGCCAGAGCAATTAGACACCACATGTTCTTGTGGCAAGATCTAAACAATGATATATTTGTCATGTCGGTCCGGCCATCCTGATTTCAGTTTTCCATAGTTTCCCCAAAATGACTCCTGACGTCCTGGGATAGTTCCTTCAACTTAAGAATTTGATGTGCGAGGCCTTTAACGATTTTCACTCCAACTCTCTCTCTAAGAGTCTCACAGAAAACCCAATGAAATTTGGTCGTATGTACGAAAAGTTAATTGTACCAACAGCAATATTCCAGCACTAATTCATGAAGGTTCCGAGGTTAATGAAAGCCGCGATAAAGCTAACGTACTAAATACTGTATTCAAAAATTCATTTACAAATGAACATAAGGATAGTATTCCCGTTTTCCCACGCCGTGGTGAGTCGGTGATGGAATCATTACGAATAGATACTGCAGGTATCGTTAAGCAATTAGAGCTCCTGAAGTGGGGGAAAGCACCGGGCCCGGATGGAATTCCAGTAAGAGTATTTTCAGAGTATGCGGCGGAAATCGGGCCATTTCTGTCTGATATATTCAGTAAATCATTAGAAGAGCGAAAAGTACCTTCAGACTGGAAAATCGCGCAAGTAACTCCGATTTTCAAAAAAGGTGATTGAAGTGATCCTGGGAACTATTGTCCCATATCTATAACATCTGTTTGTAGTAGAGTTATGGAGCATATTATATGGTCGAACATTATGAATTTTCTAGATGATAATAATTTGCTTACAACAAATCAACACGGATTTCGGAAGAAAAGATCATGTGAAACACAGCTGGTCCTATTTACACACGACGTAATGAAAGTTATCGATACAGGTTCACAAGTAGATGCAATTTTTTTAGATTTCCAGAAATCCTTTGACTCTGTGCCACACAACCGCCTTTTAGCGAAGCTTCGAGTGTACGGTATATCGGATCAGCTTTGTGAATGGATAAAGGATTTTCTAACTGGTCGGTTGCAGTATGTTGTCGTTGAAGGAGAAAGTTCTTCTAATCTAGATGTTACATCGGGTGTACCTCAAGGAAGTGTAATAGGACCACTTCTTTTCTTAATTTTTATAAACGATCTCGGAGACAAAGTGAAAAGCCTTTTTAGATTGTTTGCTGATGATGCGGTTATTTATAGGGAAGTAAGAAATTTGGCCGATTGCTTAGAAATTCAGTGCGATCTGGATGTTATTTTGGCTTGGTGCGCTGAGTGGCAACTTACTCTAAATTGTAAAAAGTGCAAGACAATGAGCATAACTAACAAAAAGAATCTGATTATTGAGAAATACGAGGTAAACAGTTCAGTTATTGATATGGTATGAAATATTTGGGAGTAACAGTACAAAGGAACATGAAGAATATTTTAAACATGAACATCATTCAAAGTTTTTTTTTTGTCTTTACCTCAATAACACTGGCAAAATAATCACAAATAAAAAATGACATAAAGATGAAAATAATACATGCAGATTCAAACCCTAGCAAGCTTTCCCAAAATCACTAAAGGATAAATCTAAGATGATTCCTCCAAAATACCAAGACCGAAATCATTCCTGTTCCTAATCCTCAGGCCTCTCCTGGCTTAATGACTTTGATGTCAATGAGCAGTAGAGCCATAAATAATTGGTTAGTGAACAAATGGCTTTATGACTTATGTTATTTTCTAATGAGTATTTTCCCAAAAACTAAAAACAAGTCAGTTTTAAACTGTTGTATTATGCCTACTGTTCCAAACACACACCCCTCTCTTCCCCATTACCAGTTACTTTAAAAAGTATATATATCTGAAGATTGAATTTTTTTTTTTTTTTTTTGCTGTTGTCAGTCTTTTGACTGGTTTGATGCAATCCTCCATCCTTTCCTATCCTGTGCTAACCTCTTCATTTCTACATACCCCTTACAGCCCATGTCCTCAATTATCTGTTTCATATATTCTAATCTCTGTCTTCCTCTACAGTTCTTACCTTCGACTGTTGAATATTATAAGAACAGAAAATATGAAACATTATTCAATCTAATGATTGAAACAGATTACAAAATCATGAATACCTGTCACCAGAGTAATACTAGCCAAAGTAATTCAAACAATACAATGAAAGACACTGCCAATATAAAAGGAGGCGGTGAGTATTTTGTTGTCTGCAGACAAGCAGTAACAGCAGAATGTGCTGGTCAGAGAGCTCAGTGATTTCGAATGTGTTCTAGTCATTGGGCGTCACCTATATAATGAATCCACCAGGGAATTTCAACCTTTCCAAAGCTGCCCAAGTCAGCTGATGGTTATGTGACTGTAAACTGGAATTTAAAAGTACAACCACAATTAAACTATGACCAAGCAAACCTCATTTAATGATTGTCATGGACTATCGAGCATTGAGGTAGGTGGAGTAAAAACATTACAAGAAATAGGCAGAAGGAATCACTTGTTAGTTCCAAAGTGCCACCAGCAGTCCAGCCAGTACAATGACTATGCAGGGAGTTAGAAAGAAAGGGCGACGAAGGTTGAGCTGCTGCTTGTACAGGGTGGCCACAAACCGGGAATATCGGGAATTATCAGGGAATTTCATCTAACCGGGAAATTTCATGGAAATATCAGGGTATTCTGGTAATTTCGAAAATAATCAGGGAATTCAATTGCGACTACTCGGAATTTGGATATTTTTTAAGGTCGTCTTGAATTTATTTTAATAATGAAATTTCTCATTAGATTATTATACTTATATACATTTAACATAAAATAGCCAACGATAGTGTAAACAGCGCGCTAGAACTCGCCACGAGTACCTTCGACTAGCGCCAAAAAGCCGACACCGATGTTGCGTCACTCGCGAGCAACCACGCGAGAAGACCGGCGTGCGTACCACGTGCTCCTGCATTGTTATCTCGACTCGCGAAAGTGTAAATGTGGCATTAGAATACTGGAACTATATGCTATGTAGCTATAGATAGCCCTATGGTCAGTTAAGTTTGCTAGCTAAGCGACAATCACTTCATTTGTCATTAAATTTCGTCTGCTGTTTGCAAACACACAAGCGCATATCGTGTGATAATATCTAATTTAAAAGTGAAAGTATTTTCTAAATATCGTTATTATAGTTTAATATCAAATGGTAAGTTTTCTTAATTTTTATGATTCATGTGGAAGAAAATTGTTATCTTTTTAAGTTATTAATTTATTTTAATCGTTAAATTTCTCATTAAACATTTCAGCTTATGTATTTTTAACCTGAAATAGCCGATAAAAGGGTATAAATAATTTATTTTACTGATCATTAACTCTTGGTATTTTTTTCTCGCAATGTTAATTACCGTTATCTGTGTTCGATAGTCAAAGTTTTTTCGAATGTTGATTCGATGCGACCGTTTAAACCATGGATTAAACAGCGTATTAGCGCCATGGAGGAGGGAAATTTCCTTCCTCCGTGATTAGCGCTAGCAACGAGTGTATTTGACTCGCACCAAACACCCGACACAGAAGCGAGCGGCACTCGCGAGCAACTACGCGAGAAGACCAATGCGAGCGTACCGTGTGTTCAAGCAGTGCTATCTCGATTCGAATAAGCTCGCGCGAAAGTGTAAATGTGTCTTAAGAATAACCCGAGATACATCTCGCCCGGTCACATATAATTTTAAAGTGGAAATGTTTTCTAAATATCGTTGGTTTTAGTTCATTATCAAATGGAAATTTTTCTTAATTTTTATGATTATATCAAATTTTTCAATTGCAATTTTTTAAATTAATAATTATTTTTGAACATTCATTGGGTGGATGACAATTGCATTTTGGATGTTATTACTATTGTTGAATTTTTATGTATTTAATTTCATTATAAAAATATCAATTTTTAAAATTTTCAGACTAATGAATTCCGCATGATAACACACTTTCAAAATGATTGGTTGATTAATCCAGATTTTAATATTTAGTTAAAAGACGTTAAAAATGATTCTTAAAGTGCAAAATGCAGACTTTGCAGTGCTACCTTTTCTTTAATTAATATGGATAAAACAGCTATCAAAAGTCATGCTAAATGAAACATACTAACAAACTTAATTTCAAAACTATCTATCCTTTTCAAAGTCTTTTAAGTCAGTCGCAACAAACTAGTAATGAGATAATTAAACATGGTTTGTCTGAAAAATTTACTGTTTCTAATCCTATTACGACCAGGATAAAGAACAAATTCCGGCTCCTTTCTTCTCAAAGAAGAAGTAAGCTTTGCAGTAATTCTTTGATGTATTCCGATATTGATGACTCACAAGTCAATGTGCACAGTGTGAAGTGACGTAGAGCTTTTTTTTTTTTTTTTTTAAATGTTCAACGATAGTCAAATAGCCAGAGGAATGGAATTGCAGCGAACTAAAATTACTTACTCAGTTCTTCATGGGATTGCTCCTTATTATAAAAGTAGACTGATGGAATCTATAACTTTTTGTAATCATTTTGCTGTAGGGTTTGATGAGTGACACAAAGTTTGTGAAGAAACTCAAATGGATTTGGAGTACTGTAAAGAATGAAGTTTGTGCACAATACTTAACATCTGCTTTTCTTTGTCACACAAGAGCTTCAGATATTCTTCTGTCCTTCAAGGAAATGCTTCAACTCCTTATAAGCCTTAAAAGTTTAAAAATCTCAATAGATGGACCAAATGTTAATCACAAATTTTTTGGAGAATTGAAAGCTGAGCTGCAGAAAACTAGATAAATAAATGACATGGTACTTGACATGGACAGCTGTGGTCTTCATAACATGCATGGAGGATTTAAATGTGGAAATGAGGTCACTAAATGGAATATTGTTCAGTTTTTATGGTCAATTTATTATCTGTTTAAAGAAGTACTGACACGCCACGCTCAGTTAACAGAGTATTCAGGATCAACTTTTTTCCTCAAAAATTTTGTGCAGCCCATTAGATTGAAAATTACAGTTGTCTGCTTGTGCTATCGAAATTATTCCTAATCTTAAAAAAATGGTGGAGGGATTTACAGCATGATAAAAAAGAACTGACTAGCACCAGTTACAAAATTGTAACTGAGACTCTTTCAGATCCTTTGCTACCAGCAAAACTAGAATTTTTTCAGTCATTACCAGCTGAATCACAACCATTGCTACAAGAATATAAAACTGATGCTCCTATAGCACCATTTCTTCACAGATCTTTGGTGACAGTTCTCCATAGGATAATGCAAAGATTTATCAAAGCAGATGTACTGAAGTCTGTTGACTCATTATCAAGTATAGACTTAACTGATGAAAACAATTTGATTTTATACAGTCAAATTGACATGGGATTTGGTACTAAAAAAGATATTAATTTTAAAAAAAAAAATCGCCAATCTCATGATTTTACAATTGCAGAAAGATGCCGCACCTGCTCTGAAAGCTTTTACAGGAAAATTGTTGTCACAATCAACCTTACTTTATAAACTTACCAAAGCAGTCTGATCGTAGTCTTGCACATTTTTTTCGAAGTCTGAAGTAGGAGACTAAAAGCCTACTCACTATTTTGAATGAAAATAATTGGATCAGTGGTAATGAGACTGATGAAATTAATCAAGATTTCAACAATTTATGTTCTCAATGTTCGACATTACAAGTTCTTAAAAATTATTCATGAACAAGTAAACGCCTAGGTCATTTTTGGACATGCTAATCCAGTCAATAGTAAAACTTTTGAAGATAGTAATAATTTTATCTCGTGGCAATGCTAATATTGAGAGAGGTTTTTCAGTAAATTCTGAAGGTTTAGTATAGAATATGAAAATTTAATTGCTCAGCAATTAATGTATGACTGTCTTAGGTGAAGCAAATGGGGATGTTGCAACTCTTTATGTTCCAAAATCTTTAGTTCATTCTTATCATAACTCACGTTCAAATTTATTTCAATAAATTGAACGCCGAAAAAAAAAAATAACTGAATCAGAAGATATGAAAAGAAAATATGTATCCAATAAAAAGAGAAAATATTTGGCATCAAATAAAAAGTTAAACTTCTAGCTGAGATTCAAGTTATTGATGAGCAATTTAAAAATCTTAAATTATTTTTATGTAGCAAATACTAACAATTTAATTTGTGCTAATTTATCATTAGCTTGTTTCTGTTTTTCTAATTTTAAATTACTTTTCATATTAAATTAGTTATAAAATACCATCTATAGCAATATATTAAAAATTAATTAAATAAATTATGATATTCAAATAAACATAATTAGAAATGCATTTTTAATTTTTGTGAGTTTTGTAACAGTTTTTCCAATTAAAATGTAATCTAATCTTAAAATATTATAAGTATGTTAGTAAAATTTCCAATTCAGGGAAAAGTATGACAAACTTTCCTGGAAAACCTGGAAATATCAGGGAATTTTCAAATCATTTCTTTGTGGCCACCCTGTTGTAAGGCAAAAATTTCTGTAGTTGATGCAAGGTGACACCTAACATGGTGTAACGAGTGATGCCAATGGACATTGGATGTCTGGAAATGGATACTTTAGAGTAGCAGCTAGTTGACTTCCAGTTCAGTGTATCTTATTTAAAGTGTTGTAGTTGGATTTTATCTTGGAATAATTTCTGTCGTCGCAGAGTAGCAGCTAGTTGACCTCCAGCAACTGTCGAGTCAAGTGCCGCCATTTCAGTGCATCTTATTTAAAGTGTTGTAGTTAGATCTTATCTTTGAATATCTTCTGTCGTCACAGAGCAGCAGCTAGTTGGTCTCCAGCAACCGTCGTAACGAGTGCCGCCATCTGTTTACTTAATTTAAAGTGGTTGTAGCCTTTGCTTTATTTGTGTTAATTGAATTGCAACAGCGTGCTGTTTAATCGTGATCGCCTTTAATTATTTTCTTTTTCCATAGGAAAGTATATAGAGCTTATTCATCTTTTATATACGGTAGTACAGTGGTTGGTTAACACTGTTTATCAGTACGTCCTGTTAACTACTTAGTACAGTATCCGTCGTATGGTCTAAATTTATCTCCTCAGTTAGGTTTTATTTAGGTCGTGCCTAGCGGTTGTTAGTAAGTTGTGAACAGTTTATTTGGATCACTCGGTTAGTTCATCTTCCATTCTCTCCGTAGTTTTTGTTTTCTAATTAATATGTGTAGGGACTGTGATTGCTGTGTGCAGACGCGGGCTGAAGTGGCTGATCTTTGCGCTCAGCTTGCAACTTTGCTAACGAAAGCTGCCGTAGGTGACTGCAGCAGATGTGGAAGGGGTGACCCTGATGAAGCTAGTGTTCTCACAGGTTCTCCCCTACCAAATATTGTACCTGCAGTCCAGGCTGAGAGTTCGGAGTCTGTGCGGCAGTCACCTGACGGTGTCTGGCGCGTGGTTTCCAGACGTCGACGCCACATGCGACCACAGCGAGGGATTCTGGTGATAGGTAGCTTAAACGTTAGACATTTCATTGAGCTCCTTAGGGACATGGCGAATAGGTCAGAGATGAAGTCCAATGTCCATTCATTGTGCATTCCGGGAGGTCTGATCCAAGATGTGGAACAGGCCATCCCGGATGCAATTGAATGGACGAGGTGTAGTCAGCTGCAGATTGTAGCTCATGTCAGTACAAATGATGCTTGCCGCCTTGGGTCAGAGGGTATCGTCTCTTCCTTCCGGTGACTTGCTCATGGGGTGAGCTCTGTGGTTGATGATTTCGGCTGAGTTAACCATCTGCAGCATTGTCGATAGAACTGACTGTGGACCTCTGGTTCAGAGCTGAGTAGAGGGTCTGAACCAGAGACTGCGGCGTTTCTGCGATAATCATGGCTGCAGATTCCTAGATCTTCGCCCTGGGGTCGAGTTGTGTAGGGTTCCCTTGGACAGATCAGGTGTGCACTACACACGTGAATCGGCTGCATGGGTGACAGGCCGTGTGGAGTGCATTGGTGGATTTTTTAGGCTGAGGGAGGAAGACCCAAAACTGGGATTACAGTTACGGGCAGCCCAATTAAATCCGGCACCATATGTTAGGAGTAGCGTAAATCAATCTTGACTGTTAAAAGTACTCGTTGTTAACTGTAGAAGTGTTTGTAATAAGCGGCCTGAGCTTGAAAGCATTATTAGTAGCACAGAAGCAGATATTGTATTAGGTACTGAAAGCTGGTTAAAACTGGATATAAGTTCAGCAGAAATTTTTAACGATAGCATGAATGTTTTCTGTTAGGATAGGTTACATTCAAATGGAGGTGGTGTATTTATAGCTGTTAGTAAACACCCGTCGTGTAATGAAATAAATATCGATACGGTCTGTGAAATACTATGGATTAGACTAAAAGTAGCTAGGGCAAAACATGTAATAGGGTCTTTCTATCGTCCACCAGATGCAGATGTAGCTGTTGCTGAGACCTTAAGAAATAATGTAAGTAATATAGCTCGTCAATTTCCGGATCATGGAATAATACTAGGAGGTGACATCAACTTTCCGTATATCGACTGGACTAATTACGCCCGCGTTTCTAGTGGCAGGGATAAAATATCCTGTGAGATTATTCTTGACCTTTTCTCAGATCTTAATCTTGAGCAGTTCATCACTGAACCAACGCGATGCCACAACGATAACATTTTAGATATTCTCGTTACAAATAGGCTTGAATTATTCACGGACATTTCTACCACCACGGGAATTAGTGATCATAAAGCTGTAATTGCTACAGTAAAATTAACAGCCGCGCGCAAAAAGAAAAAAAGAAAGTGTCGTTTACATGTTCGAAAAAGCCCCAAAGGAGATTTTAAGAGCGTTTTTGAGGGATAATTACATTACCTTTATAGAATGAAGAGGCTTGGTTGAAGAGATGTGGCTTCGATTCATGAATATAGTCAGGGAAGGTATGGCCTTACATATACCGAAAAGGATCAGGGATGGGAACGATCCCCCGTGGTATACACGTGAAGTTAAAAGGTTACTTAAAAAGCAAAGGAAGATATATGCACGATCAAGAAGAATGATGTATAGGAGTGATTTGGAAAAGTTAGCTGAGGACATGTCAAGAATGCGATGTGCGAGGCCTTTAATGACTTTTGTTGCAACTCACTTTCCAAGAGCCATCGAAAATCCAAAGAAATTTTGGTTGTATGTAAAAAAAAAGTAAGTGGTTGTGACAACAATATGCCAGTTCTACTACAAGACGTTTGGGAAGTTGATGACAGCCGCCATAAGGCTACTGTATATAACACCGAATTTAAAAATTCTTTCACTGATGAAAACATGGAAAACGATCCCATTTTCCACAGCGTGTAGAATTTGAGATGGATCCAGTACAATTTGTAGTGTAGGTATCATAAAGCTCCTGAAGTGGGGGAAAGCGCTGGGTCCCGATGGTATACCAGTAAGATTATTTTCAGAATACGTGGAAGAAATAGAACCATTTCTGTCAGAGATATTTCGTAAATCTTTAGAAGAAAGAAAAGTACCATCTGACTGGAAATAGCGCAGGTGATTCCCGTTTTCAAGAAAGGAGATCGGAGAAATGCTAGGAATTTTTGACCCATATCTCTAACATCTGTTTGCAGTAGAATTCTGGAGCATGTCATATGCTCTAACGTTATGAAGTTTCTAGATGAAAACGAGTTGCTTGCAGCAAACCAACACGGATTTCGGAAGAACCAATCGTGTGAAACGCAACTGGCTCTATTTTTTCATGACGTAATGAAAGTTATTGATGCAGGATCACAAGTTGATGCTATTTTCTTGGATTTTCAGAAAGCTTTTGGCTCTGTACCACACAACCAACTTTTAGCGAAGATTCGAGCATACGGTATATCTGATCAGATTTGCGAATGGATACACGATTTTCTAACTGGTCGGTCACAGTATGTCGTTGTTGACAGGGAAGCCTCTTCTAAGTTAGCTGTTACTTCGGGCGTTCCTCAAGGAAGTGTTATAGGACCACTTCTTTTCTTAATTTTTATAAACGATCTCGGTGACAACGTTAACTGCAGGATGCGATTTTTTGCTGATGATGCACTTATTTATAGGGAAGTGAGGTGCTCTGACGATTGCTTAGAAATTCAGCGCGATCTGGATGTATTTCGGAATGGTGCCATAAATGGCAGCTTACACTTAACTGCAAAAAGTGCAAGGCAATGCAAATAAGTAATAAAAAGACCCCATTTGCTTGCGATTACAAAGTTAACAATTCAGTTGTTGACACTGTGGATTCCCTGATGTATCTAGGCGTGACAGTACAGAGCAGCATGAAATGGGACTTGCACATAACTTCCGTCGTAGGCAAAGCTAATTCTAAACTACGATTTATTGGTCATATTTTGAGAAGTTGTAATGCTCACACAAAGGAAATAGCATACAAAACACTGGTGCGTCCGCATTTGGAATACTGTTGTAGAATTTGGGACCCGTATCGTAAGGGATTGATTGACTCGTTAGAGAAAGTACAGAGGAGAGCCGCTCGATTCATGACTGCTAGTTACAGTCCTTACATAAGTGTCACAGAGCTGATACGCGGGTTGGGCTGGGATTGTTTGGCGGACAGACGACGTCATTTTCATTTGAATTTGCTGGAGAATATGCGAAAATCTTTAAGTTACGAGTGCAACGAAATACTTCTTCCGCCAACCTATTTAGGTCGCAATGATAGGAGTGATAAGATGCCGTACTGATACATTTATGTATTCCTTCTTTCCTCGTTCTGTTCGGGATTGGAATGCACCGAATTAGGATTGGTGCATAGCACCCTCTGCCACCCACTGTATTTGTGATTTGCAGAGTATGGATGTAGATGTAGATAAATTGCACTATACCCTGTGGAAATCTGATTGAATGGTTTGGGTTTGGCAAAAGCTTTTATAAGAAAATTCTAAATGCAGAAGTGTATGAACACATTTTAAACCATTTTATAGTACGTATGGTTAGGAAACCAGTTCAGAGATGATGATTGTTTGTATCAGCATTACATGCACTCTGTCTCAAAACTCAATCTGTAAGACATTGCTTTGTGGACAATAACGTTCCTGAAATAGACTGGTTTGCCAAAAGTATCGAGCTGAACTCAACAGAAACCTTCGTGTTGAGTTAGTATATCAACTTTGCTCTAGACCCCAGCATTCTACATAGAAACCTTCTCTGGTTTCAGCCCTTGAGGAAAAATGGGCTGTCATACCTCCACAGACATTCAGACCTCATTGAAAGTCTCCCCAGCAAAGGTTAAAACCATCATGAAAGAAAAGCATAGATCCACTCCATATTAATGTCCAGTAATAGGAAATGTTACATGAATAAAGTTGTAAATGCAGTTTCTGATAAGTGTCCTTTTGATCAGATAATGTATGGTTTTTCAGATTTTATTTTATAAATTTGTTGAGGTTACTAAGATGGAAAAATAGTACACGGTTAAAAATTTCAAACTTCAGTCAAAGGTTTCAGAAGTTATGAAGCTGTGACAGATGGACAAATGAGTTATTTCATTAGTGTTTTGTCTTTAATGCAGATGGTATGAAACTCTGAAAAATAGTAAAACTAATACGGAAAACTATAACGTAAACAGTTCTTAAGAAACTAAATGTAATTGTATCTTTCTTATTCATTTGATACACTGGAAAAACCTCCATTTCTCATTACTGAAAATAATATTTTATAAGTTTCCAAAGTTGAAGCCTGGAGTGCTGCAACACAAGATGAATAAATGCATAATATTTAGTTATAAAACTTTATTCGTGTACCATGGTGTAACGTGGCAGTAGAGAGAAATGCGCTGTTGGCAAGAGAGGTGTGTACACACCCAGGCGTACCACATGACTGATAGTAAACCTGATTGTGTTTACGCCTTTCTTGCCAAATGGCTTGCTCCTTTCTGCTCGAGTTAGGTTTTAAATATTGTACAATTACATTTGTCTTTTGTTTTGTGTGTTTGCTGCAGTTCTCCGGCGTCTGACATTGATGAGTGACGGTTCCCACACCTCCCCTTTTTTATACATGCATTAAAGCTATCTTTTTTCCTTAGTATCATTGTGTAAGACATTCATGATAACCCAGATTGATACAGGCATGGATCTATACCAGAAACAAATTTATCATGCTACTTTCTCCCAGTTTCCTGGCAACTACCATGAGCTTTAAAGTTAAGGCCAGACCTCAGTCTCTAGTTTATTCCTGTTTCTTAATTCCAAGTTGTTTTCCTGCACACTATCACTACAACACCACCCTTCTACATCCTTCCATTTCTTCATGCATTGGCTATCCTGAACAGCCACAGACATGTTTTAAACAGTAATCATATACAGAATGTAAGCACCTTAGAATTTTAGCAAATTCAAGTTCCTTAGCTTCAAGAGTAAGATAGTTTCATTGGCTGACGCAGGTTATTGGAGGAACGTTTTATGTAGAAGCTGATACCCCAACCTAACTTACTAAATAAACTATTTTAAAAGCAGTAAAGACCCACAACAGTTAATAAAAGCACTAAATAAACTTTTTATAACAGTAAAGAAACTTTAATTTAATCTGAAATAGGATAATTCATACCAATAATGTTCTCGGGTGACTAGCCGAGTTATAGGAGTATTATCGTAATCACACAATATTTCGGCGCTTTCAATCGTCGGCGCCATCTTCCGGTGAAGTGAGGTCAGGAACGTGCAAAGTTGCTGAGCTAGACCAGATTCCCGCTTCTAACCTCTGATTGGTCAGCTGTGGAACCAGTCGTAGCAGGGGTCAAATCTCGTTGCGGCTTGAATCGATGCCAAGGTGGAGTTACGGCTAGATTTGATGTCCTTTTTCACATGGCATGTAGTGGACTGGCTTAAAATCATCGCTCGTTCGAAGATGATATCCGAAAACAGCCCTTCACCATAAATAACTGGGCTGCTGACACCATTAGTCGGTAAAGTCCTCATCACGTGACCAACTCCGCAAGATTTATTGACGTCATCAAAGAACTCCACCTGCAGCAACATGATTTATTGGTGAGTTTCGATGTGGTGTCACTGTTCACTAGGGTCCCTCTCACTGACACTCTGTCTCTACTGGAACAGCATTTTGAGCCTGCCATAGTGGAGTTATTCCGGCACACACTCCAATCGTCGTATTTCTTGTATGACGGGGAGTATTACGAACAGGTTGATGGAGTGGCCATGGGTAGTCCTTTTCGCCAGCTATTGCTGACTTCTTCATGGAGAACTTTGAAGACAAGGCACTAGCAAGCGCTCCTATGAAGCCCAGTGCTTTCTTTCGATACGTAGATGACACCTTTGTGGTCTGACCACACGGCAGAGACAACCTGGAAGCTTTTCTCCATCATCTTAATAGCAGAAAAGAAAACATCAAGTTTACGATGGAGGTGGAAGAAGAAGGCCGGCTGCCTTTCTTAGACATTCTAATAGAAAGGAAACCTGACGGGTCTCTAGGACATTCTGTGTACAGAAAACCGACGCACACTGACCTATACCTGAATGCGCGTAGCCATCACCATCCGGCACAGCACAAGACGGTACTCAGCACGCTTGTACATAGGGCGCTAACGATATGCGATGCGGACAGCCTACCCGGTGAATTGAGTCATCTGCGTCAGACATTTCGACGCAACGGGTACACTGATTATCAGATAAGACTGGCATTCTGAGAGCCGACACGTAGGCTCAACAACACCAACAAAGAGCCACCTGATCGTCTCGCCTTCTTGCCGTACTCTGGCGCCACAACTTCCATGATAGGACGGATTCTAGCAAAAAGTGGAATCAAGACCGTTTTCCTGCCACCACCGAAGGTGAAGAACATCTTGCGCTCCCCCAAGGATGACCTTGCTCTGCGGACACCTGGGGTATATAGCATTAGTTGTGAATGTGGAAAGAGCTACATTGGCCAAACGGTGCGGTGTGTTCACCAACGTTGTCTAGAACATGAACGACACGTTCGTCTGGGGCAGAAAGACAAGTCTGCAGTGGCGGAACACAGCCTCGAACATAGCCATGGTTTTGATTTCGAAAATACCAGAGTACTGGCGCATACTGGGAGCTTCTGGAACAGCATCCTTACAGAAGCAGTAGAAATCTGTCTCGCGTCTAACCTCGTCAACCGCGACAGCGGGTACCAGCTGAGTGAAGCCTGGACGCCAAACATCAGTACTATGAGTCCAGGACACATTACACGGCGCGTCCAGATCAACGGGAAGTTCGGTAGTAACTTAAGCGAGCAATTTGTTGCTCAGGCATTAATGATCTCCTTATGGGCAAGTTTTTGCCTTCTGATTTTTCCTTCTATCGAACGATGAGTTGTTACTAGGCAGACCCCAGCTGCGATTGGTTACAAATCTGACCAACCACGTGGCAGCATGGCTCAATATGAGGCCCGCAATGGATCCGTGTTGACCCATCAGTTGGACAAACAATTTGTGGTGAAGGCTTGTTTTCGGATATCATCTTCGAACGAGCGATGATTTTAAGCCCGTCGGCTACATGCCATGTGAAAAAGGACAGCAAATCTAGCCGTAACTCCACCTTGGCATCGATTCAAGCCTCAACGAGATTTGACCCCTGCTACGACTGGTTCCACAGCCGACCAATCAGAGGTTAGCAGCAGGAATCTGGTCTAGCTCAGCAACTTCGCATGTTCCTGACCTCACTTCTCCGGAAGATGGCGCCGACGATTGAGAGCGCATAAATATTGTGTGATTACGATAACACTCCTATAACTCGACTAGTCACCCGAGAACATTATTTGTATTCTCAACGCCAAGAAAGACTACGTAATTATGTAGGATAATTCATAATAATTCAACTTGTAAACATTATATTTTTACTATATGAGCATTTTACTATTTCTGGATACTTTTAAAAGTAGTAAAGACTCCAAACATTTAATAAAAGTACTAAACCAGCTTCTTATAAGAGTAAAAGAAACATTATACTAACCTGAAGTGGGATAATCCATTTTGGTTTTAGTACCTAACAATAGATTTTTGATACATGACGATTTCACTATTTCTGAACACTTTGAAGTGAAATAAAGTAAATTCTAAATAATAATAATTCAAAAGAAAGTTAAATTCAGCGAAATTCCGTAGTTTCTGGCTGGGTAAAGAACATAAATTAATTTTTAAACACTTCGATAAATGCACTTTACTTTTAACAATTTTTATCACAGATTCCTAGTAATTTTCCGGACTAAAAGGTAAATTTCCTATATCATATAAACATATTTAAAGTTCAGAACATTTGATGCAATAGAACAGATTTTATATAAGTTTTTCGAATTTTTTCGTCACTTGACTCACGTGGTCTACATAACATTTATTTACGACTAAATTCAAATACTTCCAGAGATAAAATAACTTTTAAAACATGTAACTAAATTCAAAGGAAATCCTGATAATTTTACTTTTCAGATATAAACAATACTTAAAAAGTTATTAATAAAAAACCATATGACATTAAACCGTCAATTTAACAAATCTTGTTTGAGCTGTAATTTTGCCATATCACAACTGATTTTTGTATAATTTACACCGTTAGACTCGGGGAATTTTTGGAGAACATTTTGACACTAATTAATTCAGTAGTATTTCTTGAATCAATTCAAACGTTTAGGTAATTCCCCAATCTCGTAGGAGGTTGTATCTCTACGCGAAATGTAACAAGAAATTAAAACCAATCACTCGAAAATTCTCACTAAACATCCTTTGGACTTCTAGCAGATAAGTCTACACATTGTCAAAGTTTGAACACTTTTTATGAGTTAGATCGTTTAGTGAAATATACACACTTTTTATTATGCAGAGGCAAAAAGATGTGGTACAGTTGCTTACGTCACTGGTTTGGGAGGTTTCTATAAAAGGCCGTTCCGCAACCTCGTGGTGTCTTTATTCCGGGAGTATTATGTGAAGGTAATCTGCGATAGTTTGTGTTGGAGCGGGAAGGCGGTTGGTGGAAATTTGCACTCAATGTCGGCCATGATGAGATTTCGGTACGATAGTGTAGCAGCGACGGTTAACATGAACTGATAAATTTACAAAAGGGGTTTACATTCGGTATTATTTCTCTCCACAACCTACAATTTTCTGGAAACAAATGTTTGATCGCCTACTCAACTGTTTTATGCAATATTTCATGAATGTGACTTTGAAAATAAATTTAAAATTTTTCTTGAAGTGAACTGTTGTGATTTCACAGTAAAACCTTTCCTCAGCTTGGGTTATAAAGCTTTGTGGCGGCCATAAAGCATTTCAGTTGAGTTCCTAAGTAGGCAACATGGTCAAGTTAAAATTATTTCGTCAAAATTCCATAAAACTTTTAATTCAAGTGAACTGCTAGCTAAGGTGCATAAGCCGATACTACACCCCGGTATGCGGTTTAGCCCCTTACAAGAACTCATCATATCATGAATGTCTCTGTGTTCTATCACATTCATATCTTTTTTTTTTTTTTTACAAAATTTTTCAGTGAAGACTGTTATACTGTTATTATAAGATTTATGGAATTTAGCTGTTTTATCATCGTCATCATCATGGGTTTTCTGCTTTTTGGCAGGTCCATTCACAGTGACAGCCTTCCAAGCCTCCCTCTGTTCTGCCATTCTCTTAGTCTCTATATTTTTTCCCATTTATTATGATGTCATCAATCATTTTCATTCTTCGCCGACCTCTTTTTTTCCTTCCGTTTACAACCCCTTCCATGGCGGTTTTAAGCAGGCACTTATTCCTCAACACATGACCAATCCAGTTCCTTGTTATGTTCGTTATTGTTATTATAAGGGACCATTCCTCTCTTACTTGTTCCAGCACTTCATCATTCCTTAATTTGTCTTTACAACTTATTTTCTCCATCCTCCTCCATATCAACATCTTGAAAGCTTACAATCTCTTTAGATCTTCTTTCCATGGCATCCATGTTTCTGCCATATTTAGTCCTACACTCCATACAAAACATCTAGCTAGTTTTTTCCTCAGCTTTTTATCCAGCCTTCCACATAGTAAATTTCTATTTCTATTGAAAGCTTCCTTTGCCATTGCGATTCGAGTTTTCACCTCCTTCTTGCAACTCTTTTCACCACAATACTCCCGAGATATTTGAAGGACTCCACTTGTTCAATTATTTCTCCTTGTAGCTTTATCATCATTTCTATCTTATTCCTTCCCACCATCATACATTTAGTTTTCTTCCTATTGATTCTCATTCTGAATTCCTTACACCCTTTGTCTAAAGCCTCTGACATTCTTCTGAGTATCTTGACACTTTCCGCCATGTCATCAGAAAACCTTTTGCAGCTAATCCTACATCCATCCAAGCATACACCTCCTTTACGCCTTAAACTCCTTTTTATAATTTCCTGTAAATATATGTTAAATAATATGGGTGACTAACAACATACCTGTCTTACACCTCTTCCAATCTTTCTCTCTTCTGTAAGATAATTCCCCACTTTCACTCTCACTCCTTATTCAATGTATAACCTACTTATTTGCCTTCTTTCCTTCCAATCAATGCCTTTATTTTTTTAGAATATCCATTAACTTCACCCATTGCACTCTATCAAAAGCTATTTTACAGTAATTCTAATTTTAAAAAGTTTTCTACTTTAATTTTACATCCAAATGTTTACACTATTTCAGTACATTGTAACTATCCACTTATTTAGGACCATATAGTCTCTTCTCTGTTTTGATTCTAATCCATAAGAATCTTTTTTTATCCAGATTCATTAATGTTACATTAAAACTAGTCTCTTATTACATTATTAATAATGTTTTTTTTTCTTTTTCCTTCTGCAGTACAGTGCGATAGACTCAAGCCCTCTGAGTATATATGTGATGCACCCTTTTTGGAATCATGTGGTTGAAGTAAGTAAACACCTTTTGTATTTCCAGATTTTATTGAAATAGAGTTGTTGAACATCAGCTTCAATGTGTACCAAAGATGGCAGAATTAGTGCAGAGTCACAATATAAACAAACTCAACTGAAACAGAGAATTATCATCTACCTGCCAATGTATTCCTTAATCCTTATTCAAAAGTATTACACTTTTTCTTTTATATGAAGTTTGTAATAAAATTATTTTTTCATTATAATAACACGAATGATGATGAATATTTTAATCGTAAAAATGTCACTGCAGTTTTTAGAAATTCTAGAATACTTGATTTTCATTCCAAATTCCTTACACCCTTTGTCTAAAGCCCCTGACAGAATTCTAGAATTCTAAATTTTGTAGTGGTCCAACACTTGCATATATGGAAGGAGTTGTGCCTTTGGTTTCAAATTTATCACACACGTTCCATAGGACATACCTTTTGAGAAAAAATGTACATGAAAGCAGTAAGAAACATACCTTAGACTTGATGCCACGGGTAACTTACAATACGCTACAGTCGGCTGTTAATTGTAATCCTATGTTTGACGACAGTGATAGTATCTGTACTATGCATGAAGAAATGTAAAATTGCTGCCAAGTTTTTGTAACATCATGATAGCATACAAGTAGCAAAATTCTCTATCATACAAAGTTGCATACAAAAATTAAAAGAATAATTTTGACTTTACAAAGTTGCATACAAAATCCCCACACAAATATTAAAAAATCAGGTGGCTTTACAAAGGTTACCTACAGTGCGAAGATACATATCAGTATTCAAAAAATCATTGCTGCTCTACAAAAGTTCCCTACAGTACAAAGATACATACAAATACTCAGAAATAATTGCTGCTTCACAAAAGTTCAATACACTACAACTCCCATGCGCGCATCCCTCTGGAGATAGAGAGGACGGGAGATTAGTGCTGGTCGAGGCTGCCCCTGACTTGATGCGTGATGGCACTATGCTGTGCGGCTTGTCTTCATTGCTGTCCTCTGTTACCGATTAACCCAATATATCACCCAAGATCCACTATCTTTCATAATTCATATCCCCAGTTAGTTGAGAATGGAATCAGGAACTGTTTGCCCTTCATATGTATTCTGATGTCCCCCAAATAGCTGATTATTTGAGCCGTTGTGATCAGGTGGGGTGCCAAAATTCCGTGCTGTGCTGTCATTATGGACCCTATGATTAGGTCCTGCTTCCTCTCTAGACTGCCGATTACTATCGATGCCCTTAATAGCTATTCATTTAACATGGCTGGACCGAGCGTGGTGGTGTAACGGTTAGCATTCTGGCCTCACATTCGGGAGGACAGCGATTCGAATCCCCATCCGGGCATCCAGATTTGGGTTTTCCATGGTTTCCCCAAATCACTCCAGGTGAATGTCGGGATGCTTCCTTCTAAAGGCCATGGCCGAATTTCTTCCCATTCCTTGCCCCCATCCTTTCCCGTCTCTAAAGACCTCGTTGTTAAGAGACGTTAAGCTGTTAAAAAATAAAAAATAAACCCATGGCTGCGATGCTAGCTTTTCTCAAAACTATGTCGGCCTTGTGTTTGAAATTGGTTATATAGCCCTGTAATGCAGTCAACCCCTTTCCAAGGGTAGTTTCAATGTCTGCCATTTCCTCTAAATCACCCTCTATAGACTGCAGAGATGGCTTTTCTACCGTCATCTGCTCCTGCTATAATTGAATCACCCATTTCTGTTGGTCCACCACCATCGCAGTTCTCTTTTTTTAGATATTGCCCCTCATCATGATCCATAGTCCCGAACAATATATGGCTTGCAGTGCCTACCATATTTAGGAGACTTCGCTTTATGCGCGTCTCATGCCTCATTATTTGTGCTAAGAGTTCCTTAGACTTCCTAATACTATCTATGTGCCAAGTGAAACGTTGCTCCAGTGCACGGCATTCTTCTCCCCCACTTTCAACATGAGCCATTTGTTTTCGACAATATTTTATTGTTTGATGGGCATAGCTAGCTGCTTGTTGGCATTTATAATCTAATTCCCCTAGCTTGACAGAACTCACTAACCTCCAGGTCGTGATGTAAATCCAGACAGTACCTTTCCCATCAAAATAGATCCCCAGATGGGCCGTTATGGGCTCGAGTTGGTATCCCGACCCTCCGGCCTCTAGCTGCAGTATTCCGGCTAATAGCGCCCAGCGAGTCATCTGTAAACATGGTAAACAGCTGTCTTAGTGCTGATGCTAGCAGAGTGCACACAGCTGTGGTCTCAGTGTTCTTGCTAGTGTAGTTGCTGTGTTGCACTTGGTTTTACGCAAAGTATTTCTTGAGACGATTGATGTGTACAGTAGATGTCTTTCCCCTCTTTTGCCATATAACTACGCTAAGGCCTTTTACTTCCTCTACCCGGTAAGGTCCTGTCCATTGTGAATCGAACTTTTTGCTCCTTCTTCTACGCAAAGCTTCGTCTCTTAACAACACTTGGTCTCCAGGCGGAATTCCCAGGGGCAGCAATCCTTATTGTAATTTTTCTTAGCTTGAATCTTCTGTGCCACTGTATGCTTTCTCATGCACTCGTGTGCCTGCTGCAGTCTGTTCCTTAATTCTGTGGCGAAATCATCATGTTTTTACTGTGGTTGTCCACTCTACCTCTGAAACATCCCTGGTAAATTTACAGGCAGCCTGAAAAAGATACTATGAGGATCGTGCCTCGTGGTACAGTGAGGGGTGGTATTATGGACAAATATGGTGTAGGGCATTTATCCTGCTGCCTATTAATAAAATGACGTAAATATTCCACTAGGGTGTGATGTGTTCATTCCATGGTGCCATTGGACTGAGGCCGAAATGCCGTGGCTGTTATCCGAGAAAGCCACAATAATTTACATACCTTTTTGAGCATATCGCTCAAAAATTGAGTCCCACAATCGCTAACCAGAACCCATATCGTAACATTATTTGTTCAACAAGTGCTCTGGCCACTGATTGTGCACCTTGCCTTTCTAATGGAACTGCTACTAGAAATTTCGTCAGTGCATCTTGAAAAGTAAGTATGTACCTATGGCCAGGCAAAGTTGGTGGGAGGGGCCCTACTAAATCCATATCGCATCGTGCATATACATATAGCGGCTTTTCAGTCATCATTAACGGCATCTTAATCCCCTTCCTCGTCACCTTAACAACTGTCACACTTCCTAATGAAGTTGATAACATCTCACTTCATTCCGGGCCAGGTGCGGTGTTGTTTTAATTTTCTAAGTGTACGCCAAATCCCTAAAAGCCCGCCCACAGGCAAAGTATGTATTTCTTTCAACAACTCCTGCTTTTGCCCTGAGCTAAGTGCTGCTTCTGCCTGCTTATCTTCCCCAGCCAATGGTTCTTCCCCAGCATTCTTTAGGGCCTCTGTTAGTTTTGTAGCCTGCTTAGGGCATCAGCATTACTGTTATTAGCACCTCATTTGTACTTTATATCAAAATCTTACCCTTGTAATTTTAGCCGCAACTTCATCAACCTAGAGGAAGGGTCGCTGATGCTGCCGAGTCAAGTGAGGGGCTGATGGTCAGTATATATTGTAAAATGCCAATTGTATACATATGCCTGGAATTGTTTTACAGCCCACATTAATACCAAGCATTCTCGGTCTATGGTGCTCCACCCCTGCTCAGCTTTGGAAAAGGAGTGTGATGTGTATGCTACTGGCAGGTGGCTCTTATCATATTTCTGTCTTAAAACTGCCCCAAGTGCTCCCCCAGATGTGTCCGCAATTATAACGAAAAAAAATCAGAAAATTGAAGGAGGGGCAGGGTATCCTTCAAAACCAGGAAGGCCTCCTGCTGTGGCTTCCCGCATGCATATGGTACTCCTTTTTTGAACAACTCATTCAGTGGCTTCGTCTTTTTGCTAAAATTCTCTATGAATCTTCAGTAATATCCCACAAGTTCCAAAAACGTCCTTAACTGTTTCACTGTATGGGATAGTGCAAAATTCCACACCGCTTCTACTTTCTGCGGATCGGGAGCGACTCCATCAGTGGAAATGACGTACCCTAAGTACGCTTTTTTTATCCTCCGCAAGAAAGAGCATTTGCCAACTTGCAACTTCAAATAATGCTGCCTGAGTCTGTCAAAAACCTGAGCCAAATGTTTAGTGTGTTCTTCTAAAGTGGGCGCATGGACCATGCCATCATCTAGGTAGATTAATGCTTTTTCCTCTTGGAGACCCACCATTACTGTAATCATTAATCTTTGGAAGCAAGCTGGCTCTGTCTTCGATCCCATGCTTAGCCGTGTGAACTCATAATGTCCATAGGGACTGCTTAAAACTGTAATTTCTCGCGACTTTGGGTGTAATAGTATCTGATAGTACACATGCGAAAGGTCCAACATAGTAAAATACTTCTCGTTCCCTAGCTGATCCAGTATGTCTGTGATTAGCGGTAAAGGATACACGTGCCCTACTGTTATGTCGTTAAGTTTTCTATAGTCCACTACTATTCTTCAATGTTTCTGCCCGCTTGCATCAGACTTTTTCGGTAGTTAAAGGAGAGGAAAATTCCATGGACTAAGACTCTCTTTAATTATACCGTCCGCCTGTAACCTATCCCGATTCTTTCTGCGGCACTTCTTTCTGTGCCTGGGGAATGCGATATGGTCTTACATTTATTATCCGACCTTTATCTTCTGGTTTCAGAACTATCTCGTGTTGTAGTGTAGTTGTATATGTTAATTTTCCTCCCGGCAAATGTCATAGGCAGCGCATAACTTGATAACAGCTTCTCTTCAAGTGATCCACCTGCAGCTTTTGTTTTAGAATTTTCAACCTCTCTGCTGCCGAATTTGGCTTGTTTATTTCAGCCCACGGTACTACTGCTACTTCTCTATCATTGAAAACTTCCACTTTCATTTTTAGACGGGGAAACATGACTTCCCCTTCATTGACCATTTTAATGACGCCTTTTCCTCCCACAACATTAATAAATGCCGCTGGTGAGTGCACTCCTGGATAGACCTCACTTTTCACAAATACGGCTGTACCCATTGTGACAACCCTCTGTGGCAATACTTAACACTTGCTCCTGTTGGGACCCTAACTTTATCCAGCTAGCTTTTTCTTGCTCCAAAACATCTTTTCTGCTTGGGCCTCTTCATCCGTGTTCATCTTCTTTTCTTTTTCCAAAAGCAACCAAGATCCGCCCAACCTTACCTGCAGGGTGGCGTAATCAACTATTGCCTTATGTTCCTTCAACATATCCCACCCCAGTATGCCATGAGCCAGTAATTTTACCGACCGCTGTATCACATACCACTCCTGATGAAGCTTATGCACTTAACTCACCTGTAATCCTAATTGCACTGTGCCCTGTTTCTCCAATGATTCCACACCAAGTCCTTTGATGCGTAAAGCCTTATGTGGGTTTATACTGACCCCTTCCTTCAGAGCGTCTTCCCTTATTAAAGACAGTTGTGCACCCATATCCACCAAGAATGTTAAGAGTACTAGTTTTGCCCTCTTCACACCTTATTGTTACCGTTTTATTTTCTTTTCTGCAGCCGAATGCAATTACTTTACTTTTAAATGCAGAGGATGGCTGCTCACCTATGCCTGTTGGCAGTTTTCCTCCTTTTTCTCTATCTTCAACCCTGAACAATACTGACTTGGGTCTCTCCGTTGACCCATCCCATCACATTTATCACTCCGGCTCAGATGGCAATAATTAAACCTCACCCTGTGACCATCTAAATTATATCTACTACCACTTGTGCCATGCCCCGGTCCACTATATTCTATGCATTGCCCACAAAGTCCTCTAGGCTTCTTTCTTTCAGTTTTCCCGGCCCCTGATGCCAGGTTCGTAACTCCTGGCTCAACCTTTCGCGCCTTTTATTTTCTTGCTCATCTGTATCTATGGCTCTAACCCTACGTTTGCGAGGTGTCTTCCCTGACTACTTGCCCGCATTTTACTCCTACAGTCTCTTTAAAAATGACCCTGTCTACAACAGGAATGACAGGTAATCCCAGGAGCATCTTTCCTTAATTTCGGCTTTTCCATTCTTCTCAACCTTTCTTTCTCTTGTCCCCCTATCAACTCCCAAATGGAATAGCGTTATATAATATTTTTAAAATGGGAGAGGACTGATATCATCTGGATTGGATATACTGTTAGTAGGTCATGTAAATCAATTAGTAGAGACATCATCCTACAAGTCTTCATCTTGCACTACGATGCGCTACAGCAGTAGTACGTGCATTACAGTCCTGAGGGTGATGACTCCATCTCTGACATTTATGACAATTCATAGTTCTGTGGGTGCAGCATGGCCCAATATGACTAGACAAATTACATCTTTCACAAGGTACAGGATTCTTCAGATTAACATCTCCTCTGCAGTTGCCTTGATACTCTCTCTCATTGATAGCAATTAGCCTACTTTGCCCTTTTCTCCATTGTCTCATCTCCGTAATTGCTTCTCTACATTCCTCTTCTAAACTTCTGACCACTGTTTGTTTACCCGCTTGGGCAGTGAACTCCCACATGCTTACACTACTCCGGCATTGCCTTGCATCGTGCCCTCTGTGCTTATAAAACTGGTATCGAACTTTCACTGCAGTTGCAACTTCGCGTATATGAGGGTGGTCTGAAAAGTTTCTGACTTCAACGTGAAGATGGCAGAACTTGTAAATAAAAGCTAGTGACTTTCGTTGTTTATCTGTTGACAGTTACTCACCAAAGTTTCAGCCATTTTGGGCGCGCAGTTGTTATGTAACAGTCGTTTGAGTGAGTTGATGTGAGTGTTTTTGTGAAAATGGACAAAATCAAGTATCGAGCTGTCATTAAATATTTGTTTTTGAAAGGCAATACGCCTACACAAATCAAAGATGAGTTGGATTCTGTGTATGAGGACTCTGCACCATCACTTAACACAGTGAAATTTCGGGCAGCTGAATTTAAACGTGGCCGTAAGAGCTTTGGAGACGATGAACGTTCGGGACGTCAAAAAACTGCAACTACCGACGAAAACATCGCCAGAGTTCACCAATTGGTGCTAGACAACTGCCGAATTAAAGTGAGAGAGATAGCAGAGGTTATGAACATTTCAAAATAACGTGTTTGTTACATATTAAATCAACATTTAGGTATGAGAAAGCTGACCACGCATTGGATGCCGCGTTTGCTCACATTAGACCAAAAACGTGTTCGAATGAACATTTCCAATGCTCTGTTGGTGCAGTTTAGGCACAATAAATCTGAGTTTTGGTGCTGATTAATTACTGTAGATGAAACTTGGATACACCATTATACACCCGAAACAAAAATACAGTCCAAACAGTGGACTGCAAAGGGGGAACCGGCTCCAAAAAAAGCAAAAACTGTTTTTTTGGTTGGGAAAGTGCTGGCGACTGTTTTTTGGGATAGTCATGGAGTTATTTTAATCGATTAACTTCAAAAAGAAAAAACCATTACAAGAGCATACTACACATCATTACTTGACAAGCTGAAGTCAGAACTTGCGGAAAAACGGCCACATTTGCAGAAAAAGAAAGTCCTGTTTCACCAAGACAATGCACCGTCTCACACCTCAGCGGTTGCCATGGCGAAAATTCACTAATTATGGTTTGAACTGCTTGACCATCAGCCTTTCTCACCAGATCTAGCCCCAAGCGACTTCTTTTTGTTCCCTCATATAAAAATTGCGCTGGGAGTAAAGAGATTTTTGTCAAATGAGGAGGCAATCACCTGTGTGAACAATTATTTTGCAGAGAAAAATGCCGAATACTATTTGGACTGGTTACAGAGATGGGAGCATCGCTGGGATAAGTGTGAAGAGTTACAAGGAGACTATGTTGAAAATTAAAAAAAAAAATGTCTTGTATCTTTGTTAGGTCGGAAACTTTTCAGACCACCCTCGTAGTTGATGTTCTTCCACAGTGTTGCACATTTTGGCTGCTGCTTCTGCATAATTGACAATCTTCTGCAGTCCTTCCCCTAGTATTACAAGCTTCACTTCTTCCTCCTCTATTTATTTCTGTATGCTGCCTGCAGTGCTGGCTCAAGAACAAATATTGATGTATCAATTACTAACCTTTATGCAGGAAATCTGCTTTTGAGTTGGAGAGTGCTTGACAACATGACAACAAGTGATCATAATTCGACTGTCTATGAACTGGGCAGAACGCATACACTAGAAAATAGTGGCAACAGAAGCATTAAAATAGCATATAATATTATAAAGGTGCATGGGGAAGTTAAGGAATGTTTCACTCCACTGGATTTTCCAGAAAACCACTTTGATGTAGACAAAACAGCAAGAGAGCTGACATCTGCAAACCATGAAATGTACAATACCACTAAAAAAATAGTAGATCCCACTGACAAATATGGACAGAAAAACTTCAGAAACTTCGACTAAACATGAGAAGAGCAAGAAGAAAGTATCAACAAAGCATTGTGGCAGCAAACAGAAGTATTCTCCTCGAGTACTACAGGCAGAAGGGACAGATTTTCAAAGACGTGATGAGAGACACAAAGCAAAAATGCTGATAAGTCTTTCTGAGGGAGAACCTTATGAACAATCCATGGGGTATTCCTTAAAAAAAAATAGCTGCAGGTAAAATCAGGCCTTCCACAACAGGGCGCTAAGGACCCCGTCGTCGACGCGCCCTAAAACTTAAATAACAACAAAAACAACCTTCCACAACACTATTCACAGTAAAGAGAACAGATGGATGACTGAGCACGAATTGGAGAGACTCAATGGAGGAGTTATTAAAAGTTTTGCTTCCTGAAAACAACCTGGAAGAAGAAACAGAAGAACAAGCTCCACTACGAAGGAACATGTGGCAGCCCTGCTGGAGTGAAGAGGAAGGAAGTAAAATTACACCCGAAGAAGTAATAACCACGATAAACAAAATGGAAAAAGGAAAGGCTACCGGTCCGGATGGAATTCCAGCTGAGGTCCTCCAGGAGCTAATCATAAAATTAACCCCCATTCTATGCAGACTCCTGAACGAATGCCTATATCAGGGTAGAATTCCTGGAATATGGAAAAACAATGAGCTGGTAATTCTAAAGAAAGGAGATGACAAGGATCCTCTTCTACCGAAATCTTACCGGCCCATTTGTTTATTGAATGTGCTTGGCAAAGTTCAAGGGAAGATTCTATACAAAAAATTACAAAGCCACCGGGGACTTCAGGGAATGAATCTTAGTCAATATGGATTTAGAATGGGGAAGGCGATAGAGGATGCCATATTTTGATCGATGGAAATAATTTGTAGCAGTACCAAAAAGTATATAGTGAGCATATTTGTGGACATCTCTGGGGCATTCGACAATTTATGGTGGCCCACCCTGTTTGAATGGCCGAGGGAGATTATTCTACACCTTCAGGGACTATGGCAGATTTAGAACTGCTTCCTTGAGATGCCAGAACTCGTTCATCATGAAGACATTTACTAAAGGATGCCTACAAGGTTCGGTTTGCAGTCCCATATTCTGGGATATAGGGATGGAACCAATGATCGAGCTATTACAAAGAATACCTTAACTTCTAGGTCTAATTGCTTTTGCTGATGACCTTTTATTACTCGTGGAAGGAGCTACAAGAGCAGAAATTGAGTACAGTAGTAATCTAGTACTTAATTGCCTCATCCAATGGTGCAGTAAAGTGAAGCTGAGTTTAGTACCACATAAAACAACATCTCACTCTAAAACCTACTATAAGAATTGACTGTAAATCAATTCGTAGAAACCCAGTGTTGGGTATTTAGGCATTCAATTGGATGAGTGGGCATCCATTAATGATGTGCGGTGAAATAGGGGAGGTGGTCTGGTGAAATCTCACAAAATCTCACTAAAGGGGAGCGTCAACGGAAAAAAAGGTCTACAAATGATGCAAAAGTCGATTTTAGGGGGTGGGGGGTATTATGGTCCAAAAACTGACCTTAGCAGGGGTATAACGTCCTTCGGAGCATGAAATAAGTTGCGAGGTCATTTTAGATTGGGGGGGGGGGGGGGTCCGACCAAATCTCACGAAGTCTCACCAGATGGCAGGAGAGTGGTCCGGATTTCCGGAAAAACACCTCACGTTATTAATGAACGCCCCTGAATGTTTAAACTTCGAAGCCCACTTAGAGAAGGCAATAGCACAAGCAGTGGTGGTCATGAATAAAATCATTAACATCGGCCAACAAAAAATTCACTGTTACAGTCCAAACAATAATACTATACCATGACGTAATTTTATCCTCTGTAGTGGACTACTCAGCAAGTGTGTGGGCAAAGCATCTAAAAAAATAAAACCAAAACAGTGAGTCAGATGTGTCCAATGAGGAATACTTTCAAGATTGACAGGAGCATACCAAATTCATTAACCGTTGCCATTGGTGTATGGCCACTGGACCTTGAAGTAAGGAAACGGGGTGCCATATACTGGCTCAGAAAAGGGAAACAAGATAAGGTAGCTGAAATTGTAGGCAGTGAAGCAACATCTGAGATGCATGTTCAGAAGCTCCTATTGGTGGAATGGCAGCAGAATGAAACAACAGTAAAACAGGTCGAAGAACATATGATATGTTTCCATCTGTAGAGGAGAGTTTAAAGTTGAAGTACCTTCAACACTCTCCCAGATTGGTACACTACATTACAGGTCATACAATAGTTGGCTCTGAAGTCAAAATATTGTACTCAAGCAGGTGCAAATGTGGTGAAGAGAGTACACTAGAGTACGTGGTGTGGGAATGTGAAATAACAGCCAGTTTGAGAGAACACCAACAAGCTCGGCTGCAAGGGAGGAGAATATTTGACATACTACAAGATGAAAGTTTGTGGCATTTGTTGGATGTGGCAGCTGATCTTGCCTCAAAATTTTGAAAGGAGAAATTTATAAAAAGGAAAAGTGCCAAGCAAAATCAAAGGTCACAGATAGCAGAAGAGGAAAACAGAATTCCAGTTTGTGGAATAGTGGAAGCAAATTCCAGAAACAACTGCTGAGGGAACAATGATGCTGGAAGGCTGGCTTTCACAACACTGGATAGACGGAAGATATCCAATGACAATGAGCAATATCAATCGTCGGAGGATCTTCCGTGTGCTCCAGAGAGACTGTCTCCTGGGGCCATCTTGGTATTCCAGGAGGTCAACTCTTGATGGCCTGGGCGGCTGACTTCGCTGCTGGTTCCAGGTGACTCTACCTTTGGAGCGCAATCAACAACACCAAGAAAAAATGAACATTAGTGGAACCAAAGTGTGGCTGTGACAATTGGTGGTGGTAATAGTAGTAATAGTGGTATTAGTAGTAGCCCAATAGTAATGTCAGTAGTAGTAGATGTAGTAGTGGTGGTGAAAACTGTTTAATAAGAGTAGAAGTAATAGAGATATTGGAACTTGAAACAAAATTTTCTTGCCTTCATTGTTTGTGAATGTAAAATAATGGATATAAGGGCCCAGATTTGATGCTAGGTGCTGGGCTATGTTGTATATGGGAAAATAAAATAAATTCTGCCTGCAGTCACTTCCCTGCTGCTGTCGCTTTTCTTTGTCCAACATAATTACTGTTTCTTCTGTCAGCGTGATCTCCAAGCTCTCTGTCAATGGCAAGTACATTCCCTGCGCTCTAAGTACTGCGATAATCTTCTCATCTACTATTCGGGAGGACGCAGGTTCGAATCTCCGTCCGGGCATCCAGATTTGGGTTTTCCGTAGTTTCCTCTAATCACTCCAGGCAAATACCAGGATGCTTCCTTCAAAAGGCCATGGCCAAATTCCTTCCCGTTCCTTGTCCCTAATCCCATTCTGCCTCTTAATGACCTTGATGTTGATGAGGCGTAAAGCCATAAGTAAAAAAAAAAAAAAAAAAAAAAAAAAAAAAAAAAAAAAAAAAACAGCAAGAGACAGATTATGTATTAACTTCAAAGCTTCTGTGAGCTCACTTCCTTTCAAATCTCTCTTTGTGGCTTCCCGGAATTCATGTACAATTCCATGCAGCCTGCTAGCCCCTTCTGCCACTGATTCTCCACTTTGTTGCTGATTTGCATACATGCTGATGGCATAATGATTAACAGTGCGTTTAGGTCGATAATTTTCTGCTAATATAACTCAGACATCCTTCCAATCCTTAACTTTCTCCCATACTAACATACACTGTTTTGCCTGGCCTCCGATGTGTGTTTTAACAAATTTCCACAAAATCTCATTATCTTCATCACTATTAATACTAACTGCTGTATCACAATTATCAAGAAATTCATCTAATGCTCCTTTCTGGTCACAAAAGGAATTAATTTTAAAACATCTGCTAACCTCACTCGTGCATTTTCTCCTTTTACTACACTCCCGACTTCTGTGGTAGGCATGGTGATAATGCTTGCTACTCACTTTTCTGATGAATTGATGCTGTTGCTGGTGTATCGCTGACGAAGTCTCCTTACCGCTACAAGGATGATAACAATGTGCTGCGCTGTGCTGAATCTGCTTGCCAGTATTGCTTACTGCTTCTCCGATTTCTATAACACTGTGTTTATGGGTGGTATTTCTGCCATATGTCTTTCCCTATTTTATTCTCCTTACTTTAATGTCATTAGTTGCCAACTCACTGGTGTATTATGTCTACCCTCACATCCAGTACTTTCTCGTTTTTGCTGATGCCTCATCTGTCACCAAATACTTTTCTACTGTGGTAGACTGGCGACTCTTTTTTTTGCCCTGCCATTTCCCCAGGAGGAACTTTAATATGTGGGTCCAGCTGTATGTCATGCAAGCAGTAGAATAATGAATAACACTCCAGTTGGGTATATACAATATTAACATTTATTTTCAATATTGCATAGCAACCCTTTCATAAATCATTGGTTTCCCTAAAATTCCAGTTACCACCAGGTCAGTTACCCTTGCTACTAACGTCAGAGCTTGCATTCCCTGGATCATCTATGAGTTTCAACCAACCCTGTTATAACCTTTCCAATGTGGATCATTCCCACTTGAGTTATTGGTGAAGCTGGCAGCTGCCTGTTATGTAGTCTTCGCCCATCTTCTGCTGCTTAGGGCTGCCTCCGGCTTGGCTCCTTGACTTCCAGTTGTGAGCTGCCATATAGACCAGATTGATCCTCTCCACTCTGTGCACTCTGGTTTTGTTCATGATTTTCCCCACTCCCTTGTACCTGGTGGGGAGACTTTCTATCCAACCACGGCCTCTGTTGATGCAGTCATACCAAGCCAAATGACGTAGTGCTCTGCCTATTACAGTTTAGTCAGATGACCCACATTTCTTTGGCTCCAACTGTTTATTCCTGTTGCCGCAACTGACCTCAGTATTGGTAACATTATGTAAAATCGTATGTGTATTCCCATAATCCACTAAAAAAAAACGTGGTTTGCTATATTAGAGTATGATTTATTTCAATAACTTTTCTTATAATCCTTCTCATTTATGTGTTATTAAGTTTTGTTTTCACACTTGTCAAGGTTACTACATTAAACATTAATATCCCATTTTTCACCCTTTTATCCATACTTTACTTTTAAGCTATTATCTTATGATTATATTATTTAATTTTGGCTCTCTTTTAGTCATTTTTTGGCTTACTAACTATTTTACTGAAAAAAAAAATAGTTTCTTTCTCCCACTGAAAAACATAACTCTAGTTTTTTTTTCTGAATTCTAGTTTTTTTCTGAACTCTAAATGTGTTTTTTGGTTCTGATAACATATTACTATAGTTAAATTTGGTTTATCTCTTTAAATGACTGACTTTCTATTGTCTAATGTAAAACACAATTGCTGCCATTGTATGCCGAGCACCGTGCAGAATAGACTTTCCGATTGCTCTACTGTCCTTAATAAAATTTTCTGACCTTACAAATGTTACCTCAAATTGTTTGTTTTATCCTATATTTTTAGTGGCGATTTGTATGGAACTTAGTTTTTTCAACTTTTAGTTACTATGTGTTGTTTTTATTAATTTACTATGCAAAAGGCCTCGAATTATCCTCCTTTCTTATTCATCTGTAACAAGATCGCACTGAATATTTAAGCAGTTGATATAATTCTTTAATTCCATGTAGATGACTGCTTCATTAGTGAACAATCTCAAATTGCTACTAAAATTGTTTAGACTGTTTATAAAAATTAAGAAAAGAATTGCTCCTGTTACACTTCCTTGAGAGACACTTGATGTATCATCTAGATTAATGGAGACTTCACCATCAACGACAACATTCTGTGGCTGACCAGTTAGAAAATATTGTATCAATTCAAAATCTGTTCCAGTATTCTGTATCTTTCCATCTTCACTAAAGGGCTATCTGAAAATCCAAAAATATTACGTCAGCTTGCAATCTGCATCGATAGCTTACAATTAAGTCGTGCTAAAATGGTACCAGCTGTTTTTCACATAATGTGTTCTTCCAAAATCCATGTTGGTTCATGTAAGCAATTTGTTACTGTCTAGAACCTTCATAATGTTCAAGCATATAACCTGCTCTAGAACTCTACTGCAAACAGATGTTAGAGCTACGGGTTGTTAGATCCTAGGATCTTTTCATTCTTCTTTCTTGAAAATTGAAACTACTTGTGCAGTTTTTTAGTCGGAAGGTAACTGTTTAGATCCTAAGGATTTACAGTGATCAGACAGAAATGGTTCAATTTCCATCGCATACTCTGTAAATACTATTACTGGGATACCATCAGGACCGAATGCATTCTCCTGCTTCAGGTGTTCCAAATGCTTTACAATTAACAGCAGCATCTATTTTTAATCAATTCATCTCCACATATTGTGAAAATATAGAAAGATAGTAGCATAGTTTTAGATGTTTTAAGACATTTGAAATAGTGAAACATAAAATCGTATTTAATAAGGTAAAACTATTGGATTAGTTGAAAAAGAGTCTTGATGGATAGAGGGATTTGTAAAAGATAGAAAGCATAGTGTTAGAATGGGAAATGCTGCAAAAGAGGTGGAAGTGAATGTGGAAATGCCACGGGTGAGAGTATCGAGACCAGTGCTATTCATCAAGCTAATGAATGGATTATATTGATGGTTTACAGTGAGAATGTTGGTTATTTTCAGATGATGCAATAGTACATAATAAGATTAAAACAGCAGAAGACTGTGAACAGCTGCAGGGTTACGTGGATAGAATATCCACCTGGGTACGTCAGTATGGAATGAAGATTAATACCAAGAAGAGTCAACTTATTAGATACACAGATAAAAAACTGGAGGTTGTTTATGACTATTGAGTGGGGACAGGCTTGTTGAAGGTTTTAAGTGTCAATATCTTAGCATAATATCATATATATTATTTCTGTAAGGTGTTTTTTTTGTCACAACCTGTTATCTCCTTTCATATCTAACCAAAATCGATAAATTAGATTAATTTAAAGATTAAGATCTTTGCTTTGGTGACATGTATTAAGAAAGGAAATTTTCAGAATACGACCCTTTAAGGGCAAAAGTATAAATATTTCTACAATGCGTTTTTGTGTCACGAACCATTTGTCTCCCTTGATTTCTAGCCGACATAGGTAAATGAGGTATCATTTTAAAGATTAAGGACACCGCTGTTGTCACAACATGTTTTAAAAAAGGATTTTTTTCAGAATTTGACCCTAAGGGTAAAAGTAACATTTTTTCACAATGTAATTTTTTGTCATGAGACATTTATCATCCTTGATATCTAACCAAAATCGAGAAATGAGGTATTATTTTAGAGATTAAGGTCTCTGCTTTGGTCACTTCATATTTTAAGATAGTAATTTTTCAGAATTCGACCCTGTAGCATCTGGTTTCAGAGAAAGTAAATTCTGGATCATACTGTTTCATCAATAACAAAATTATCTAGTTTGAATATCAAAATAATAATTAATTTTTAGCTGGCCCCTTGAAATATTATTGGAATTAATAGGAGAACTGAAAAGTGGGTTTACAATTTATTACAACTTGATCATTGTGAAATTATACAAACATGAAGTTTGTTTTTTTTCTGATATAAACAATTACATATCATTGAATGTCTTTAAAGTCAAACAGTTAGAGCAATATCTCAGGGTCAATTACTGGGTGGAATTGATTGCAGAAGTTTTCGTCGTGAACGAAGATTTACCGACCCACTCCTGGTGAGTTCAGAGGACCCTCGCATGAATGGCGCCACAGGGTTCTGCTGTTTTCCCCCGCTGGTGTCCAGGCCTGTTGAGCTGCGAGCCCTCTTCTGCCACACAGACCTGTGCAGGTTACGTGTTGCCTGATCAGATGAGGATCTGTCCCCGAGTCTCCTCCTCCATTCTTCCACTCTGAGCAAGACTGTACACCCCACATTGTGATGTATTGTTCTACCCTTGGCAAATTACAGCACTCCGCGCCAAAGTACCAGCATCTCATTGGATCCCAGAAAAAAAAACCAAATGAAAAAAAAAACCAACACCTTAATAAATTGGTGGCAGCTTTTATATTGGCTGGATTGTCTCCCACCACTCTCAGAAAGCACCTCTTTCCTAGGAAACAGCACTAAGGTACATTTTCGCTCAGTGGCACCAGTTTTCGGCGGATCTTTTCCGAACCGTGCCACAAAGAGAAAGCGAGCCTTCATTTTTTATGGTGGCTATAGATTCACTGAATGTCCAAAGTCAGATAGAATGTTTTTATTCAACCACCAGACGTGGAATTCTGGACTCTTTTTTCCGTCACGTATCTGTTCGTTTGGCATGCCGCACCGCCAACATTCACACATACCATGGGAACACTTGGTCTCTAGTAACACTGTACTTAATAATTCATTACAACCCTTCAGGGACAAAAGTATCATTATTTCCATAATTTTTTTTTTTTTTTTTTTTTTTTTTTTTTTTTTTTATGAGTCATTTATCTCCCTTGATATCTAACTGAAATAGATAAATGAGGTATCATTTTAAAGATTAATTCTTCTGCTTTCATCACATCATATCTTAAGACAGGAATTTTTCAGAATTTGACCCTTACAGGGTGAAAGTATCATTATTCCATAACATGTTTTTTTGTTATGAGCCATTTATCTCCCTTGATATGTAACCGATAAATGAAGTATGATTTAAAAGATTAAAGCCTCCACTCAGGCAACATTATAACATGGAAGTTGCTCATTTGAGACAGTTCAGAGCCAAGTTGCAGCAGCACATTTCACAGAGAAATAAATAGACTGCTTCACTGGTGTTGACTTTTGCTATGTTCCTAATACACTACACAAATAAACAATTAATACAAATGAGGTGATTCCTATTACAAACCACCAACCTTACTATTTATTGTGAAATTTTCACCCTGGTCATCTAGTTTAACAACAAACTCAATTGGGGAGGATGCATTGGGCACTTGGAAATCCTTCATTACCTGGAGAGTGGGCTGAGAGGATGTACCCTCTGTTTTATGGTAAATGGGTCACAAATCTTTAGAGCTTTGGTAAGACAATTGCTTGATTATGGTGGTGTTGTTTGGGACCCACATTTTGGGTGGCAAATATAGCAATTGGATGGTGTGCAAAGGAGAGCAGCTAGATATGTTTGTGGAAATTAGCACAAGACTCATTTGGTAACTGACAAGTTAAAGGATATGGATTGGGAGTCATTGAAAGACAGGAGAAGGGTGAAGAGAGTGCTGGGAATGTACAAGTCATATTTTGGTGATAGGGCTTGAAGGGATATTGGTCAGAGAATTAGGTGTAGCGCATGGAAAGGAAAAGATGACCATAGGCTTAAGCTGGCATTCAGTTTTATGCATTAGGAAGCGGGGAAGTTTTCTTTTGTGGGAAAGGGAGTCTGAGATTGTAATAAAGGTGTTATATATCTGTTATCTCATCTAAACCGTTCAGCAAGAGGCGAGTTACATATAATACATAGCGAATAACCTTTATAGTCACGTTCAATGGTAAAGCACTTTTCACCTCAGAACATAACCTTGTTATATGTCCATTATCCTGCTAAAACCATTTAGAAGGGGGAAAATCTCATATAGTTATATAGTAAAGAACGTTTATAACCATTTTCTTAACAAGAAAGCACTTTTTAAATCAATTCTGAAACATTTTTATAAAAGACATAAGATTCAAATAAGTTTTTTTTTTTCAGTCATGATGAATTTTGTTGCATTCATTTCCATTAAGAAAGAGGAGAATGACAATCACTTCAAGGTGGTTTTTGTGTGCTTTTAAAATTTATGTAAGGAGATATTTCAAATCAAAATAATTCAAAAAAGAGCTAGAAAGATAAAAGTATGCTTAAATGAAAGAGAAAAATTCAGTTAGTAACAAACATATAACAGTTCAGAGGTAAGATGATGTTTAAAGTAAGAAAAACAAAGTTTTAGTATTGACATATGATAGCATCCACATGTGTGACTTTCAGGATTGAATAGCTCTTAAACGAGAATAATTATGATAAAAGTTGTCATGGCCAAAAAGATTCAGAATAAATTAAACTAAATTAAATTTCGGGAAAATCCGAGTAAAATTAGTGTTCCACAGGAGTGGGAGCTTTTTCTAATTCACTAAAGAATAGTGTTTCCCCGTGGGAATACACTGATGTTCCATGGCGATTCAGCAATAGATAAGCCTGGCCTATAAAAAGCCGACCAGCGCAAGCAGTTGAGAATAGTTTTCAAACAGTTTTTCAAGCGGGCGGTCGAGGCGGGAAAAGCTATGTGAGGGGCAGCGAACTACGAGGCTGTGGACTTTGAAGATTTTTAGTAGTGGTGAAACGGGGAGCTTAGAAAATTTCAAGTTGTTATACACTTTACATTAACGGTCAGGCCAGTGGACTCTGATGCTATTCCGGGATGCCTTAGGATGATCTTTCGAATTTTGCGGGAATTTTCTGAAAGATAGTTAATCAGTGTGTGACAGTGAGTGACATTAACCTGCAATCTAATTCAAGGAGACGATAGTTCTGATGCCTTATCATTCTGGTACCTCAACTTGTACTACGTAAAATTCAAGAATATAAACTTTGTATATGCAAGAACTGTTTTAATCCATAAACCTTTATCTCTTGGGGTAATTACGAGGGATTGGCGACCGTATAAACAACCTATGCAAGCATCCATAAAGGTACCAACCAGCACGATTAAGTTCGTATTGAAATGTTGCATAACCCCAATGCACGTTGTGTTACGACAAAGGGAACTAATGAAAATTTACCAAAATCAACTGAAGGCGTGTAAGGTTAAAATTTGTAAATGGCAAAAGTAAATTAGTGGAGGAATTTAATAGTCAAAGTATTTATTATTATCTTTTTGCTGTCATCAGTCTTTTGACTGGTTTGATGCAATCCTCCATCCCTTCGTACCTTGTGCTAACCTCTTCATCTCTACATATCCCTTAGAATCCACATCCTCAATTATCTGCTTTATATATTCTAATCTCTGTCTTCCTTTACAGTTATTACCTTCTACTGTTTCCTCCACTAACAAATTAACTAATCCAACATGTCTCAAAATATGACCTACCAGCCTGTCTCTTCTTTCTGTAAGCTTCTTCCACAAACTTCTTTCCTCACCCATCATTTCCAAAACCTGTTCATTTCTTACCTTGTCTGTCCACTTAATTTTCAGCATTCTTCTATAGCACCACATTTCAATTGATTCAATTTTCTTTCTTTCTGGCATTGCTAAAGTTTCGCTACCATAAAGTGCTGTGTTCCACACTTAGAGTTTCAGAAACTTCTTTCTAAGTCCTAGATCAATATTTGAAACTAAAAGATTTCTCTTTTTCACGAAGGCTCTTTTTGCTAGTGCTATTCTGTTTTTAAAATCATTCTTGCTTTGGCCGTCAGTTGTAATTTGGCTTCCCAAGTAACAGAATTCATTTACTTCTCTTATTGCATCCAATCCAATTTTTATATTTAATCTACTAGTATTGGTATCGTTTCTGCTACATTTCATCACTTTTGTCTTGCTTTGATTTATATTCAGTCCAAAATCCAACTTCAGAATTTTATTCATGCCATTCAGTAACTTCTCAATATCCTCAGCCTGTTCTGCTAACAAGACAGTGTCATCAGCAAATCGTAGCATACTGATTTTTTTCTCCCTGAACACTTATGGAACATGAAAAAATTTTTTTTTACTTCGTTAAAATTATTCTTCTATCACGATATTTTAGACTTGACTTCTTTCAAATTTTGAACATCTTGTCCCACCTACCGAGCGTGGCGGTGTAACGGTTAGCGTTCTCACCTCGCATTCGGGAGGACGGTGGTTCGAATCCCCGTCCGGGCATCCAGATTTGGGTTTTCCATGGTTTCCCAAATCACTCCAGGCAAATGCCGGGGTGCTTCCTTCAAAAGGCCATGGCCGAATTCCTTCCCATTCCCTGCCCCCATCCTTGCCCCCCCCCCATCCTTTCCCGTCCCTAAAGACCTCACTGTTGAGAGACGTAAATCAGTTAAGAAAAAAAAAATTGTCCTACCTAATATATTATCTCAGTCATTTCCGATACTCCTTAGCTATTCCCCCACTCTTCCCCCCACTACCTAGCTAGTCATTGGATGATGTTCTGTGTGTGCACACGCACGGAGTTTATATGATAAAAACTTTCCAAAACAAATTAAAGTTGAGTTAATACTGCAAATAAATAATACCAACATAATCTTAACAGCTTATTTAAGCAATGTTTATTTATGATTACTTGATGCTCTTCACTAGTTCCTTCTGAATGTCTTAGCATGGTACTCACCTACTAAAAATAGTAAGATTGGGGAGAAAGGTTTTTCCAAAACACACAGTATATAAAAGTATAGAGACTAAATTCTATAATAAGGAGGTGGGAAGGTTAAAGAGGTTGGTAAGAAGAGAATAGTACAATGTTAAAAGACATCAAGACAGAAGGGACACTTAAAACAACTAAAGAAGGAATTAATAGCTGCACAGAGAGAACCTAAAGGTGCATTTATTCAGAATTTTATGTGTTTAGGGAGGCTACTAAATAATACATCTAGAAATTTCTATGGCTGTGATAGAAATCTGAGGAAAGAGAAGGTATTCAGAAATTTATGGATGGGGTTGGTGAAGAAATTACCAAAAATAACAAAAATGCAGAGATATTAAGTAACTTTTTAATGAGACCATTAGGAACAATCATTCCTTGATGAGAGGAGGGAAACCAAAGCTGAGCTTCTCCACATAAGTAGAAATAAGCAGACTAAATAATTTGAAAAAATCCTGAGGGTATTATAAAGGAACAAGGTAAGCTGCAAAAGTATAAAGAAATTGATTAGGATGACATTACTACAAATGTGTCAAAGATTGGAGAATAAGCATCTATATTATGCTTTGATGTATTTTGAAGATTGAGCCTGGAGACATGCTGCTTACTAGAGGATTGGAAAAGTGCCACAGTAGTACTGGCCCATAAAGGAGGGGAGACAAATATGATAGAAAATTAAAAGACAATTACTTTTACTTTAGTGGTAAGTGCTTGATTTGTAACCACATCACAAATATCTGAAGAGAGGGAACTGTTTTGTACATTTGCAATATGTGTTTCTTCTTCTTCCATCATTATGCCCAACTGAGGACTGCGATTGAACTTATTTAGCAGATGTATCTTTCTTCTGTTCCCAGAATCTCTTCATCCTCTCGCTGAACTCTTTCCTACGTTCTTCTGTCCAGGTGTTCCTTCTTCTGAAATTTCATGGAGTTTTTCAAGGGCGTAGATTGCCTCTTACCTGTTTCGGAGAGAATTGGTAGATCATCTGCAAAGGCCAAACACCGCAGGCTACTTATTTCTAAGTAGCCTGCAAATGGTTATTCCTTTTACAAATTCCTGTTCTGAATTGAAAGGTTCAGAAGTCCACAAAGGTGATTACTGTTTGTATGTTTTCATGGACTTATAAAATAGTTTTAAGATTTAAAATTTGTTCTGCACATGACCTGCCTTTTCTAAAGCCTGCCTGATACTCACCATTAAGATGATTTATTTGTATTTCAAGTGTCATGAGAAGTTCCTTGGATAGAATTTTTTAAGTAATTGGTAACAAGGAAGTTCCTCTGTAGTTATTAATGTCAGATTTATTCCCTTTTTTGTGAAGTGGGTGAATTTGTGCACATTTCCAGTCTTTGGGGATTGTTTCCTTGATCCAGATGTCTTCAATAATTATATAAATTTTATGAGTAAGACTCGTACTACCTATTGTACACATTTTAGCAATCGTACCATTTCGCCTGGGGCTTTGCTATTTTTAAGTTCACGGATTATTTGTTGGATTTCTTCTAAAGTGCGAGGTTCTGAATCTGGATTTGGAGTGGATTTTTCAAAGGTGAGTTGTCCTGTAGGGTGTTCACAATTTAGATGGTCTTTGAGGTAATTTGCAAGGAGCTCACAATTTTCCATGTTATTTGTTTCTAGAGTCCAATCTGGATGTTTGAACAGAGACTAGGTGCCTGGTAATTTGATAGTTTTTCTTTTAATGCTCTGTAGATGTTCCTTGTGTGTGTGTCTTTTTTCCTTTCTTAAGCTCTTGATCAATTTCTGCCATTTTGTTTCTATCATAAGCACATGGTTTTTGAAGTTTGTTTCTGCATATTAATGAATGACGGCCAATTTTATGTGGTTTTATGGGAATTCAAGTTTCACCAAGCTTTGATTCTAAATTTTACCGAGTGTGGTGGATGGTTAACGCTCTGGCCTCACATTTGGGAGGACGGTGGTTCAAATCCGCATCTGGGCATCTAGATTTGGGTTTTCCATGGTTTCCACAAGTCAATCCGGGTGAATGCTGGGATGCTTCCTTCAAAAGGCCATGGCTGAATTCCTTCCCATTCCTTGTCCCCATTCCCATGCCGCCTCTAATGATCTCAACAAGGTGTAAAGCCATAAGTAAAAAAAAAAAAAAGATTCTAAGTTCTATAGCTTTGTCACAGGTTTCATGCCACCATCTATGTTTGCATTTTCTCGGAGGTGAGCCAATGCTTTGAGTAGCTTTATAGAGTGTATCTTCAAGTTCTGGCCAGTTAGCAGGATGTTGGCTGGATATATTGGCAAGAAACATTTCAGATTTTTGTTCCAATAATTCAGGCTTGTTCGCGCATTTTATCGCATTCTGGGTTTGAATCTATTTGGCTGAAACTTTACTTTAATTAGTGACAAATGGTAATCAGTCAATTACACCTTTTTTGACCTTAACATTCATAAATTCCTTTTGGTTTTTCTTGGAGATGGCTACATGGTTTAGTTGAAATTCTCCTAAATTATAATTTTGGGATCTCTGTTTTTCCCTGTGGTGGCTTTGAATTTCTTTTCTCTGCCAATCTTTGCATTGAAGTGTCCCATCAGAATTTTTATATGATGCAGTGGAATTTTGTTTGTTATTTCCTCTAATAGTTCCCAGAAGTCCTCTACTTTTTGTGGTTCTTTTTATTATAGTTGATTGTAGGTGCATGTGCATTTATTATTGAACTAGTGTAAACCTGTGCCAATTTTTTGCGTATCTTCACAGGTCAAGAATAGTTCCAGTTTTTATGATGAAAGATTATGACAGGTTGACCAAATTTGACCAAATTTAACTTGACCTGTGTTTCAGGGTGAATAAAATCCCTGGAGCTTGAAGAGCTCGGAAGAACAGGGATGAAAGTGCAATCGTGTAATTCCTTAAATACAAACTTGACTTGTATTTGACCCTTAAAGTTCATCCTGAAAAATTTTAAAAATGCCGTTTGCTTTTAAAGCATCACTTTTTTATTGAGACTGGACAAACACTCATAATATAATCATTGGTCATAATATCTGTAATGGCTAGAGAACTTAATACACATTCCATATTATTGAACAGTTGAGCAACTCTGAAGAAATGAATTGTCAGAATAGTCGATTTGGTAACATATTTGGTCTGATGTCCACTTAAAATAACCTAATAACTCACATACAGCGAACGTGAATAAATACCAGTAACGAAAGTGGTCAGTAAAATGCCTAAAAAGCAAATAAACCATAATGCATAAACTTTGGTCAAGCAATGACGTTAGTCAAAGTTTTAGTTAAATTGAAATTTATCCTAAGGCGGAATGACAAATGGCATTCGTGGTTACAGTGGAGACCATGAGTAATTTTTTTTTAAGTTGCTTTAATTAGCAACATGTTATTCAGAGCAGATCCATATTTTATGGCCGCAAAATTTATCAATATTCCTTTAACTACGAAATTGCTAAGAAAAACATACTTAATGAATGGATTATGGCAATTAATTTGGTAGCAATTGCTTAGCTATTAAATTGTGGACATAACAATGAATTTCTTCTAATGGTATCTCTGGTCGCTGTTTTGCAAGCGAAGGCTGACACGTGACACCATTCTCCGGCCAATAGCTATCGTGGTGAATGAGTGAGTGAGCCTAGGAATTCCTGATTTGATTGACAGTACTGAATTGTCTCTAAGATTCTTTCAAAAGGAGATGTGAAGTTTAATATTGAGTTTGTAATATTTCTTCTGACTACAAAACAGGTATCAAATTGTGTTTGCTTGTTAGGGGTGGAGATTGCTGTTTTGCCTTTGTAGCTTCTGTAATTTCCTGATTCAAAGTGATTTTCATCTGTGTATCTTCTTTCTTGAAAGGCTAGAATTTGGATGTTGAATTTGTCTAATTTTTTTGTTAGTTCCTTAAGTTTGCCAGCTTTGAGAAGCGTTTTGATGTTCAAAGTGCTAAGAAAATATTTGCATTTTGGATGAAGAGGTTTCGGAACCTCCAATACATTCCTGTATGATGTTCTCAGTCCCCCAGAATCCGATGATCTAGAAAACCTAGTATATTTATTAGAGCCTCAGATAGTTGCTTTGGTAGCAGACACTACCATCATGCTTTAACTTCAAAGTATGGGGAGATCACTCTCTGCTGATCTCAGTATTACAACTATAAAAATGAGCCATAGAGGTTGGCTCAAGCTATTTCTCTCTCCTCCTTTATGCGGGCTTGGGACTGGTAACAGCTACTACTAAGCTACTGAATCCACCCAGTAGCTGCTGTAGGCAGAGTTCAGTATGGGTTTATGAGACATGGGCGCCGGGAGGAGGGTGCAAGGGGGTGCACTTGCACCCCCCTGCTATGAAAGAAAATACGCAGAAAAGGATTAAGAAACAAAAAATGTTATTATTAAATTCACTGCTTGAATAGTAACTTAAGGCGCCTAGGTTGTTGTCCAAATTTATTCAGTCTGTCAATAAATTCAATATCCTTAGTTAATAAGTATTATAATAAAAAATACAGATGCACCCCCCTTAAAGTAATCCTGCCGGCGCCTATGTTATGAGAGAGTATACATGTGAATCTCAATTGAAAAACTATGCGCATGTTATTTTGAATAAAATTGTGAAGAGGACAACATTTATGGTGTAGCACTGGCTCTCTATAAGGCAGTTGATGGAGAGAGGCATAACATTACAGTAGTCAGAAGTTATTTGAATAGTATTAAAATGGGAGGGACTGTGAACAGCTACAGCAGGTTTTGGACAGGATATCTAGCTGGATAGGTCAACATGGTCATAAGGAGTCAGGTTATTCTGTGTACACAAGTAGAAAAACAAAGGTTGTAATGAGAAGGGGGGAAAATGCTTTTAGGCAGTGAAAATAAGGAGTGATTATGAAAGTAAAACCAGCACTTACCAAGTTGAAGGCTGAAGGGTAGCAACAAATACAAAAATACACACATATATCAGAGTTTTGGTTGTAAACTGTTCTCATATGAATAATGAGATATACAGCATGGAAATTGGATAGTACCCACCGAACCACCACATGAACTCACATGATTCATGTGGGGATGGCTGCCAGCCCCACATTTGGCTTCAATTCATTGATGATATCTTTATGATTTGGATGCATGGAGAAAATTAACTGCTAAATTTCCTGAACCATCTCAATACCTTTAGCATGCTGAAATTTTATTTGGACCTACTCCCACATCCAGGCCACATTCTTGGATGTGGATTTGTCCCTCTCTAATGGCTACCTCAACTCTTCAGTTCACATCAAACCCACCAACCTTCAACAGTATCACCATTTTGACAGTTCCCTCCCCTACAGTCTTGGCATTCGAGGTAGTCGCATATGCTTCAACCAACAGTCCTTCATGGATTATTCAAACAGTATTACACAAGCCTTGATATCTTGCAGCTACCCTCTGGCATTGGTGAACAAACAGCTTTCACAGGCTACATCACAACCTACTCAGCTCATCAATCATCCCAAATACGCAAAAAACCAATGACAATCCAGTCTTGGTCACACAATACTATCCAGGTCTTGAATCCATCAACAGAATCCTCCGGCAGGGCTATGATTTCCTGCAAATCTGCTCTGAAATGTGGTCCATTCTTCCTAAAATCCTCCCTGCCCCTCCTAGAACTTGTTTCAGCAGACCACCTAACCTCAGCGAACTTCTAGTCCACAAACATAGTCTTCCTCATCCCAACAGTCAGCCTCAAGGCTCTTTCCCAAGCAATAGACCCAGTTGCAAGATGTGGTACATAGACCATGCATTCACCAACCCTGTCGCAGGGGAAAGCTTCCCTATCATAGGATATGCCACCTGCGAAATCTCCCACGTAATTTACCAGTTAATATGCAACCACTGCCTGGCTTCATATATAGGTTTGACTGCAAATACACTTTCCATAAGAATGAAAGGCCTCCGACAGATGGTGTTCCCATGGAACCCAAAGCACCCAGTTGCTGCCCATGCTATCACCCATGACTCGAATAATTTCAACTATTGTTTCATGGTCCATGCTATCTGAGTTCTCCCTGATAGCAGCAGCTCCTCTGAACTCAGAAGGTGGGAACTTGCCTACCAGTACAAACTGGGCACAATACAACCTCCTGGTCTCAACTTTATATAATACCCTGTCATTATTATTATTATTAATTATGTTTACCCAATTTTAATCCTCTCTTTGCCTCCATCCCCACTACCTATATTGAACCACCACTAATCAAAGGCGATGTACACTTCATAGAGTCTTTGGTTTAAAAAAAAATTAAAATTATTTTTATATTTTTTAATTTTTCATAAAAAATACACCTTTATTGTATATAAATGGTACCAGATATAAATTTTTCCCATCTCTTTGGAAATTTATGAATACTACACCAAAATTTTTTTTGCTCTTTTGACACAAATCAGTCATTGAGCCATTTTTGTACATTTTCATACTAAGTGAAGCACTGTTCAGTGAATGCGTGTCCCATCAGTGTAAAGAGAGAGTTATGGGATGGAGCTTAGTCAGGTGGGTAAGCCTCATGCATCAGTATCTCCCAACTAAGTGCTTCAATCACGTCCTTGACAGGTTTTGCTGCATGTGATGGTGCGTTGTCATGAAGCAAACTCACTTTGTGTTGCCTCTTCTAGTATTCTGGTCATTTTTCCTGCAATGCCTGATTCAAATTGATCATTTGCTGTCAATAAAATTCAGTATTAACAGTTTCACCAGGTTTTAAGTAGCTCGTAATAGATCACACCATTTTGATCTCACCAAACACAGAGCAATGTCATCTTTCCACAGTGATTTGGCCTTGAAGTTGATGTTGGCAGTTCACCAGGAGTTACCCATGACCTTTTACGCTTAGGGTTCTCGAAATATATCCACTTTTCATCACCTGTCACAATTCAATGGAGAAATGACTTTCTTTTATACCGATTTTCTTGCTGTCTGTCAGTCAGTTCATGTGGAACCCGTTTTTGCATTTTCTGGATCTTTTCCATTGCTTTTAAACATGTGGATACAGCTTCCAGTGTAACATTGAATTGGTCTGCGAGTTGTTCTTGCATTTGGGCATCAGCATCATCCAACAATGCTTGAAATTCACTGTTCTCAAACTTCTTTGGAGATCTTCCACTGTCTTCGTTTCTCACGTCAAAATTACCACTTTTTAATTTTTTAAATCACTCAAAACACTGTGTTTTACTGAGAGCACACTCACCATAAGCTTTGACAAGCATTTGATGCCATTCTGCAGCAGTTTTCTTTAAATGGTAACAGATAAAATAATTGTTTAAAAAACATAAAAACCGCCTTCAAAAAAGGGCACTAAAAATTTTAAAATAATTTTATACCTTGCTTAGAAGAAACTAAATCTAAATGGACAATATTTTACATTACTGTCATTGAAATTTTTACATTAATTATTTATTTTTGAAGTCGGTGCCAGCTGTCAGATGGCGCAGATCGAATTACTGAACTTTATTTGGTGTTCGAGGCGAACCGAGAGTACGAACAAAAATTTCAAATAGTTTACAGCATGTCGCGAAGAAGATAGTTTTATTGCGGGAGACAGCTTAGGGAAACAAATTAACGGTATGTTATCGGTGGCTTGACCTCGTTGGTCATCCAGGCATATCTCTGGCGCTATAGTGTCAGTTGGTAGGCTGCATCATGCTGTAAACACTTTATAGTTAGTATAATATCGGTGTATCATCTATATGTTTACGTTTTGTTGAAAAATGTTTCTAGAATTAATTGTAGGTAAGTGATTTTTATGTATTACTAGCTTACCCGGCAATGCTTCACTATTGCTGGACTTGAGTAGGCACATAGATTAAATGAAAAAATATTTACATATAAATTTTAAACTGCTGTTTCATTCATTTTCAGTTGGAAAGGGTGAGAGGGGATGCACTTTGGAAAACATGTGCAGGCAGTATTTTTCTGTTTGTTTCAAACTATAAGTGTGCAAATTCTCATGGAAATCTGATGAAATATGTGGTTTTGTCTAAATTATGGGGAGGAGGGGTGGTTTTTTTTTAATTTTTTTGACAGGAACCTTCTCCGCCATCCCGTCGACAACTCACCAAAGCTTCACCGTAAACGGACGAACGGTTTGTGCCTGTTTTTCATTCTAAATTGGTATATGTACACAATACAGACATATTTAAATATACAAAACCAATAAAAGACAGTGATTTTATTTTTGTGTTTGAAATTTAATTTAAGAACGTTTATTCAAGTGCTTTAGCATATACAATATTTTTAGTCTTTCCATCTTTTGCAAGAACAAATAAATTTTCCGGCTGTCCCACTCGTGAGCATGCTACATATAATTGACCATGTGAGAAGCATGGGTTTTTCCAGATTTAATCCGCAAACTTGAAGCGATTGACCTTGTGCCTTGTTGATGGTCATTGAAAATGCAAGGCGAACAGGGAACTGCAGACGCTTGAAATCAAATGGCATATCTGTGGGAATGATGGGAATACGTGGAATCAGCACATCTTCTCCTTTCGACATGCCATTAAGAATTGTCGCCTCAATTACGTTCGGCATCAGTTTTTTCACAGCGAGCATGGTTCCGTTGCACAAAACTGGTGGATTTATATTGCGTAAAAGAATTATTGGTGCACCAATTTTTAATGACAGTCTGTGCGGTGGCACACCAGATAGATCCAACGAATTTAAAAAACTCAACTGGATAATTTAAAATCTCGTCTGCATTCATGAGGCTGTCAATCGATTTGTAGGTGACAGAACTACCAGGAATTTGTTCATTGATTACGTAGTTGATTTTATTTACATCGATGTTTTTTGCTGCCAAAATAGCACGTTCACAAAGCCATTGGTGATTTTTGTAATTAGTGGAAATTTCCGGGAAAACTTTTAGAATTAGTTGTTTGATGGATGGAACAATGACACAGAAGTTCACTGGAAATGAAATGTGTTTTGTATTGGCGTCAATTGGTACTTCTCCATTACCGATTTCCAATAGTTGTTTTGAAAATATGGTTGACGCAGTGCGCTGCAGATGTACGCGCATATTGACCTTTAATGTGAGTTTCTGCACATGTTTCCAAAGATGCGATGCTTTGAGGCAAGCGTTGAGCTCATCGGCTGGTGTTGATTTTGGTATGACTGGTAGAGTCTGTCTGAAATCACCTGCTAATAAAATGAGAGCTCCACCGAATGGGTTTGCATTTGCTCGTAGATCTTTAAGAGTTCGGTCAAGTGCTTCAAGCGATTTCTTGTGGGCCATCGTGCACTCATCCCAGACAATCAGTTTGCAAGTTTGGAGCACTTTCGCCATACCAGAACCTTTAGAAATATTGCATGATTGAGTTACGGCAAATTGCATGTTCAATGGCAATTTGAGCGCCGAATGAGCTGTTCGTCCACCAATCCAATAAGGTAGCCGCAATACCTGATGAGGCAAGGGCCAAAGCAATTTCATTTTGAGAGCGAATATGCGCTAGCAACAAACTGATAAGGAACGTTTTTCCTGTACCACCAGGCGCATCCAGGAAGAACAGACCACCTCTACCATTGGCCACCAGCATTTCTGATTGTGTAGTAGACCAGTCTTTGATCTGCAACTAAGAGTGGTTTATTTGTATCGACATATGCACGCAAGGCATCAGCACTGAATTGTTTTTCTCTCAATAAATCTCGATCAGGAAGGTCATACGCAGAACGTGTGGTGCGACCATGCCAAGTTGAAGTGAGTGTTTTATTGTTGATGGTTAAGCATATCTCTTCGATTTCTATCAGAGCTTCATTGAAAATGTTGTCTGAAAATGGAATGGTGTAATCTTTGCTGATGGTACGAATTCGGTGCAAAATGTCTTCGCTTAAGTCTTCTCTGAATTTTTCCCACAGGGTTTTAGGGCTGGATGGCGAACATGTGGTCAAAATGATAGCTAATAATGTTCGTATTTGTCGTGGATGACTACTGATACAGGTGTCCATCAGTGCTGTCAGTGTTGTGTGCGCTGGTGCAGCAGCAACATTTTGTGCATTCTCTTCGTGAAATAGACTCTTTGTCCATTTTCTAAGTGAACACTGAGATGAACAACTGTAGGATGCCGACTGTGAATTGGGAAACTCAAAATGCGCCATACAGCCTCATTGCTGCTTATATATCGACCTGTCTGAAATTGAACCACTTCATCCAAGTGCGCGTCGGGATTGTCTACACTGAATACTGCCATATCGGAGCCCTTGTTAACATATTTGCATATGTACTTTATTGATTTGACAGAATTGCAGTATTCCACGTTAATGTGCGCTTTAAATGTTTTTGATAACAAAGGCGAAATGGCACAATCCATCTATTGTCGATTTCAACTTCAACAGTTCTCATTCTGATAGTTGCCGTGCGACCTCCATCATACGGTTTGCGTCGTCTGTATTGAGGACAACCGTCATCACCACAGCGAGTTTCACGAATAAATTGTCTGGGATACTTTTTTGTGCATCTGTTATCTGCCATGCATAGGGAGTGTTGGTTTGTAGCACCACATGGTCCATGTACCATGTTTTTGGTGACAGTATCGAATAGTAATCTATCTTCTTCAGGATCTGGTATTTCTGCACAAATTACATCATCAATGGAAGCTGGATGTATTTTAGTTTTGAGCCATATGAGAATGTGTGCATGAGGAAGGCCTCTCTTCTGCCATTCAATGGAATACATCCAGCATCTGGTTTCGCCATAAACGTGATGCTTCACAATCAGATGCAACAGTTTCGTGAGTTTCTGCTTGAAAATTCGTGCAGTTAAATCGTGTCGATCGGCTGGAGTTTGACCGGGAAGTAGAAGCTCTTTTATCTCGTCCCATGCTGGATTGCATGTGAAAGTGATAAAAAAATCTGGACGTCCATATGAACGCACATATGTCATGGCATCCTGGGCATATTCATGCATGTGTCGTGGACTGCCAGTGAAGGTTGCTGGAAGTATGACCATTTTGCCAATGTCTCTGACGTTTCCGTCGTTAGCAGTCTCATCTTGTAAATGAATGTACTCCTCCGAGTGCAATGACTTTTGATTAAGTCGAATGAAAGGACTTCAATTTTAGCGTATACTGGTGAAATAGTTGACGATATTGTAGAATATAATTTGTTCCGTTTTGAGGTATCATTATACAGTACGAATAATAATTAATTGCTGATACTCTTTTATTAAATTGTTCACCTGTAATAAGAAATAAAATGAATGATAAGATAAATACAAATGTGATTTAAGAACGTATCATTATTTCTTACATATATGGAGTATATGCAAAATAAGAATAAATGTAAATACCTGTAGCTGGATTAGTTTGCATAATATTGAAGTGATATCGCCCTGCCCCTCCCAAAAAATTATGGGATACTGTAATGCATCTTAAGAATGGTGTGTTTCTTGTGACACGTACGATAGTGTTGTTTCGTCGCTGAAGAATTATATCCCGCGAATCACGTTCTTCTCCAACTATAACAATCGCTACTTCATTGATGGTAGGTGCATTGTAACGTCTGGCATGCTGTCCGATTGGTGTTTTGTCGGCTCTTATATGGATTGCGTAGTTATCCGCCGGCAAGTTATCAATTGAAGTTTTGAACAATTTTATAAGGGTGTTGTGTTGGTGCAGAAGAGTTTGCAAAGTTGATATAATATGCCATTTGGTGCCTGGAATCATATTGCATCGCTGATCAACTTTCAAATCATCGTCACCCATGTAGTATATTTGTAAAAATTTATGTTCAGCATCGGGCACTGGTAGAAGTGTTCCTATGCAATGATATATTTGTCCTTGAATTTTGAAAGTTGGCAAATATTTTTCTTGGAATATTTTATCGGCTCCAAAGGATGTCATTTGAAAAGCAGAATTATATTTGCGAATGTTTTGTAAAAAGTGCTTAGAATCGATAGAGTTTCCCAAAAGCAATGAGAACAGTGGTTCGGGCGGTGGATGCAAAGTTGGAAGTCTAACTTTGCCATTCGCGCAGCACATTCCAGGTGTTTCATTGTTGAACTTTCGTGCACCGCATTGTCCACACAGGTTATCCATTTTACCGATTTGTACACTTGGATGTAGATTGTAATCATAGTTAACATACACTGGAACGCAGCAAGATTCAAGTCAAAATTAACGGTTCGTCGAGTTCGAGCAGCTCGTACATGTTCTGCTTCCACCCTTGCTGTTCGTTGCTCTTCCGATTCCAAGGTACGCGATCGAGCAGCTCGTACACGTTCTGCTACCACTCTTGCAGTTCATTACTCTTCCAATTCCAAGGCATGCGACTGAGTAGCTCGTACACATTTCGCTTCCAGTCTTCCTGTTAGTTCCTCTTCCGTTTCCAAGGCATGCGATAGAGCAGCTCGTACACTTCCTGCTACCACTCTTGCAGTTTGTTGCTCTTCAGATGCTGATGCACGCGACTGAGCAACTCGTAAACGATCTGCTTCGTTGCTTTCTTGTTGTACCATGCTTGTTTGAGATGCACGTAATCGCTTTTTGTTTCGTGCTCCGCTGGTAGATCTTCCAATTGATGTGCGCTTAGGAGGCATGATTATTTTGACAGATAATGCAACAACAACTGCGAACAAAACAATAGTATTCGTAACTAACACTTGAACGTCTTGCTTCTGGTTCCTCACTTGTTTGAAAGCTATAGTTGAACTGATTCTGGTACACGCAATAGGCTATTTCATTAATTTCTGAAAACAATATCAGTTTATATAATCATGTTGAAGGAACCCGCAAAAAGTGCTTTCATTTAATTCCATTAGATATTTCTACAGAAAATTACAAACAAAAATACGCCATTTAAATTTGCCGTGAACAGGCTTTCACACGTCACACCAATGTATCCAAAGATGCAAGTCAAAGTTATCTGTGGAGTAGATAGCGCTAATCTATTTATGTTATTTTTTAAGAATGTACTTCTTAAAATAAACTTAGTTACAAATGGTGTGCAGTGCCAGAGTACAGAAATACATCAATAAAGATAGGGATGCATCATAAATGAAACACCCTGTATATATTATGTAAAAACTGATTCCAACTTGCTCGCAGAAATCATGATATAGCGGATAAATCAGTTGTTTCATTCTGTGAATACCACTTCGATGCAGTAAACATTTACTATTAATAACTTACAATGTAGACAAAATATTTAAATGCTGTCAGTGGGAAGACGTAACATATTCAAGCAATAATTCAATTCTAATACAGCCTGGACCAAATTTTTCAGGCAGAAATTAGGTTGTAATACAGCCAGGGCCAGCAAGACATCGTTAAATATACTTGGAAAAGTATTTCTAACATTGTCTAGCATTTAAATGCTGCAGTATTAAGACGCCAATTCCTCGAGGAATCGCGGTCTCCAGTAATCCCCTACTAACTTAACCTAACTTCACATCATCATCAAAACATCACAAATTATAATTTGATTATGAATTCTTGTAGAACTGAACTAATTAAATCGAAAATAAATAATATAATTTTTGATATCTCGCTTTGTTTTCGAGTTTAAGCATGTTAAAAATCAGTTATAGGTAGTCTATTACTCCATGTACTTTTGGTGACGTTTCTTCTGGCCCAGGCCGTATTTCAACTATAATAACATTCAATAGGAGAAAGTAAAACATGTATAGGTAATTTCCACTGCGAATATATAGTGGTATTGGGAATTTTTATTCAGGTCCAGGCCGGATCTCACCCTAACCTCCTCACTTTTGATATACAATATGTTGAGAACTAAGCTAGATATCAAGAAAAATGTATCATTTGTTTTTGATTTGTCTCGTCGAGTTACATTATGGGGAAGAGGGTTGGGTTTTTAAATATTTGTTTTTTGACAGGAACCATTTTCGACATCCCCTCGACAATTCACTAGAGCTTCGCCGTAATCGGACAAACGGTTTGCGGGTTTGTTTAAATTATGGGGAAGAGGGGTGGAAAGAGAGGAGAGGGATTGGGTTTTTGTGAAATTAATGTGTACAGTATTTCTCTCTCTTTTTTAAAGTATAAGTGTACAAATTCTTATCTAAATCGGATAAAAAATGTGGTTTGCCGAAATTAGGGGTAAAAACGTAATGAGGTTGGAAAGGGGGAGAGGGGATGAATATTCGGAAACCATACGTAGGCAGTATTTTTCTGTTTGTTTTAAAGTATAAGTGTACAAATTCCTATCTAAATCGGATAAAAAATGTGGTATTGCCTAAATTATGGGGGTGGAAATGGGGCGAGGGGATTAATATTCGGAAACCGTATGTAGGCAGTATTTTTCTGTTTGTTTTAAAGTATAAGTGTACAAATTCCTATCTAAATCGGATAAAAAATGTGGTTTTGCCTAAATTATGGGGTGTTATGGGGAATTTGGGGTGACTTTTTGGATTTTTTTTTACAGGAACCTTCGCAGACGCACACTCGAAAACTCTCCAAAGTTTCATTGCAATCTGATAAATGGTATTGGAATGCATAGAAGATGAACAAACCCACAAACAAACATTGATTTCTATATATAAGATTGGTAAGGATTGCACCATAATGGCGAAAATAAGGTTTCACATGAATTGCTCTTAAAGAACATAGAGCCCAATAGAGTCTTACATCAAAAAATGGGGAAGCTATAAAGAATGTTTTGGTGCTAGAACTAGCTCGGGAGAGTAGAAGCTTTGAGAATATTGCAATTAATCTTTATATATAAAGATGAATGTATGTTTGTTTTTCATACAAATCCACAGTTTTGATCCGATCTCGATGAAACTTTGCACACTTATCCTTTGAAACAAGGAGAAAAATATTGTCTACATTTGGTTGAAAAATTATCTGTATAAATAACACATGTTGTCTCATAACTTCGAAATACGGCGATAGACAGACACGTTGAATATGGTTGTCTCCGTACCGTGTTTCCGTATAGTGGACTGGCAGCTTAGTGGTTAAAGCGCTTGCTTACGAACGTCGTGGTCTCCGGTTCAATCTCCGTGGAGGCTAAGATTTTTAAAAATTGTTTTTCATCGTAAGAGTCAGGCCTGGGCCATAGGTTATTCGGATTGAATCTTAAACTGTAGATATTAGAAAGTTAGGGGTGCAATGCGAGGCAAATCGTCGGTAGTCTTGCAATGTTGTAGGTGTACACTTTTTTACGTTATAATGATCCCTCAGGTGTTGTTCGCAGTCAGTGTGTGAGTGTGAACCACAGTAATATTATTATAAATACGGAAGTAAGTCTCTGTCTTTTTGTTACGTTTTGACGACTAAATGGCTATATCGTTGTGATGCAATTTTATAAGGAAATCTGTATGAAGGGCACAGGATATTTTTTCCAGTATGATTAATAGTTGTAGTCACAAAAATTTGAGACGTTATCGAATGAAATATGTTGAAAATTGATTCTCTTCAAGAGACAGGTTCGATGGTACAATGATATAGTGATAGCTTTCCTGTCATATTATTCCTACTTGATATTGTTTGGGACCAATCCTTCGTTAGCAACTTTCTATATTTAATTCTGGCAAAAAAATTCTAATCCACGCATACGAAGTCGGGTACGGGCT
>CM061919.1:76358077-76496524 GCA_031002005.1 Vandiemenella viatica
AATTTCGTCCGATTGAGGTATGGTCGGCGATATCTTGCCTAATATTACAGTCAATCCAGGGACAGGAAAATGCGTTACTTGTTTCCAGATCTGTCAATAGCTTTTTCCTGAAATGTGGGGAATGATATATGAACTACCAAGAAGAATCGTCAATGGGCGGGCGGAGTCTTCCTGCTTTGTTCGAGGCTTGACTTAAGTAAATGAATAACAGATGGCGCTGAGTTGAATACGCGCAATGATGCCACATTGTGCGAAATAAGAGACTTAGACTCAGGCGCCGACAGTCAATTTTTTTGCCAAAGAGTGTACATGTTGAGACATTAGGACACATACATTTTATAAATATTGTGCAATGACTTAAAAATAACTTAATTAATTTTGACGGTACTTAAAACTGTGGATTTGTAAAGAACATTGGAAATTATAAACGATGGGGGTAAAGGAGAATAGGGATTGGGCTTTTGTATACCAAATGTAAATTGTATTTTCTGATTGATTTAAAGTATACATTTGTAAATTTCTATTGATATCATATAAAATTTTTAGGTGTGTATAAAAAATAATTAAGTGGTGTGGAAGTGAAGAGTAGTTTGGTTTTTGTTAAGGTAGTGTGTACAGCATTTTTCTCTTTGTTTTAAATTATACATATGCAAAGTTCCATCGAAACCAGATAAAAACTGTAGCTTTGTCTAAAGAACATTTACAAAAATTGAATAGGGTAAGGGAGTGAGCGGTTGTGTTTTGTAAACAGAATGTTTCTCTTGGTTCTTAAGTATACATTTGTAGTTTTCCATCGAAATCTGATAAAAACGGTAGGTATCTATAAAGAACATTGGAAATTAGGAGGGGTGGGGGTAGAAGGGCAGAGGGGTTGGGCTTCTGCAACATAATTTAAACACAATTGTTATGTATTTTTTAAAGTATACGTGTGCAAATTTTCTTCAGAATCAGATATAAACTGTGCTTTGTGTAGATTAAATGGGTGGAAAGGGGAACAGAGGTTTGGCTTCTCTAAACCAATTGCAGACAGTATTTTTCTATTTGTTTTGAAGTATACATGTGCATACTTCCTTCAAAATCAGATAGAAACGGTAGCTTTATATAATGAAAATTGACAGTAATTAAAGGGGAATAGGGTTTGTGTTTTTATCAAAGTAATGTGAGTAGTATGTTTCTTTTTCTATTTGTTTTAAAGTATACACACGCGAAGTTGCACCTAAATCAGATTAAAATGTGGGTTTGTACAAACGTTAAGGGATGTAAAAGGGGAGCTAGGGTAGTTTTTTTGGTCAGAAATCTTCTCCATAAAAAATTACATATATGTGCCAACTTTCATAAAGATCGGTCAAATGGTGTCAACTGTAGCTTTTCAAAAAGAAAATTGACAAAAGTCAATGGGTGGAAAGGGGAAAGGAGTTCAGTTTTTACAAATCAAAAGCTGACATTATTTTTCTCTTTGTTTTACAGTAAAAGTTTGCTAAGTTCTATGTAAACTGGATAAAAACTGCGGGTTTGTATAAAAATTAAACGGTTTGATGGGGAGTGGGGGTGGTTTTTTATTTTTTTTGGTCTGAAACCTTCGTCGTGAAAAAATTCATATAAGCCCCAACTTTCATGGTAATAGGTCAAATGGTGGCGACTGTAGCGTTTTATAAAAAAAATTGACAAAAATTAAGGGGTTGGTAGGAGGGAGAGGGGTTGAGCTTTGGCAGACCAAATGTTGAAAAGATTTTTCTGTTTGTTTGAAAGTATACATTGGCAAAGTTCAATCAAAATCAGATATGAAATATAGGTTTCTATAAAATTAAGGGGTGTAAAGTGGGAGATGGGTTGGCTTTTTTATTTTTTGGACAGAAACCTTCTCCATGAAATATTACATGTATATAACAACTTTAATGGAGATCAGTAAAATGATGTCGACTATAGTATTGTATAAAGAACATTGGCAAAAATTAAGGAGTGGATAGGGTGAGAGGGGTTCAGTTTTTTTTCAAACCAAATGTTGACGCATTTTTCTCTTTATTTTTGACTATACATGTCCAAAGTTCCATTGAAATCGGATGAAAAATGTGGGTTTGTATAAAAATTAAGAGGTTTAAAGGGGTAGAAGGGGTGGTTTCTCATTTAAATTCATATGGGACCACTTTGGAGGTATACTCTATCCACTATAAAAATTTCATTTAAATCGGTTCAAAATTGGCGAATATATCGCAGAACATACATCAAAAAAAAAAATATTCAGACGAATTGAGAACCTCCTCCTTTTTTGAAGTCGGTTAAAAATCAGTGATGTCAGCAAATCATAGTTTGGAGGCTCAAAACTAAAAAGGTTCAACATTATTGAAAACTACACTGTCGTATGAAACTTGTATTATTGTGGGTTGAAAATGGCTGTCAGATGTCAAAAAAAGAAAATGGTGACAATGATGCAATCTGATGGTAACTGCATTGATAGTTAGAGCCATCTATCGGCAAATTCTGGTTTCATATATTAATTTTTCATATTTAGATTTAATTTTATTTGCTCTTCTCGCCGACCAGAGATTAGTTTGGATCTTTATCTATGCTCAGTTATTAGCTCTGAATCACTGCCCCTCTTCTTTTCCACTGTTTGAATTTACCCCCCCCCCCCACCATTTTCCTGGCTAGCAATCTTTCTGTGAGGCAGTCTCTCACGTCACCCACCTCCCATAATGTTCTCCTGTTGATAAAGGGCTTGCCCCAAAAATTTCTTTATCAGTTGTAGTTTGTCTTTTCTGTGAGTTTGCATTCCACATCAATTGTCTAAACGTAAGTGGTGGCTCATTTCCCTATTATATATATAATTCGATATTCATCACAGGTATTAAGAAAGAAAAGTGAAAGAATCTGTAAAGATTTGGGATCAAGTTTATATCGCGATGCGTGATGACACTGACATGCAATACAGGGAATGTATTAATTCGTGCGTGATTGAAGCTTTGCATTTCTAGCAGCAATATTAGTGGAGATTGTGGTTAGGCTGAAATGCAACCTGGACCAAGTTAACAACTGAAGCTTTTTTGCTACGATAAATTATAATGAGCTTTATTTTATAACAATTCTATTTAGTTAAGCAACTGCAGAGAAATAAATTACCATAACACTCCTTTAAACCCTTCATTTTTGACGGGCTTTGGGGCTAGTATATATATAAAAACCTGCGCTTACCATAGAAGAGGGTTCCTGCGGCGTCGAGACAAGGAAAAAACATGTACACACATAGAGCAAAATTTTTGAGCTTATAGCTCTTCTCCAGTAGTACAATGAGATGGCTGCATGATGGAAGCTTCTGGCAGCCAACTGATTTAGCCAACAGGGCCGGTAGCTCATGGTGGGGGAAAATACAACATGGCAGGAATTGAGGGTAGGGGTAGAAAGGCATAAACCAGTAAATAATAAAATTGTCTAGAGGGGCCCATCGCAGAAGCGCGATAGATGTCAGCTGATGGTCCTAAATTGCCTCTTACACCATATATGTATCTGCAAAAAACATGTGAAATAAAAATATTTGAAAATTTAAAACTAAGCAAATATCAAAGTTACAAACTACAAAAGACAGGTGGGAAAGGTAGGAGGTAAGGGGATGGGTGGAAGGAGGGGGGGGGGGGGGTGGAAAATTGGCGCTATTTTAAATTTAGTCCAATGGTTGTCTAGTACCCAGTTGGTACTGATAAGCTAGTTCCCAACTTCTGTTCTGAGATGCTGCTTTTGTCCGAGAGAACTCTGATGGCGCAGACCATGAAGCATGTGGTGGCATGGTCAGATAAAGGTTGGTTAAGGTTCTGGGTGAATACCGATTGTCTGTGTCCATGCATTCTGATGGCCAGTGGGTTAGTTGTACGACCAATGTAGGAGTCTGGGCAATGGTTACAGGTGAGTTGATATATATGGTGGAAGGATACACATATTGCAAGTCCTGTGATGGGGAAGCTTTCCCCGGTTGTGGGGTTGGTGAAGGTGTGGAAGGCAGGTGTGTATTGCATAATTTGCAGTGGGATCTATTGCAAGGAAACAAACCTAGAGGCTGTCTTGCAGGCTGGGGAGTCCTGTGTTTATGGACCAAGAGTTGGTTGAGGTTTGGAGGTCTGCTGAAGCAGTTTCTGGGTGGGTGAGGGAGGATTTTTGGAAGGAGGGTTCTCATCTCAGCTCGGGGCAGGCTCGAAGGAAGTTGTAATCTTGTCGCAGGACTCGTTTGACGGATTCCAAACCGGGAAGTAACGGGTGATCAAAACGGGGCTGTGGTTGGTTTTTAAAGGGGTTGTTTGCTACTGATAGGTTGAGCGGGTTGAATATGGCCCCTGAAACTTGTTTATGAACTAAACCTGGTTATTAATTATGAGATATCAAGCCTTCAGAGATGTTGCTAGAATACTGTTGGCGGTCTCCCCCGAATGCCAAGACTGTAGGGGAGAGCGTTTGATGTGATGAGGATGGCAGATATCGTAATGAAGGTACTGTTGTAAGTTGGTGGGTTTGATATGGACACATGAGCTGATGTAACCATTCATGAGGGATAGGTCGACATTCAGGAAAGTGGCATGTGTATAGGAGTACATCCACGTGAAATTTCAGAATGCTGGCGGTATTGATTTTTTGAGGTAACTGAGTAGGTTGTCTTTCCCAAAGGATATATATATATATATCTTCCTACTCCCTAGTTGGTAAGAATAAAATAAAGGCTTGTAGTGTAACAGGTTCCAAAGAGAAAATAAAACAGAATGTTGCTTATTCTGGGAAGTTGGTTTTCATGGTGACACAAGTGATTAACCGACATAGAGAGCGGTTAATAACACTAGTGTGTGGTATGGGTTGCTACTATTCAATCAGTCACTGAAAATTGGCCCTTATAATCTTCGGAGATCTTGTTCCTTGAATGTAGTTTGAATGAATAAGAAAAGAAACAACATTAAAGTTTGAAGTTATTGAAATATAAAATACTAAACTCATTCATTTGGAGATTCATGTTCGAGATAAAATGAACGGGACTTGGATTCCCTGGCAACCAAAAACATACAAAGAAATATTATGAAAAAGCGTAGAGGATAAATTACTTGTTAAAGACTTGAAGTGTAAATATCTTGGCATAGCATTTGATGATAAAAATTCAACAGGATGCATTGGTAGCGAGAGGATTTGAAAATTTTTTAATTGGAGAGGATGATGATGGGACTAAATTTTGATATGGCCACTAGGGTCCCAGTCTAGGCTAGATACATGGGGTCAATAAAACCTTGAGAAATGCCTCTTTGACCTATTATAAGCTCTACCAACAAATCTTCTTCCAAATCCATAAAGGCAAAAGCCCCATATACCCTGAGCAATGCACCCCTATGTGGTCTAACAACTGGAGAGGGTGAAAGGAAAGGTCCAGGTAACCTTGAAACTGAAACATTCTAGCTAAGGGAGACAACATCTACAGAAAAACAGTCAGTATGTTCTGCCATGTGAAATGTGGGCTGGTGACCCAAAATGGGGAAATCTTCCTTTTACTTATAACCTTCACAAAGAGAATATAAGTTGAGCGCATCTTAATCCTAACAGAAGAAGGACTACTAATTTTGGAACTGGACAGAAATTAAAATAGCAGTTAAGAACATTAGAGATTTGAACAATAAAGAAACAGAAATACAGAAAGAATTAAAAGATATGAAGACAGATACAGCTATAGTAACAGAAACTGAGAAGAAATTGAAATGTAGCATAGAATAGAATGATTATATTATGGTTTATAGTGGTGTAGCTCGATCGTGCTGGATGTATCTATCATAATTAGAAAGCATAGGAAATCTAGAATATTATTGATTTCATATAAAGCTTAGGATTAAAATAGAGAGAGGGTATTAGTCATTATTAAGGGTATACAGCCCAGAAGTAGGTCAATTGGAAGACAAATAGGACTTCTATGATAAAATGCAAGAATCCCTGAATGCCATCAACAAAGATGATTATATGGTTATTGCAAGGAACCTAAATGTTCACATGGGAAATAGACTTTTACAGAAATTAGTGTGACCAATAAACTCTGATAAAAAATGAATGATTTTTTTCCAATTTTAATTACTTGAAATTAACCAATACCTTTTAATAACAATGATATAAGTTCACATGGAGCCACATAGGTAACAAATTAACAGTTTTATTACACTTTAGCAAATGAGATGACAGCAACATTTTGTGTATATCACATGATACAATGTTGTCTACAGGAATCACTTTTTACTTTTAACAAAACTGAAAATGCCTATGAAACACTACAAGACAAAGCAAATCACAAAATCTCTAAAAGTTTACATCTCCTCTACCAACAGAGACTTTATCATATTCTAGGAAAAAATTCCAGAGCAAATAATATTAATCAGAAATGGGAAATAATTAAAATCAGCATTACAACAGCTGCAGTGGGAGCCTTAGGAAAATGTAGGAGAAGATATATTAAACAAGAATTAAAATTATGGAATGATAATATTGCAAACATCATTAAAGAGAATATATGAAAAAGAGTTATATGATACAACTGGAAAATCCAGAAGTAGAAAATATAACTGGATGCAAATGAAGAACTGTTATTGTTAGGAGAATCGTAAGAAAGATAGAGACAAAGCTGACAGACTTACATAAACGGTGTGGTGAACGAGCGAACTGTTTTTTTCTTTTGTCCGCCTTGGCACTCCTGAGAAGGACATATAAACTGTGGGTAACCTCTAGTCATGTGAGCAGTAGTACTTATAAATAAAACTCTCAGTAAGAATCTGTACAAATATACACTTTATTACATCATTTATGTACAATAAGGCCTCTTCTAGCTCCCTTCAATCCTCCATAGACTATCACTCGCTGCATGTTACTTTAATCATTGCTTTCTACATTGCTTATAAGTCACTGGCTAGCTCCCACCTGTTTTACTATTGGTGAAGTCGCCTCGCTACATCACTTCATAGTCCTCTAGCTGCATACTTGTAGGAAGCCTGTCCAACTTCCTAGACCTTCACAAGCACCATCTGCCGATGACGACCTGTTCCTAGACGCTGGACTAGACCGACCCAAGACACCTTCTCAGCTCGTGCTTCCCAGTTTTGTTCAGCTCTCCCCCTCCTATCATCTGTAGTGGGGAGTGCCTCTGGCCAATAGGAATAATTCTTTCCCTACCAGCTGGGCCAAATGACGTCTTGCTATCACCTAATTTTGCTGAATATCTGATCTACTTTGGTGTCGTTGCTGCTTGGATGCTTACATTCCAAAGCTTCTGGCTGTTTTTAATCTCTGTTGTAACTGCCCTGAATCTAACCTCTGCTACATTCAATCAACTTTCACCTAACCTTAGCAACTTTTAGTACAAAATTTCTTGCTGTCCACCACAATGGTATATAACATGATCTTCATGACAGATTTGAATAAGACAGAAAAAGATTAATTGATTCACAATCCCATACCTGAGAGAGATGATTACAATATTTCACTGCTCTCTGGACAGATAAACATGAAATCAACAAACATCTAGTAACATTGAATCAGCTAGATGAAGTATTGGTGTTTTTATTATCTCATCACAGAACTAGTTATGTTCTCATCAGATAACTTTAAAATGCATTTTTAAGGTTTTTAAACTATTGTTTGGCATGTGGATAGGTACCACAGAGAAGTGGAATGCAGCTTTTGTGTATCTCGTATTTAGAAAAAGAACTGACCATTGTGGTTATAAGCTTTATGTGTACAGCACACAAGATATGTAAAGAAATTATGAAAATATTCAAAGTTTTAGTGGCAGAAGCTATTTTGCATGATCCACGGAATGGCTTTTGAAAGGTAAGATCATGTATAGACTGCATTCGCATGATGAAATAATTGACAGAAAAACATTGTGAATTTCACATATGACATTTATTGAAAATCACTGAAATGTGTAACTAACTATTTTAAAGTTAAAGAAACTGTATTGGATATAATGCTTTTACTGATGTCTGGGAGACTTTAACAGGAGATTACTTGCAATGAGGGCTAGCCTTAATGATGAAAATGTCAAAAGAGTATGATTTGAAAATATCCTCACAGAAAATGAAAGTAACGGTACTGAAGGAAGGAAGATGAGCCAATACGCGTTCAGATTGGTTGGATAATACTAACCCAAGGTCGATGTGAGGAAGTCTTGGAACAGGAGGAGGGGATGATTTTGGGGAAGTGGAGGAGGGTCAAGTTGGGATGGTGGTTTGAACTGCTCTAAGCTGGACTCAATCTCACCTCGGCGGCTGTCACTCTCCGTTGTGGTAGCAAAGTGATACCGCCAGCGGAGTGTGCGGCAGAAAGCAAGCGAGTCCCGGAAATCTTCAAATCCTCAAAATCTTTCCTCAATTCTATTCCCAACTCCAATAACCTCAACCCTACTGAAATCCGGGCCATGAGAGAACTGTCCAATAACAAAAACATCATTATCCTCCCAGCAGACAAGGGCTCCACCACCGTGGTCATGGACCGCAGTGACTACGATGCGGAGGCCCTTAAACAGCTCTCTGATACCAATACCTATCGTCCACATGCCACAGATCCCACCTCTTCCGTCTGCCTCGAAATTCGCTCCTTCCTGGACCTCCTAGGCCCCTTACAAGGTCTTTCGTCACAATCCTTATCCCTTCTCACCCCTCAAAATCCCCGCACACCTACTTTGTACCTTCTCCCCAAGATACACAAGGCTGGCAATCCGGGACGACCTATAGTTGCGGCCTATGGTTCCCCCACTGAACGAATTTCAGCCTTGGTGGATCAACACCTCCAACCTTTTGTGCAGAACCTTCCATCTTACATCAAAGACACACCACATTTTTTGGAACGTCTGTCAAAAGTCCCCAGTCCTCTACCACCAGACTCCCTCCTTGTTTCAATTGACGTAACCTCCTTGTACACCAATATTCCCCACCTTGAAGGCCTCAGTTCCCTTCAGCACTTCTTGGATATGCGCCCTCCAAACAGTCTTCCCAGAACATCCTTTCTCATATCCCTTGCCAACTTTATCCTCTCCAAAAACTATTTCTCCTTCAACTCCCAGATTTACCACCAGATACGCGGCACTGCCATGGGTACCCGCATGGCCCCGTCCTATGCTAACCTTTTCCTGGGCCGTCTGGAAAATATTTTTCTGGTGAATTCCCCCCTCAGTCCCCTCGTGTGGTTCAGATACATAGATGATATATTTATGATCTGGACCCACGGGGAGGACCACCTCCTAGACTTCCTCAACTCACTAAATGATAATCACTCCATCAATTTCACATGGTCATATTCCCACACCTGTATCACCTTCCTTGACGTAGATATCACCCTACGACAGGGGACCCTCCATACCTCAGTACACATTAAACCGACCAATTTACAACAATACCTACACTTTGACAGTTGTCACCCCTTCCACATTAAACGTTCCCTCCCATACAGCCTTGCAATCCGTGGCAGACGCATCTGTTCTGATCATGAATCAATCTCCAGTTACTCCAAAAAACTATCCCAAGCCCTTGTTTCCCGCCAATACCCCCATGATCTGGTGGAAAAACAAATTTCCCGTGCCATCACCCACAACCCTCGTTCTGCACCTCCTAAAGCTGACCGTGGTCCAACACTTGTCACCCAGTTCTTTCCTGGCCTGGAATCTGTCAACCAGATACTCCGCCGTGGGCATGATTTCTTACGTTCCTTCCCTGAAATGCGTCTCCTCCTTCCCAAAATCCTACCCACTGCTCCCCGCACTTGCTTCAGCAGACCGCCCAATCTGTACAACATCTTGGTCCACAAGTATTTACCTGCCGACTCCCCTAGACCTCCACAGGGATCTTTCCCGTGTAACAGACCCCGCTGTAAAACTTGCAGCATGCACCCTGCCACCACTACTTACTCTAATCCTGTCACAGGCGAATCTTTCCCTATAATTGGACATGCCACATGTGCTACCACTCACCTTATTTACCAACTCACCTGCATCCACTGCACTGCCTCTTACATTGGTCTCACCACTCAACAACTTTCCTACAGAATGAATAGCCACAGGCAAACAGTTTATACTTCCAACCCAGACCATCCCGTGGCAATTCATGCGAACTTCCATAATTCAAACAACCTCAACACCTGTTTCACAGTCAGAGCTATTAGAGTTTTTCCAAATACCACCACCCCTTCAGAACTCCGCAGATGGGAACTAGCCTATCAACATATCCTTGACACCAGACACACCCCTGGCCTAAACCTACGTTAAACCTGTCACTTGCTAACTCTCATTTCATTTTACAGTTATTTATAATTTTATATATATATATTTTCCTCTTTATTTATTTATTTTATTAATTTTTGTATATATATATATTTTAAATTATTCTATCTCCCTTTATTCTCAATTACAACTTTTTGAACTAAGCTACACAGACATTATATTCATTTGTTTCACTTTTATCGCTGGTCAAGCCTATTCCCTACCCCCCCCCCTCCCCTCCCGGCAATTCTTCCACTACCACGCGTTTTCCGCCTGTGCTTCATTCATGTGGCAGGCTCGGATGTGACCACATCTTTCCCCCTGCCATATGTCTCGCCTCCTACATGAGGAAGACTAAAAAGTCGAAATATTGTGTAATTCTTTTTTTTTGTGTGTGTTTTTACGTGTCTCGCCCTCCTGCCTTCATCTGTGGTAAGTGACGGGTAACTGTTTATTTTCCCTATCCTATCTTATTTTTGTTAATAGCTCAGTAATGTTTGTTAGTGTTTGTGTATTCATATTGACCCTGCTGTCATTTTCTGTGGTGAGTGACAGGTTTACTTTCCTTATTTTTATTCATTGTAAATTTCATATTAATCAAAATATGCGTAAATATTTAACTATAAAGTGGAAAGTCTTTTTTTAAATGAAATAACTTGAACACTTTGTTTGTCTTTATTCATCGGTAAAGATGAGACCAAAATTAAATAATGTATTCTCATCAGCAGGTATATCTATTTTCTGAAACTTAGGAATCAGCAGTTGGAAATACAAGCAAATTAAAATGGGACTTGTCTTGATAGAATCTAACCAGTTAAATGAACAGAAATGTTTGTTAAATTGTGATTATTTTACAAATGGGTGTTTAGATATTCTGTTGTTATCATCGTGGGTAGGCTGAAAGGCCAGCATTAAAATAATAGAAATAGACCACTTGTCTATTCAGTGAGGTCTGGAGAGGTGAGGGTTATCAATTTTTACTGGTGGAAAGTTGTACTCCAGTGCATGTGTATAGGTCTCCAAACCTCAAAGAGAGTTAGTCACAACAATTGGCACTATCCTAAAAAGGAACAAATAAATAAACTGGTGTCATGTTTGTCATGCTCTAATTATCTTGAATTGTGCCCAATTTGACTCCTTAGTTTTATATGATGCTATAAATTATAAATGACTTTCCATGTTATCTTCATCACCATCATATTTTTATGGACTTTTCTACTTATGCTTATCAATCTTAGCACTCCTTTTCCCAGAGGCTTTTGCTTATTCTGAAAACATATTTATCATTCAGACTGCCATCTTGGTAGGCTGCATAGTCTGATGGGGAAGTGGAAGTGTTGCCATCAGTCTGTCAAAATGTAACTATATTCTGTGTAGTTTAGGAGACAGAGATTGGGGACCGTCCCCAATCCCCTTGTTGATTGCATAAAACTGCAAAGAGGACGGTTTTTATTCAGAGGCCAGGACTTTAAATTTGCCACGTTGTATCTTCCCAATCCATTGTGGTGTGAGCTCGTTAATGCACACAGCCATATTGGCTTTCCATGTTATCTTGACCAAATATAAAATCCAACATATATGTTATGAAGTTTTCTCTGTGATATGTTCCCTATATTAGAAATGTTGTCAAATTCCATTTCCCCACAGGCAGCTGATATGCAAGTGCCAGATATAGGTTTGGCGAACCTGCAGTACCCGAATTGGGAACTTATCAGTGTTGCAAGTTTCCCTCATTGTAAACTCCTTGCATTCTTCAGTGTAAAGTTGAATTGTTGTGGAGAGTGGGGATCTTGGCTTCAGTGCCTATACTTCAGGATCACATCCCCTCACTGTCAAGACCAATGATAATGCCTTTTTCAGAGTGGAATTCCAACTACTTTTCATATTCATTATTGTAAAATATTTTAAGGTTAACTATTTTATTATGTCAAAATATTAGTTTTTACCCATTTTTTCCCTAAACCTGCAACATTTGTTTGCTGTAATTGACCATAACAATTATTAATTAATAATTTTATTATTGTTTAATAGTACTTGCTCTTAAAACATAAAATTTGATTCCATTTGATATTACCACATCATTTTTGTGCCAGGTCAAGAACCCTTGTAACCCCCATTACTTCAAAAGTGGCCACCTAGTCAAAGTTTACTTCCTTTAGCTCTTATGAAATTTGTGTTCAATTTCAACAGAAAAACAATATTACATATTTAATAGCATAAAACTAGGGTGAAAATTCAGCATCCTTTTTCTAATAAACTTGAAATATTAATACATTTATGTAATTAAGAATATGTGAACTATTATTAGTTTGGCAGGAAACAAAAGTTACAACTTAACATAAATAATGATTAGAAAAGAACTGTGGATTACTGCATACACTTATGTCTGTAACTAGAGAGATCTTTGAGATCCACAAACTGTGATAATGTATGCTCTATAAAGGTTCCTGGCAACAATTTGACTCATGTCACAGTGCTACTAATACAAATTATGCAAGAAAAACAAACATGGACAGTAGGTGGCACTGACCATATGTTGTATCCCACTGCCAGTGGCATATATAGGGTGGTTCCATGATGATGTTACAAACTTTCAGGGATGGTGGAGAAGGATAAATATATCAACTTGAGGTAAGGGACCCTGGTCCAGAAACAACAAATTCAAAAGTTATAAGCAAAAATCTACTCAGAGCTGCCTTAGTCTCATGCAGCACTCAAATTAAGGGTTCCAACTTCCGAAACCTGATCATGACGTACAGAATTCTCACATGAATATTCCTCAATTCCCCCAGATAATTTCCCCTGTTGATGGACTAGTAACACCATGTGTAACTTGATGTCAGAGAGACTGAAAGTTGAACATCTATGGTACAGTAATAATGAATTCCATTTACCTGCACAAGCTGCTACATTTACAACAGTTGTTCAAAACAACATCCCCCAGCATCAACATAGGCATGATATTGTTGCACAAAGTTCTGTCATGCCCATTCTAATATCCCCGGTGTCATTTGAACAGTGTCGCAGACAGCGATAATTCTTTCCAGGAGAGCTTCGTCTGTCTCGACAGGTGTCTCATGCATATAACTCTTCACATGGCCCCACTAAAAGAAATCAAGTGGGGTGAGATCAGGTGAATGTGTTGGCTGTGGAACAGGACCTCCTCTGCCTATCACTTTTCAGGGAATTTCTGATCCAGTTGTTCACAAACCCTCAGTCCAAAGTGAATGAGGCTCCATCATATTGGAACCACGTCTGTTGATGAATAACATATGAATTATGTTCGAAGAATGTGGGTAATATGCTATGATAAATACTGTGTACGCTTTCAGCGGTATCAAAATGATTTTTGCTTATAACTATTGATTCAGTCATTTCTAAACCAGTGTCCTTCACCTCAAATTAGTACATTTACCATTCTCCATCATCTCTGAATGAATCACCCTGAAGAACATCTTTATGGGATGTAATGACCTTGCATGGCAATACAGCATGCACGATGACTCCACATATTGTGGATCAGGCAGTCTAGGATGGCTAGTGGTAATGTCTCTCATTTCTGGACAATCATGAGATATAGGTCAAAAATGCACTGTGGCGATAGTATTAGAGCTGCAATCTTTTAGCCTAGAGTGTCCCATTCATTTTCATTCAGATTTAAGTCCTGGGAGCAAGCTGGCACTTCACACATTTGATTTCCTCATGTTTCAGGTACTAGTCCACCAGTCCAGCCTTGTGTGAATTGGCATTATCATCTGACTGATGGAACCCAGGTCCATACACACCACAAAAAAGCAACACATACTGTTGCAGGATGTCTTCCCTGTAATCAGCAGCAATCACTGTACCTGAAGGGAAAACATGCTGAGGGGGGGAGGGGGGGGTACATGTTCCTAACATAATATACCCCAGACAAGAACGCTGGTGCCACATACCATCCTTTTTCTACATTATTGGCAGGGTTGGCTGGGGTGCACCAGATGGACACATGGAAAAAGTCACTATCCAAGCTAAACTGTGATACATGAACAGGACACTATCCTACTCCCCCACTGTTTCTGGGTCCAGTTGCAGTAGGCAAGACACCACATTCAAGGAGCCATACGGTACCTTTGTGTGAGGGGAATGCATCTGGAGGGTTGCCAACCATACAGAGTTACCTCTGGAAACCTGTGACACACTGTCTGACACAGGTGTGTGATGAAGAGGCTGCTGTGAGGCCTCTAGCCAGTGCAAGTGCTGTGCTGGTTGTATGTCTTCCGCCAATTAAAGCAAGATATTGATCTTGACTGAGGGTTGTAGCATTTGGTCGACCTAACATGTAGTGTCATTGAAAATTTCCTTCCTCCCAGAATCTTTTCTACAGGCATGAAATGATCCCTATGGGTGACATGCACTTGCGTACACCCACTTTCACTTACGAGTGCAGTGAAATACTTCGTCCACCAACCTATTTGAGTCGCAATGACAGGAAAGATAAGATTAGAGAAATAAGGTACCACACTGATGCTTATATGAATTCTTTTTTCCCTTGTACCATTCAGGATTGGAATGCACAGGGAAGATATTAATTTTGGTGCTGAGCACCCTTTGCCATCCACAATTTTGTGAATCGCAGAGATAATAATAATAATTTTTAATTAAATTGCAATGGAGCACATACTCCGGTGGCAATTTCCCTACACACCCATCTTCTCCCTTTCCTACACCCAAGATGTAGATCTCTGCCAACACTGACTGTTTATGGCACACTAAGCAGGCTCATACTGATCTGCAAGGTTTATCATGTGTTTGTGTATTTTGCTACCACAGTTTAGTACACACATGATCACCATGTAGCAATGATTTTTTGTGGATCTCAAAGATCCCTAAACTTGTGGATATGAGTGTATGATGCTATGAATGCACAGAAAAAGAAAACGTGGATATCAAACAGAACAATGAAATTCTAAAATCTATATTTTTTTTTGACAATACGACATACTAATGATTTAATTATATGAGAAAAATATTAGATTTCAGTAATGCTTCCTTTATATTTGAAAAATGCCAAATTTAATATTAACAGCAAAGTCACTGATTTATTAAAGGAGGATTGTATTGTAATTGTAGGGGGACCAAGAAATAGTCTTGATAAGGACCTCAATTATTTGATTGAGGAAGACATTGCTCACATTTCCAGGAACACACGTCAGACGAATGTGGGATTTGTGGGTTTCCTTGAGCATAATGATAAACCCTGGATGTGGCATAACATTAGGCATACAAATGAATAAGTGGAAAGCGTTCTCTGGCAGCCAGCAAATTCACACATTGGTTTGATAGATGTGGCCTGCATTGTAAGAACGAAGACTTTCCCGGCGTATGACTGCAATGTAGTCTTCACGGGTGTACCGCCGGATAGTGTTTCTGGACTTGATACATAACAGCTGGGCATCATAATCTGAGATACCATTTATTACTGGAAGTATGTTGTAATTACTGTACTGAGAAATATCCGTAAAAAATTATCACTTGCAGTCCTGCTATTATTTTGTATTCTAGTAGGGAAATTTACAAGTGCCGTTAAGTTAAAAGATGACATCAAGACTTCCATATCTAGCCTCTCATTGCTGTGATTGAGAAAGTCAACATTAAAATCTCCACATAAAACTATTTGTTTGTTATTTTTGAAACATAGTACCAAAGACTCTAACTGAGATAAAAAGAGTCTAAATTTCCTGAAGGGTCCTAATGGTCGGCTGACCCACAGATACATCAGTATCTGTGGGTCAGCCGACCATTACAGATGTCTCTACACCTGAAGAAGACGGCAGAGCCAGCCGTCGAAATATTGTGTTTCCACAACACTATCCGGCAGTACACCCGTGAAGACTACAGTGTGGCCTGCATTGATAATTATATTCGCCCTGGACTCCATCTGAATTTCAGAGGTAAAAGGTAGCTTTTGCTTCTTATTGCTGATGAGATCAGGGGATGCCAGGTGAGTGAAAGAGGTATTCCTGTTATAAGTGGTGTTAAGTCGCAGCCTTTTTTAGGGTAAATAAAATAAATGTATTAAGATGTCTAAAAGAAATTAACATCTGTCCTGATCAAAACTTATTGAAATTAGAAATTCCATCTGACATACCAATATGTACTAATAAAGTAAACAATTTAAATTCATTGAACCAAAGTGTTCAGACAACTATTCAGAATATAAGGGGAATATTTAGTAAAACTGATGACATTACCTTATGCCTAGAAGAGATTCAGAATTCCACAAATTTTAATGTAGATGTTTTGTGTATATCTGAACATCAATTGTCTGACACAGGAATATCTCAGCTGTCCATTCCAAATTATAAACTAAGTTCTCATTTCTGCAGATGTAAAATGGAGAAAGGGGAAGTTGCCAATTTTGTTAAAAATAATATTCAATGCAACAGTGTAGGTTTAAGTAAGTATTGTATAGAACAATACTTTGAATGCTGTGTTACTAAACTAGAATATGGTAAGGAAGAGCTCATAATAATAGCAATTTACAGGACCCTTCAGGAAATTTAGACTCTTTTTATCTCAGAGTCTTTGGTACTATGTTTCAAAAATAACAAACAAATAGTTTTATGTGGAGATTCTAATGTTGACTTTCTCAATCACAGCAATGAGAGGCTAGATATGGAAGTCTTGATGTTGTCTTTTAACTTAACGGCACTTGTAAATTTCCCTACTAGAATACAAAATAATAGCAGGACTGCAATTGATAATTTTTTTATGGATATTTCTCAGTACAGTAATTACAACATACTTCCAGTAATAAATGGTATCTCAGATTATGATGCCCAGCTGTTATGTATCAAGTCCAGAAACACTATTAAACAGATAAAGAAAAGCTGGGTATATAGAAGAAATATTAAAACATTTCATAGATACCTTAAACAATGAACAATGGTCAGAAGTGTACAATACACAGGGTGTTAATGAAAAAATTGATTCCTTTCTCAATATATTTCTAACACTTTTCGAAGGAAGCTTCAAAAAAAGGAAAGTTGTCAACACTCCAAACAATGAACTGTGTAAGGGGTGGATAATAAAGGGTATTAGAGTATCTTGTACAACAAAAAGGGACCTGTACTTAAAGTAAGAGAATCAGATAACTATACACTGAAAGCTCATTATAAACTTTATTCTAAAATACTAAGAAATGTAATAAGAAAGGCCAAGAACAGGTATATATCAGAGAAAATAGAGAATTCAGGCAATAAGATGAAAACTACATGGAATATAATAAAAACTGAAACAGGAAAATCTGTAAATCACTCTAAAGACATAAAAATTAAACAAAATGGATCTGTTAGTAGTGAAGTAGGGGAAGTTTGTGAATTATTTAACAAAAATTTTACTTCAGTTGTAGAGAAGCTAGGCATAGAAAAGCAATCCCCATATAGTGCCCTAAGGCTTGTTCAGACTGCTTTCCCAAATAGATTTGTGGAAATGCAATTGCCACCAGTAACAGTCTCAGAAATAAATAAACTCGTGAAACAATTAAAACCTAAAAATTCTTCCAGCTATGACAATATTTCAAGCAAATTACTGAAAAGATGTTCAGATTGTATCAATCGTGTACTTGCCCACATTTGTAATGAACCATTAATGTAAGGTGTGTTTCCAAATAGACTAAAATATGCAGTTGTAAAACCGTTGTTTAAAAAAGGAGAAGCAACTATCGTCCCATTTTATAACTTTCAGGATTCTAAAAGATTTTTGAAAAAGCCATGAACTGAGAGTAATAAAACATGTTACACAAAATAATATCCTCACTAAATCACAATTTTGGTTCCAAAAAGGATCATCTATAGCAGCGTTTCCCAATTAGCGGTACGCGTACCCCTAGGGGTACGTGAGATTGCTTCAAGGGGTACGGACGGTTATCTCTTGTCTAAGGTAATCACTCCGATAATTAAAAAAAGAATTAGGAAAACAGTACTCGCCAAAAATATATATTAATACAAACTGTGTGTGTGAATTATATTTCTGTAATGCTGTTGTGCGAAGCATTCGACTGGAATAAACGCAGTTATTTATCATTTCAGCTATAATGGGGGTACCCGATACTGAGCTCTTTCTTGAAGTGGTACTCGAGAAAAACTAATTGGGAACCACTGATCTATAGAAATGGCTCTATATTCATTTTTAAATAACACATTTGAGGAACTGAATAATAAAACGTGTCTTATAGGAATATTTTGTGATCTTGCAAAAGCATTTGACTGTGTAAATCATGAATTACTCTTGAAGAAAATGGCATACTACGGTATTTATGGAACTGCAGGTAAATGGTTTAAATTATAGATGGAAAGTTTAATGCAAAAAGTTTCCATTTTTTATTCTAAAATAAGTAAAGATGCTTCATCAGACTGGGAGAAAATAAAACATTGAATTCCACAAGGTTCTGTCATAGGACACCATCTCTTTTTGTTGTACATCAATTACCTCCATGGAAACTTGTCTGACGAGTTAAGAGTGTTTTTTTTGCAGATGACACTAACCTGACTTTGAGAAAAACAGCAATGTAGATTTTAATGTAAATGAAGTACTTAGTGAAGTAGCAAATTGGTTTAAGGCAAATTCATTAAAATTAAATTTTGAAGAAACACATTACATTAGGTTTAAAACAAAAATTATGCACAACCAGATATACAAGTAAGCTATAAAAATAACACAATATTAGAAACAGAGTATAAAATTCCTTGGTATTAAAATAGATGAGAAACTCTGTTGGCACGAACATATCACTTCACTACTGAAGAAGTTAAGTAGTGCCACCTTTGCAATACGAACACTTTCTCTAACAGCAGATCTAGAATTAACGAAGCAGGTGTACTCCTCATATTTTCATTCAGTGATGTCATATGGCATAATTTTTTGGGGAAACTCTTCACAAAGTAAAAAAGTTTTCATAGCACAGAAAAGAGCTATTAGGATGTTGTGTAGGGTAAAACCAAGAACTTCTTGCAGACAACTTTTAAAAAAACTCCATATTCTTACAATGACTTCTCAGTATATATATTCTTTCATGTGCTTTGTCATAGATCATTTTAACCTGTTTACTTCTAATTCACAGGTACACAATTTCGATACAAGAAACAGAAATAACTTGTACAAAACACAAACATCTATGTCATTAGTACAAAGAGGAGTTAATTATTCTGGTATACATCTGTTTAGTAAACTTCCCAAGAGTATAAAACACTTTGCAGATAATACAGATATATTTAAAGAAAAACAGAGATTATCTTATTGGCAACTCCTTCTACTCCATGCAAGAATTTGAACAAATTAATTAATTGTATTCAATATGACTTTTGCAAAATTCAGTTGTAAAAATTAATGTTTATTGTTATTCTCTCTATTTGTCTTTGGAACGTACAATTGTTTTTACTATGATTATGACTTATATTGTATGTGTGTGTGTATTAACCATGACATGTTTCACATCCCAGAGGTCCTTACTCAGCAGGGATCCATGAAACAAGATAAATAAATTTAGTAGTGTAGGCTAGATATAGGCAAATCAAATCTGGTACTTATTAATACCAGTGTGTTGCTAGTATGTTTGAATTCTGGCAATTTGTCATTCACAGAATTTTACAATGTAGGAACTAATGTAGAAATGGAATTCACTACACATATAGAAAGTAGTTACTGGTTGGATATCAGAATTTTCCTCTCCTCAGTGAAAGGAAAGGCTTGTGTAAGATCATGCTGTAACCCTCCAACAGTTTGATATCAGTAACACTGGTTGCCTTAGGTATCAGATTCTATGTTTAATATTTATTAATTTACTCTGGAGAATTTTGTTTGTGATGGAGTTATTTGAGTAATGGATAACCATTGGTCACTTTGGTTTTGGCAAACATGTATTTCATCTGGCGTATCCTATTAGTTCTTGATCTGCAATTCATGGTCATGCAATGTTTTTAATAAACTGACTTGATGTGATGTGGTTTTGAAAGTAAATCCATATATGCAACTCTTCTTTCAATAGATGTGTAATGTTACTTGTATAATTTTATGTATGTTAAGATTTTAATAAGCAGTAATAAAGGGGCCTTTTGAAATGAAAGATCTTTTATAGCTCAATTTACACTTATTACACCCTCATACCTATAAAGCAGAATTCTCATGCTTTATTGAGTCAGTTTGCATGTAACAAGCTAATTAATACCAAACTGAAACACAATCACCATGAATGAAATATTGAGTAGTTTTATGTTTTTCAAGGAACACACTGATTGGCATTGTGCTTAAAAAGAAATACTGTGAATGACCCAAAAACACAATTACTAACAACAGGCTAGCAAATGAATATCTTAAATTAATTATTATTTTGCTTTACACTGTATCATGAATTTGATTTAATCTGTAGGTGCTTGCGGATTTTAATTTTGTTGACATTTTGTTCATTATATCAGCTGAAGTTCACTTTAGCATCTGTAGTTGCTGAGTGCTGCGATCACCTGTTGCTTTCTGTCCAAAACTTAGCCCCAGCCATACAAAAAACAGTGATGGCTCCAACCAGCAACACCCTTTGCTAGCTGCATTTGTCCTGCCAGCTTGTACTGCGACCTCATAGCTTCATATCTGGGTTATGAATTTTTTCAATCTCAGCATCTATCTTTTTAGCTTCCAGTTTTATTATTACTACCAGAAAATGAAATTCCCCTCCTCTCACAAGTGCAAAACATCAAGTGTCCTTCTCTTGGCATTGTTCTCCCTCATCCCACATTAACATCAGAATCTGCTTGTATACCTTTTTTCTCCTCCATTGCAGGCCCACTACGAACTTGAAACCTTCCACTATTTGTTCTTGTGTTTTTAGGAGGGTGTGGTTACCCAGTAAAAGAGAAAAGTAACAAGAAACCAGTGGTTACTCAAACTCAAGATACTATTTGATTGGTTTGCTTGATTCCTTGAACAGTGGCTTCCTAAACTTGCTTGAAATTACCAATAGATTCATCCAAACAATTTTTCTCACAATCGATTTTGGCCCGATACATAAAAGAAGTACTGTCACGGCCACTTATCGACTTCTGCTTTTGGCTACACTCAAGAATCTTTACTATATACCGATTGTGGTGGGTGAGGGGTAAAATTCTGGCCTCACATTGGCAAGAATTCCTGTCTGGCCATCCAGACATTTTCCCTTGCTTTCCAAAAATCACTTTAGGCAAATAATATGATGGTTCCCTCAAAAGGCCATGGCCATATTCTTTCCTATTCCTTGCCCCATGCCTTACCACATCTAATGATAATAACAAGGCTATAAGGAGGTATGGACCATTGCTTGCTATTCACAGGCCTTCACACCACCACCTTCCTGCCCATAAATCTGACTCTAGTTGTCTCTTCAGCAATGTGTTTATCTCAATGGGGTTGCAGTCTCGTTTGTCCCTCCATGAAAAACTTGTCCATCATTTGTGCAAATTACTGGGATTTTTGTTATGCTCACTTCACATGTATTTTTGCTTAATTACAGTGAAAATGTCTTGCAGTATTTGCACTGTTTTCATTTTCCATAACTGTGTCTTTACCATCTGTACCATTTCAGATGCTATGATTCCATTTTTCTTTTCTTTTGAGAGTATGTGCCCAGGATGCTTAAGAAATTGAATGATTGTGGCATCATTCTGAGATAAGAATGATCCTTTCAGTGCAGTGCCACTACTGTTAGGGTATTCTAAAATCTAAATTTCATTCTTCGTCCATGGTTGGTGTAGCCACCACAGGAAGAGACATCTCTATTTCTTGACATGTGTAGACATTAACACAGTCTGTATCGGTGTCTTAGCAATATGCTGTCTGTATAGTAAACCATTTTTATGTGGTGTAATATTGCTATTATTCAGTTTGTCATTCAAATGCTCTTATGTTCTTTCCATGCTACCTTAATGCCAGATTTTCATGTTTATCACTGACGTAACATGTTGGATTTCCTGGTACGACAGCTTTACACACTACGGATCCCCTGGAATACACATTCACTATTTCTAAGGCCACCTGAGCGATCTCCCCAACTATACAACCATAACTTGATAAATGCTGGATCTACATTAACTTTCCTTTTCATATTAATATTATTAAATTAAATTGTGTAAGAAGCCTATTAAAACTGTTTTTGTTCATAAAGTAGGCAATCAGTATATATATACTGATTGCCTCCTTTACGAACAAAAGCAGTATAATATATATATATATATATATATATATATATATATTTCCGCATGGGGTGTAGGCCAATAAAAGCAAGGGCATCTTTTTCTTCACTGATCAAAATCAGTAAATACTATTTATATATATTTATTATGCATTGATTTCTCAACTGCAATGTTTTCTTTTTACAGTTTTGTCCAAAATGGATTGCACCAAATGTTCTCACATTTGTTGGATTCTTGTTTACTGTATTCAACTACATCATGTTTTCATATTATGACTACGAGTTCTACGCTTCAAGTGATGACCATCCAGAAGTTCCTTCTATACCAAGATGGGTTTGGTTAGCAGCTGCTATCAGTATTTTTTTAGCATATACACTTGGTAAGATTTATTCTGGCATGTTACGATGATGTGTAATCTGTTTGTGGTACATATTTTCTCTTTAATTTTTAAAAAGCTATGTATCTTATCAGTTTATTTGTGGTAAAATTATATGGATGATGAATATGCAGATTACTAGATCTTGGGATCAGTTTTTTTGTTTAGACTCAGTTGATTATATCCCTAACAGTTACTTCCTCAAAATTTTAAAGCATTACTTGGAATTGAACATGAGGCTTCCGTTGCAAATAAAAGAAAGAATCTTCATTTTACATCCCAGATGTAATTAACCTTTATTTGTGTATGTATGTTTGTTTGGGACAACTAAAACCATATTAAGCCTTCATTTGGTTTGAATTCCCTTTGGATGTGTGCACATCCATATTATAACTATGAATGTTGACCCTATAGTGTACCTACAGTTTACCATGGAATGCAATCTGTGGAAGTGTTCTGTCATACTTCACATTACACAACAAGCTGTGCCAGAGGTGAAGATCAGGTTAAGGGCTTGTGAAAATTCCTGCCAAGACAGGGTTTGAAACCAGCAACCTTTCAATCTCCAATCAGATGCCTTTAGCACTGAGTCACCAGGCCATTTAACCTTTATTTATAAGTATGTACATTTACAAAATTTGTGGATAGTTATTTGGACAAGGGATATGAGCTGGACCCATTTTTATGTTATATATTTTTTTCTTTATTTCATGAGACGAAGGCATGAATGCAAAAGAACACATTGTGCAATATTTCAGTGAATTACCTTATAGAAAAAGTGATTAGAATCAACAGTTTAAGATTTTCTGATAACGTTGCACTTGTGGCTAATGACATTGATGGTCACTATATAAATTTATGAAAGTGAAGGTCCAAAAAGCTGTGGGAAGATCAATGCTAGATTTAAATAGAAAATATAACAAAAAAGCAACCTGCTTTCAGTTATTTACTAGTATCACAGACATTTTGGAGAAAAGTCAGCCTCCTTGAAGTGGCTGTTGGCCAGCCGTATAGCTCAAAAGATGGACAGAAACAGCGTTAGGGTGGAGCCCAAGAGAGTATCAGAGTTCAGGAAGAATCCAAGACCTACGGACAAGAAAATTCATTCAAGATCGATCAACCTGAGGAAGACTGCTCAAGTTCTACTTGAACTCGTAAATCTAACAGGCTACATCATTTAATGAAAGAATTGATGATGTTACTCATGACAGAGGTAAGGAATATGGCAAGGGGAAAGATGTGTACGCATCCAGATTTACCACATGAGCAATTCATGTAAAATGTTTCCCTGTTTTTTGAGTTCATACCTTCTTCTGTGGTAAGTGATGGGTTATTTTCATTGCCTAGTGGCATTTTCACTGTAAATATCATCCAATCAGGTTTATTATTAATTTTTTTTAGAATTTTTGTTTCTTTATTAACATTTATTTTGTGCAAAGAATGTGAAAATCAAACAGAATTTTGCTCAACAAAGTGCCAAAAATATTTGAAGTTACTACTAACATCATAATGATCTTGACTGCATAATTATCTGTTGTCTTTTTAATTGTATGATCCTTATTTTGACTCACCTTTTAACCCGTATTAAAGAGAACATTTATTTAGTTTGTTTAGTTACAGCTTTATGCAGATCACCTGAGTTTCGAAAACTGAAGTTGGTTTTCATTGTAATTGCCCCATTTTAAGCCTCATATGACTCTAGATATGCATTTGAACACACACAAACAACTAACAACTACCTTTTAACTAAAAATGGTCAACACACAATATTTCCAAGTCCTGTTTCATAAATGAATATTATAATAACAAAACACAAACCCATCAACATATGTAACACGTGGAAAATGCAAAAAAAAATTGAATGTACATAATGTGAAGATGTTCACTGTACAAAGACAGTAAACTGTGCCAATTGTGAGAGGATATATCATAAGAGTTGCAGAACTATATATACATATATAAAAAAACATAAAAGTTTGAAACTGTTGATTTGGAGAGTGCAACAGAAGTAAGTCCATCATATGTTCATATGTAGGGCATGGTGTTGTATAAGAGAATGGGAGATACAAAACAATTACTAATACACTTAACCAAAATCATACAAGGGGGAAAAAGGTAGCCTGTGATGGAATTAAATGGTTATACACTTACATATGTTGTCAGCTCTTCACAAAAATCACAGTACCGTGCATATTGAAATATGATGCAGACGACCTAACTTCGGAAGCATCAAAGGCACCAAAATTATTTTCTGCAGAATTCCAGAAAGTATAAATGGTAGAAACTTTTGTATTTCTTTCATGTAAGTAAATCGAAGAGTAACTCTTTAATATAATCTTGCCTTTCTAAGGCTTTGATAAAAGTACTCATTAGGTTATTGATCCACAAACTGGAATATATGGGGATATGAGGATATAATCTCAATTGGATCAAATCATTCTTGAAACATAGGAAATTTTGAGTAAGATTTGTCAGATATTTCTAAACCAAGGGATCTCACTGGCAGTCACACAAGTATCAGTTTTAGGGCCTTAACTTTTCATGACAGTGATGTAGCACAAAACGTTATGTCAGAATGAAATCACTAGATGACCTTGGTATTCTGCAAAACAAGTTGGATGATCATGTCGAAAAAATAACCAAAAAAGTTGCCCTTTATCAAGTTTGGAAGGGTTTCTCATCTTTTATATTATGTTAATTTAAGCAAGTATTCAAGTCCTACAAGTTACCAATACTTGAAAATGGTGCCAGTATCTACTCTCCCCACTACAAGTAGAATATTCACTTTTTCGTTGCATTGAACGGATGCAACATTGCACCACTAAACTACTAAGAAGATTGGAGAGTAAAGTGTATGAAGGAATTATACAAATATTTGAAAACAGTAGAACAAGGAAGGTAAAGGGAAGATGCTAAATGTAAGACATTCTTTCCGCAATCCAAAAAACTTCCACTTGAGGGCACTATGTCGATGAGACCAAAGATTGTATTCCTCACCAAATAGAATAATTAATGCATGGAATGAATTACCACAAAAATAATTTTGATTGTAACCAGAATACTGAGAGACAAAAATGTACAAATGTGGAAGTCCAGGAAAAATCTAATCAACTACTGCCTGATCCTATTATATAAAATGCTAATCTGGAGTCTGCGTACGTCGTCTATACTGCTATTGGCTAGAGAATGGCCACATGGCAGCCGTCACTCGCCAATCAACAGCCACCATATTACATTCATTACTTCGTGTTGCTTTTTGTTTATTTACAATAAATAGATGCAGAAACTCATGTAAGGAGAATGTTGTTCGATGTTTATGTTATATTATCTGTAACAGTTATACGAATTAGGTTAAAAAATAACCTTTTTTGGCAGAACATAAGCAACAATGAAGTTTATTAAAATTTCAGAGAAAGTTTACACGAAAGGTACGTAATCGCGAAATGTATCAATCAAATAAATGGCAGTTATCGGTTTTTGATATTATACTTTCCAGCGTTTAAAGTAAAATGCATTTATTTGAATAAATCATAGCCAAATACTCCGATAATCTAACCACAGTATGGTACTCATATCACGAAAAATATTATTAAAAATGGTTGTTATTCGTTTTTCCTTACAAGCTTTTCCAGAATAAATTCTTTCTACCACTATAGATGATACCCGTCGTTATTTATATGAGGGTAATAGAAACTATGATTTTAGAACGCCGATATTAGTGGAGATTGTGATTAAGTTGACCAGAATTGCAACTGACTCTTTTTACAGCATAATTCACTCTGAAGTCAGTTTTTAAACAATGTAAACTGCTTTCATAAGCGCTATCTATGTTACTGAAGGTATTAATTCATGCGGATGGAAGTAGTTCCATATTTATTGTGCAGAATTGTGCCTGGACCAGGAATAAAACTGTTATTACAAGGTATAGCAAACGTTTTTGGGATTCTAAATTTATTTTTAATTTGTTTCTATACTTCCGTCATCAATAATTCAGTTGAAGTTGTTATTGTATTGCTATGTGAGCTGCTAACAAAATACGTAGAACATCATAAAATTAAGATTATGAGCAATATGTAATAACAATTCTGTATATTTAACTAGCTGCAAAAAATGTATCACTCAAGTAAATGGCAGTTATCTGTTATTGGTATTATACTTTCTGTCATTTAAAGTAAAATGCATTTATTTAAATAAATCAGGATTACCGGAGATAGCGATTCCTCCAGGAATTGGCATCATAACACTGCTGTGGTCAAACACAAGACTCCTCTATAAATACTTTCTGAAGTACATTTAACTGTGTTATGCTGGTCCAGGCTGTATTAAAATCTAATTTCTGCTTGAAAATAATGGTCCAGGCTGTATTACAAAGGATTTACTGCTTGAAAATAATTTCTTGTGATTGACTACAGCAGTATTACGATGTCATTACTGAATGTTATTTTAGTGAAATTGCGATCTCCAGCAGACCCGATCGTTATCGTTATCGTTACAAGCTTTTCCAGAATAAATTCCTACCACCACCATAGGTGATGCCCATCGTTATTCATATGAGTGTAATAGAAGCTATGATTTCTGAATGCAATATTAGTGGAGGTTATGATTAAGTTGACCAGAATCGCAACTGACACATTTTGTTAAAGCATAATTCACTCTGAAATCAGTTTTACAAACCATTTAAATTGCTTTCATAAATGACATGTTACTAAAGGTATTAATCAATGCAGGTGGAGTAGTTCCATATTTAATGTGCAGAATTGTGCCGGGACCAGGAATAAAACTGATATTACATGGATAGAAAAAGTTTTTGGGATTCCTTATTTGTTTTTAATTTCATTGGTTCTATACTTCCGTCGTCATTAATTCAGTAGAAGTTACTACTGTTTGCCTAAATGAACTACAAATGAAATATGTAGAACATAACAAAATCAAGGCCTTTAGCATTATGTAATAACGATTCCATATAATTAAACAAATTAAAAAAAAAAACCGAACTGCCAGAATATTTAAGTCAAACCGTCCTTTTTGATGGGCTCAAAGCTAGTGTATAAATAATATACATATTGTAAAATTATGTTGACATGCTAGAAGTCATGGAATACCTATGAAATAAATATGGCACCCAGTGAGGAGCAGCAACTGGACATGCCAAGACTCAATTAGTTGACAGAGATCCTAAGGGGTTATCTGCATCCATGTTCTTGTGGTGCCTTCTTATAATTGCATGGTTGTGGTAGGTGCGGGAACTTATGCACAAATGATCCTATTGATTACATCCCACATTTGCTCCTTGAGGTTCATATCTAATCTGGTGGCCAAATTGTGCTGAAATTATCATCATCATTCTGCAGCTCCAGTCTCCTAGGTCCTAGTCACGAGCACTCTCCACTTCCTCATGTCCATGAGTATCTGATGTTTATGTCCTCCAATAAAGGTCTGTCTTTCAGATCCTTCTTCGTTTGGTCTATCCTTTTCTTTTTGGGCCTTCCCACATATCTTTCCCCTATGACGTTCATATCACGTAGGCCTGGGCTTTTCTTTCTTCCTCCGTCCTTTGGACAAGCCCATACCACCACAGACGAGATCACTGTAAGGATTTTGCCATAATGATTTTTAAATCAGCTTCTGAACTATTGATTTCATTCTTTACCTTTCATGTCCTATGAGGCATGATAAGCACAAACTTCATTTCATAGGCTATGTCTGGATAAAGTGCATGTTAGTAGTGCGTAGGTCAGTATGGGGATGTAGTAGGTTTTAAATACTGATATTTACACTTTCTAAGCACTTCATTGTCCCACAATAGAGTTCTGACTTAGTTATAAAAGACTGTCGCATTATTGGTTCGGTTTGTAATCTCACATTTTCTGGTGTTGTCTTTGCTTAGAGTACTGCCAAGATATTTGAATTGATCAACATTTTGGAGTTGTTGGTTGTTTAGGTAACTATTGACATTAGACCTTGTGACATTACAGTAGTCATGCAATCCTTGATTAATGAATATCGGTGCAGATATCGATAATCGATATACAGCGAGAGGCTACTCTCTGAGCTAAACTCGCAGTCAGTCAAGTGTTAACCCGCGTAACAGCTACCCGGGAAAAATAGTATGGTTGGGTGTAAGTGAAGTGGTGTATTCTTGAAGACATTTCGGGCATATGGATACGTAAAACGCGCTTCCGCGACGGGAAACTAATGTTGGCGTGACATCGCTATTCGTGAGATACACCAAACGGTGCAGAAATACGCCGATACTTGCTTAGTGAACTGTGAAAGTGCTATTGTGTATTGGGAACTGTTGTACAGACATTAAACATATTTCTGATTGGAAGGAGAGTATTTTGTGATTCAACTTTTCACTCCTAAGAACTTGTAATCTTCGGAAAAGTAATAATTAATTCCAGTTGGTGGTCGGCGTGCGGATGTAAGATACAAACTGTCGGAATAAAAAAGTTGTTCTACTTGTACTTCCGATGTGTGAGTGTATCTTTTAATGGTTGATTTCTATGAACTTGTGAATATTCAAGATTTCCAGTACATTCGACCGACAGCTGGTGGCGACTGAGACAAAATAATAAAAATTACGAAGCATCAATGCCTCCAAGAGGTAGGTCAAATCATAGTGTTGTGGTAACATCACTATCTGTAACTGAACATTAATACAAAATGTGAAAGTAAAGCCAAGTAGTGTTACATGGCTCAACATGACAGGACTCGTTGCAGGTAAAAACTGTTAATTATGGACAGTAATATAAAACAAAGCTTCTATAAAAGTAAAACTAGTTGTTTTACATGGCTTCGCGACAGGACTGAATTTATTACGGATCTTATTATTCAGTGTAAAACAATAGTTTTACGTGCAAGCCCTTACAGAACTGACTATTAAATTAACCCTGTAAAGCCTAGTTGTTTTACGTGTCGCACGTGAAATGGACTTGGGTTTGAAGTTGGTTAAAGTGAAGGAATAAAAACCAGCGGAAACGCAAACTGTGAGCGAAAAGTGAAATGGAAAATAACAATACAGTACGCGTGTCGCATGTATTAGATCAAATACATTGTTAAGTGCAGTGGTTGCGGAACTGAGTGCAAAGAAGTTACGAGAAAAAGAAACAGCATTGCTAACCAAAGGCTAACATTACAGAAATAAGGTCAACGATGGGGAACTACTTCACGCTGCGCAGTAGTACATCGCGGAAGGAGATGAGAAGGAACTACTCCACAGCAACCACCTACCAATCGCAGAGGAAGGTTGCAGTGGGGCTGTCTACTGCAGATAAGAAGACATCGAACAGGCAATCTAAAATAAGTTCTGCCGCGGAAAAGTTTAGATTCCTTATTTTTTTTTTTTTTTTAAGAAATTGAATGTGAAATAATTTTTTTTAGCGCCGGGTAATATTCACACCGAGCTTCATTAGTACCATAAAAATAATATACCATCGAATTGAACAGTAATTCACGGATAAATAAATATCTAACAGGAGAAAAATTGTAAATCTTAATTTAAATGCATGCTTACTAGTTTTCAGTCTAAAATTTTCAATTTTGGTTTTGATCGAAAAAAAAAAAATTTTTTGCACAATAACATCTGTAATCGAAATTATTTTCGCATATGGAAAATTTTTTTTGCATGCAATCTTACAGTTTACCAGCCTGTGAGCTACCAGGGTGGTGTAAAGTGAATGAAGCTTACACCCACAGCAGCAATCACCAGTAATTAATTCCTATATTTCTATGTGAGTGATGTGTTATTTTTAGCTATTCCTAATTGGAGCAGAGTAGCAGCAAAGATTACGGCAGATCCACGTTCTATGGTTCCTTGCAAGTTTGTTTAAGTTTGAAGTATTACTGTCATTGGCGTTGCAATAACTCCAACAGTAACTGGTTGATTTGTTGGTCTAGCGGCGTTTTGATGGTGAAGCTTAAGTTGTTTTGCTTTTGATGTCATGGGACAAGCTGCGTGTCTTTAGTTACTGGTTTCTTTGTTTTGATTTTGAGCGTGGGTAACTTAGTGACTTTAACACCACCACCCCACCCCACTCCACCTTTTTACTTTCGAATCCTGCGTAATTTTTTTCTTAGTCTGTAAAAATGAATACCGAGGAAACTTTTGTGGAAGGAACAAGAGAGCTGACCGAGGAGATGTCTGTTAAGGAAATGCTTAGGCTGTTGATGAACCACTCCTTTGCTGAGATTATCAATGCGATAAGGACTGAAAATGCTGAGAATCGCAAGAAGTTAAGAACTGAAAATGCTGAGAATATCAATGTGTCAAGAACTGATAATGCTGAGAATCTCAAGAAGTTAAGAACTGAAAATGCTGACAATATCAATGCGTCAAGAAATGAAAATGCTGAGAATTTCAAGGCTGTAAAGACTGAAATAGCTGAGAGAAGCTACTCCTTGGAAGAAAACTTCAAGGCCCTGAGAGCTGAAAATGCTGAAAACTTCAAGGCCCTAAGAAATGAATATGGAAAAATAAATCGTGCCATTGATGAACACTTCAGGGATATAAGAGCTGGAATTGCAGACAGCTACAATGCTCTGGGAGCTGCAATCGTCAAAGAGATAAATATCAGACAAGAGAATGCTAGAGTTCTGCGGGCCAGCAGAATCTCTAAGACAGAGATCACACAGCCGATAAGGGTCAGAGCAAGTGGAGACGAACTCCCATTCGCAGAATGTAATAAGTCATGGAAGGGGTAGACAAAGAGGATGAAGGGAGAGAAACAGGATACTGCAGTGGAGAAGAAGACAGTGTCGTCGGAGAGTTTGAGCAGATTTGCAGAGCAGTAGAGGACCCTGTCAGGGGTGCACTCAAACCGGATGATTCAAGTAGGGAGGATGGGCAGTTGATCAGAATTGGAGTGGAAGGGGTGATCTCCACGACAAACGGTCAACTGACAGTGGAAAACACCAACGTCATAAGGAAGGATGAACCAAATTTCGACTGGGAGAGAGATGAACAAATGAAGAACAGTGGGAGTGAAGAAAAGAAAGATGATGTCAAGTTGAAGAAAGGAAGAATCGGGGCGCAAGTGAAGAATGTCTGCCCTGGAAGGGGTGGAGAAATAAGCACGACTGAAGATGGTCCGGATGGGAAAAGAAAGGAAGACAATAAGGGTATTGGTTGAAACCATCCAAGCAAGAATGATTCTCAGTGTGGAGGAAGAGAAGGGAGTGCCTAGGGGTGAGGAGCATCCTGAACACCCCGTGAAACCCTCCACATTCATTTTGTAAATATTAACTTTTGTAAATATTTTCTCCTTTTTTTGTTTATATGTATTTTAGGTGTTAGATTGTTTTCAAATTAACCAACCCATTTTAATACTTCCAATGTATCGGGAGGTCAATGACCTTTATCTCCAATGGGCATTTCTTTTCTTTATGAACCATGAAATTGATGTAAGAAGCTCGGAGGTGATATTAACCCAGTTGCTAGTGGCCTAGTAGTACTTTTTATAGGTCCTTACAGTAGGCCGTTTACAGTGACGAAGTGGGTGGTCTCTGGTCCGACGTGTGAATTTCATTTTGTTGCAATGTGTGTGTTAGAGGTTAAGTTTTGAGAATGGACAGCTGACCAGATAACAGTAATGAAGGACACGGTGCTATGGGATTAAAAAAACTAGTTACCTGTTCTGTATGTACAAGTGTTTGTTTATATCATATGAAGTTTTTGTTAGTATATTTGATGTCAATATACGTATGAAAATGTAATTTTTTTTTGGAGGAGTACCGACCACCAACAACGTTGTGCAGGATGTTAATTTTGTATGTGATTTTGTACCTATGAGCAGTAGGTGAGCTACCCAGTCACACCTCAACTGTTTGTAGGTTTCTATTTAAATTGTTCACTGTTTGTTTCACATTTTAAACAGAGACCTGGAAGGGGTTGTGACATTACAGTAGTCATGCAATCCTTGATTAATGAATATCGGTGCAGATATCGATAATCGATATACAGCGAGAGGCTACTCTCTGAGCTAAACTCGCAGTCAGTCAAGTGTTAACCCGCGTAGCAGCTACCCGGGAAAAATAGTATGGTTGGGTGTAAGTGAAGTGGTGTATTCTTGAAGACATTTCGGGCATATGGATACGAAAAACGCGCTTCCGCGACGGGAAACTAATGTTGGCGTGACGTCGCTATTGTGAGATACGCCAAACGGTGCAAAAATACGCCGATACTTGCTTAGTGAACTGTGAAAGTGCTATTGTGTATTGGTAACTGTTGTACAGACATTAAACATATTTCTGATTGGAAGGAGAGTATTTTGTGATTCAACTTTTCACTCCTAAGAACTTGTAATCTTCGGAAAAGTAATAATTAATTCCAGTTGGTGGTCGGCGTGCAGATGTAAGATACAAACTGTCGGAATAAAAAAAGTTGTTCTACTTGTACTTCCGATGTGTGAGTGTATCTTTTAATGGTTGATTTCTATGAACTTGTGAATATATTCAAGATTTCCAGTACATTCGACCGACAGCTGGTGGCGACTGAGACAAGATAATAAAAATTACGAAGTATCGATGCCTCCAAGAGGTAGGTCAAATCATAGTGTTGTGGTAACATCACTATCTGTAACTGAACATTAATACAAAACGTGAAAGTAAAGCCAAGTAGTGTTACATGGCTCAACATAACAGGACTTGTTGCAGGTAAAAACTGTTAATTATGGACAGTAATATAAAACAAAGCTTCTATAAAAGTAAAACTAGTTGTTTTACATGGCTTCGCGACAGGACTGAATTTATTACGGATCTTATTCAGTGTAAAACAATAGTTTTACGTGCAAGTCCTTACAGAACTGACTATTAAATTAACCCAGTAAAGCCTAGTTGTTTTACAATGTCCCTGTACCTATTGCCATGACCAATGTCTTACTCTGGCCGATTTTCAGTCCATACTCTTCAAACAGCTTCTTCCAAGCTTCTAGCTTCTCCTACACCTCTTTACAAGCATATATAAACTATATAGCTCCATTTTGGCCTCCTTTAAACCTTCCCCCCCCCCCCTTTTCCATGTGGCATGTAGCTTTTTTCTTGGTGCACAGAAGTGACACTGCCTACCCCTTTTTCAAATTGGTTTAGGCCATTTTTGTACGTTAATTTCTTCAGTCTTATTGATGCTATGTGCTTCATATTTCTATTACTCATAGATATAAGCAATATTACCAAACATACAAAATTTTGTTATGTTCCTGTGATTAGTTTGGATGTTCATATGCAAATTTCGCTGTTTATGTCACTCACTCACTCACTCACCTCAATGGGTTCCCGAAATCACTTCAGGCAAATGGTGGGATACTTCCTTCAAAAGGCCATGGCTGAATTCCTTCCTGTTCTTTGTCCCCAGTCCAATTTCACCTCTAATGACCCCGATGTCAACTAGGCATAAATTCATAATTAAAAAAATCTCTTTCTATCCTGATATACCTCAGATTTTCATTGTAGACAGTGCTTGCTAAGTTAACCAATCTGTTAAATTTTATTTTGTTGCTCCCCTTACTTCAGAAGTCAGTGAAAGTAAAAATTCTACCATATATCCTGTTGCCCTAGAAACAGATATTTTTGTACACATACATGTTTTCATCCCCTAATCATAAAAAAGTGTTACACTTTTCTTATGATTAGGGAATGGTGATTTTCCACATATTTTTTAAATGAAAACTCAAGTCATGAATAATTTTGGCTAATATTTGCAAGTTAATTTCTTTGTTCTGAATGAGACTATATACTTGAAATTTCTTTTATGCACAGCAATCAGCAAGTGTAACTAACATCTTAAATTTTACTTTCATCCTATGGTCAGTTTGCAAGTTATTCGTTATTTACTTATAGTGGTAGCTAAATCTGCAGCAATAGGTGTTCTTGGTCGTGGCACACACCTTTTGTTTGAAGAGTGAGTGGGCATTGTTGGCAGTGCATATTGATACCTTGAATTATTTATTTTCAAATAGCCTATGGCTAATATATATACATTACAATTCATGAAATGTTCTCATCCACCGATTTTCAAATTGATTAGTTACATTTGAGCAACGACTCGATTAAACGATCAACTTATGAAAACAAATAAGATCAAACAAAAACAATTTTTGTAAAAATCAGCACAGTTTCGTGGCTGTTTAGTAACAAAAAGTTATGAGATCTTGTTCTGAGCCAAGTCTACACTTAACAGTGTATATTTACTTCACTTTGTGAAACAGAATGTTTTGGTGTGATAGATCGTTTGATTAGATTTATATATATATATATATTCTAAGACTTGTTAAAACCAAAAGACTTGCAAGGGGAATCTTGGCTTTTGTGTATTAATAAGTTGGATAAAACAACACTTTTAAGGTATTTGTCTAGGTCTATGAAAACATGGCCTACATATTGGTCACATCAACAGGTTTTATTTTATTCTAACTAAACGATCTATGACTCTGAGAAAAACCAGTTTCACCAAGTGAAGTGAATATACACTGTAAAGTATAGACTTGGCTCAGAACAAGATCTCATAACTTTTTGTCTCTAAACAACCACAAGACTTTGGCCTATTTTTACAAGAATTATTTTTGTGTGGCCCTATTGATTCCACATAATTTAATTTAATTGCAATGGAGCACATGCTCCGGTGGCAATTTCCCTACACACCCAACTTCCCCCTATCCTGTACTGTTTTCTATTTACAGACTACTAGACGACCATGCGAAAATTTCGCAAAAAAAAATCGGTGAAAAGTGAGGTTGAATATGATGTCACCAAAGCTGAGTCATTACTCTTCATACTCCTACTTCATTTATCGATTTTGGTTGTATATCCAGGGAGATAAATGGCTGGAGACACAAAAAACACGTTTTAGAAAAATTGACATTTTTGCCCATTAAGGGTCGAATTACGAAAAATTCCAATCTTAAATTATAATGTTACCACGGCGGAGACCTTAATCTTTAGTATGATACCTCATTTATCTATATCGGTTGGATATCAAGTGGGATAAATGGCACGTGACACAAAAATGCGTTATAGAAGCATTTATACTTTTTCCATTTAAGGGTTGAATTCCAAAAACGTTCTTTCTTAAAATATGATGTCACCAAATCTGAGACATTACTCCTCATAATCTTACTTGATTTTTCGATTTTGGTTAGATATCCAATGAGATAAATTGCTTAAGACACAAAAATGAATTAGAGAAAAATTAACATTTTTGCCCTTTAAGGGTCAAATTACGAAAAACTCCTTTCTTAAAATATAATGTTACCATGGCGGAGACCTTATTATTTAATATGATACCTCATTTATCTATATCGGTTAGATATTAAGGGAGATAAATCGCTCGTGACACAAAAATGCGTTTTAGAAAAATTTATACTTTTTCCCTTTAATGGTTGAATTCCAAAACAATTATTTCTTAAAATATGATTTCAAAAAGCTGAGACATTACTCCTTATAATCCTACTTCATTTATAGATTTTTGTTAGATATCCAGGGAGATAAATGGCTCGAGATAGAAAAAACTAATTTTAGAAAAATTAACATTTTTGCCCTTTAAGGGTCGAATTACGAAAAATTCCTCTCTTAAAATATAATTTTACTATGGCGGAGACCTTATTCTTTAATATGATACCTCATTTATCTATATCGGTTAGATATTAAGGGAGATAAATCACTCGTGACACAAAAATGCGTTTTAGAAAAATTTATACTTTTTCCCTTTAAGGGCTGAATTCCAAATACATTCTTTCTTAAAATATGATTTCACAAAGCTGAGACATTACTCCTTATAATCCTACTTCGTTTATCGATTTTGGTTAGATATCCAGGGAGATAAATGGCTCGAGATACAAAAAACGCACTTTAGAAAAATTAACATTTTTGCCCTTTAAGGGTCGAATTACGAAAAATTCCTTTCTTAAAATATAGTGTTACCACGGCGGAGACCTTAGTCTTTAATATGATGCCTCATTTATCTATATCGGTTAGATATTAAGGGAGATAAATCGCTCGTGACACAATAACGAATTGCAAAAATATTGATCCTTTTGCCCTTTAAGGGTCGAATTCCGAAAAATTTCTGTCTTAATATATGACGTCACTATAGCGGAAATCTTAATCTTTAAAATGATACTTCATTAAACGATTTCAGATCGATATCCAGGGAGATAAATGACTTGTAACACAGAAAACAGCATTTTAGAAATATTGACATTTTTGCCATTTAAGGGTCGAATTCCGAAAATTCCTTTCTTATAATGTGATGTGCCCAAAGTGGGGACCATAAGCTTTAAAATGACACCTCATTCACTGATTTCGGTTAAGTATGACGGAAGATACAGGCTTGTGACAGAAAAATACCTTATAGAAATAATATATATGATGATTGTTAAAATGGTTGCATATATAATGAACACAACTGTTATTTATTAGTGTTATCAACTTTTCTATAATTATAAAAATTCTGAAAGAAATGGTGACACACTTATTGGGTGACAGAAGGACTATTATTAAAACAAAGCATTGTTGAAAATACCAATTTATGAAATTCTCAAATAATAATAATAATATTTAAAAATCGAAATAATAGATTAGAAATATTCAAAATAAAAGTGATTGGTTATTCAAACATTTTTAATGTTATGGTTCCATAGTAATTTTTTCCTTACTTCATGGTATTCCTCCACCACTTTCAACTTTGTGTCTAGCACTCAATAAGTATTTCAATTCATTCTCAAGGGTAGGTTGCACATGAAATGCTCATTAGCTGACATTGTCATGTGTACGATGAACCTCTTACACTTGAAATATTGTGTAATTGTGATTGTCTGATTTTTGTTTGTAACCAGGCAGCTATGTTTCCTCCAGCTATGACGAATGATGCCTTTAATTTTTATGTATTTTTATTCATGTTTAATTAAAACTTTTTTTAAAATTATGGTCACTAATAATTTTTAAGATTTTTTAAATGAAAAATTAAATTTCTATCAGTATTGCAGAATTATTTTTTCTTTCCTGCAGATGGCATCGATGGCAAGCAGGCAAGGCGTACCCAGACAAGTGGACCACTAGGAGAACTTTTTGACCATGGCCTTGATTCATGGACTGCTGTTCTAATACCTACATGCATGTATTCAGTTTTTGGTCGCACTCTGTACAGCATATCTACTTTGCGCATGTACTACTGCCTTTGGAATGTTTTTATAAATTTTCACTTGTCACATTGGGAGAAATATAATACAGGAGTGTTATTCCTTCCTTGGGGATATGATGCTTCTATGTTGGTAAGTTCAATTATGATATTCCTATTTTTCCCTGTTGCCATACTAATGTTTTGAATAATATATTATTGTTATCAAAACTGCAGTTATGATTCTTTTATTTAGATTTTATCAAGTTTAGATTTTAATTATAAACAGCATGATACTGTCTTTGCTGCATGTTCAATAGAATAAGGCAGTATGTTGATATTATTTGATGGTTCGCTTCAAGGAAACATTTGATTCCATTACACCAAATTATTAACACTTATGTATTCTTTTTGTGTTTAAGACAAATATATTAGCTCCCCCAGTGTCATAGTTTGCTGCTGATATTAGGCACAAGGATCTTTCAGGTTCCTTGCTGTGTAAGATTGCATATGGTTTTACCAAAAAATAAGCAGTTAAAGTCTATCTGCAGAAATTAATGATGATCCGTATGACTTGTAAAGTTGGAAGTGCGTTATTTTACTATGCTCGTTTTTCGTACTTTCTTTCTTGCTCTTGATTTTTTAGTTTTTTTTGTGTGTGTGTTTTTCCATAAAGAAAGTAAGTTTAGGATAGTTAATTCCCTCATTCAATTTTTGCACAATATCTTTAATTTGATTTCAAAAAAATTTCAGTTTGAGAGAGAAGAAACCAAATACTGGCCATTTTGTTTTTCATGTAATAACATCAGATACTGGTGAGAATAAAAGTGCCATTAGGCAGCGAAAAAAGGAAGTATAGGGAAAATAACCTGTCACTAAAAGTCATTCATAAACAAAATGAATTAATGAACTATAGAGAGTTGAGATAAATTCAAAATACACAAATTTTTGTGTCTAACTCTTAATCATTTAGGAAATTACATTACATTTGAAATATTGTAACACTTAGAGCAGAAATCTTTCATATCACTGCTAATTTCTATTTAATAAAAATGTAGCTTTGCTGATTCACACTGTGATTCATTCTTTGACAATGGTTTATTTTTATTTTTTTAGTCCCTCTTCTGTTCTGTTAGACAAGATGTGCTGTTTGTTGTTCATTAGATCAATGCCTGCCAATTTTATACAAGAAGCAGTCATTTATCATTATTCTACTCTGTATTTTCACTTCTATTTAATTGTAACATGTGAATGGCAGCTTTGGAAGTGATAGTTCTCAACAAGAAGCTTCATGGCTTTTAACCACATTGATAGGAAAATGTTTCAGCTTTCACAATCATTGCAGTCTTCCTCAAAGGCCAAGGTACTGAAACTTAGAGAGGCCTTTACCATTTTTACATCTTTATCAACCTTATGGTATGTGCTAACAACACTGTGAAAGTGGTGGGCATTACTTGTGCACTATTTTGCCATTGTGCATTTAAATGCTCAGTGGATATCAACAGTTATTAAGTTGCAACCTGCTATCCAAGCTAAAATTATATTACATCAGATACACTTTGATGGAATATTTGATAATGTTACTTCAGAAGCCAATAATATCTCTGTAGTCTGAAACCTAATCATGTGGCCCTGTAAGAGTTTATGTTCAGAAACAGCTGAATTCTCTGCATATGTAAGATGAGTGTGTCACATACATTCTAAGTGCCTTTGTTTAACTGTATAAATAATTTCAGTGATGTATGTGGTGCCATGGGTTACTGCAGGGACAATGTATTTAAAAAGAAGGAAAAATCATTGTATCTGTTAAATTTATATACACAACCTGGAACCTCATCTTCTTCTCACTGCTGATCTTCCAATTAACTTCATTCCTTTGATGATAGTATATTCTAGTTGTCAGATGGTTTATGATTGCCCAAAAACTTTGTTCTTAATTTCAGAAACCTAAACTTTGAATAACAAGCCAGTAAACAAAGCAAACACCTTTCTTTTATTAATTCATTGTCGACAATTGAACATCCTTTTACTAATTCATCATAAACTCTTGTACAAAAGGACTTTTCTTCATTAATGATCAACCACAGCAAGGGAAATGAAATGCATTTATTTAAAGGTAGAAATATGTTACTAAAAATACATCTTTATAATGACTTAATGTTGTTTGTTAGTTGACAGGCTTACAGACTGACTGTACACTCTGCAAAACTGCTGTTGTATGTACTCATTGTTGTTGCACATGCAGGGGCGTAGCTACTATGGGGCTAGGCGGTGCAATGCACTGGGGCCCCTAGGCTCAGGGGGCCCACAAGCATAACTCTGGGAGGCCCCCAAACGCAGTTCAGAGGCCCACGAGCCTTCATGGCAAACTGACGACCCCATCCTCAGCTCAGGGGGCTCTTACCAGCAACACAAAGCAAAAAAAGGTCGCCCATCTGGCCTGAGGGCCCAAAATAAATTTTTTGCACCGGGGCCCTTGTTGACCTAGCTACGTTACTGTGCACATGTGATGTATTTGTCATAATTGAACAATTCAAAAATATATTTGAGAGGTTTGACAATACATTAAAGCAGGAAGTAACAAAAATATTAACTCTTCCAATTGTAAATCTTGATTAACACAATATTGACGTGACTTTAAACATTAATGGAGTTTATTAGACACATTTTAGAAACACTTTTGTAAAATGAATAGCAACATTGCCACTGTGCTTTCAGAGGGCCATAGTGACATACATACTATTGTAATTATGTTGCTGAAGTACTTATTGTAGATGTTGGCTCCAGAAATGAAGTTATCAGAAACCATCTTGTTCCTATGTTCTTAAAACTTGTCAATTCTTAAGTGGTGGTGTGGTGACTGGGAACATTCAGTTGCAATGAATGGATTTCCAGTAAATAAATACATATTTTTAGCCCAGATTGTGACAAATGAGTTTACAAAAAAATAGTTGGTGACCCTCTGCTTCAATTTCAGCTACAAATTTTAGAATGAATGCTATTATTTTGGCTGATGAATTACTGCAGTGTACTGATCACATGTAGCCAAACCACAATATCATCCCCACATTACAAAAGAAGCAGTAAAATTTAAGTGTGGTCACATTTTTATAGTACTTTTTTTTTATAGAAATTGGTTACTTCTGGGGAAACAGAAAATCCTGTATTCATCAATTAGTCTGCTTATAAAAATCATCTGCCCCTTAAAAAAAATCAAGTGGAAAAATTTACTTACAGAACAACATGAGTTTAAACAGGTTCACCATTAGAGCTTTGAAGAATCTTGAAAGGAGTTTTACAGTATCTTTCAGGGATCATGTCAGCACATAACAAATCCAGGTTTGTCGTGATTTTACTGTGCCAACCTGCAGACATTTTACTTTATTCATGAAGGTTGTGGAATTATGGATGTATTGTTTCCATTGGTCCACGCTTTGGTCTTGTCAAACCTGTAATGTGCTTTGCAAGTTTGTATTTTGGTGAACTACTTTATGACTGCAATATAGTCTTCATGGGTTTGCAGCCGTATATTTTCATAAAACGATGACAGCTTTTCGACAAAATTCCAATCATAGCTTGGTAGTCGACTGTGGCATGGCAGGAATGCCAAGTGACGCGCAAAGACGAAGAAGAAAAATGACATATGCCAGCAGATGGCCTATTTGCATCGTGGTTCTATAAGCGATCTACTCCCTTGCACTCCTGTTTTAGGATAATAGGCCCGTTTACACGTACGCGCCAAACTGGCGGTTTGGAACGGCGCTCCGGACTGCCGCGCCGGAGCGTGAGGTTGAAGCGTCGCTCCTGGAGCGTGCGACGAAAAATGGTCAACACTCCAGTCGCGCGCGCCAGGACTGCGGGTTGGAGCGTACGCGCCAAAAATGACCGTTATCCCGTGGCGCGTGGACTTTCCGCCGGGCTGGAAAGTTATGTAGACGGTCCAGCTTGCAACATTCGGTTTTCAGGTCGTTGTTGTTTTTGTTAGTTGTGCTTGTGTTTATAAGTATACTTAAAATATTCTCCAAAAGAAATGACATAAACTGAGCAATATGAACTGCTTAACATTTTTTTTTTTTTTTTTTTTTTTTTTTTTTTTTTTTTTTTTTATGGTACTGAAACAATTAAATAAACAAAGTGTATATGGACGGAAAGGTGGCATGAAACTAGAGATCTATGTAAACACATTCCTCTTTAGTGAGAGCAACGGGAAAATAAATGACCCAGATGATTTATAAAATTGTCTACGAAACGACAATTCCATATATAACTACATTTTAATAATACAGTAGAACTCCAACTATCCGAATCAATTGGGACCGGACCCCATTCATATAATTGGATTTTTTCCGAAAAAGAGTCTACTTTAATTAATTACTGTATGTATTTTGAAAATGAGAGAAAAACTATTTTTAAAGAAAAAGAGCTTTTAATTAATTAAATGAAAAGGCTAAACTTTTACATGTTAGGCGTACTTACACGCTCCTGTGGCAATTTCCTTATACACCCATCTTCCACCTTTCCTGCACCCACCTACATTTGCCCTCTACAAATTTTAACTTTAAATTCTTTCAACCTTTTTGGTAAATTGTTCATCATTTCCCTTTATAGCTTATTCCAATTCCTAACACCCTTACCTAAACAGGTGAAGTTAAAGTTAGTATCTCCACAAATATCAAAACAAGACACATTCATGAGGAAAAGCATAACTGCAGAGTAATGTTTGCCTCCTACTCTTCGTTTTTTGGCAACTGGAATATCCCTCCAAGATTTGAAATTGCTTGCATATATTTTTCTCAGTTCTTTTCGTATTGCCGCCGAGTTTCTTGAATCCTTCCAGTGACGAAATATTTGTTTTCACTTTCACATACATTTGCCCTGCTGAATTCTACTAACTAATCATATTTACGATTTTTAAATTTTTATTTTTGTAGTCTTTTGATTTAACCTTCCACAAACATAGAAAATTCTTATAAAGTTCTATAAATCCTTCCAAATTATCTCTTGACCACATTTTTCAAGATTTAAATTTTTATCTGTTAAAGCAGGGTACAGTTAAATAAAGTCACCCAGAAATTCGAACCAATAACGAACTTGTACTGACGCATCAAGACTGCAGATCGACAATGCACGTGTAAACACAAAGCCCCGTTAGGCCTGTGTGCCAGATGTGCGCATTGGGAACGCGCGCCAGGCCTCTTTGACCACCGAACATTTACACGTAAAGGATTGATGCGCGCGCCTGGAGTGTACGCTCCAAAACCGTCGGAAAAACCGTGCGTGTAAACGGGCCAAATGGCAATTGTCCTGGTAATCGCTTCTGGATGGATTCTCAACCATGCTGCGCTGCCACCTGTTGCGCCATCTTCAGCTACTACCTGTTCCTCGATGCGATGGTTTGATGGCCTAACAACTACCTCTGGACGGGGTCTTGACTGTCAACAATGTCCAAATTGTGTTTTGCCCTGATTGGGCAATTCCGCAACCATGAGTAGACAACTCCAGCTCGACATTGCTGATGTCCAGCAATTTCACAGCGATTTTGCAGATTCTCAATAGCAAGATACGTTTACCTGATGAAGACAACAAAGGACATTGTCAAAACGTTGTCATCGTTTGATGAAAATGTCTGGTCAGAAAAACTCTGTTCACAACATGTGTCCAATATCTAGCTATGTCACTCACATGATGACATTTTTAAGTGCTAGTAGGTGCCAGTGATAGATAGGAAAGGAAGGGGATGATCGTGACTGCTAGATGATATGAGACATATGAACAAGGATAAAGTGAAGAACTATTGCTTGTATTTACTGTACTAGAGAAGAAATGTTTGCTGGAAGCAATTAAGGTGGAAGGAAAAGAGGAGATGATTGATTTTATTTAGTTGAGGAATAAATGCGATTAAATTTAAGATAACAGACCACTTGCGGAGGTATCTTGAGGTATGAGTGCTTTTTTATCCAATACCACATTCCTGATGCTGTAGAACACTCACTGTTAGCTGGGGGTGGCCAAAAGACAATGTTAAAACTTTAAAAATGTTAGTTGACTTTATACCTCTTCTACCTACAGTATTTTGATAACACAGTTGCCACACTCTTGTTACACTCCAAACATGAAGGGTAAAGTCAAAATATGCTCATGGTACACAATTTTTGAAGCTATGTTTTATATTCTTTCGCAAGTCATTCTTCAATAATCTCGGTACCAGAATTTAGATAAGGCAATCACACTACATTTTTCACCGAAAGTGGTGGTGTAACAGCTAGCGTTCTGGCCTCGCATTCGGGAGGACGGCGGTTCGAATCCCCGTCCGGGCATCCAGATTTGGGTTTTCCATGGTTTCCCAAATCGCTCCAGGCAAATGCCGGGATGCTTCCTTAAAAAGACCATGGCCAAATTCCTTCCCATTCCTTGCCCCCTTATCCTTTCCCGTCTCTAAAGACTTCGCTGTTAGAGAGACGTTAAGCAGATAAAAAAAAAAAACACACACACACTACATTTCCTCTGAAGATTTACAGGTAAAGTGCACTCATGAGAGAAAGAAGACAGACTCCCATCTATCCCATTACTCAGATATAAGTTTAACTACAACATGATTAAGCTATACTACCACCATGTGGAGCCATTTGCTCAAGAGCTGCCGGAAGAGTGACCACAAAACCACTATTGCTGTCCACAACTTGCCAAGTCCATTGGTTTTGTGACGTCAGCAAAACATTTAAAAAATTAATATCTTCAAAAGTACTGAATAGTTTTAGCTTGTATTAATATATGGGCTTCTTAGTTTCTTATTCTATCTTTTTCAACTTAGTTCGATCCTCAAAAAGGCCTCTACTAAATTAATTCTAAATCCTCTTACCTCATCAGTCTTGGCACACTTTCTCAATAATTCTGACAATACATTTTAGGAAAATTCATTTATCTTGCAAACACCTTGAACTTTCTACAGAAACCAATACCTTATTTTAACCTTGATTAAATTGATGTACTTATTGTAGTTGCATGGCCACGAGAAATATATTTGTTTTTCAATTTTGTTCAGTGTATTGATCTGATAGGTGTTAAACTATTTTGTGTGTGTGCGTGTGTGGTAAGATATTTTGTGTGTCAAAGTGTTGTTATATATATATATATATATATTAAACATTGGATAGGATACCGAGCGTGGTGGTGTAACGGATAGCGTTCTGGCCTCGCATTTGGGAGGACGGCGGTTCGAATCCCCGTCTGGGCATCCAGATTTGGGTTTTCCATGGTTTCCCCAAATCACTCCAGGTGTATGCCAGGATGCTTCCTTCAAAAAAGGCCATGGCCGAATTCCTTCCCATTCCTTGCCCCCATCCTTTCCCGTCTCTAAAGACCACGTTGTTAAAAAGGGACGTTAAACTGTAAAAAAAAAAAAAAAAAAAAAAAAAAAAAAATTGGATAGGATAAAAAACCACCGCTTACCAAAGAAGGGGATTCCAGCGGCATTGGTACATGAAAAAGAAAAAACACGAACACACAAAGAATAAAATTTTCGAGCATGGCTCTTCCTCCAGTAGAAGTGAGATGGCTGCACGCAAGAGCTTTATTTGTTGCAAACTCATAGCATTGTCAAATCCTACGACTGCCTAACAGGCTTTAATGTAGTCAGTGTCTGTTAGAGGGAGCAATTTTCATTTTGGAGATAGACGGAAGTAAGAAGAAAATGTGGCAATTGGGTTGTGCTGCGAGACCCTTTAGTGTACAGTGCTGAGTCATGAATCCAGAGAGATCTGAAGTATTTTGTGCAGATCATAATCTATCCTTATGGGAGTGTGGTGACATTAAACCTGTCTAAAATGTGAGAAATTGTGAGCAACACAGACAACTATTTAATGTCGTAAGTATGTGATAAGAGTGACTATTGTTAAGCTGCACATGTGGTGCTACCGTATTTAGATTCACTTTCACCAAATATCTAGCAATATTTTTTCACAAACCTTAATTTTTTTTAAAAAATATTATCTTTTATTATCTTTCATTCCCTCTGCTGAAGGCAGAGGGCGGGCCGGCGTAGAACGTGAGTTCTTTTCAGCCAAAAGGTTTACATTTTATTTTGATTTTCTTTATTTGAAACATTTTCATACAACTAACTTTAAACTTAAATTCTTAAATTGGAGTTACAGGTTATTTACAAATTCTTACAATTAATCTACTTATTTTATATTTTTGTTTAGTATTTTCTAATATTTACATTTCTGTTTTATCTAATATTTACATCTATTATTTGGCATCAGGCAGCTTTTAAGGCTGACAGTTTTAAGTGGTTTCATCTTTAATTAGTTATTATCTGCATCTGTTCTGGGTCTTTCGTCAAGATGTGTTGGAAGTTGTTCGTCTTGCGTCAGTTCATTTTCCTGTTCGTTTGTCGCGGGGAAGGTGTTTTCCATATTAAGGGCAATTGTTCTTGGTGGGTATAGGTATTTATGTTTCGGTTTAGTGGCTGTCCGTAGTTTTTTTTGGTCATAATGTCTCTCATGTCCTCTCTATGCGTCATTAGTCTGTACCCATATTTGGCTCTTATCGTCGCCAGTCTCGTCTGTAGTGGAGTAATATTGGAAAGGTGGTAAACGTGTTCAGATGGGGTCCGGTAGTGCAGTTTTAGGATGCTTCTAAGCAGTCGTCTTTCCGTAGCAAATAGTCTTTTGGCCGTGGGTTCGTTTATGCTTGCAAAATGTACTGCTGCATACTCTATTATTGGTCGAATGTAAGTCTTGTATGTATGAATAGCTGTTTCGTTGCTGCATCCGTAAAAGCGTCCTTGTACTAGTCATATTAGGTTATGTCTTTTACGTATTCTGTTTAGTCTCTCTCTAACATGCGTCTTCCAGTTGAGGTACTTGTCAATGTGGACACCAAGGTACTTTGCGCAGTCAGAAAGTCTTAGTTGTATGTCATCTTGTTTTTGTTTGCGTTTCTGGGTTAAGTTTCAGTGTCTGAACAGCATTGTCTGCGTTTTGGTCGGATTCGGCTTTATCCTCCATTTTCTCATCCAGTTTTGCAGTTTGTCTAAGTATTGCGTCGCTCGTCTGTTTGCTGTTTTTGTATTTGGAGCTGAGCACCAGTAGGCAGTATCGTCTGCATATGCTTCAACCGCCTCGTCCTGTCTGTCAGCTGCTGGGGTGTCGAAGTCTATTTGATGAACAGCAGGGTGGAGGGGATCCCACCCTGCGGTACTCCGGCTTCCGGTGTGAATGGGTCAGACGAGGCGTCATTGCAGTAAACCTTGCATTGTCGTGTGTCAAGCTGGTTTTTAATAATTCAAACAAGTTTAATTGGTATAACCGAGCGTGGTGGTGTAACGGATAGCGTTCTGGCCTCGCATTCGGGAGGACGGCGGTTCGAATCCCCGTCCGGGCATCCAGATTTGGGTTTTCCATGGTTTCCCCAAATCACTCCAGGTGAATGCCGGGATGCTTCCTTCAAAAAGGCCATGGCCGAATTCCTTCCCATTCCTTGCCCCCATCCTTTCCCGTCTCTAAAGACCACGTTGTTATAAAGGGACGTTAAACTGTAAAAAAAAAAAAAATTAATTGGTATACCCATTTCGTTTAGTTTCAACAGTAGTCCATCATGCCAGGTTTTGTCAAATGCCCGTTCAATGTCAAGGAATACAGCAAGAGTGCAGTGTCCTCTGTTGTTGCTTCTGGTCACGTGTGCAGTAAGTTTGAGTAGTGGGTCATTTGTTGAGTGATGTCTCCTGAAACCTGATTGTTTGTTGGGGATTAAAGCATTTTTTTCAGCGTATTTCATAAGTCTGTCCATAATTATTCTGTCAAAAATCTTTCCAAAAACGTTTTGGAGTGAAATGGGTCTGTAGGAGTTTGGGTCTGTAGTTGGCTTGCAGGGGTTAGGTATCATAATTAATTTTTGTCTTTGTCCAGGCAGGTGGTATTTTCTCTTTTGTCAGGCAGTAGTTAAAAAGTAGATTCAGTATGGGAATTAAAATGTCCAAGGGGCTTTTTCTTATATGCATTGTAGTTATTCCATCTGGTCCTGGAGCAGAATTTCGACCGGTGCATATGGCAGACAGAACTTCCATCTCAGTGATGGATTTTATTAATTCAGCTTCTTTCTCGGTGGGTACTGTCATGGAATTTAGAGTTATGGTTAGTTGAGTTTCGACTACTTGCCGAAAGTCTTCGTCAAAAAGTTCATCTTCGGGGAAGGCGTGTACATTTTCCAATGTGTGTCTGAAGTCTTCCGCTTTCAGTCTGTCGTCAGTTATTGGCGTATGGTCTATCACTAGAGTAGTTGGTCTGGGTTGCTTCTGTCCAGTTAGCGTTTTGAATTTGTCCCAGAATTTGCGTCCTTCCCTGTAGTTTAGTTGTCTGCACGTGTTGTCTCACGTCGTCTGTCTGTGCTCTGAAATTATTTGTCGTGCCTGATTGTTTAGTCTGTTGCATGTTGGTCTAAGATCATTGTTGCCAGTCCTTTTGATTTCTCGGTAAAGTCGTCTTTTTTGCTTGATTAAGGTAAGTGCCTCGCTTGGTATTGTCAGTTTCCAGTTCCTAATTGTTTTGGTGGGTATAGATTGCTCTATGGCTTCTTGTATCGTATCTTCCAACAGTTTGCTTATGTTGTCCATGTCTTGGTTATCCGTAATCGTATGCGGTGCTTTTAGTCTTGTAGTTATGATGTCTTTGTACTTTTCCCAGTCTGCATTTTTTGTGAGTCTAATTGTTCTGCTTTGAGGTGGAAGTCGTGGGCTGGGTGCGGCTGTTGTGTTGAAAATAATAGGGATATGATCACTAGTAATGCTGTCCTCCAATTTTTCAAAATTTATTTTGTCAGTAAGGTTGTTGCTGTACAGAATGTGGTCAGGTGTGGAGTATCCTTGGTGTCCTATAAAAGTCAGTCCTCCAGTTTGGAGTCTGCATATACTTTCTGTGGTCAGCATTTGGAAAAGCTGTTGTCCATTTACTGCTAGCTTTCCTTATGTTATGTAACATCGGGGTGGGGGGGGGGGGGGAGGAGTGAATAAACTACCATTGAACACCTAATGTGACCAAACTCATTCTTACTGGTTAATAACTTTTGAATCATTCCACATTCCCTTTAAACTCACCAGGAAAATATCTATTCACCTGGGTGCCATGAGCTATTCTTTCTTAATCTGTATATTTCAAGTGAAAAATAAAATGGGGATCATTAGTAAGTCATTTTCAGTTCCAGTAGTCCCTAAAAATGAGCTTGGTATCAAATTGCACATATTACTATTAAGAGCCTTCAAGTTTAACCATAGACCAGACTATAGCTTGTTAAAAGAAGAAAGTGAAAGTACATATGACTGTGTTTAATGAGAAATAACCAATTAATCATTCAGCTTAATAAATATTAATACTAGTAGGCAACATTGTGTTAGGACAGCATAAGTAAAACCACAACTTACGAAATAACAGACATGAGGAAATGACTGTATCCATGTATTATGAGGAATGCCTTAGAATTTTTTACAAATGATCACTAGATGGCACTATTGGTAGATGTTACATTTTAATGTTGTGAAAACATGGAAATTTCATGTGAACATTTTAAGATAGGCCCCACTCAAACAGAAGGCTTCGTTCAACTTTTTGTAATCATTTACTCATAGAAAAGACTATTTACAGTTGGTTTGTAGAATTTCATTGTGGTTGTGCTTCAATCAATGAGTTTCCTGAAGAATGACCAAAATCGGTTGTTGTTTCAATAACTTAGATCATAGGTGTCAAACTCAATTTTGCAGAGGGCCGTATATTAAATTTAGAATGTGTAGGCAGGCCAGATTCAAATAATTCTGTAGAGGAATCAAGTGAAGTCTAAAAGTTCTAAAAAACAGGATTCTTCTTTCTGTGTCACATTACGATCGTGGGCCGTATTGATAGGGCCCGGGGGCCGGATGCGGCCCACGGGCTGTATCTTTGACATGACTGACTTAGATGCTGTGTGCAACATGATTCCAGAGGATCAGCATGTGCCTTATCTCGAAATGCAGTCTTCCTTAAGCATATTGAACACTGCAGTACATTAATTTTTTGCATGAAAATTTTACTGTGAAAAATATATGTTCCGAATAATTTCCACATAATTTCACTGAAGCTTGAAAACTGGCTCATTTCAATTGGTGTGAGGAATTGCTGGGGAAAAAAAAAATCAGCTGAGAAAATACAAAATATGCATACAACATCATAACAAGAGATGAGACTTGGATATATTTGTACAAACTGGAAACAAAGCAACAATTAATTGGTTGGGTGTACCAAGATGAACCAAATCCAACAAAAGTGGTCCATTCACAAAGCTCTCCCAAAAAAAAATGATTGCTCATTATTTTGGTTATACCAGAAATGTCATGACCATTGCTTTAGAGGTTTGAGGAATAGTTAATGTTGAATGGTGTAAATCTTTTTTTGGCAGAACTCATTGATGCATTTAGGAAAAACAACAGAAAATGTCTACATCTACACACATACTCTGCAATCCACAAAATTGTGGGTGGCAGAGGGTCCTTTGCACCAAAACCAATATCTACTGTTTGTGTTACAATCCATAATGACATGATGAAAGGAGTTCATAAATGCATCAGTGTGGCACCTAATCTTCTCTTTCCATTCGTTGCTGCCAAATAGGTTGGTGGACAAATTTTTTCATCGCACCCGTTAATGAAAGTGAGTGTGTGCATGTTTACCAATACGTTCAAATGAAACCTATTTCATGTGTCTAACAGAGAATCTCAGCCCAGTCTACAAATCAATTCTGTGATGCTTTCATAAGGACTGTGGTAAGCAATCGTGAATCAAGCAGCTCTTCTCTTTCTTTTCTCTATGCTTTCAATCAACCCCTAATGAAATGTATCCCAAATGGTACAACAGTAGTTCAAATAAAGATGCATGAGAGTTTTGTACACTATCTTCTTTTACTGCATACTGGGTTTTCTTATCGATCAGGTGCAGCTAACAAATGAAAACGTCATTGTGGCATATGCCTTTCAGTTTATTAGACCATCATCAGTGCCCTAAAACAAAAATCTATCTCCTTTGTTTGTGCATTACAATTTTTCAAGACATGATCTATGAATTACATCCTAGAATTAGCTCTAACTATGAACAAATTAATATGCACATCATTTTTCATCACATCAATGTCAGAGTATTTGTCAGAGAAAACATCAAATTAATGTTTAATTACCTGCAGTCACCTGATTTATCACCTAATACTTCTTTTTTTCTCCGAATGTCAAACAAAGCTATTTTAATCACTTCAAGTAGCTGTTGGAGCTTTCCAGAACTATATTTTTTACTTATCAAAATTAGATTGGAAAAAATCTTTTGAGAACTGATTTGAAGCTATGCAAAATAAGGTAAATATTTTGAGAAACAATAAAATGATTTGTACCAATAAAAGTTTTCTGTCATTGTTTTTGTAAAAAAAATGTAAAGGGTACTGTCACATTAAGCTTCCCAACAGCAATATTTGGAATTATTAGTTTGTACTAAGTGATACTTTTAACAGATCAGAGATTCTTGGGTTTAGCAAACAAAATCCACATCACTGCTGAATTCACTTTAAAGTAATGCTGTAACTCAATGTATGTTGAATATTGAAGCATAAAGTTCTTATATTTTTAAATGTAAAAAATAAGGGCAATATTCATTTTGGTAGTACTTGCAGTTTTGGCTAAATAATTATCTAACAAGGAATACACATATCACGCCATTACAGAAAATTGTACACAGTAAAATTTAACCTGATAATTATGTTTATCTTTTAACAATACATAAACCAGATTAAATTTTTTTGTAACACTGGTTATTTTTTCTATCAAATGTATTAAGGCTGAAAGGCCAGGCATGTGTGTTTTGCTACTAAAGTGTTCAAGGGAGCGAGATATTTTTTTTTGGTATGGGTGTCAGGGATTGGAACATATTACAACGTGAAGTGATGAATAATTACCAAAAACACTTAAGAAATTTAAAATTAAAATTTGTAAATCAGAAAAGGTGAAGGGGGGAGGAATCTAACTCTCCAATTATAAAAGAAATTTTTTAAACATAAAATAAAAAGGGGTAATTAGATTACAAGGGGAATAGCAACCAGAGCGCTAGCTCCATCGAAGATTCAATTAATAATAATAAGATGGGATAATATTATCATTTAAGAGGCTGTAACTGCTATTGTGAACAGTTTGTAGAGAACACAGTTTAATAAGCGTCCATCGTTGCGACACCATCCATTAGATCTGCAAGCTAGCTCCTCTTGGGGTCATTTATAGTATCAGACACATTCCACACAGCACAGGAATGTCACAGCCTGAAAATTATAGGAATTAAAATCATCATTTAGAATTTTTCATCAGTGCTGTTTATAATTATGAGTTGGGCATTTTCATTCTATGAGTGGCTGTGTCAAACGCAAGGCTTGCGGGAGCACAGCCACTTACTTCTATTAACTTGACATGGGTTTTAACGTGAAATATTGTATTTTCTGTGTTTTTGTTGTGAGTATTTTATCTGTCCTTTCTATATATGTACAGTATAATTGGTTACATTTTATGGAAATGGGATTTGATAGCAATTTTTTGAGCTATATTATTCATGAGTAAGGGAAGTGTTTGCAGAAATATGTAAACCTAGTGTTTGATTTCCCCTGAATGTAAGCTGCCTGCTGTGAAAATTCATGGCATCCTTCTCTTAATGTGAGATATAGTTAAGTTTGTGTTTAATTTTTGTTTTTTAACTACTTTATGTCTCTCAACAGCGAGGTCTTTAGAGACGGGTTGTGTTTAAACTATCTAATGGTCAGTGAGTTATTACATAAATTCAAAAATGTGTGCCATTAATATAAATAGATCCAGTTCAGCTTTGAATTTGTGCAGCACATTAAGGAAATAAATATGAAGGTGGCTCTTGTCAAATAATTTTTAGGAAGGAGGCAGTCAATAAAATGATCTATTAATACAGATCACTTTACACCAGAAGCTGACTAGCAGATTGTGAATTATTGCTTTGAAATACAATCTGTCAGGCTAGTTATAAATAAAGGATTATATATGGATCAAAACTGCTTGATCCATCTTACAGTGCTACAATCACTGCACTGGGCACCACTTGATAACAGACCATTGGTTGTGTAGCAAGTAAACACAGTGAATCTCATGTGGTCGCACCCGTCGAGTGGGTGTGCATACGTTATGAACATTGCTGTCTGTATTGCTTATTTTCCTTAATTTGGCAGGGAGATGAGGTAAATAATGTGAGCATTAATTGCCCCTGGAATACATGAGGACAAGATGACATTCATGTGCACTCATTGTACTACTCAAGTGCTTGTCATCTCTTTAAAATGCTTGAAGCTGATTCTTATAAACAACATCTTAAAACATCAACTGGCTTCTGGCTGTTACACTTTCTTGCCAAAATGCAATATGAAATAATATTATTAAAAAAATCTTATGTTCATTGCTGTTTAAACAATCTTATGTACATTGCTGTTATTTCTTTTACATGATGCTAAGTGTGTTAATAAATATCTTAAATGATAACTTTAGATTGTTTTGTTTTTAATACTTAGTATTTTGAAATTTTTATAGGCCACCATAGTGATATTCCTGCTGACATTTTTATTTGGACATGGTATATGGAATTTTTCACTGCCATATGACATTTCTGCAGGCCAAATGTTTGAACTTACATTTTACATTTGTGCTCTTCTTTCAAATCTTCCTGTTTGTCTCTGGAATGTCTACAGGTGAGCTGAGTTAATATTTATAATACCGCTAATTAAACTTTTTGCACATGAATTGTATTTTTTTACTTGTTTGTGGATAATGAATTATTTAAATATACACCATTTTCTGTTTTATTGATAGCATACTGCTGTGAAATTATTATGGTAAAGGAACATTGAAGTCATTATATGCTAAAACCCTTCCTCAGGCAGGGGAGAGAAATATGAAGTAGTTTTGATGGAATTTGTGTATAACTGTCAAACAATCAAAGATCTTCTGAAGGAAACAGATTCCTTTGTGCAGTCATTTAATTGCATAGGACATATTTTTTTACTGCAATTATATTATTTCATATAGGAATATGGCTTTAATTAAAATGGTGCTTTTTTTTAATTTAATTGAAGCAGAATGCCTGCTGTGGTGGCAATTTCCCTACATACACATTTTTTCCGTTATTAATTTTTATCTTAAATTCTTTGTGTATAATGTCTCCATCCACCTACTATTGCTCTTTACGAATTTTTTCACTTTTTCTTGGTAATTTATTCCAATTCCCAAGTCCCTTAGCCACAAATAAAATTTAACCAATACCTTATGCCTCAACTTGAGTGCCTGCTTATGGTCATAGTTATCTCTTTCCTTTAATGCACTACTACAAATTTTTCTATCAATATGCCTCCAAGCCGCAACACCAATATACACCTTCTCTTCACTCTCCTCCTGTCTTCCAATGAATCTCAGTGCAGTTCCTTTATTATGACATAAGTTACTGATTGTGTTCTGCAGCAATTTCCACAAGCAAAACAGCTGCCCTCATTTGTACTAACTCAAATTCCTGTATTTAATACCCAAAATGTGGGTGCAATACTACAACACCCTATTCAAGCAATAGTCTGACCAAGATTTTGTAACCCAGTTTCTTCATGCAAGAGCAGAGACTTTCCCAATGCATGATTGCAATGAAATTGTCATGGATGCATCACTGGATTGCATTCTGTCTTCCTCAGGTGTGAAACCATCTGTACTGGTCTGCTTCTCTGGTATATTCCATCTCCCGTCATTACCATCTGTAAAAAGTGAAGATTTTGAAACCTCTTCTTACCACCCACCCAGTGTATTGTGCACAGCTGAGTTTATTGTCAGAGATTACACCAAGATTTTTAGTTTTCAGGACTTCAACAAGCAATTATTTCTCAACCCTATAATTATAAATAGCCTTTAGATTATTTTTTTAAATCTGTGTATCTGATAAGCCGATTCTTTGATTTATCTTAATTTGATGTTTATCTACCCAGCTAGATTTCCTGTACAGATAACCCTGCAGCTGTGGTTTTCTTCTGTGCTGAGCCTATTATTTACCATTATGTCATTTGCAAACAACCTAACTTAATCTAAATGTATTTAGCACACTAACTGAGAATCACATGAATATCCACGCTTAAAGTCATGTTACCAACTTGCAAACCAGTTTCTTTCCATACAAACATTTTTTATGTGGTTGCATACCAATCTCTCCATGAATTTTCCTGCCATTGATGTCAAACTAATTGGCCTGCAATTTTAAATCCCATCCTTATGTACCAGTAATACTATCACTCTTTTCTATTCCTCTGGCAAGCAGCAAGTCTGCAGACTCAGTATAAATAACTGTTCAGGGCTAGGTCACTGGTGTATTCTGCTACCTTTAATACATCTTTAGTAATATTATTTAATCCAGCCCCTTTATCTTTTTCAGCTTTCTTTGTTCCTTCACAATTTCCTTGGGACATATTTCAAATTTTGTAATGTGCAGACTTCTGCTTGTAATAGGAAGCTCTGGCTCTGATTTATATAATTATGGATGATTGCCTTTAATGACCTTATTAAACCAGTCACTTAATTTCCCCCCTTTTTCATTTTTTAAAAACTTTTTCTTCTTCCCCCTTATCTATTATTGTCTGAATCTCTTTCCACTCAATTTCCTTACATAGGGATAGAAATTTCTATGTGCATCATTGGTCCCATTGCACCCATAGTGTTCTTCATGAAGTCATCTTTACCGTACCTCTTTGATGCTATTAGTTCCTTGTGTAGTTATTTCAAGTGTTCCATCCACCTTCTCTTCCTACAAGCCTCTTTAACCTTCTAACTTCCCTCTGTAGGTTCTGTAATTCTCTTTATTTTGTGTTTTGGAACCGATTATTTCCCCATTCATATTATCTCCTTAAACTGTTCTAGCTTCACTTCCTTTGTACTCATATCTTCCTTCCACATACCAAATCACTCCCTGAAATATCTTTGCAGTTAAATTAAATGCTTGAAATTTTTAATGAAGTGTGGACTTTTGATAGTTTACCTTCGGTTTTTACCGAAGGAGTAATAATTTTGGTCCCAAAGGCTTCTGGAACGCACGAAATTCAGAAAGTAAGACCTATACCTCTATTAAATACTGATTGTAAAATTATTGTGTGCATCCTCAAAAGAAGAATAGCAAAGCTATTACCAAAATTCCTGGGATCATACCAATCAGGTATTTCGGAGTGAGGAATTACATATGCCACTATGGAATATAGAGATGTAATTTGTTTATCAGCACGAAAGTCTATGCATAGATTTTGATAAGACCTATGATTGAGTTGACAATCATTATCTACTTAGAACCATCACAAAAAGTAAGTTAGGACAAGTGTAAGCGAAAACTATCAGAAACTTATATTGAATGTCACTTCAATGATTATAGTTAATGGAGAGATATTACAAAGTTTTCACATGCACCAAGTGGTGAGGCAAGGATGCCCAATTTCTACGGTGCTCATCACATTTTAGACCCTCTATTACTTAAAATTCAAACACTACCAGTAACATCATTTTCAATGGCAAGCATTACACTTGCCATGCCTTTGCAATGATTTAGGCATCTACATCACAAGGGACAAAGATGTAGATACTATCAGACGTCACTTAAAAACATTCAGAAATGCAAGTGGAGCATTAATATTAATAAATCTGGTCTCCTAACATATTGGGCTAGGGTTCCAAAGTAACATGACTGTGCATGGAATAATGCAAATAAATAAACACAAATCTGGCTTGAAGCTGACCCTCACAAAATGAGTACAAATAATTGGCACCAGGTTTTAAATACCTTTGGGGAACTCTCCAAGTGCACAAAAGTAATCTGATAAACATAATTCAAAAGCAACTTTAGTTACATTATCGATATTCGGCAAAATAAATTACATAACTCAGATTCTTCCTGCCCCCCAAAACCATAACACAAAACATACAATGAGCAATCTCATTGTTTCTATGCCAAAGGTGACCTTTCTAAAGTTAACTTTCAGACGTTAAAATTACCAAACAGCAGCCGAGGATTGAATATAATTAACACCAACATCAAATGCAAAGCACTATTTCTACAAGCGATGAACAAAATTATGATGGCCAAAGGACAATCTCACATCTCAACTAGTAAAAACATATAGACCCGCAAGTACAGAGGGTTCATATATGGATCGACAACATCGATAAAAACTTGCAACATATCAGGGATAATTTTCTAGAAATTTGTTACATAACAGCAGCGCAATGCATTAACACCCACAAACAACAAAAGAATTCTACAAAATCTAATGAATATTGGTCTACACAACAAGATAGAAACAAAATATGCAGATACTGATTACGGGATTGTATGGTCAAATATTTTTAACAACAACTTGCCTTCAGAAATACAAGCACTATGGTATAAAGTGGTTAATGAGACTGTTTCAACAAATGTGAAATTATTCCGAATACGCTTCAAAGTAACCGATAGATGTGAATTTTACAGAAATGTCGACTCACTTCTAAATCGTTTTCAGTGTGGTGATGGATACCAAATATGGATATGGACAAAGCATTCTATGGCAGCCCTTTTACAAGTATCACCAATGAATGTAACCAGCACCTCAGGAAAAACACAACTCTTGCATTTGGATACTAGGCCAAAACATGTTCTACCATCCTACAGAACAAGCAAAGAATTTAGAAGATTACTTGTTCAAAATGAAAATGAAGAGTGGACCATGAAAAAATCAACAAAATACAAAGAAAAGGATGGAGTCTTAAGAATGCGAGTCCAGTGTCTTTGACTTATATTAGTTAGTTTTCTAATGAATATCATTTAATTTCATGTAATATAAATGTATCACATTTTTTTAATTAAAAAAAATACCGTCACATGCAGTCTCTAACCTAAAAAAAAAGCAGTCATGACGTTATCTGACTGGAAGTGGGCTTCCTCATAGCCTTAAACTAGCAACTCAGAAGGTACCCACTTACCCCTTCTATTGATTGTAGGGCAACACTTAGTGCACTGATCTTTTTTCCCCCGTGTTGTCAGTCACATGCCTGGTTTTGTTAGTCCAATCCTATCTTGCACTAATCTCATCATCTCAACATGCCCTTACAACCTGCATCTTCATTTGTCTATTTTCATACCTGTATATTTCTAATCTCTGTCTGTCTCTACAGTTCTTACCTTCTTACCCTCCACTAACAAAATAACCAATCCTGCACATCTCCAAATGTGACCTACCATCCTGTCTTCTTTCTGCAAGGACTCTTCCCCAAACGTCTTTCCTCAGCCATCACTTCCAAAAACATTCATTTTCATACTTTATCTGCCCCACTTAATTTTCTGCATCCTTCTGTAACACCACATTTCAAATGCTTAAATTTTCATTTTTTCTGATATTCCTAAAGTTCATGCTTCACTACCCATAATTCGCTGTGCTCAACATGTAATGTTTTATAAAAGTTATATAAGAAACGAAGTCTTTCTCGGCGTTGAGAATGTATAAACTGCTCTCGGGTGACTAGCCGAGTCAAGAGTGGCGTTGTCACACGATATTTTCGGCGACTATATTCATTGCCGCCATCTTATGGTGAAGTCACTTACTTCTCCTGTCGCATCTGATCCTATTTTTATATTTAATTTACTATTATTGCTATGATTTCTGCTATATTTTTGGTTTATATTTAGTCCAAAATCTTCCTTCAGTATTTTGTTCATGCCATTCACAATATCCTCTGCTAACATAACAATGTCATCAGCAAATCATAGCATACTGATTTTTTTCTCCTTGAACATTTATGCTACCTTCAATTTTTCTTTTACTTTTTATTGCTTCCTCTAGTTGGATATTAATTGGGATAGACTACAATTTTGTCTCGCGCCCTTTATAAATGATGTATGGTTCCCATTATTATCTACTTTTACTATAGTCACTTGTCTTATATATAAAAATCAATGTTTGTTCGTCTTCTATGCATTCCTATACCATTTATAAGATTGCAATGAAACTTTCGAGAGTTTTCGAGTGTGCGTCTGTGAAGGTTCCTGTGAAAAAAAAAAAATCCAAAAAGTTATCCCCTATTCCCCATAACACCCCATTATTTAGGCAAAACCACATTTTTTATCCAATTTAGATAGGAATTTGTACACCTATACTTTAAAACAAACATAAAAATACTGCCTACATACGGTTTCCGAATATTAATCCCCTCGCCCCCTTCCCACCCCCATAATTTTTTCACCCCATAATTTAGGCAATACCACATTTTTTATCCGATTTCGATAGGAATTTGTACACTTATACTTTAAAACAGACAGTAAAATACTGCCTATGTATGGTTTCCGAATATTCATCCCTCTCCCCCTTTCCAACCCCATTACGTTTTTACCCCATAATTTAGGCAAACCACATTTTTTATCCGATTTAGATAAGAATTTGTACACTTATACTTTAAAACAAACAGAAAAATACTGCCTACGTTTGGTTTCCGAAATATTCATCCCCTCTCCCCCTTTCCCAACCCCATTACATTTTTACCCCATAATTTAGGCAAACCACATTTTTTTATCCGATTTAGATAAGAATTTGTACACTTATACTTTAAAAAAGAGAGAGAGAAATACTGTACACATTAATTTCACAAAAACCCAATCCCTCTCCTCTCTTTCCACCACCTTAATTACCCCCTCTTCCCCATAACACCCCATAATTTAAACAAACCCGCAAACCGTTCGTCCAATTATGGCGAAGCTATGGTGAATTGTCGAGGGGATGTCAAAAATGGTTCTTGTCAAAAAACAAATATTTAAAAACCCACCCCTCTTCCCCATAATGTAGCTCGACGAGACAAATCAAAAACAAATGATACATTTTCTTGATATCTAGCTTAGTTCTTGACATATTGTATGTCAAAAGTGAGGAGGTTAATAATTCCCAAATATTCGCGGTGCAAATTACCTATACATGTTTTACTTTCTCCTATTGAATGTTATTATGGTTGAAATACAGCCTGGGCCAGAAGAAACGTCACCAAAAGTACATGGAGTAATAGACTACCTATAACTGATTTTTAACATGCTAAAACTCGAAAACAAAGCGAGATATCAAAAATTATATTATTTATTTTCGATTTATTTAGTCGAGTTCTACAAGAATTCATAATCAAATTGTATTTTGTGATGTTTTGATGATGATGTGAAGTTAGGTTAAGTTAGTAGAGGATTACTGGAGATCGCGATTCCTCAAGGAATAGGCGTCTTAATACTGCAGCATTTAAATGCTAGACAATGTTAGAAATACTTTTCCAAGTATATTTAATGATGTCTTGCTGGCCCTGGCTGTATTAGAACCTAATTTCTGCCTGAAAAATTTGGTCCAGGCTGTATTAGAATTAAATTATTGCTTGAAAATGTTACGTCTTGCCACTGACAACAGCAGTATTATGACATCATTTAAATATTTTGTCTACATTGTAAGTTATTAATAGTAAATGTTTACTACATCGAAGTGGTATTCACAGAATGAAACAACTGAATTATCCACTATATCATGATTTCTGCGAGCAAGTTGTAATCAGTTTTTACGTAATATATACAGGGAATTTCATTTATGACGCGTCCCTATCTTTATTGACGTATTTCTGTGCTCTGGCACTGCACACCATTTGTAACTAAGTTTATTTTAAGAAATACGTTCTTAAAAAATAACATAAATAGATTAGCGCTATCTACTCAACAGATAACTTTGACTTGCATCTTTGGATACATTGGTGTGACATGTGAAAGCCTGTTCACGGCAAATTTAAATGACTTATCTTTGTTTGTAATTTTCTGTAGAAATATCTAACAGAATTAAATGAAAGTACTTTTTGCGGGTTCCTTCAACATGATTATATAAACTGATATTGTTTTCAGAAATTAATGAAATAGCCTACTGCGTGTACCAGAATCAGTTCAACTATAGCTTCTCAAACAAGTGAGGAACCAGAAGCAAGACGTTCAAGTGTTAAACTATATACATTAGTTACGAATACTGTTGTTTTGTTCGCAATTGTTGTTGCATTATCTAATTGGAAGATCTACCAGCGGAGCACGAAACAAAAACCGATTACGTGCATATCAAACAAGCAAGGAACGACAAGAAAGCAACGTAGCAGATCGTTTACTAGTTGCTCAGTCGCGTGCATCAGAATCTGAAGAGCAACGAACTGCAAGAGTGGTAGCAGAACGTGTACGAGCTGCTCAGTCGCGTGCCTTGGAATCGGAAGAGCAACGAACTGCAAGAGTGGTAGCAGAACGTGTACGAGCTGCTCGATCGCGTGCCTTGGAATCGGAAGAGCAACGAACAGCAAGGGTGGAAGCAGAACGTGTACGAGCTGCTCGAACTCGACGAACCGTGCATTTTGACTTGAATCTTGCTGCGTTCCAGTATAATGTTAACTATGATTACAGTCTACATCCAAGTGTACAAATCGGTAAAATGGATAACCTTGTGTGGACATTGCGGTGCACAAAGTTCAACAATGAAACACCTGGAATGTGCTGCCGAATGGCAAAGTTAGACTTCCGACTTTGCATCCACCGCCCGAACCACTGTTCTCATTGCTTTGGGAAACTCTATCGATTCTAAGCACTTTTTACAAAACATTCGCAAATATAATTCGGCTTTTCAAATGACATCCTTTGGAGCCGATAAAATATTCCAAGACCAATATTTGCCAACTTTCAAAATTCAAGGACAAATATATCATCGCATAGGATCACTTCTACCAGTGCCCGATGCTGAACATAAATTTTACAAATATACTTCATGGGTGACGATGATTTGCAAGTTGATCAGCGATGCAATATGATTCCAGGCACAAACGGCATATTATATCAACTTTGCAAACTCTTCTGCACCAACACAACGCCCTTATAAAATTGTTCAAAACTTCAATTGATAACTTGCCGGCGGATAACTACGCAATCCATATAAGAGCCGACAAAACACCAATCGGACAGCATGCCAGACGTTACAATGCACCTACCATCAATGAAGTAGCGATTGTTATAGTTGGAGAAGAACGTGATTCGCGGGATATAATTCTTCAGCGACGAAACAACACTATCGTACGTGTCGCGGAAACACACCGTTCTTACGATGCATTACAGTATCCCATAATTTTTTGGGAGGGGCAGGACGGATATCACTTCAATATTATGCAAACTAATCCAGCTACAGGTAATTACATTTATTCTTATTTTGCACATACTCCATATATAAGAAATAATCATACGTTCTTAAATCACATTTGTATTTATCTTATCATTCATTTTATTTCTTATTACAGGTGAACAACTTAATAAAAGAGTATCAGCAATGAATTATTATTCGTACCGTATAATGATACCTCAAAACGGAACAAATTATATTCTACAATATCGTCAACTATTTCACCAGTACGTGGTTGACATGTACGCTAAAATTGAAGCTGAGCGTCTTCTCTTCATTCGACTTAATCAAAAGTCGTTGCGCTCGGAGGAGTACATTCATTTACGAGATGCGATTGCTAACGACGGAAACGTCAGAGACATTGGCAAAATGGTATACTTCCAGCAACCTTCACTGGCAGTCCACGACACATGCATGAATATGCCCAAGACGCCATGACATATGTGCGTTCATACGGACGTCCAGATTTTTTTATCACTTTCACATGCAATCCAGCATGGGACGAGATAAAAGAGCTTCTACTTCCCGGTCAAACTCCAGCCGATCGACACGATTTAACTGCACGAATTTTCAAGCAGAAACTCACGAAACTGTTGGATCTGATTGTGAAGCATCACGTTTATGGTGAAACCAGATGCTGGATGTATTCCATTGAATGGCAGAAGAGAGGCCTTCCTCATGCACACATTCTCATATGGCTCAAAACTAAAATACATCCAGCTTCCATTGATGATGTAATTTGTGCAGAAATACCAGATCCTGAAGAAGATAGATTACTATTCGATATTGTCACCAAAAACATGGTACATGGACCATGTGGTGCTACAACCAACAATCCCCATGGATGCAGATAACAGATTCACAAAAAGTATCCCAGAACATTTATTCGTGAAACTCGCTGTGGTGATGACGGTTATCCTCAATACAGACGATGCAAACCGTATGATGGAGGTCGCACGGCTACTAGCAGAATGAGAACTGTTGAAGTTGAAATCGACAATAGATGGATTGTGCATATTCGCCTTTGTTATCAAAACATTTAAAGCGCCACATTAACGTTGGAATACTGTAATTCTGTCAAATCAATAAAGTACATATGCAAATATGGTAACAAGGGCTCCAGTATGGCAGTATTCAGTTGTAGACAATCCCGACGCGTGCTAGGATGAAGTGGTTCAATGTCAGACAGGTCGATATATAAGCAGCAATGAGGCTGTATGGCGCATTTTTGAGTTTCCCAATTCCACAGTCGACATCCTACAGTTTGTTCATCTCAGTGTTCACTTAGAAAATGGACAAAGAGTCTATTTCACGGAAAGAATGCACGAAATGTTGCTGCTGCACTAGCGCACACAACACTGACAGCATTTTTTTACCCTGTGCGAAGAAGATGTCTTCGCTAAAACATTACTGTACGCAGGAAGTACCAAAGTACTGTACATGGAATACCACATCGAAAAGATTCCAACGGCGTAAACAAGGCACGCAAGTTGAAGGCTATCAAAATCTGTATTCGTCTGACGCATTGGGCCGTATTTACACAGTACATCCAAATAATGCCGAATGCTACTTTCTGAGAATGTTGCTTATTAATGTCAAAGGTCCAACTTCGTTCGCAAATTTGAGAACGGTTGATGGCGTAGAATGCCACACATACAGAGAAGCTTGCCTAAAACTTAATTTACTGGAAAGTGACCAACACTGGGAAATTGCACTGATGGACGCCTGTGTCAGTAGTCATCCACGACAAATACGAACATTATTAGCTATCATTTTGACCACATGTTCGCCATCCAGCCCTAAAACCCTGTGGGAAAAATTCAGAGAAGACTTAAGCGAAGACATTTTGCACCGAATTCGTACCATCAGCAAAGATTACACCATTCCATTTTTGGACAACATTTTCACTGAAGCTCTGATAGAAATTGAAGAGATGTGCTTAACCATCAACAATAAAACACTCATTCAACTTGGCATGGTCGCACCACAACGTTCTGCGTATGACCTTCCTGATCGAGATTTATTGAGAGAAAAACAATTCAGTGCTGATGCCTTGTGTGCATATGTCGAAACAAATAAACCACTCTTAGTTGCAGATCAAAGACTGGTCTACGACACAATCATAAATGCGGTGGCCAATGGTAGAGGTGGTCTGTTCTTCCTGGATGCGCCTGGTAGTACAGGAAAAACATTCCTTATCAGTTTGCTGCTAGCGCATATTCGCTTTCAAAATGAAATCGCTTTGGCCCTTGCCTCATCAGGTATTGCGGCTACCTTATTGGATGGTGGACGAACAGCGCATTCGGCGCTCAAATTGCCATTGGACATGCAATTTGCCGTAACTCAATCATGCAATATTTCTAAAGGTTCTTGTTTGGCGAAAGTGCTCCAAACTTGCAAACTGATTGTCTGGGATGAGTGCACGATGGCCCACAAGAAATTAAAGGTCAATATGCGCGTACATCTGCAGCGCAATGCGTCAACCATATTTTCAAAACAACTATTGGAAATCGGTAATGGAGAAGTACCAATTGACGCCAATACAAAACACATTTCATTTCCAGTGAACTTCTGTGTCCTTGTTCCATCCATCAAACAACTAATTCTAAAAGTTTTCCCGGAAATTTCCACTAATTACAAAAATCACCAATGGCTTTGTGAACATGCTATTTTGGCAGAAAAACATCGATGTCAATGCAATCAACTACATAATCAATGAACAAATTCTGGGTAGTTCTGTCACTTACAAATCGATTGACAGCCTCATGAATGCAGACGAGATTTTAAATTATCCAGTTGAGTTTTTAAATTCGTTGGATCTTTCTGGTGTGCCACCGCACAGACTGTCATTAAAAATTGGTGCACCAATAATTCTTTTACGCATCATTATTCCACCAGTTTTGTGCAACGGAACCAGGCTTGCTGTGAAAAAACTGATGCCGAACGTAATAGAGGCGACAATTCTTAATGGCATGTCGAAAGGAGAAGATGTGCTGATTCCACGTATTCCTATCATTCCCACAGATATGCCATTTGATGTCAAGCGTCTGCAGTTCCCTGTTCGCCTTGCATTCTCAATGACCATCAACAAGGCACAAGGTCAATCGCTTCAAGTTTGTGGATTAAATCTGGAAAACCCATGCTTCTCACATGGTCAATTATATGTAGCATGCTCATGAGTGGGACAGCCGGAAAATTTATTTGTTCTTGCAAAAGATGGAAAGACTAAACATATTGTATATGCTAAAGCACTTGAATAGACGTTCTTAAATTAAATTTCAAACACAAAAATAAAATCACTGTCTTTTATTGGTTTTGTATATTTAAATATGTCTGTATTGTGTACATATACCAATTTAGAATGAAAAACAGGCACAAACTGATCGTCCGTTTACGGTGAAGCTTTGGTGAGTTGTTGACGGGATGACGGAGAAGGTTCCTGTCAAAAAAAATTAAAAAACCACCCCTCCTCCCCATAATTTAGACAAAACCACATATTTCATCAGATTTTAATGGGAATTTGCACACTTATACTTTGAAACAAACAGAAAAATCCTGCCTGCATATGTTTTCTAAAGCGCATCCCCTTTCACCCTTTCCAACTGAAAATTAATGAAACAGCAGTTTAAAATTTATATGTAAATATTTTTTCATTTAATCTATGTGCCTACTCAAGTCCAGCAATAGTGAAGCATTGCCAGGTCAGCTAGTTGTTGTAGAAAATATTCTTCATCTTTATATTTTAGACCTGACTTCTTTAAAATTTTGAATGTGTTTTCTCACTTAACATTATCAGAGACTTTTTCTAAATCTACAAATACCAACAAAAGTATCTTTTCTTCTTGATGATCTGCACTTCAAGTATAAATGTAAAGACAGAGCTGCTTCTCTTGTACCGCCCCCCTCCTTCAAACGATCTTCGACTACTATGAGGGTAGCCCAGAAACTAATACACATTTTTTTCTTCAAAATTTTGTTATTGAACACAATGAAACTTATACACAAGAAAGAATGATGTTTCTTCTACACTCTCTGTTTTTCCACGTAATCGCCTTCCCGTTCTATGGCCTTCCTCCAGCCAGACACAAGACTATGTATGTCATGGGTGGCCTTCCCGACCACTGCAAATCTTGGAGCTCTTCAGGACCACTTTCAGATGGCCTCACCCTCTGTGCCCAGTAACTAACCATACTTGCTCCATAAACTGCACATAAATGTTTTTGAATGTTTCAAACCATTTCTTGCTCCACAGTAAGAAATTCAATTATGACAGGCTGGTTATAACATACATCACTCACAGACTCCGTGTTGAACCAATGCTGCAAGTACGTTATCTGTCAGAAGAAACAGAAACTTTACACACACTCTCTGGACACATCAAGGAATTCATATATAAAGTTTCACATTCGTACCATTGTTGGGGGTTGAGAAAAAAAAATGTAGTATATTAGTTTCTGGGCCACCCTCGTAGCTCTTCTACTATCCTTTCTATTCTTTTGTATATTATCCTGGTCAATAATTTTGAAGCTGTGATATGGTAATTTTCTAATTTTTTAGCTTCTGCTTTCTTCAGTAGTGTGAAGATGACACTTTCATTAAAATCAGTTGGCATCTCTCCTATTGTTAATTATTGTTTGATATCAGTTTGAATAATATTTGGGTTCCTTCTTCTTCTGTGGATTTGTTCCATCCACCTTATCTGATTTAAAATCTATCAAAGCTCTATCTACAGACACATTAAACTTGGAATTCATGTATAAATTAATACTATTCCCTCACTCGACACTTTTAATTCTCATCATCCTTGGTAAAATCCTTACAAAATATACATCTACATATGTGCTCTACAATTAACAAATTTGTGGGTGGCAGAGGGTGCTGTGTACCAAAATTAATCTCTACTCCATGCATTCCAATCCCGAATAGCACGAGCAAAGAAAGACTTCGTATAAGCATCAGTGTGGCATCTTATTTCTCTAATCTTATCACTGCTGTCATTGCGGCCCAAATAGGTTGATGGACGAAGTATTTCATCGCACTTGTAAATGAAAGTGGGTGTATGCATGTTTTCCAATAAGTTCAAATGAAACCTACTTTGTCTGTGTACCAGAGTATCCTAGCTCAATCTACGAATCAATTCTGTGATGCTTTCACTATAACTGTAGCAAGCAGTCATGAATCAAGAGGTCCTTCTCTGTACTTCCTATGTACTATCAATCAGCTCCCTACTAAATGGGTCCAAAAACAGCACAACAGTACTCCAAATGTAGATGCACAATAGTTTTGCACGCTGTCTCCTTTGTTTGTAACTTTTTTCAAGATTTGACTTATGAATCATATAAATCACGACCAAATTTATGTGCAAGTCTCATTTCATGTTGTTTTGTACTGTTATGTCCAAATACTGTTGCGTCCGGTTGGCTAAGTTCTTCCGCGAGCTGTTCGGAAGATGGGAGCTTGAGATTAAATCTTATTAATCTCAATTGCAAGTGGATAACTAACTTCAAACTAGGGAACTCGGTGTGGAAAGGATCAGGTAAAATAAGTATAAATGCATGAAATTGAAGATACAGTATTACAGCTCACGAAGCCCGACTTCAGATAATTAGGCCCTATGGGAGGTGCACGACTTCAAGGTCTACCATAAAATGCTGCTAGTATCCATGCCTGCTTCAGCATATACTTTTTGCAGAAACCGATCCCAGCGTTTCAACCACAGATAAGTTCGGTAGGAGGAGTACTTTCCCTCAGGATTAATTAGTATGACACTTTTCTTGCTAGAGTCCATAACCTCCTGACAATGATGACTATGCCCTACATGCAGTGTACTTCTGTTGGCCCTACTCTCATGGCTCTGCTCCGACTCCGTTGACGAGGTTCTCGAGTGAGCCTAATCTCCCTTCTCGCAGCTTCTGCGGCTTCCGTCACATACGCCGTTGGGTCAGGTCATGTACGCCATCGTGTTCCTTCACTTCCGTAGTCACGTAGCTTCTGTCGCCATATCACCTTGTTATCTCCCACTGTTTACATCCTGTTGCTCCACAGACGATCTTCAGCGGACACCTTGTTTCCCCTTGCGGACTATCTTGTTGTTGCCTCACCGGCATTCTCCGCTGTCTGATCACGTAGCCCTGCGGTTCTTTCATAACGCCTTACACTCACGTTCCACAAGTTGCACAAGTTATTCTACCTAAGTGTTCCCTCGATTATTTCGCGACAATACTTCACACTTTGTGTCTCCAAATAAAGGGATTATTTTTTTTAGTTATGCGCATTGCCTTGCACTTTTTACAATTTAGTGCAAGTTGTCATTTGTTTCACCATGCCAAAATAAGATCCAGATTGTGTTGAATTTCTAAGCAATCTGTCAGATTCATTATTAACATATAGACGATCACATCACCAGACAATTTCAAACTGCTCCTCACATTGTCTCCAAGATTGTTTAGTAAAATTAAGAAAAGAAGTGGTCATATTACACTTCTATGAGGGACACCCAATATAACATCTAGTTTGAAAGAGCTTCGCCAGCGAGGATGGCATACTGTGACCGATCAGTTAGAAAATCCTTTATCCTTCACAAAATTGATCCAATATGTCATATGCTCAAATCTTAGCTAAAAGTTGGTTGTGATACACTGATTTGAAGTTATCCAGAAAATCCTGAAAAATTGCTTCAGTTTGTGAACCTGTATCAATAACTTTCATTACGTCATGTGAAAATAGGGAGAGCTGTGATTCACATGATCTTACCTTCCAAAATCTGTGTTGGTTCATTGTAAGCAAATTGATTTTATCGAGAAAGTTCATAATGTTCAAGCATATAACATGCTCCATAACTCTACTACAAACATACGTCATATATATGGGATGGTAGTTACTAGGATCTCTTTGATCTCCATTCTTGAAAATTGGAGTCACCTGTGAGATTTTCCAGTCTGAAGGTACTTTTCGCTCATTTAACAGTTTACAAACAGAAATGGCCTGATTTCTGCTACATACTATAAGAATACTCTTATTGGGATTCCATCCAGATCCGTTTCTTTCGCCCACTTCAGGAGCTCTAATTGCTTTATAATACCTACGGTACCCATTTATAAAATCCACCTCTAACTCCTCACAATATGGGGAAATTGGTATGCTATCCTTATTTTCATCAGTGAGTGAATTAGCTTTATTGTGGCTATCTTTAATCTCAAAATCATCATGAATTAGCACTGATGTATTGTTGTCACAACAACTGACTTTTCATACATACGACCAAAATTTCCTTGGGTTAGTAAGAGAGTTGCAATGGAAATTATTAAAGGCACACATCCCATTTTTAACACATCTTCTTAACTCATCTATGATTTCTCAGTCACTACAATACCCCGTTACAATAGCTCTCAGACCCAGCCCTTTAATGAAATTGTATTTTAAGAATTATTTGTAGCAGCTGGGAGTAGAGTAAATATGGTTTTGTATATTTTTCTTGCAATTAATTGTGAATTTGTCTAAAAGAACATTGTTTTATGGAAAGAAACTGTATAAATACTATTTAATATGTTCAAGGACAGTACTATGCATGAAACATTGATTAAAAGTTTGTAATTCTATGTATTGGTGGAGGACAATTTCTGACGGTTTGGACTGATTTACGTAGATAATTTGCAGAGATGAGTGAGTTAGATGAGTGCCAGTTTTGAAAAGTTTAGTTTTGAAGGTATTGCAAGTTGTGATCCCTAGAGCATTTGTTTACATTTGTACATAGTATCTTTGTATGAACTCTTTGGAAAAAACTAATACACTTGAAAGTGATTCTTCTTGGACTAATTATTTCATTAAACCAAGATGGCGACCATGACAGGACGTGGTATCTTCCGATATTTGTAAGATAACGGATAGCAATATACCAGAAGAGACTAAATCTAAACAGCAAATTGACGGAGTTTGAAATCTGGCGGCGGCGGTGAGCTGCTGACACAGACACAGCGCAACTTTGGAGGAGTGATTCAACAAGCAATTTCTTGCAAGCAGCAAGTAATTGGGGATGGCAGCGAGCACTGAAAACACCTGTAGAATCTCGACGGCAAGTGACAAAATTTTTCTACCCAGTATACATGTTTTCTTCATCATAACAACACTGCTTGTTTTTGACAACCAATGAAGGAAATGTGTGTGTGTAATTTGTGAAGTTTCTTGAAGATAAGTGGTATGCAAAGAAAGAAAAAGTGAAGTTCTTCAAAATTCAGTGACGCCAAACAATGAGTACTGAATATTTAGATATTCGCTTTTGTATATTTTTTTGTGGTAACTTGATAAAATTTCTTTTCTCTTTAATTTTGTTACTAATTGAAAATGGTTGACGGTCAAAATTTACAGGCATTTCTAGAATCCTTTGTAATTAACTTTAATGCAAAATTTGATAGCAAATTCTCTGAAATCAATATTGAATTTTCTGAAATTAATTCTTAATTTACTGAGTTTAAACATAAGTTGAATTTTGATGAAAAATTTGCTGAATTTAAACATGGGTTGAAGCAAGATAATGACAGTAAATTTTCTGATAAGTTTTCTGAACTGAAACAAAACAATAATATAAAATTCTCTGAATGTTAATGAATGTAGCGTAAAAAGTAATCCTATTGTGGTAGACAATGTAACGGAGGGAGCAGCAAATTTCATGGCAGTGGTGTAGCAATGAGGGATGTAATTAAGGGTGTTAGTAAAGTAAGGGAAAATTAGAAAGCTTATGAACCGATTCCTAAGTTGAGAAAACATCTCGAATTTGACTTGGCTGATACATTGTTTAGTTCCTTATTTGATGTAGATGATGGTATTGAAGAAACAGGTGGGAGTAAGAAGTTCCCTGTACTGGTTTCTGTCTTGGAAAAATATTCTGAAATTGACTTAGGGGTATCTGAAGTAAAGGATAAATGTATTGTGGAGGAAGTCGGTAAACCAAACACGAGGAACGGTGTTGATACTGCTTTAGGTAATTTTTCAAATATGAATAGTGAAGTCAGATTTAATGAGGGACTGAACTGTGTGTGTGATGATTGTGAATCTGTATTGATTGATTCAGCAATGTTGCAGTTTAGGGACAAACAATTTGTGAAAACAAAATGATATGATATATCAGCTGTACTGTGGATATCTCAAAGTTTTCTGTTTGTGATCATTAAAAGTTTCTCTTTCAGTGTATAGTAAAGCTCTAAATATATAGAAGTGTAGTATTAGATGTTCATACAAAAGTAGAAGAAAACTGGAAGGTCCGAAAAAAAGTAATTTATGTACTTTTGGGTTTTCAGGGAAATCCTAAAACCAGTTCTCACTATAATGTTTACCAATGTTTAGGGGAGGGGTGCCCTAATGTTAGATATTCTGGGGTTAGTGTTTGGAATGCATGTTTCGGGGAGGGGTCACTACGTGTAAATATATAATTATTATTTTAATAAAATGTACCTTGATAAATAGTTTGTGTACTCCAGAAAAGAAGATAAATATAATGATGTGAAATGTAATGATTCAGATGTATAAAGTAACTTAAAAAGTTCTGTGTAGTAACTTTCAGGGTTTTCATGATATTGGAGTTGGCTGCACTGTGGTCACCACTGATCAGATGTCAAATGTCAACAGACTGTTGTTATTAACAAACTGACAGCAATTGTGTAACTTGTAGTAAATGAATAGTTTCATATCTTAGGTTTAAGATGATTTAATTAAATTTTTATTTAGTAAAACAGGAATTAAGAAAATCAACTAGTAAGAAAATGATTGGAACTGTAAATAGATAATTATTGCAGGTACCTGTTGTCTTATATAGGTGTTGCTGACCGCAGCGCCATACTCTGAGTGTTTACATATCTCTGTGTTTGCATACGCAGGCCTATACCAGTTTCTTTGGCTATTCAGTGTACAAATTAAGGTTAGATGCAATACACTAACTTGCTTTAGATTTTTAATAATTTCCATTTTTTAATGAGCATAACTTGGACAAAGTTTTATTTACTATACAAATGCTGTATAGTAGCATTGTTCAACATGAAAGACAAAAATACACAGAAAAATGTATAGAAGTTCCACATCTTGCATGTGTACACACACAAATTTTTTGCTTATTTAATATTGGATTGTAGCTTTATTCCTCAGTTGCCATGCTGTAGCTAATGTAATACGTAAAAATGAATGTTTGTCAATATGTTCATCTTCTGTGCATTCTTATACCATTCATCTGATTATATTGAAACTTTGATGAGTAGTTGTGTGTGTGCTTGTGAAGGTTTCTGACAAAAAATTTAAAAAAACCCGCCCACCTCTTTTACGCCCCTTAATTTTTACAAGTGGTCTTTATACTGCCCAACAGTTTTTATCCAATTTCGATGGAATGTTGCACAGGTATACTTGAATACAAAGAGAAAAATCTTCTTACATTTGGTTTACATAAACCAATTCCCTCTTCCGTTGTATGCACAAGTTTTGCCATTGTTATTTATATAATTCTGATGGAACTTTGCACAAGTATGCTTTAAAATAAATAGAAGAATATTGTCTCCATTTGTTTTTCAAAAGCTCAACCTCACAACCTTCCTCCACCCTATCTTAATTTCCAATGTTCTTTATAGACACCCACAATTTTTATCTGATTGAGATGGAACATTCCACAAGTATACTTTAAAACAAAGAGAAAAATACTGCCTATATTTGTTATCCAAAAACCAAACCCCTCTCCCCCTGTACACGCCCCATTAATTTTTGCCAAATTCACAGTTTTTATCCCCTTCTGATGGAACTTTGCACACCTGTACTTTAAAACAAACTGAAAAAATACTTTCTACATTTGGTTTGCAGAAGCCTAACCCCTCTTAATTTCCAAAGTTTTTTTATGCATACCCTCAGTTTTATCCCAATTTTGATGGAACTTAGCACACATACGTTAAAACAAATACTGTATTCTTTCGTTTGCAAAAGCCCAACTCTCCCTCCTTTATGCCCCCCACCCCTTAATTTCCAGTGTTTTTTTATGGAGAGAGTTTTTATCTGATTGTGATTGAACATTGCACAAGTACACTTTAAAACAAAGAGAAAAATACTGTCTATTTATGTTTTAAAAAAAATCAACCCCTCTCTCCCCATTATTCCATTTAATTTTTGCAAGTGTTCTTTATGCAAAGCTACAGTTTTTATCTGTTCTCGCTGAAACTTCGCACACATATAATTAGAAACAAAGAGAAAAGTACTGTCTGCATTTGGTTTACAAAAATCCACCCCTCTTCTCCACCATACTACTTTGCAACTTTTACACTCAAACCCATTCAGTTTTCTGGAAATATCTCGAAAACAGTAGGGAAATCTGCCAAAGTGGATAGTGATATTCCAAGAGCCCATAATATTTCCTGTCTAATGGCATTGGACCAATTCCGACCGTCTAACCAAGAAATTAAAACTTGATATTTTAAATTGGTTGTCCTCTAATGAAGGCCATGGAATAATAGTTGAAATATCAGGTTTCAAAAAATTTACATGGTTTCACCCAGACAATCAAGATAACTTGGACACAGTCCGCAGAAATCTACGCAGTCATATGATATTTAAAAATTGCTTTAAAATTTTTGTGGCAGCATACAAATCTACAGTTTTTATCTGGTCTCAAAGGAACTTTGTGCACATGTATTTTAAAATAAGTGAAAAATTACGCTTACATTTAGTTTACAGAACTGCACCCACTGCCCTCCTTTACCCTCTTTCTGTGTTTAGCATATATCTCCAAAACGGTAGGGAAATCTGCCAAACTGAATGGTGATGGAGAGTGTTTATTTCAATCCAATCAAAGGAGAAAAACATCAGAACTTTCCAGCCCCTGAACAATGTAGGGTACCCTGCATTTGCATAAGATAGAAAGACAAAAAATATTTTATATTCCAAAGCACTAGAAAATACATTTTTAAATTTATGCATAAGAAATCATTGACTTTCATTTATTTTGTACATTTAAATTTGCCTGCTTTAGATACGTGTACCCAATTCGAAAGAAAAATGGGCATTGCAACATATTCTGGACACAACTACTCTAATCTAATTTATAAACATAAATGTTTGTTTGTTCGTCTTCTTTGAGTTCCTATACCATTAAGCTAATTATGATGAAATTTTGGTGAGTTACAGTATGCACACCTGTAAAAATTTGACAGAACAAGAGAACCCACTAAAAAAACCTTCCCGATGACACCCCTCACGAAAATTTACATGTGTAACAGTTCAGCTTTTTGCAAATATCTGGAAAACGGTAGGGAAATTGGGCAAAATGGACAGTGATATTCTGAAAACGCATAACAGTTGCTGTTTGTTGATGGTGGACCAGTTCTTGTAGTGATTAAGACATTCGAACTGGAAATTTAAAAACTTTTTTAAAGTTGGTGCATGAACACGCCCACAGTTTTTATCCTATCATGATGAAACTTTGAACATATGTATTTTAAAACAAAGAGAGAAATACTGCCTACATTTGGTTTGCAAAAACCAACCCCATTTTTCAAATATTCTTTATGCAAACACACAATTTTTATCAGTTAATGTAAAACAAAGGGAAACAACTGTCTTCATTTGATTTACAAAAACCCACTCCCTTTCCTCCAGCACACTCCTTAAGCAAAATTTACATGTGAAACTGCTATCATTTATCTTGAAGACATTGTATGAGATTGTTGCCGGGATTGCTATTATAGCCAAAATGGCTGCAGAAGAAGCATTATGGCTTCTCTGGTTCATTTGCTTATCAGTATTCATTCTTCTGATCCCAGACATGACAGCCAATACATAAAATTCCTAACATTCTCCTGTAGACAATATGAAGGAGTATTAAAAAATAGTCATTAACATTAATAATGTTTACTAGTATCAACTTCCTTATTAGCTAACCATCTGTACATCTCACTCACACATCTGCCTTAGGTTACCAATAGTTTATTTCACAAGTGTACGCAGACAAGATGTAGTCGCGTGACTGCTGGTCATGTGAAATTGGCATGACTGCAATGGCTTCTTGCTCAGATGTTGTTACATCATGAGTAACAAATGGTCTGTTGAAAAGCATGGCGGTCTCCTCTTGTGTTTTTCCTGACATTATCAAAAAAATTTGATGCGTGTATTATTTGTGAAACTGCTACAGTTCATACAGTGCAGCTGGCATCTTTACTTAACCCTACAGCAATGCCAGCCGCCAGCCGATGCCTTGCACATTCCTTCACCAAACTATCTGAATATTCACATGTGGTAACTGAATATTAATATTTGACTGTGATATGAATATTTAACATTAATGTATGATAACCCTGTCATCATCACACCATCGTTTTCTGAGGTTATCTGTGTGAATGATGGGATTATATCAAAAACTAAATATTAACACAGAATAATTTAAATCATGTATGTATAAAGATTACTTGTTTCCGTGGTTTGCCAAGAGAAGGCAACACTTGCTACCCTCTCTAAGGTTCAAGCAGAAAATAATAATGGCAAATTAGCTATGTACATGACTCCACAATCAAACAATGTGCCAAAAACAGAGTTATTTGTACATATACTGACATTGAATGTTTATTTACAGGTCTTACAGAGATGCCACTGGGAAAATGAGATCTTTCACTGAGGCAGTGCGTCCATTGGTGCCAGTAATTTTCTTCTTGGTTCTGTGTTCATTGTGGGTGCTAAAGTCTCCGGGAAATATTATTGAAACTGATCCTCGGTGTGTTTACCTTGTTACAGGGACAATTTTCTCAAACATTTGTGTGAGTTGTTATGATTTCCATTTTTAAATAAATTAAAATTTTTCTGGTTTTATGAAGTAAAAAAAAGTAAGTTTTAGTAAAATTAGCTTTGGTAAGATGTGTGAAATTGGTATAAGCTACAATTTTCTTCTTTGTATATATTTATTTTTGAACATTTGCATATTGACAAATTTAGTGAAAAATAATAATAAAACATTAAATTTTTAGAAACAACGCTACACTGTCAGTATTTCCCCCCGTCCCTTCCCCATAGAATTTTAACGCTGTTTCTAAAAATAATCTTATGAACATAGATAATAGAAACAAATTCTAAGCTTTTATGTGTAATGTTAAATATTTTCCATGTATAGCTAGGCTGGGTGATAATTGCCTTTGAATGCACATTAAGATCAGTATTGGTTGTCTGTGTTATATTTATTGCTGGTGCTGTGGTTAGCTTTTAGTTAATATTTTCTATTTGATCCTAAAATACATGACAATTGCTGTCAAATAACCACATCTTTTGTTTATTACCATTCAGTTGTCTGTGATTCCATTTGTTGATTCTATTGACTGTCAGCTCTGATTCCTTCGGTTCCGGTTTGGCGAACCCACGGTGCCCGAGGTGGAAACTTGTGAGCGCTGCTAGTTTCCCACACCGTAAACTCCTACCATGCTTCAATGACCACCGTAGGGCGTGGCGGTGAAACGTTGTGTGCCTAGGGATCTTGGCTTAATTGCCCGGATCGTGAGGACGGTACAAACCTCTATAAAAAAAAAAAAAACCTCAACCTCAAGGTCAGACACGTGCCGAGGAGGTGCATGGGTGAGAGGCAGATCACTCGCTAGCGTGCAACCTCAGGGGCACCTGCGCACCCCTGTTGTACTAGCCGGGGGGCTATGGAGGTAAGGCCCCCTGTATGTTGCCTCCATTACTCGTGGGACCAAAAATTATTCTTTCCAACTTAAAAAAACCAAACAAAAATACAAACAAAAACACAACTAATTCCATTTCAAGTGGAATGGGTGAGCCTCAGGGCACCACCCACAATAGTTAGAAACGTATCAGGGTAAACAGCCCTCCAGATACAGAAAATGGGAAAAGTAACAGGGAAGTATGCTGGCTACAGAACGCTTTCATAGTCATGCAGAGAGTAGAGGGTACCTTTGAAAAGGTATCCCCCTTCTATATTAATAAAGGCTTAGAGGGTTTGGTAGGCACTTTAAAGTCAGTAAAGAAACTGAGGAATGGGACACTGCTGCTGGAAACATCGACCAGCAGGCAGGCCTCCCAGCTCCTTAACTGTGAGAAGCTCGGGGAGTTTGCCGTTAAAAGTGAACTCCACAAATCCCTTAACCGAAGTAAAGGCGTTATCACCTGCCGTGATATAATAGACATAGGGACCGAGGAACTCGTTAAGGAGTGGGAAGATCAAAAAATGGTCGAGGTGCGTCAGATAATGCGGAGGGTAAATGGCAGTCTTGAGAAGACTGCCACCTTTGTCCTGACGTTTGACACTCCAGAACTGCCAAAAAATATAAAAGCAGTGTATATAAACCTTAATGTCTGTTCGTATGTTCCGGACCCGATGCGCTATTTTCAATGTCAGCAGTTCGGACATACGACGACATCATGTAATGGTAGCCCTACCTGTGGCAAGTGCGGTAAGGGGGTACACGAGCCGGGTGTCAGCTGCACGCTACCGCTCGTTTGCGTCAACTGTTCCGGTTTGCACCCAGCCTGGAGTAGGGAGTGTCAAGTGTATCTTGAAGAGCGCAAGATACAGGAGTTGAAGACCAAAGACCTTATGCAGAAGCGAAGAAGAAAAGGCCAAATCACTCGCTGCTCCTATTTTTGGAACCAGCTTTGCTAAAATGGCTTCAACTCCCGTCAGGAAGCCAGGAAGCAGAATGTTGCTATCCAGATGACCGTTGCAGACATGAGCACAAGTACAACGTGCTCATGTCAATGCAATTGTGGCCCTAAAGCCACAAAGGTCATAACACCGAGGACCGCGGACGTCGGTAGCAGCACTCCTGCAACCTCGACCGGTAATACAGCAGGTTCTGCAGTTCCACCAGCAGATGCACAACCATCCGCTACAACTGTTTCCTCTGCTACAGCAGAAGCCACATCTAAACCAGAGGTAGTACTAGCAACGCCATCACCTAGTAGCGGATGGCAAACTGTGCAAATAGTTAGTGGTCCGAAATTTAAACATACGGACCCAACTGCGTTCGTGAAGTCCCCTTCTGCTTCTCTCCCCAGATCCCCATCTGGGAAGGAAAGGAGGGGGCGCAGGCCTCGGCGGAAGAAACATCCGCAACACTCCGAGGCCTGTGGACAAGCAGAATCGTCTTCAGACCCCGAAGATGAAGTAATGTTGGTGGACGAACCTGGTCTCGTTCCTCAGCAGTTACCACCGGAGGTCCCACCCGAACCGGGGTGGGTGGTTTTAAATAGGTAGGATGGCTCCCATACTTCAGTGGAATGTTAACGGTTTTCAGGCTCACAAAGAGAAAGTTCAACTCTTAGCACGGTCTAATCCATTGTGTCTCTGTTTACAGGAGACACATTTTAGACCATCTCACCAGCCAGTGCTAAGAGGATATGACATATACCGAAAGGACGACACCGAGGGTGATCGAGCGAAGGGGGGAGTGGCTGTGTTTGTTCTAAACACTGTCCTCTCAGAACCCATTGCTCTCACCTCTGATCTACAAGCAGTAGCAATGAGGTACACGGTCGTATTAAAATGACCGTGTGCTCCATTTATCTACCACCAAATGCGCCCGTCGATTATGATAATCTTGTCGACTTATTACGGCAGCTCACTCGGCCATTCCTCCTCCTAAGAGACTTTAACACACATAGTGCATTGTGGGGTTCGAACGCCGATTGCCCCAGAGGCCGAGTGGTTGGTAGATTAATGGAGCAGTAGAACGTTTGTATCCTGAATACAGGACAAATGACCCACTTCACCACTGCTTCCGGTTCGTCCTCTGCCATTGACCTTTCGTTGTGCTCTCCTTCAATTGCAGACTCCGTGCAGTGGGAGGTGGATCGCGACCTACATGGAAGCGACCACTTCCCTATATGGCTGTACTTAGGCACTGAGTGTAGAGAAGGGAACGCCCAACGCAAATGGAACGTCAGTAATGCGGACTGGCAGCTGTTCTGCCGTTCTGTGGTCCTGGAACAACGTGACAACATACAGGAGAAGGTGAATCACTTCACAGAAGTGATTCACCAGGCAGCTGACGTTTCCATGCCGAAAAGCTCCGGAATGCTGCGAAGGACGCCCATCCCCTGGTGGAGCGAAGATTGTCGCCCCGCTATTCAGGGTCGTAGACGGGTGTTGCATCGTTTTAGGTTGCACCCAACTTCAGACAACCTGGCAGCATTCCGTATAGCAAGAGCTAAGACACGTCGGGTGATAAAGGAGAGTAAGAAGAGGTCATGGCAGAACTTTGTGAGCACTATTAATCGTTCCACCACATCATCAAATTATGGGAGTCCATCCGCTGTATATCCGAAAGGTGCTCCCACCCACCAGTGTCTGGATTACTGGATCATGGACATGTAATTACCGACAAACGGAGTATAGCGCAGCTGATGGCAGAAAATTTCGCTGCCATCACTTTGTCTGTAAATTTGGATCCTCGTGTCCAGCAACGAAGGATTGCTGCCGGGAGGCACGTGATGTGCTTCGATTCATCGGATACAGAGGCCTACAACATCCCATTTACAACTTGGGAGCTGGAGTCGGCATTAAAATGCGCCAAAGACACTGCTCCAGGGCCTGATCTAATCCAGTACCAGATGCTGAGGCATCTTAGTAAAGATGCTAAAGAGTACCTTCTGGATATTTCTAACGATTTCTGGACCAGAGGACACTTCCCCGACTCGTGGAAAGAAGCAACGCTTATTCCTATTTTAAAGCCTGGTAAGGACAAGTTGTTGCCAGGTAGCTATCGTAGCATCGCCCTTACAAGCTGCGTGGGGAAGACACTGGAGAGTATGGTCAATCGCCGTCTCTTCTGGTGTCTTGAATCCCGTAATCTGCTTAGCCGCTTTCAGTGTGGATTCAGGAAGTTCTGTTCCACCTTGGACAACCTAATCCTGCTGGAGGCGGCAATACAGGATTCATTTATTTGCAGCCAACACCTTGTTGGCATTTTTTCGACATAGAAAAGGCCTACGATACTACCTGGCGGCATGTTATTTTAAAACAATTACACGGATGGGGTTTTAGGGGAAACCTGCCCCGTTTTTTAAAATCATTTTTATTTGGTCGTTGCTTCCGGTACCGAGTCGGTAGCGAAGTGTCTGATCTTTTTACTCAGGAAAATGGTGTTCCCAAGGGTCAATTTTAAGCGTTATCCTCTTCGCTATTGCGATTAACAGTATCTCAAGGGTTATAAGGAGCTCAATTTACTATTCCTTATATGTGGGTGACTTTTTAATTTTTATTGCATCGTCCAGCCTGAGACGCACAGAGCGGCAGTTGCAACTTGCGCTGAACAGGCTGGATGAATGGTCAGTGCACACTGGTTTTCGTTTCTCTGCCGAGAAAACACGGTGTTTACTTTTTACTCGCAGTAGGAGTCTTTTATCAGAGCCTCACCTTACCTTGAGGAACACCGTTTTAACTTTTACTGAATCTGTTCGTTTTCTGGGACTTATCTTAGACAGTAGGCTAACCTGGCTGCCACATCTTAAAGATGTGAAAGCCAGAGCCTCAAAAGCATTGAATGTTTTAAAATGTCTGTGTGGCAGGTCATGGGGCGTTGACCGCTCCTGCCGGCTACAATTTTATAGAGCCTTTGTACAGTCGCAGCTGGAGTATGATTGCATAGTATACGGTTCGGCACGGGACAGTTATCTACGCATTTTAGATAGTGTCCACCATGCAGGAATTTGCCTTGCCACGGGTGCCTACCGCACCAACCCGATACCCAGCATCTGCGCTGAATCAGGTGGCATCTCCTCATTTTGCGTCACTATATGCATATTGCCACAACACCTGGCAGTCCCAAGTACGACGTGGTTACTCTCCCATGCTTTGAACGATTATACACCAATCGCCCAAGAGCGACCAGACCTTTTAGTTACAGTACAAGGGCTATTTTAGAAGAATATGGTTTCGAGATTTCCTCCTTTTATCACCAAGGGTGGAGTAAATCTCCTCCCTGGCTTTTAAAGAGGCCCAGAATGATTTTAGACCTGGGTACAGCAAGCTGTTTACTGCTGACAGGGTATTTTTGAGTGGTTTTTATGATATTTTAAACCATCATCGTCATTTTACCCCAGTATATACGGATGGGTCTAAGCAGGCTAACAGTGTAGGATGTTCAGTAGTGTTCCCTCGAGGGACTTACAAATACAAGCTGGATAGCAGGTGCAGTGTTTACACTGTGGAGTGCTATGCCCTCCTAAAGTCGCTCCAGCATATGAAGGCACGCCGCGACATGAAGTACATCATATGCTGTGATTCCCTCAACTGTATTCAGGTGTTAGCAATAATGTACCCAGCAGACCGTCTAGTCCAGGGCATCCGGGATGCCCTCCTTTCCCTCCAATCCCATGGGAAGGAGGTTTTGTTCTGCTGGATACCTGGTCATGTGGGAATCAGGGGGAACGAAGCAGCTGATGAAGCTGCCAAGTTAGCCTGTGACAAGGTCGGAATCGACTTTGCTCCGGTCCCAAAGTCAGACCTTGCCTCGGCGGTGAAGAGAATTGTTTTTGAGGTGTGGGAGAGGCGGTGGCAGGAAGTAGAGCATAATAAACTCCGGTTGGTCAAACCGACCATTCAGCTGTGGAGAAGCTCCTTCCAGCGGGCGAGGAGGGATGAGGTTCTCCTTTTTCGTCTCCGTGTAGGGCACTGTCCTCTAACTCATGGCTTCCTTCTCCGCCGAGAGGACCCTCCGGAATGTGATGCCTGTGGCGTACCTTTGACGGTACGCCACATTTTAACCGAATGTGTATTGTTTTTAGATTTAAAGGCAGACGTTGGCCTAGCCAACGATCTGTCCCTTATTTTAGGTAATGACGCTAGCAATGCGGCTAAAGTTTTAAAATTTTGTGCACTGGGCGGTCTTATCCCGAAATTTTTGGAAAGGCCGTCCTAATATTTTAATGTGGATGAGTGGCCATTTTACAGCCACTCATCCATGTACGTAGTTTTTGTGTTACTTTGTTTTTATTCGTTTTGTTATTGGTTTTAAGCATTTATGTCTGGTTGGCCTCTTTACAGCCAGTCAGACATAGGCTGTGAAGTTCGTATTTCTATGGCCCCTTTACAGCCAACTTTTTAGCATTTTACTTGGATTTGCCGTCTGTATGGCCGACCCCTCTACAGTCGGCCATGCAGACGGTAATATTTAAATTTTAAGCCATTTTGCTAAGCCGGTTGTCGTTAGGGCGCTAATGACCCCGCTGTCGACACGCCCTTAAGTCTCAATAACAACAACCACAACAACAACATCCTTCGGTTCCAGGTAGTATTTGACTGTATTTAATTGTAGTTGCATTCATAGTTTTCCCTCCATTTTGTATTGTAGCTCTTTTTCTTAGATTTCACTTGTGTGTGGTTCTTTAGTCAATGTTATTGAGATGTGTGCCATTAAGATTTTTCATCCTCAATAGTGCAACATATGCTTCCCTGCATGAGAATACGGAGGATCTTGTACGAATCAGGACACTATTTAAACTATTTGACTTCTGTGTATAGTTTTAGCATATTCTACACACATTAGGAATTGTTCACTGTGAATGAATGTTATGTTTATAATCTTAAATTTTGAGGTTTTAAACCATTATTAAATTTCAATACTACTGTTTTATTTTTCTTATTTTCAGGACCTCACTTCACTTTATCTATATTACTAGACCCAAACTTGCGAAAATATTTCATTTCAAATTTACTCTCAATCATATATATTATTTCTATAAGGTATTTTTTTGTCACAAGCCTGTATCTTCTTTCATACTTAACCGAAATCAATGAATGAGGTGTCATTTTAAAGCTTATGGTCTCCACTTTGGTCACATCATATTTTAAGAAATGAAGTTTTCGGAATTCGACCCTTAAAGGGCAAAAATGTCAATCTTTCTAAAATGCTGTTTTCTATGTTACAAGTCATTTATACGTATATGAAATCGTTTAATGTAGTATCATTTTAAAGATTAAAATCTCCGCTTTAGTGATGTCATATATTAAGACAGATATTTTTTTGGAATTCGACCCTTAAAGGGCAAAAGTATCAATATTTTTGCAATGCATAATTGTGTCACGAGCGATTTATCTCTCTTAATATATAACTGATATACATAAATGAGTATCATATTAAAGATCGAGGTCTCCGCCGTGGTAACATTATATTTCAAGAAAAGAATTTTTTGTTTTTCGACCCTTAAAGGGCAAAAATGTCGATTTTTCTAAAGTGCGTTTTTTGTATCTCGAGCCATTTATCTCCCTGGATATCTAACCAAAATCGATAAATGAAGTAGGATTATAAGGAGTAATGTCTCAACTTTGTGACATGATATATTAAGAAAGAATGTTTTTGGAATTCAACCCTTAAAGGGAAAAAGTATAAATTTTTCAATAACGCATTTTTGTGTCACGAGTGATTTATCTCCCTTAATATCTAACCGACATAGATAAATGAGGTATCATATTAAAGACCGAGGTCTCCGCCGTGGTAACATTATATTTCAAGAAAAGAATTTTTCGTTTTTCGACCCTTAAAGGGCAAAAATGTCGATTTTTCTAAAATGCGTTTTTTGTATCTCGAGCCATTTATCTCCCTGGATATCTAACCAAAATCGATAAATGAAGTAGGATTATGAGGAGTAATGTCTCAGCTTTGTGACATCATATTTTAAGAAAGAATGTTTTTGGAATTCAAGAATTAAAGGGAAAAAGTATAAATTTTTCTATAATGCATTTTTGTGTCACGAGCCATTTATCTCCCTTGATTTCTAACCGATATAGTTAAATGAGATATCATATTAAAGACTAAGGTCTCCGCCGTGGTAACATTATATTCTAAGAAAGGAATTTTTTGTTTTTCGACCCTTCATTTACCTCCGTTGACAATAATTTAAACACAATTGATAAACAAGGTATCATTTAAAAGATTAAGGTCTTCGTAATGTCTTCGGTTCCGTTACCACATTTTAAGAAAGAATTTTTTAAAAATTCTATCGTTGGAGGGCAAAAGTATTAATATTTTTACAACGCATTTTTCTGTCATGAGCTATTTATTTCCCTTGATATCTAATCGAAATCAATAAATGACGTATCGATTTAAATATTAAATTATCCATTATCGTCACATCATATTTTAAGAAAAAACTTTCTCCAAATTACACCCTTAAGGGGCAAAAATAACATCATTTCTCAAAACTTTTTTTTTTTACCTTGCTTGATAACTAACTGAAATCGATAAATGAGGTATCATTTTAAAGACCAAGGTGGCTGCTTTGGTCACACCATATTTTATAAAAGAAATCTTTAGTAATTTGACCCTTAAAGGGCAAAAGTATCAATATTAGTTATAGAACGTGTTGATTTTTTAAATTTTTGTTTTTATTATATGCCATTTATCTTCTTCGATACCTAGCTGAAATCGATAAATGACATATCGTTTTAAAAATTAAGGTCTCCAGCTAGGTAAAATCATAAATTAAGAAAAAAATGTTCAGAATTTGGTGCTAAAAGTGGTAGCGCGTATGAGACTGTTCAGAGCCAAGTCCCCAGATTTCAGCAGCGGATATCACAGAGAAGTCAATAAACTTTTTTTTATTCAATAAGTAGTTTTTCGTATATATTTTTTTCTTTTACGGAAACACTGTCGTTTTGCTATACAATTCTAATGTATTCAATTTATTCACTCAGCAACAAATATCACAGAGATGTTGATATGTTGTGTGCAGTTTGTTAAGGTTGGTTTTATTCTACCAAGGTCAGTGACAGTTTGTCATAAATAAAGTGTGTTTTAAATTTTCCTAACGGTTTCATAATATGTTGTGAGTATTTTGCTGTGTACCTATTACACTAAAAAAAATATTTGGTACAAAACTACGGTTCTACTATTCATTATATTACAAGCATTCAACCTCACTATTCGTCATATTTTATTCGCGAAATTTTCGCACGGGTCGTCTAGTTCTTCTTTAATTATTACATTCTCTTCTCAGCCAGCTGCCATTGAGCATATTTGTCTTTTTTTTTATTGGCACTTGTTTACAGTATCATACAGCCAGTACAAAGGTTCAGTGATTATTATCCATGATTGTTTATATTGAATTGCTAATACTGGTAAATGTCACTCAACACTATCTTTGAAATCGAGGAGTGGAACTTTTATCTCTAGATGTGTTTGTAATTTGGAAATTCTAAAAGATACATTTTAAAATACACTCTTGAAGTTATTGTAAAACAGTATATCAGAAAGTAAAATTTACTACTTGCTTGCTGTGTTGTAATCTTTTCAAAATGGTAACAGTATTTTGCTGTTTGAATAAGCCAGCTTATGACTCATCGTGGTAAGTGCATTGACATGTGCCCAGATCACAATACGGTAATTGCAACCATAAAACCGATAACTGAATGCAAAACCCAAAATAGAACATGTATAGAAAGAAAAGCTTCATCATAATACACTATTACTGTTACTCCACGATTCACTAAAAGTGTTTGGCGGAGGGTGCATTGCACCTATTAGGAAAGGTAATGGTTTGGAAGGGATATACAGGATATGGCAGGTGACGCCCATGGGCTATTGTGAGGAACCATCCCAGCATTCGCCTGGAGCGATCTAGGGAAACCATGGAAAACCCAGATCAGGATGGCCTTCACATGTGAAGTGAAAGGATTGCTCAAAAAGCAATTACCTGGAAGAAGGGACCTGGGAAGCTATAGTCAGTTGCTATGCCAATAGGAATAATACACAACAGATGTGTGAGAAATTAATGCCACAACGAACCTAACAGCTATGAACTAAGGTTTTCACTCTGTATCAGTGTGATGTAGTCTTTGCAGTTTTCCAATTGGATGATGTTATAAAAATATAATCTTTCGGCGACAGAGCATTTTATTGAAATGTGTTTTTATAAGGGTGTCCAGCTGCAAACCCTTGAAGAATACATCACATGGCTGGCAGGCTTGACATGAGTTTTTTTTTTTTTTTAAATCACTGATTAAAGAAAATAGTTTTTCCCATTAACTTGATACTTGTAATTGTACTTGTTATTTATAAATAGACACTGCAGCAGTTATCAGTTAATGGAGTTTCTAAAGTGGGGGAAAGTAATAGGTCCCAATGTTATTCCAAGAGTATTCTTGGAATATGTGACTAAAATCAAGTTCCTTTCTGACTGACATATGCCATAAATTGTTAAAAGAAAATAAGTACCTTCCAACTCTAAAATCTCTTGGGTAACTCCAATTTTTAAGGATGGAACTGCTTACTGGTGTCTCTTAACATCTGTCTGCATTGCAGTTCTGGAGCATGTTATAAGCTGAAACATTTTGAAACTCTTATTTTAAAACATGTTAATTATACTGAACTAACATGAATTTCAGAAACATATTAAATACTCAATAGCTGGTGTTATTTTCTCATTACCTGATGAAAGGACAGAATTGCAAATTAGTATATTTTTTTGCAGCACTTTTGACCCTACCTGACAACTTTCACTTAACAAAAATTTTAGTGTACTGAATTACAACAGATTTGTGAATAGATATGTGATTTCCAAATTGTCTGGTTGCATTGTGTCAGTACTGCATATGTCAGAAGGTGAAGCCTTTCATTTATCTAGATGTAATACGACCAGTTCATTTTTAAAATTTTTGTAATCATTCTCCAGGATAGTGTTAATAGTAGTTTAAGATTATTTACTGATGAATTGATTATCTGTTGGAAAGTATTGTTATGATTATTTAGAGATTCAGTGGAATGCAACTAAAACTAAATTGCAAAAAATGCTCATAGTAAATAAATATAATTCGCATTACCAGAAACACAGAAAATTTTTTCATTCCTCACTAAAGAATGTTGATTTCCTGCTGGTTGTAGACTGCAAGTAATAGGTTAAAATTTTGAAGGATAAAAAAGAAATAGCTTGTTAAACTCTTCTGTGACCTAATCTAGAGCATTGTGATGATGTATGAGATTCATATCACAAAGAACTGATTAATCCTATTAAAAAAATAAATAAAAAAATAAATGTTGGGTAGAGGGACTCATTTTGTGACGTTTTGCTACAGTCATAATGCAAAAGTCAGATACAGAGGTGGAGCTGGGATTGTGTGGCAAACCTGTGATGTCATTTCCAATCAAATATTTTGACAAGTATCCACTTTAATTTACAGCTGTGAGAAATGCTTTACACACCAATGTATTTGGATCACAAAGACAGTAGAGATAAGATCATGGAAATAATAAGCTGATCTTATACCTGCTTGTATTATTTCTTTAGATAACTATGTACGTTCTCGCGGTGGCAATGTTTTATAAAAAAAACTGCTCGGATTTCAAGCCGCATCAAAATTGAGCCGTCTGGCGACGTTTCGGAAGCTTGCACTGCTTCCATTGTCAAGCCCCGCTTAACATCACTGTAATCTGCTGCACGGTAGTCTATTATATAGCACCGGGAGCGGAGGGGAAAGCGCGTGGAGGGGCGGTCTAGTTGGGCCCTGCTCGCTTGGTGATGTCATGATTGGGTCATATTAGAGCATAGGAGTGACCCGATCGTGACGTCATCAAGCGAGCAGGGCCCTACTAGACTGCCCCTCCACATGCTTTACCCTCCGCTCCTAGGGTTATTATTTCTTTCTTTGTAGTGTTAGGGACTGTAATGCACAGAGGTAAGATTAGTTTTAAATGAGTTTTTCTCAGGAAACTAGGCTAGTGAGTATGTTTGTATAATACGACATTTTGGCGGTCACATTCTCTGCTGCCATTGTCAGGTGACTGCTGCTTGTGGGTATGAGGTTGCTTATATACCATGTGAAACCATTATATACTGGCGGGATTATTGCGTTGACTGTTGGCATTGATTGAAAATTTAATTTATTTACAACACTGAGAAAGCCTCCACTCTTATGAAGATTAATGACTGGATATTGTGGGCCATTTCCTCAATTACAAGTTAGTAAATTTTTTATAAAGGTGAATAACATGCCAATGCAATTGAATTTTGTTTTATTTTGGTTTCGTACGCGTTTCGCTCTATTTCAAGAGCATCATCAGCGACATATGTTACTTTTTTTACTTTTTTTCTCATGATCAGGGTTAGCTTCTCTGTGTATGTTTTGAAGAATTTTTCTGAAGGTATGAAGCACTATACTGAACTGTAGTGCTTCATACCTTCAGCAAATTCTTCAAAACACACAGAGAAGCTAACCCTGATCATGAGAAAAAAGTAAAAAAGTAACATATGTCGCTGATGATGCTCTTGAATAGACCGAAACGTGTACGACACCAAAATAAAACAAAATTCAATTGCATTGGCGTGTTATTCACCTTTATAAAAAAATGACTTATGAAGATTAGTTTCGTTGCACAGCAATTTCTGTCATTCTTGTGAATGGTATTCATGTTGATGAAGAGAGGGGGGGGGGGGGGGAATCAGTCTTTCTTCACAGAATAAACTCTTCACACCACCTTTATTACTATGCAATCTGGAAAGAACCTATCCTTTTCTTTTCCCCTTCAAATTTGTATATTCTGAATTCATGTCATTAATAGCTACTTTAGTTTTCTGTTGTAATTAAGTATTAAAAGAAGAAGAAATTGTAGCTCATTATGTCCGTAATTCATTGCCCTTTTTTACATAGTTTCACCAATATTGTTAAGCAATCACTGTTTCTGTGAGAATTGAGCAATGTTGGTAGTAAGGATCTTAGGATACGTTTTTTCCTATATCTTAATTGTTTTAGACATTCTCAAAACTGATAAAACTTACTAATATGTTAACCTAGCCAGGCATGTTTCATTGCTGATAATTCATGTCTAAGTCCGTACTACTAAAATTTAATTTAATTTAAAATACAATTCTGTGAGCTGCCCATTAGCCAGTGCCTCTTTGATATACAAAATTTTATGGGGAAGGAAATTACTAACTACAAAATAAAAGGAACCACAGTTTCAAAATACATTATGTAGATAATTAATTGACAGGTAGAATTGCGAATTATTTTCTGGCCACTACCCTGTAAATTAATTTGAAAGTTAGTATAAATAATTGAATTAAAATATAATAGGACACTGAAAAAGCTGTTGTTAAACAACAAAAATATGGAAGAGCATGGTGGGTAAGCAGTAACACTCTGGCCTTGCATTTGGGAGGACATGGACTCGAATCCCTGTACAGGCATCCAGATCTGTGCTTTCCATAGTTTCCCAAAATCATTCCAGGTGAATGTTGGGAAACTTACTTCAAAAGGCCATGGCCAAATTCCTTCCCATCAGTCTAATGACGCCGAGGAGGTGCAAAGCAATAAGCAAAGAAAGGGAAGAACAGGAAAACTTAACCCATCATTCACTACACACACACACTACAATATTTTAGTATAAACTTTAGGTGTGGCGTATGGCAAGAGGATCAGATATCGGATGACTGACATATGTAATGAGTGCACATCCTGTCCCTATCACCTTTAATAAATGACTAGCCGGTTCTTACGACATTGAACGTGTTTGCCAAGAATTTTGAAAGTGGTGTTTTTTTTTTTTTTTTTTTTTAATGGAACCTTAAACATTTCTAGGATAAAAATCAGCCTATGTTATTTCCTTCCAAGTCAGCTACTCACTGGTGAAAGTCCTGTCAAAATTGGTTCGCACATGAAACATGTTGTAGATTAATTATTTATATTAGTCAATAGCTGAAAAATTGTCGTATTCTAGAACATTATAAAATATTTTAGTACATTCAAGAACATTCTAGATGACTCCAAAGGTTTTTTGAGAACATTTTGGTTGAAATATGAAAATGCTCTAGGTCGACCACTTTCAATCACCATATCCCACACCCTCACAGCTACCGACATGCTACCGCCATAGTGCATGGTGGGAGACTATTGCCACACACAGACACCATTGTGGCTTCAATGTGAAATATAAGGATCCATGTGGCTTCGATTGAATTATGAAAATACCCCACATTTACTACTTTCAACCACCGTATCTCCCACAGCCCCACATCTACCTGCATGCAACGACCATAGTGCTTGATGGGAGACTTGAGGCTATTATCACATTCAAACACCAGTGGTCTGCACTAGGTAGTTGTGGTTGCAATGTAAAATATAGGTGGACACACATCTTTGCTCGAAATATGAAAATGCCCTAGGTAGACTACTTTCAACCATCAAATCTCCCACACCCCTACAGCTACCAACATTGAACAACCATAGTGATGATGGGAGACTCGAGACTACTACCACACACAAACGCCAGTGGTCAGCGCCAAATAGTTGTAAATATTCACATGTCTAATTTATAATATATATATATACACTATTGGAAATTATTTTGTAGACACTTCAGAAATAAATTCTTTGATGGAGTGGAAAGGGTTATCAATGAAAAATTCTTTAAATTTTTCCTGAATTTAATTTTATCACCTGCTACACATTTGTGTTTAGAGCTTATCGAAGATAAATCTCTGAATATCATACCCCTATTTGAACAAATGACATCTTGCAACCCTTGTGAAAATTATTTTTACTTCTAGTGGCATAGCTCACTATTTTATAGCATGTTTCAAATAGAGTATGATTAGTAATTAGAAATAAAATTATTGTGTACTAGCTGATCTGGTAATGCTTCACTATTGCTAGAGTTGAATACACACATAGATTAATTGAATACAATTGAAAGTTTGTATTCAGTTAAACTTAAATATTTTCATATAAATTTTAATTAGTTTTATTCAATTTAAAGTTCATTGTTATGGTCTTTTATATACAATGTTAATTTTGGAGGTATATGCTAAGTGCGGAAAAGTTGCACGTGTAGATCAGTCTGAAGAGGGGTGGAAGGGGAGAGTGGGTGAAGTTTTGTAAACTAAATGTAAACATCATTTCACTTATTTAAAAGCATTTGTGTGCAAACTTCCTCTATTGAATAAAACAGTAGATTTTGTGTTGTCACAACAACTTTAAAATAATTTTTAAAATTCGAGTTTGAATTTTTTGGTCAGCAATTGTCCAATAGGAATCGGTCCAGTGCTGTTTAACAGGAAATGTTGTATAATATAAAAACATTGCTGTCTACTTTGGCTAATTTCCCCATTGTTTTCTAGATACTTGCAAAAAAAACTGAATGGTTTCAAGTGTAGTTAGGGTGATGGAAAAAATTGGGTCGGTTTTTGTAAATCAAATGTCGATAGAATTTTTTTCTTGGCTTTTATGTATACACGTGCAAAGTTCCATCCAAATCAAATAAAAACTGTGAGTTTATGTAAGGAACATTGGAAATTAAGAAGGGAGGGATTAGAGGATAAGAGAAGTTGGGACCGAGCGTGGTGGTGTAACGGATAGCGTTCTGGCCTCGCATTCGGGAGGACGGCGGTTCGAATCCCCGTCCGGGCATCCAGATTTGGGTTTTCCATGGTTTCCCCAAATCACTCCAGGTGAATGCCGGGATGCTTCCTTCAAAAAGGCCATGGCCGAATTCCTTCCCATTCCTTGCCCCCATCCTTTCCCGTCTCTAAAGACCACGTTGTTAAAAAGGGACGTTAAACTGTTTAAAAAAAAAAAAGAGAAGTTGGGATTTGGCAACCAAATGTAGACAGTATTTTTCTGTTTGCTTTAAACTATATGTGTGCAAAATTCCATCGATATTGTATAAAATCTGTAGGTATATATAAAGAACATTGACAGTAATTAAGGAGGTAGGAAACGGGAGAAGGATTTGGTTTTCGTAAAACTAATGTGTACAGTATTTTTTTGTTTGTTTTAAACTATATGTGCGCAAAGTTCCACTGAAAGTGGATAAAAATTTTGGGTTTGTATAAAACTTAAGGGGTGTAAAGAGGGAGAGGCTTTCAAATTTATTTATTATTATTTTGTTTGTTCAAAAACCTCCTTGAAAAAATACATATATGTGATAACTTACAAGTAGATTGGTAAAATGGTATCGATTGTAGCTTTATACAGGGTGTCCCCAAATGCTGTGTACAGATTTTGAGGGGAAGTAGAAAACATCGTGAGGAGCCATAATTACATCAGAAAGCACAGGCGGAAATGTAACCCTAATGAGATAAAGAGACACAAAGACAGTAAAGCCAGTATAACGCTTTATTACACGCAAAAAAATATATTAATAAATAAAAAGTATGACATAAAAAGCACCACAGGAGGTGTTGAAAATTGCAGCCATTGGCATGTATACACGCATGACACTGACACAACATGGATTGGCGGACATGTTCGAAAATACTGGGTGTTTCATGGATTGTACCAGCAGCAATGGATATTCATGCCACCAGGTCCATTTCAGAATTGATGGGCGTGTCATACACAAGGCTCTTCATGGCACCCTGTAGAAAAAAATCCAGACGAGATAAATCAGGAAATCTGGAAGGCCAAGTGATGGGACCACCATACCCAATCCACCTGTTTGGAAATGTCCTGTCCAAATGGTCACGTACACCACTTCTGTAATGAGATGGCGCCCTGTCCTTTTGACATCACATTGGTTTATTGTGTGTAGTAAAGCGTTTTACAATACATTCTGTGTTGTGGCCTGTCTTTGTGTCTCATAAGCTCTTTAGGGTTACGTTTCTGCCCATGCTTTCTGATGTAATTAAGGTTCCTCACAATGTTCTCTACCTCCCCTCCAAATTTGTTCACGGCATTTGGGGACACCCTGTATAAAAAAAACATGATATAAACTAAGGGAGGAGAGGGGTTGCGTTTTGTAAACCAAATGTAGACAGTATTTTTCGCCTTGTTTTAAAGTATATGTTTGCAAAGTTCCATCAAAATTGGATTGAAACTATGGGTTTCTATAATGATCATTGCGAAATAAGATGGGAGGAGGTAAAAGGGAAGAGGGGTGGGCTTTGGCAAACCAAATGCACACAGTATTTTTATGTTTGTTTCAAAATATACATGTGCAAATTTCCATTGAAATTTAATAAATTCTATGGGTTGTTTAAATTAAGGGGGTGTAAAGAGGAAGAGGAGATGGTTTTTATGTTGTTGTTGTTTTTTTTTTTTTTTTTCTTCATGAACCTTTACAGACACACTCAACCACTCACCCAAGTTCCATCTTAATCGGATAAATTTGAATGCCACACATTTCAGTCCTAAATTTTTAGTATAATTTGCTCACCATGAGTCAACTTCCTCAGATACCACCTGTACAATGATTTGACAGTATCCTTAATTTTTTTTTAACAAAATTTCCATGAGTGTTTGCTGTGCTAGGACATTATTTCTCTTGTTATCTTCAAAATTCCAATAGCAGTCTTGGAAACATTTTATCATTCATATACTCTTGCCTTTGTCAAAAAATGTGCTGAAAATCACAACTTTGCTAAATTAAGTTTCTTTAAATATCACTTAAGCTTTGTGTTGCTAGATTTTGATTTTTCAATTGGTTTGAATTTTTTAAATGTGGATTTGTGATGCTTCTTATTTATTTTATTCTTACTTTTATATGGCTTTAGATTTTAGTTTTGAACTGAAGTTTATAACTGATCAAATATTTGTAAATTACTTGTGGCAATTTACAAGTCAGAGAAAATGACAGCAAGCTATTCTGTGTTCCAGATGAATTAAGTTGTAGGTTTACTTTATATTTTAATAAATTGCCAATTACTATATTATTTACATACAATATACAGTACTATATACACTCCTGGAAATTGAAATAAAAACACATTGACGCCGGTGTGTAAGACCCACCATACTTGCTCCGGACACTATGAGTGGGCTGTACAAGCAATGATCAAATGCACGGCACAGCGGACACACCAGGAACAGCAGTGTTGGCCGTCGAAGGGCGCTAGCTGCGTAGCGGTTGAGCACCGCCACAGTCAGTGTCAGCCAGTTTGCCGTGGCATACGGAGATCCATCTCAGTCTTTAACACTGGTAGCATGCCGCGACAGCGTGTACGTGAACCGTATGTGCAGTTGACGGACTTTGAGCGAGGGCGTATAGTGGGCATTCGGGAGGCCGGGTGGACGTACCGCCGAATTGCTCAACATGTGGGGCGCGAGGTCTCCACAGTACATCGATGTTGTCGCTAGTGGTCGGCGCAAGGTGCACATGCCCATCGACCTGGGTCCGGACAGCAGCGACGCACGGACGCACGCCAAGACCGTCGCATCCTACGCAGTGCCGTAGGGGACCGCACCGCCACTGTTGCTCCTGGGGTATCAGAGAGGACCATTCGCAACCGTCTCCATGAAGCTGGGCTACGATCCCGCGCACCGTTAGGTCGTCTTCCGCTCACGCCCCAACATCGTGCAGCCCGCCTCCAGTGGTGTCGGGACAGGCGTGATGGAGGGACGAATGCAGACGTGTCGTCTTCAGTGATGAGAGTCGCTTCTGCCTTGGTGCCAATGATGGTCGTATGCGTGTTTGGCGCCGTGCAGGTAAGCGCCACAATCAGGACTGCATACGACCGAGGCACACAGGGCCAACACCCGGCATCATGGTGCCGGGAGCGATCTCCTACACTGGCCGTACACCTCTGGTGATCGTCGAGGGGACACTGAACAGTGCACAGTACATTCAAACCGTCATCGAACCCATCGTTCTACCATTCCTAGACCGGCAAGGGAACATGCTGTTCCAACAGGACAATGCACATCCACATGTATCCTGTGCCACCCAACGTGCTCTAGAAGGTGTAAGTCAACTACCCTGGCCAGCGAGATCTCCGGATCTGTCCCCCATTGAGCATGTTTGGGACTGGATGAAACGTCGTCTCACGCGGTCTGCACGTCCAGCACGAACGCTGGTCCAGCTGAGGCGCCAGGTGGAAATGGCTTGGCATGCCGTTCCACAGGACTACATCCAGCACCTCTACGATCATCTCCATGGGAGAATTGCAGCCTGCATTGCTGCGAAAGGAGGATATACACGGTACTAGTGCCGACATTGTGCATACTCTGTTGCCTGTGGCTATGTGCCTATTGTTCTGTCTGTGTGATCATGTGTTGTATCTGACCCCAGGAATGTGTATATAAAGTTTCCCATTCCTGGGACAATGAATTCATGGTGTTCTTATTTCAATTTCCAGGAGTGTACTTACATCTTTATTGGCAGTTTCTACACCATTATTTTAATACGCTAACGCTTTATGGATGTTAGTTCATTGCAAAGGGCATAACTTTTACCATTAAATTTGTCATAAATGGACTCTTGGTGAAGAATAGAGAAACAGCTGGTTCCACCCCTTCTGTCACAATGCAATGAACAGTACTGGAGTAAATTGCTGCTATATTGGGCTAGGCAGGGTACGTCAGGGCCAGCTTAAAATTTTTCTTGCACTGTTTAAGTTGACATATAACCAAAGAAGCCTAGAAGAAATCACTCCAGTTATTCATTCTCCGAGACATTACTATGGATTTTTTTTTTTAAATTTCCCCAAAATCCTAGTAATTTTTATATTCTATTGTAGTGTTTCTCAACCTTTTTCAACCCAAGGACCAGTAAAATAATTCTATGGACCACAAACATACCTTTTACACTGCCAAGCGTTCTTGGCACGTTCCGCAGCCCCTTAAGAAATACACCTAATATAATGCCCACATTAAATGGTCATTTATTTAATGCTTAATCCTTTGGTGCCAGCAGGAAAAGTATTTTGTTATAGCAATAATGCAGTCATACCGCTAAATACTGAAAACACCAAGTTTTTTCCTGGTCATTGGGCTTTTATAAAATCAATTTATTGGCTTATGCCTTATACTCTTTTACAACATAATATGGTACAAGTACTTTTATGTGATTTTTATTTTTTGTTTATGATTTATTTAAATCAGTTAGGATTAAGTTTTTAATATTCCTCTTGCACACCACCTGTCCTCTCTTGGTGGACCATATGTTGAGAAACAATGTTCTGTTGGAATTTAACCTCAGATTAAGCACTCTTGGTAGCTATTGACATACTGTACAGTAATTTTATGATGTGTTTGCAGTGCCGGCTCATTGTAGCTCAGATGTCATCCACAAGATGTGAGCTCTTCAACTGGCTCCTCCTACCTGCATCAACCATTGTGGCTGTGACACTACTTTTACCCGTGTCAGTGAACAATGAGTTGGTACTTCTCTACGCTCTTACCATATTAGCAACTCTTGCTCACATTCATTATGGAAGCTGTGTTGTGAGTACTATTTTATCGTCAAATTGACAGCATTAAAATGTTTAAAAGGTTTTTCGGCCTCAGTCTTTGCAAGTACTTTTACAGTCTTTTCTTTATCGTTATGTTTATTTTACTCATATGATTTATTTTATTTTCTTTGTTGGGGTATTAATTAACTCTACTGTCATGACTGCTTTCATTTGTGAATTCCTGAATGAAGGTACAGAATGATATTTTCAGTTGGTAGTTGCCACTTTCATGCAGCAGAAATGGGATACCATGCATGGTGGGTAATGCTCTGGCCTCACATTTGGGAGGAATGTTTGATTTCCAGTCTGTACATCCAGATTTGGGTTTTCCATGGTTTCCCCAAATTACTCCAAATGAATGCTGTGATGGTTCCTTCAAAAGGCCTTGATCAAATTCCTTACTGTTTCTTGCTCCCATTTCTGTCCTGCCTCTAATGACCCAGACTAGACGTAAAGCCATAAGTAAAAATAATAATAAAAATGGGGTTTGATTTTTGTTTCCATGAAATTTCATACTAGTACTTTTCCTTTTCAGTGTATTTGATCTCATTTTAGGTCAGGGCCAACATTTTACTTTCATGATAATATGAAATATGTTTGAGTATGTCATTAATACAATTAAAATTTGATATTTTTTTATATATTCTTTCTGTGTGGAAAGATAGATATAAGCTCATTCAAGAAGTCCTTGAATGTTAGGTATTGTGATGTCATATTGTAAGGGACTAGCGCTATACAGGGATTAGGATATGCGAAATCACCTTAACACTGCCAGTGTCTTGCAGATAATGAATAATTGCTGTACTATGAAATATACTTGCTACTTGTAAATAACATAAAACAGCTGCCACTTGCCTTGATATAAACCTCAAGCAAGAAAAGGCTAGGTAAAACACAAATTAAAATCACTGATATTGTTTCAAAGTCAAAAACTCACTATATTCTTTTAAATAGTTTACACTTCTTACAGTTGCAGGCAGTCGGACATTTCTTTACCAAAAATAATTGCAGTTTATGAAGTGCCAACAGACAGACCGAAACCCCTTGACAAAATTTCAAAGTCACATATTAAATACATAAACCGAACCGCAACACCAAAAATCCAATATGGCCACTGTTAAGCATGGCTGACCAACGGTCAGCTTCTGCCTATCCTGCGTAAGCGCCTCAACCTTACGCTCCAAGAAATCATCAGCGACTGCCTGACCGAACCTACGCCAATTGTATATATAGGTTAAGCATCCTTCCACTTGGATAACCTTCCACTATGCAACATAGTTCTCAAATCTTGACAAACTGTAGAGTACTGAAATTCTGTCAGTAGGTAGAATATGGTACAACTAGCAATTTAAGTCCTTATGAAATTTCCTGTAAAGTTAACAGATTCACCTTAAAAAGTAACTTTGGGTTCACATCCCAATTATGATGTAGAAGTTAATAACTCTGTTCATTTAAGTGGTAGAAGGTTCAACTAAAATCTGTAGAGCTTCTAATTAAATAATCTTTTATTTAACACGAAATATGGCTAGTTTATTTATTCAAATAAAAAGCTCTTAACCCATACTTTGGTGACATCACATCTTACTTCCGCTAGTGCAAATATTATACTTTGAGCTTTAAAACCTATTTCAGACAATTCTATGGCATCTCAACTACCCATAGAGCCTTCAATCTTGTCTCTAGCTGCCATAGTTGCTTTATAATTGAATTTCTAAAAATTTCTATTTCCTTGTTGTGGCCGCCATGATCAAAAAACCATTATTTTTCCTAATTATTATACTCTCTATTGTCCAAAAAGGTTTATTGGATTAGCTTTAGAGGTTTTTATTATGTATCCTGAAAGTATTTTCTTTTACTGACTACTTGGCGGGTTCGTATTAATTCAAAGAAAGGTCTAGGACCACGAGGGGATTTTAACACAATTTATTTAAACACTCTCAACCTCATCTGACTATAAATCTTTCTAAAATTTTTGATATGTTATACCGGAAGAAATTACGTTTATTTTACGCTATCAGCTGATTTCAAATATTGCTTTAAACATATGGTTTCATGAAGTTTAGGGTGGAAGTTTACGTGATAAACTATTATACCAGCTTATCATGTTTTAAGTGGCTCTAAACTCTTTATTACTGGTTCTTTATGACAAAATTTAATCACCAATGGCTGATTACTAGTATGTAGAGCTTTTAAGGTGTCAAAAAGTGTTGTGTTATAATGATATTACCTCGTAGTAAAGTGTTGTGTTCACAGTGATGGATTATACACTATTATGGCTGTTAAGGTATGTTTAAAGCTTGATTTTCATTATTTAAAGATGGTTTACAGTCTGTATTAACTGTTTAGCTAATTCTGCTAATTCTAGGCTGCGGTATCGGGTCCTCCGATATGCCCATCCTTCTATAACCAAAGTGTCTAATTAGAATTTACAGAATTCTATGGTAGCTTACAATATTCAATATGATGAATCCTTTACCATGTTTGAAATATTATATTGTGGTTAGATAAGGATAATAATGGCTTGTTATACTTGTTGTTTTGTGAACGTAAATTAAGAATTGTTAATAAAGCATAATTTTGAACATTAGCTACCAATTCTAATGATCTTACCTTCAATGAGCAATAAAGCCCTATAAACTTATATTAATTAACAGTATTTGACTAAGAATCTATGACTTCTTAACATGTTACCTTGATTAATTTTTTTTACATTGCTTCACAGGTTCGCCAGATGTGCAAACACTTCAGGATCAGCTGTTTCCAGATACGGCAACATGGGGAATGACTATTAGCCGACAACACGTGTTGAACACTTGGAAACCGAGAAGTAATGAGAGAATTTTCTCTTCATAGTGAATAGAAATAAGAAATGAAATTTCTTAAAGGTTACATACTTTTTGGAACAGACATGTAGAACCAGTATTAGTGTATTGTGGACAGTCAAAATATGAGCCAAATAAGGTTTTTTATTATTTGAAATCATGAATATATTAACTAAAGTATTCTTGATACTGTGTTCAGCTCAGTTTTGTGTAATCTACTTTGACAGGTTTGGTAATTTTTTAATTCATTCAACTTGAAAATCTGCTTCTTACTACAGTAACTTCATTTATGGAAAATATACCAACAATTGCTTTCTTATCAATCACTGGGTATTAATATTTATAACAGAAGTTTTTAGTGTTACAAAAAATTGTTTTTACTACTTCAAGTTCTAGTTTTTAGTGGACCTGCACTTGCTTTTGGATTAAATTCAAACAATGAAGTCCTATATGTAATCTTAATTTCTCCATATCACATTTAATGTAGTAAAACTTGCCTTTGTATAATACTAACACCTTTTTTCCCACTCGTACTGTTGATCCCTCACTGTACATTCAAATATCAAACTGATTGACATCTCTGTTCTCTTTTGCTGCACTGATTAATTTCCTGTTGTGTTTTACATTTTAATGTTGCTTGAAAATGAGAAACATGTCACTTCACAGTTTATATTTGCCAGAAATAAATTCTGAAGCTTATAACTATACAGTCTGTCTGTAAGATAAATCTTTTTAACACTACTGTAACATCTTTACATATTACAGATGAAATTATTATAACATCCTCTTTGACTAGACTCCATCTTGTATACACCTCAAGTTTTCTGTTGACATTTATTCCAAAAGAAAAAAGAGAAGAAGAAAAGCAAAATCACTATGGTAGGTATAAATTTCTGTAAGTTATTGTCTTTTTAGGGCTCAGAAAATTTATAGATTTATTTGCTGTTAGAAGGTGAAAAATTATTCAGAGTGATGCATTTCTGTTAGCACTGCTTTGACATTAAGATTTGATTCATGGCTAAGGTGTGTTGCCCAATTTGTGATTTTGGAAATTTTATTGATTTGGTATGAGCACCTCTCTTTATTGCGCAGTTGCTTTCTCTGACCATCAATGGTGCATTGTAGAAGATGCAGTAAAGCGTTTAATTCTGCTTCATATATATTTCCGTAAACTTAATACAATTTGTATTGGTCCATATTTGATACATATCTTTTTTTATTATGAATGAAATTTGCAATGGAATATTGGGTAGTTGCCTGGTGAGTCATGGAATTTTCACTCAATATGATCAGTTCTAAGTTTTAAGCAGAGTTACTTAAGTGTTTTACTGTGTCTTTTTGCGTGCCCATCAGAATCATTATCTAAATATTTTTATTACTATTCACTAACTACAGAACTACTTTTTGACTTACCCATTATATCCAAATTTTTATTAAAATTGGTTTTAATAAAGTATGTTGAAATTTCTTATTAAAAAAATGGGAACATTTAATTATGAAAGTAAAAACACTTTTTAGCAGGTCATCCAGCACATCCTCTTTCCGAGGCTGCACTTATTTGAAAGCAAGGCCCCAGCTTAGACCGGCTTGCTGGGCCTGTCATAGTTGTGATGAGGTAGTGTGTTGCCATCTGTCCATCAAGTGTGTAACTTTTGTTGTGTTTGTATTTTTGTTTCTGAAATGTGTAGTTTATGGATAAAGAATTTAGACCATTACAGCATTCACCTAGGCAATTGCAGAAAACTGCTTAAAAACCACAATCAGAATGCCCAAGCCTGGGAATTGAACTTAAGGCAGTTGTACCTCCCCAATCCTGTGTACTGGTGCCTTAACACCTGCAACCACATTGGCGAGTATGAAAGAAGATTAATACTTTTTATTTCTACTCTGTACACGTGTAGGGTTAGGTGTGTAGCACATGCTGATTAGAAAATATAAAGGAGGCTCCAATGTTTACCATAAATAATAACATTGGAGGTACAAACAAAACATCTACACACTGTTGTTTTCTGTATGTGTTTCTCCTCCATCCTGCCACTATCTGTCCCAAATAAATATTTTAAAGTATTTGGGATGCATGTCTTGTTTGCTCACAAGATAATCCATCTGTGTAAGAACCAGAGTTATTTAACTTTGAACCAGGCCATTTTGCAAGCATAAAACTAAAAATAGTTGCAGTGTTTTCCAGCCAGTAACCCATGAAGTATTAAATGAGAAACATTTCAGATTCCTTGAATTGAAATGTAAAAACTAAATAATCTAGTACTTAGTTGTAAATTTTAGTTTTTATATTTGAAATAAACATCTTATGCTTAATGCAAATGCCTGCAAAATTTGAGTCAGCAATATAAGTTGATACTCTTCATGATATACAACTGTGTGGTATTTCAACTAATCAAGGTTTGGACCTTATTTACTTTTTCAAATAGCTTTGCAGTTTTTATCTTTCTGTGTGACAACCATCCTAAGATACAAAACTCTTATATATTCTTGTGAAGGATTGTCTCAGGGTTAGAGCTTTCAAAGATGACCATGCATTCTGGCTAATATGCAATTGTTGCCAAGTTGGTGAACCAAATATTAGTGTTTGGAAAAATACTGTTCCCATATTCAGTGGTGGCTTTTCTCAAAATCACTTAATTTAAAGTTGTTTTTGAGACTGTCATTTATAGTGCTGAGGTTTTAATTTACACTTTCTTATGGCTGAAAAAAATTTGCCCTTTGCCAGTTTTTGAAAATGTATTTCACACATATTATATATCATTTAATGAACGAGAAATTTTCGGTTTAATATCAGAGTAGCGATCACCATGCAAGGAAAACTTACTCTTTTATTTTTGACATTGTAATTAATTGGTTTTTTTAATTATTATTACCATTCACTGAAATTTACAATACTACCTTAAAAGATATCTTTGGTTGACATTCATCTGTTAATTTTTCCACCATTTTTTCTTCTTGGCTAGTATTTTATTACCAGTATTTGTAGCAAATATTCAATCTTGGAGTCTGGATAAATAGCTTACTAACAATTATTAACTCATTTGGTTTCATAATTTGAAAGTATCTTATCACATTAGACATGACTAAATTTGGCTTCTGTTCTTTACATAAGAGTCAAAATTTATTTTATTTAGTAAAAAGAAAAAAATTATGTCCAATGTGACCGCATGTTAAATCCTGTTAATCTTCCAGTAGTTATCCTTCCATTTTTTTATCATTAAAAAGAGATGGTACTGTTTTGGTTTAAAAGGAACATTGTGAAATAAATTAATGGATCTTGACCGTTCAGTAGGCAATAACTGAAAATATGAAATGGTTTTCCACCCTAGTGATTAGTTGCTTGTTTTAAATATCCAAAACATTCTCATCCAAATTACAGAATGGAAGTGCAGAACTGCTTTTTATCTTTTCAATGCTGTTATCTGTCCAATGTAGTTACAGCATTCACCAAATTTATTGTGGTATTGTATCTTACTACTTTGATGCAAGTATTTCTGAAAACACCAGTTACGTATTTTACATTTAGGAAGCATATTTTTTCTAGGGGGAAACCTTTATTTTTGCAGTAAATCACCAAATATTATTAGATTATATTTTTGGAAAAGCTCATATTTTAATTGTCCTATAATAGTAAACAGTGACCTAATATCTTTGAAGAATGACACTTTATGGGGTCAGAATTAAGCATTTTGTCATCTTTACAATTGGGTAGTTGATAAAGTATTAAATTTTATAGTAACTGATTAAATTTACCACATCTCTCATTGAGATTTTTTGTTTTATTTTGTGATTGTAGTTATTTTACTACTGAAGTGAATTATTTGGGAGTTATCACACCATCATCATTTGACATTTGTGCTTTTGAGAATTATCCAACATATTCCATTCCATATCTGATGGTCATTTTAAGTTTCTTCCTTCACCATTTGAGTCCAATCAGCTCTTTTCCCTCTATGCTTTTCTTTGACAAGTCCTTTCATCTTGTTTGCAGTCTCCTGATTGTTCAAGAATGATAGCTGTGACACTCTTCCCTCCTTTTTTCTCAATACATGCTCCAGCCATTTCAGCAATCTTTTTTTATTCTATCCTTTGCTTTAATGTTCTCTCTACCTCTCAGAACCCTCACCTCTGCTTGCCTGTAATCTGCATATATAAATCTTCTTCCAAGTCCAGATTTCAGAGTCATATTGGTTGGTAATATACTTTGACTTCCTTCCCTATTATCCACTTCCAGATTATATTCTTTGTCAGATGATAAATCTGTATGCTCTCTTAAGGCTTTCCCATTTCCTACCCCATCTTTCTGTTAGTATTTATCTTACTTCCCAAGTAAAAGAGCCATTACTCATTCCAATTTCTTGCTATTGAGTGATACATCCTTTGATGGGCCAATGTTTCTTGGTATCTTCATGATTTTGCTTTTTTTTCCACATTCACCTCTATGTTTCCCCACTGAAGTAATCCATTTTCCTTGTTCTCTTTCCACCCATATCACAGTCACCATTATCACATATTGCCAATTATCTGAATAATATACAACTAGCAGGTATGTAAAAAAAAAAAAAAAAAAAAAAAAAAAAAAAAAACAGGAATAGGATGTGGTTTATTATTAGATGGTTCAAAAGTATTTTACATGCTGTCGAAGTAACTTATATGACTGTTTGCCATATTTATATGAATTACTTTGTCAGCATCTGCTAAAATTCATCTGAACCATTACTTTATTATTTCTAGAAATCTCAATTTAATTACAGAATACTAAATATTTAGAGATGTGTTTTATTTGAGTGCTCTCAAATAGTATTGCAGAATCTATGATTTGGTTAATATTTAGTTTTTCCTTATAAAAATTTCAAACTGTCAGACACCTTAATGAGAGTGGTGGTGAATTTTGTGCATTATGTATTTCTTGGAGTGTGAACTACTCTGTGATTTTTTCATATCATTGAGATAAAATGATAAGAAAACTGTTAAAATCTAAAACTGAAATTTAATTGCATAAGTATACTGATTAATAGAATAAAACTTCCAGTACACAGTGGAACTAACATTTTGAGTGAATTTGAATGCTAAGTGCCTATTCACATAATCAGTGCCATATAATTTAATCAAAAGTTAATCATGGTGGTATTTTAAATTATTTTTAAATAAATAATATTGAAATTTAGAGATCAGAAAAAATTACTTGTTATATGTGTGATGAATATGTAACTACCTATTATTTTCACTGTTTATGATGATTTCTCTCGGTTTCTAAACACGTGTTGTCCCTCGGAATATGTTATTGTAGGAAATTGAAAGGTATTTGTTTGTATGGCAATAAATTAATTTAAGTTTTGAGATGATTCATTTCTTGTGATACTTCTCCTTTTGTACTAGAGCAAATTTTGTAAATATCTGCAGATGTATTCTTTTCTATGATGAAATTTAACATTATAAACTGTTAGTAATTTTTAATTTGTGGTGTAAGTGGATTCTGCCATACCCATTTATAATTTCATCATACTATTATTTAATTTATATAGCCAGTTATTCCAATTAGTATTTAAGTTTCTCACAAACTGTAGTTTAGTGGTGACTGTCAAGTTCCCAAATATTCCTTAAAAGCCACATACAGTCAGCTTACAGTTTTGAGTATCATATTTTTGATTATTTTATTTATTAAATATAAAATTAAAAGAAAAACATGAACTGGCAATTTTTCAACATATGACAACTTGTAACATGCATTTTTCCATTTATTTCCTAATAATCAAAGAATGCAGATTGCAAGGAGATTAAAATAAAGTAAGTTGTCTTACAGTACTTTCAAAGTTTTGATGGTGTCTTCTCCACTTTGTTTTTCCAAAATATAATTATTTCATCTTATTTCCTGAACAAACTTCTGTCTCTGTCTCATTATTGTTGAAAGAAGCAATACTCTTTTTTTCTGAATTTTATTTTCTGCAATTGCTGAATTTCGATCTCATTCCCCCATTCTTTTATTTAGCAACCCATTTACATTACTAATATTTTTCCATTATGTACATTACTTTCACCTCCTCTCTCCTCTTTTTACTTTTTGCATTTGACTTTCACCAGCTTTATTTTCCAGAAATATATATTCAAGCTCTCCTCAGTGGGAAGAATTATTTTCTGTTATGTTACTTCTAAAGTAAATGATATTTCTTTACTATTGTGGGAACTTGTCAGTCTTCATATTTTTTTTCTAAACAGTAGATAATCTACAGCACCTGAAGTGGGTACATATTTTGTCATCTGACTAATTTAGCAGGGTTACAATATTATTTTATGATTAAAAGTATTTACCAAGCATTGTTTTGTTACCAAGTAATGAAGACAATAATATTCTACCCTTGTTTTTCATATTAATGGCACCTAAATAAATTTTTAGCAATGCACAGTTATTCATTCAGTTAAATTCATCAATGATTAGTGATTATTTCTGGTATTAGCTGCATGAGTGTTCTATAAGACAATACTAATGAGTATTAGAATCTAGAAAATTGTTATTTATCAGTTTTTAAAACTGTGAGCTGCTTTTGGTATTTTTTTATGTTTAAATCTGCTGCTGAAAAAAGAATCAAGATGTTTCAATATTCTATTGTTGCTTTTTATTATTTACTAGTCATTTTGGTCTCTCTTGATAATGATTTAAAACAATAGTTTAGTATTATCTGTTTCAGATTGAAATATTTCCATGTTTAAGATCCGAATTGTCACTTTTACTAGATTATTATGGGATTGCATTGATGTATTTGTAATTTAGTGTAATATTCAAGATCACAGAAACTTTGTTTTAAAGTCTGAAATGAAATATTATTTCCAATCTTTTTCTATGTCTTTTAGTGGAGAGAATTGAAGTCGCATTTATTTTATAATTTGAGGGTCCATACAAATTGAAAGGAAAGGTATAATTGAAATAGTTTGTTTGACATTTAGTCTAAAAGGACAACAGATGCTAATTGTCCTTTGTGTTTATATTTATTATTTGTTTTTGTTACTGGAAAGATTATAAAACTTGTAATGCATTTATTGTTACATAGTTTGTCATATTACATCACTGCAAATGCAACATGTCTTGTGTTTTTATGTTTATCCTTGCTTTCTAGGATTCCTAAGCTTGCTGTTTATCAATCCACATTACATAGACCCAGATTTATATTTCTTTTATTTGAAGTTAATTAATTTTAGTATATCCCTTCATCTCGTATATTAGTCTTCGAAATTATAATGATGTCTTTGCAAGCGAGTTAAATTCAAAACAACTTATTTCCATTCATGCCTTTCATTGATGTAATTTTTAGTGTATTCCTATTTTTGTCATTCATATGGCAGCCTTTATTAAGCTTGTTATATTGCTCAAGTAAGTTCATTGTACAGCAGTAAGTATGCAATTAAATTCAATTAATTTTTTTATAGATTGTTATTGAGTTCAACCAATTACCTTGTATCCTATATAGTATCTAAAGATAACACTAGCAAAACAGGTAACCATTATGTAAGGCAAAATGAGTTCAACAGTGCACAGAATGTAAGTCCAAAATTAAAGGGAGGAAAGATGCAATTAAATTAATGATTAAAACACAAATACATTATAATATTGTTGAATTGGTAGACAAAAATGTAATGAGCAGTTAAATGATACAAATCTTAGGTCTTAAAAGCACATTGCTGGCATTGTTGGTAATGCTGCTTTTCTAATTTGATCTCTGGCACAATTAAGGGTTTATGCAGTATATAGTTCATGTGCATTGTGTGAGTGTGTATGTGTGTATTTTTCCACATCACAGCCCTCATCACATTTAGTAAGCAATACCTCTCTCATATATTACACCAGCTGGATCTTGCCAATGTTGGCTGTGCTATTGAATCCCATTTAAAATCTAACAAAATTCTAGTGTGTTGCACTCTGTTTGAATATATTTTCAATCATTTGGCACACTCTTGTATCACTAAACTAATCTTGGCAGTGGTACCATGAATTTGATTAGCTGCATTAAAAATTGGGACGACTGATAAGGCAAGGCAGAATATCCTCTTTGTAATGCTCTTAGTTGGTGTGGAAACATTTCATGTTCTTTTTGTTATGTTTTACACCTCAAGAGTATTAGAGGCAGAAAAGCAATGGGGGAGGGGGGGGGGACAAGAAATATGAAGGGATTTAGATATGGCCTTCAGAATGAACCATCCTGGTACTCACCCTTCGTGATTTGGCCAAATCACGTGAAACCCACATCTGCATGGGAAGACAGGGATTTGACCTCATATCCTGCTGAAAGGAAGGCTAGAGTGTAACCAGTCAACCACTGTACTCTGTATCAAGTTCTTCATGTGTGACTTGACTGAAGTATTAGGTACCTATTGAGGGTTGCAAAATTTCTGAAATATGTTGCCATCAGGATTCAATCATTGATATCTTTCATATATATGGACAATTTGGAAATGTGATCTGCTGGAAAATCAAGAGAGATCTTGTTGTTTTAAATCCCAACTATGTTCAAGTAGGTAAAATTCAAAGAATAAGTTTCAGGGCCTTACTGTGGTATTTGTGACTTAAAACTTGCATTCAGTATGATGTAACAGTGGCACATCTTTGTCTTTAGTTTGACAGTAAGGTTGACATTCCATACCTTATCATATGACTTCACAACATCTAAAAGCACAGCCGCTGTTGAGTTGGTGAAGTTTAACCCTCTGCTAATGTCTTCCGTTAGTCAGAGATGCTGCCTAGTGTTTGCTACTCGACTTTGGAATCAAAACTTTTCAGTCCTCATCGTCCTTTACATTTGTAGGCTCATATTTATTCTTTTGAGAAGTATCCATTCCTGCACTTTGAAGCAAAAGGGAGGAGGCTGATAAGAGAGTAATTTCCAGATTGCCTGTGATTTATCTCCAGTTTTCGAATCGCAGTTTTATTCATCAACCTTATTGAAAAATTTTCTCGCAAATTACCTACTATTCGGCCCAATAATCTCCATTAAAATTGATTACTGCACGATTTCCATACCGATAAATATTACTTAAGCAAGCGACCATTCATTGCAGCTTCAAGTTTACTCTGTGTATAACAGATGGCAGCAGCAGTGTTTAAACGGCAACGAGTTATATCGCAGCAACCCCCACCTCTATATATATATAAAACATCACTTCTGCGCTGGGCCGGTGGAGACAATGAGATCGACAAAATAATGTTCTAACGGGCAGCACTCTTGTAGTTTTTGCCCCGGCTCCGAAAATTCCTAGATCCGCGCTTCTAAGAGGAGTGACCGTCGAACAGAACAAGTGCAGGCTAATCTGAAACGTAACTAACTAAGGCTGTTTATAATATATTGAAATATCAATGTTATTTTATGAAAATATTGATATTTATGAGTGATATTTTTAGGATGATATTTCAATACCGAAATCTGGATATCAGTGTCGATATTTAAAAAAATAAGTTATCATTTTCAGTTTTCCTCTTAGATAGCATCAAAAAAAAATTTTGGGAGGGGAGGGGGAATAAAAAACAATTTACTTGATTGCTTGCATAGTAAATTTAATCACACGTACAATTTTAAGAAAAACTACAAGTTCTTAAAACCTGACTCGACAAATAAAATCTGTTGAAACATATTTTAAACACCGAATTAGTGCTTCTGAGTAATAAGCAGAATGAAAATAAGAGGGCCAAATAAATATCATTGCTGTTATTACCTGTACATTATTGATTTAAAAAAAATGGTATTCGATTGTTCCAAAAGCATTAGCATGAAGAACTAGTCATAATGTACCACATGTGATAGCTACTTCTTGTTACATAACAACAGAATAATTGAACATCAAAAAATATGTCATTCAATGTAGCTACGCCAGTTACAAAATTATTAAGACAAGGTATTGAATAAAAAGAACCACCAATAAAATAAATGCTTTGTTGAAAGGTACTCATGATAGATTGGTGCCTTTTTATCACAATTTGTTTTACCAAAGCAACTATCCTGATTACCTATTTTTTTAAAAATGCATTTTGGTTCAACTTTGTCCTCTCCTAATGCAATATCAAATCTGCCAAAATACATTACTGTTGAGTATTAAAGAAGAGGCAATATTTTCCCTAATGTAGCATGTTGAGCAGAAAAAACTTCTGTTGAGGACAGATATGCTTTTATCACAGACTTGATTTGACATATTTTTCAAGAGTTTTGTCACAATGACTGCTGTATTAAAACATGGTTTAGGTCAGCCAAAGGTTTCAATATCATCAAATGCCTTCAAATTCTGGACAGGTAGTAGGCATTTTATGCCTATGCTGTCAGAAATTATTTTAACATATTTGATATCTTCTGTACCATTTGAAAAAGTTGCATCAATCTTGCAAGTTGCAATATTCTGGAGCCTAATAATCACATTTGTCTACCAGCAGAAACTAAAGCAAGTAATTTTATGTTTTAGCCTATTTGCATTGCATATGGCTGTTTGTGTCTGATATCCTACGTTACTGCCTCAGTTCATTTTATTCCAAAAAGGACAGAACGCATTCAGCAAGTATCAGTAGTTTCTCCATGGTTCCCCTTGCTGTCTTCCATTTTTGTGCCATCCGTTTGAACATGGATATGAAGTTCTCAATGCAGTCTCTGAGTCCTTCTCTGTAGTCAGAGTTGTTTCTGTCTCTGTTTGAGTTTTCACTGACCATTTGTTGAATAATGCATCCAGCAGCTACATTGGTGAATGATTTCCAGTCAAAGCCTTGTTGCGAGCCCTGTGGTCTTTTTGCTTCTTGGTTCCAGTATCTATCAGCCACTGATGGTTGCACTTGCCCCTAGTTACTTCTATTGGCTTGAGGTTGGCTGTTGTGTTTTTCTTATTCATTATTTCTTTGACTTCTTGATTTGGAGATTGTAGGGCATTGTGGTAGATGATGCACCTTTTCATGATGCAGCTTGGTTACCGCCACAGTTTTTGCAGATTACCCATGGCTATCTGCAAGCGTGCACTAGTTTGTAGGATGCAATTTGGCACATTTCACACAACAATAAGCCAACTGACAGTGTCCAAAACATTGACACCTTTGGCACTGTGTGGTTCCCAGTCTGTTGCGACATCGTTCTACTTGTATCCTGGTATAAATTAGTGATTTTTTATCATAAATTTTTCAGACAAAACTCCCAGTTTCAATGATACAAGGAAAGTTGGCAAGTGAATTAGATCCCAATTGTTAGTGTCTCTTTTCTTGAACTAATGCACTGAGATAACATTGTATCCCCATGCAATTAGTCTCCCTTGATTTCCTCTGCTATAACTGTGGTAGTTTGTTTTCAGGCATGTGATATGTAAAGTACTCTATTTTGCTTTCTTGGAAAAATTTTACAAGGAAATTATAGTGGTGTAAATTTTCTATGCGATATTTTATCGTATTTTCTCGGTAGATGACTCTGATTTCCTTGGAGGTGCTGGTTAATTGTAACATTCATTCTTCGAAAGTTTTTGGTGTGCATAATCACAATTGGTGGTAGAATGAGTAGGTTTTACTACATGTTTTTTTCCTCTCTGTACCATTCATCGGTAGCCAGGTCGTTGCCATCAAAGTAAGTCAGCCAAGTTTACTAGTGGAAACCCTGGTATTCACCATTCGGTATTCCCGGGTTACACAGTAATGCCAGATAGTCAACAAGCCACTAAAGACTAGTCCTACACAAGAAACCGAACAAAGTCCAATACAACCACGTTTTGTCGTCACCAGAATAATTTTTCTATGTAGTACAACACTCAATAACACTGTGATAACTTACTTCGGCTTTCTCCTGTTTTGGATTGTCAAGAAATTCTGCACAGCACTTAAATGGTCTAAGATGAGATTTTCTGAATTCCAATCAATAGGCCAAATGTTTCCAGAGTTTTACTCAACTGACACAATGAAAAGTTTTCTTGCAAATTACGTACTACCCAGTCCAGTAATTTCTATTCAGATCAATTATTACACAATTTCTCGTACAGATATACATTACTGAAACAAGCGACCAGCTGCACACGCCCTCACTGTCTTATTGTAACAGGCAAGGTATTATGAAGGTTTTGTTGGTTGACTTTTCCTCCTATTGGTGGTAGATGTTGTGTGGCTTCTAGTGTGGTATGTCTTCATATAGGCTTTTTTTTTTTTTTTTTTTTTTTTTTACTGAAAAATCTTGAGTGGTCGGTTATGTCGTCCAGCATCCATCGGATAATTGCCAAGCATGTTTACCAATGGATTTTTAGACACATGACATTGTTTGTAGAACTTTTTTGCAAGCTCGCGGAACCAATCTTTCAGCATTCGTAGATATGCATCTTTATGAAGGGCAGAGGTAGGAAACCTTGTGTCAAGATGTAGGGCTCTCTTCAGAGCTTTGTTTTGAATTGTTTACAGGCGGCAATGATGTGTTTTGGCCACGTGTCCCCACAATGGACAGGCTTACTTGAGTATCAGCCTGACCAATGAGCAGTAAAGACACACACCCATAGATGCTGTGAGATTGCTGTCCCTGTTCAAAATTGGGTACAGCGCTTGTAGTCTGGGAATAGCTCTTTTCAGAATATCTTCTATGTGTGCAAGCCATGTCAGTCTACTGTCGAATGTCACACCGAGATAGTGAATTTTTCTGGCCCATGGTATGTTTTTCCTGTTTAACTGAAGCTGAAAGTCAGGCTGAATTCGCTTATGAGGTCCTAATCTTTTGGTGAGCATGATTGCTTGAGTTTTGGCGGGGTTGATTTCATTACGCCACCGCCTTGCACAAGCTACTGTCTTCTGCAGGACTTCCTATAAGTGCAGGGTGGTTACTGCCATGCTGTGGCTGCAGGTAAAGAACATCGTATCATCAGTGTAGGTGGCAGTATGGACCGTTGGCTGAGTTGGCACATCAGCAGTATAGAATGAGTATAAGGTTGGTCCTAACACCGAGCCTCGAGTAACACCTGCCATGATTAGTCATCGAGATGAAAGTTCTGTGCCAACTCTTACGCAGAAAGTCCGTCCCTCGAGATATGATGACAGCAACTTGATTAAATAACGTGAGAACCCCATGTCATATAATTTCATCAGGAGTCCCGAGTGCCAGATGGAATCAAAGGCTCATGATATGTCTAAAGGTGGCCATACACGATCGCTCCATCCATCCAAATGGAGCGATGCCACTCCATTATCGTGTCGCTTGTGGGGAAATTGATGTGGATGACGTGGATGGACAGGATTATTTAGATATCCGGTCAACCCAGTATCCATCAGTTTTGTCCATCAGGCCGACTGACAGTGTGTGGGGAAAACCACGTGGAGCGGAATCATTCCAGTCGGCTCGTATATAGTGAAACCACCGTCCAAACACTTCTCATTCTGTCACCGACCACCGAGCAGGCAACATCAGTGCCTTGAGTGGACTACACAGCATTGTTATTTTTTTTTTTTTTTTCCTTTTCTTTTTTGAATCTGGTATAGAAATATTTGTTTTGCTTTTAGTTAAAAATTATTTTGAATGTAGAATTGAAAATAAAACAGTTTTAAATATTATTAAGTAACAATTAGGACAATATTTTTTAAACTTTTTTTTTTTTAAAAAAAAGGTCATATAATAATTTTGTAGTATTTTTAAAAGTTTTTGTAATATCACAGCTTTTTTTTGTAATTTCACACTTTTTTACATTCATTTAGTTCTCAGCATTTGAATTTCATATTGGATTGTTTGAATATCCTTTAAAATCAATTCTGGCTCATTTTATTTATTACTTGGCATAACTAGATTGTTGTATAGCAAATTGACAACTTATTGTTGTTTGCTTTGCCTAGTTTTTCATTGTCATGGCTGCCTGAAGTGATGGAATGATGGTGTATTTGCTACACTTTTGGATGTAATCCAAATGGATGTCATCTGAATGGATGTCATCCATACGGATGACATCCAAATGGAGCGACCTTAAAAGCACCAGGCCACAATATTCCTCATAGTTGAATGCATACGTCGCAGCCTCTGTAACTCTCATCAGCTGTTGGATGGTCGAGTGAACACAACAGAACTCTAGTTGTTGGTAGGGAATAATGCCGGACAGATCAATGTGATGGTTTAGGCGCCTGAGCAAAAGACGCTCAAACACCTTGCTGACAGCAAGCTTATAGGGTGGTAATTTTGCGGCACTACTTTGCTGCAGCCCCTGGACACTCTTCCAGATGGACTGGAGATCAATCCTGCCCTCTTGTCCCACAGCAGTGCCTGGACAGTCCCCCAGATAGGGGGAAATGAACTACAGGGCAATCTTGCCTTTTAACCCCCACTGCAGATTCTGAACACTCCTACAGATGGGACAAGATGGACTGCAATCCCGACGTTCCTACAGCCAGTAATCGAAGCTACCCTATACAATTCAAGACCACTCCCCCAGATGAGGGGAGATGGACTGTATTCTAGATTACCCTCTTGTCTGCCCAAATACCGAACAATGCCTGACAACCCCACTCCTCTGAATACGCATGTCCCCTTCTGGAACGCCTGCGGACTGAAATGCAAGAAAGCAGAATTGGCGGCGTTTATGAAACAGCACGGTCTCTGTATTGCTCTTATAAACGGACACATCTGGGCACAAAAGATAACTTTCACATGAGCCAATACCATGTGCACCGTACTGACAGACAGAACGGCACACATGGTGGAGGAACGGACATAGAGCAATCAATCGTCTTTGGCACAATGCCCTCATTCGTAGACACAGTCATGACGGATTCCCGGACAGACTTGTACACCTAATACACTCGTACCTCACTAACTGAACGTTCCACGCCTGTGTTGAGAACAAGAACTCTACACCTTAGGGGATTCGATATATTTTAAAATAAGTTATCATTTTTTGTTTGCTCTGAATGACACTGTGTCCCTCAAATTTCTGTTATCTTAGAGATCAGCAAGCTTAAATAAATTTTATAACGTTTCCATAATTAATTTGGGATTTATAGGCACCAAGTTTACTCAGATGATGACAACAGTGTGGGCAAAGCATCGTTTGCCCAGCACGAATTGAACGCGTGCCCATTGTTTGAAATGAGCGTGCGCCTTGTCAAGGGAAGTCCAACTGGAAATTAGTGGTTAGCAGGAATACTTAAGGTGACCAGACATCCCGATTTAGCCGGGATAGTCCTTTTTTTTTTTCAGCTTTTTTTCCAAATCGGGACGCAAAATGTCTGCATCCTCAGGAAACCTTTCCTAACTGTCACAAGTATTATTTCTTTTTAAATATTTTTCTTTTTTTTCTGTTCTTTTGCGAATGCATGAAGTGTGTATTTAATTCTTCGAAACTTGAGAAAGAATATCCATTTATTAAGAAAACCATCACTGATTCGAATATTCGATGCAATGCATGTTCTTCTTTATTTAGCATAAGTCACGGGGGACGGTCTGATATTACGCATCATTTAGCTAGTGAAAAACATAGAAAAGTGAATCTTTTGATGAAAAAGAAATGAGATTAGTGGCCACTGAAGGAGCTTTTGTTTATCACACAGTGTGGCATAATCAGTCTTTTAGGTCATTAGATTACACTTCCAAACTTGTACAGTGTGTTTTTGAATCTAAATTCTCAGGCGGTTGTACGAAAGCGGAGGCAATTTTACTAAATGTATTAAGTCCATTTGCAATTTCTCAATTACACTTTGACTTACAACGTGCTAATTTCGTTTCAGTAATGACAGATGCCTCAAATCATAAGGATATTAAAATATTTCCTATACTGGTGAGGTATTTTCTTCCTGCTGAGGGAATTAGTGTTAAATTGTTAGAACTTAATTCACTGCCTGGAGAAACAGCGCAAACTATCTCTGTGTTTTTAATAGATTGTTTGGATGATATTAAGATAAAGGAGAAAGTTGTTGCTCTGTGTGCTGATAACACAAATTGTAATTTTGGTGGTGTGGCGAGAAAGGGTGCGAACAACATCCTCACAAAATTAAAAGATAACATAGGACACGATTTAGTAGGAGTAGGTTGTAATGCTCATATCATCCACAATACTATTCAGACAATTGCTGATATTCTCCCACTTGATATAGAAGGAATTGTCTCTAAAACATATTCATATTTCTATTTCTATTTGTACACAGTTAGGGTTGAAAGTCTTAAAGAGTTCTGCGAATTTGTGGAACAGGAGTACAGACAGGTATTAGGATACAGTAAAACAAGGTGGCTGGCCCTACTTCCTGCTGTCGAACGTCTTCTCCGTATGTTTTCACCCTTAAAATCCTATTTTGAATCACAAGATAATTGTCCACATATCATAAAAACCTTCTTTAAGAACCCTTTGTCAGAGGCTTGGCTCTCTTTTATTCACAACCAGGCTTTAACTTTTCATTCAGCTATACAAAAATAGAAGGTGAAACAATGACAGTATTTGAAGTAATTCATGTACTTTGTGATTTAAAGTCAAACTTGGTTTCAAAGGGGAATGACTGTTTTTTTACATCAGTTGTTAGGACCATTCCTGCAAATTTGGAGAAAGAGGGCCTTACTTCGGAAGTGGCAAAATTTCGACAGTAGTTGCTGTTCAGTATTTACAGTAGAACAATTGACAGCGTCCCTTGAGCATTTGAAACAGTTTGGGTGGGTAACACTGAAAGAGATACTTAGCTGGGAAGAGATACAAAACTCGGTAGATTTCGTTAAGAAAATAAACCCATCTGTTGTAATTGATGAAACTGCTTTGTCGACGAATACGTATATGTCAAACAATGTGTGACATCAGAAATACTAGCCGAGTGAAGGTTGAATAAAACATCAGCTGACCAATGTTGGCTACAAATTATATCCCACTTCAATTGGCATAATGTACCTTATTTAAATATGCTTAAAATATTGGAGTTTTTTTCTGTTTGCCTGTAACTAATGCCCCTACTGAACGAGTGTTTCCCCTCATGAATGCCTTATGGACAAGTGACAAAACTCAGCTATCCATAAATACCTTGAAAGCGACGCTCATCACTACAGTTTATTTTGATTACTCCTGTACCAACTTTGATAAAATGTTGTTTGAGAAGAAGGACCTTCTGAAAAGGATTCATTCATCTCAAAAGTATCAGCAATAAAAGCAATGGTCAAGAGATGTTGGCCTCAATAATTTTTAAGGTAAGTTCTTTTGTATCTCTCTGTTTTAGGCCTAGAGAAGTCTGTAAGTCAGTAGCAATCCATGTAGGTTCGGTAGTTTCTATTAAAAATGTGATTTTATTTTATAAATGTTTACCTTTCGCTGTAGCTCCGCAATCAGAATGCTATTATTGTTTCTAAGATATATGTTTGAAATCCTCTAAATACACATTAGTAAACATCCAAACCATGTATGAAAACAGTGCACATGCAAAGAGAGACGTTGTAGAATGTGATACCTATTTATTACGCTAATATGCCATTACGGTGACGCATACTAATGTGCTATCTATGATCACCTGACCTTATACAGGTTGCACTGTTCAAGGTTGACGTATATAACCTTGGGCCCCCTTGGGGTTTTTTTTGTTTTTTTTTTTTTTTTTTTTTTTTTTTTTCGGGTGTGTCCCGGTTTGGTGGATGGAAAATATGGTCACCTTAGGAATACTGGGAAGTGTAAATAACAAATAGTGGCTAATTAGAAAGCAAGGAAAGTAACACAACTAAGAGTAAGCTATTAACATACAAAACTAAACGAAATTCCACGAAAAAATTTATGAAAAAAGTTATGTAATTTGGCCATAATGCATGCTATAATAGCTAAACTTCTACCTAAATAAATTCGTCAACTGTATTGCATATCAATCTAAAAAATAAACTAAGATTTACCTCGAACCAATGGAAGAGCCTCACCCTGGAGGAACAGCCTTCATGATCACGGTAACCCCTACGCCAGGTAAGTATACCGAGAATTTTTTTTATTATTATTATCTTTCATTCCCCCAGCTGAAGGCCGGTGGCGGGCTATTGACGAGCTTATTGCTCTTTTCAGCCATAGGAAAAGGTTGTTTTTATTTTACTATCTATTGTGGGGGGGGGGGGGATTGCAATCAATTGAATTTGGATCTGTGGACCTAAGTCCTTAATTTGACTCTAATTCCTTTAGGGTGTTAGTGTTGATATGAGTTGCATCAGCAACTGCAGTATCTTAGCAAGTTCTTGTTTGCTGTTTCCCGCTTCTTGGCGTGAACGTCGGGAACATGGCTCGCACCATCCGTCTTGTCCCTGGTTGCTCTCTATTCTTGTATAGCAGTTCCTTCTTGGCGGCTCGTGACCTGGGCTTGGTGGAGGGTGGTGTGTGCCTGTGACTCGTGGTGCAGCCCTATTGCTGCTGCAGCTTGCCTGGTGAGGGTGACTTGACTGGTAGGGAGTGCTGCTCTCGTGATACCTTTGCATGTTGCGGCAGGTTGTATCTGGTCCTGGTCTAGCAGTCGTCTTCTTCTCCATCTTCTTCTTTGCCAAGGCGTTTTTCTTGGTTTCCACATGGCGTTTTGTTTGGTCTTGCTGCTACTGGCTGCGCTTGGGTCCAGGTCTGGCTGAACAGCGGGCGTGAAATGCTGCGTGCGGCCCCGAGCAGTTGGCACATGTTGGCGTCTCGTCTCGAGGTCGGTCGCAGCTTTTCACACTGTGTCTGCCGCCGCAGCGGACACAGCGCTCTTCCCCTTTCCAGTATGCTGCCTTGTGGCCCCAGGTTTGACATCGGAAGCACTGAGCATTCTTGTCTGCTGTCTGCTTCTGTTGTTCTGGGTTTGGCTGGGGCTTTCCTGTCCGTCCCGGGTGGTACAGGACTCCATTTTCTTGCAGTACTCTAATGGCGGCTGCCATGTCAGCTGGCCTTACAAAGATGGCGTCCCATTTTCCGTCTTCCTGTGCGACTACAGGCCTCTCGTTGCTGCGTGAGTTAGGACGTCGTGTTGGCAACAATCTTGATGGCGCTGCATCACTTGTCATCGCCTCGGTAACTCCTGGTGTGCACCGGCCTGGCGGCGTCTGCGACTGTGGGGTGCACGTCGGGGTGTCTTCCTCGTCGTCTGATGAGTTGTTGGGTTTTGATGGTGATCCTGGTATTGACGTTTGTGTAGGGTGGAGTCTGCGTTTTAGCTCCTCCATGTATTCTTCTTCGTTAAAATTTTCAGCGAAGACGCATGGTAAAGGAACAGTCTTTGCCCAGGCTTGTCCATCCTCACTGTCCTTGACTTCATCATAAACAGGGCAGGCTAAGTGGGAGTAGGCGGGATCGGTGAGTACTTTTGAAGAAATCATCGATATATCCGATGGGTAGCAGCCAATTGTGGGTTTTCTTGTAGAGTTCAACACGCAGTTCCATATTGAGACTACTACTGTCTTGTTTTGGATCTATCCGCCTCCTCCAGTAGCTTGGTGGGTGGTGGTTGTGGCGCACCTCGAATATCCCAGTGTCGGTCCAGCACCAAAAATATATTGGCCATTCTTCTCTGCAGGGATCCTCGATGGCACTATCATCGATGGAACCGCTTCTATAGCTGCAATTACTTGGTGACGATTTTGCGGTATTTGCACAGCTGACGGAGATTTCTGAAGCATCTGGGCTCGTTGGAGTTGCATCGTGGTTGTCCGCCTCGGCTCTACGAAGCGTTTCCAGTTGCTGATAGCTCGCTTCGGTCGCACCATGATTGCGTTTCGGCGAGCGGCCCCCTCCATTGGCAGATCGGCCTTGCACCGTCCCTTCGCTACTGTCGCACCATGCAGTCTGACGCGTTGGGCAGGTAGATGCATGCGTCTCCTTCCGACTGTCAGCTTGTCGCCCCAGAGATGTAATGGGCTGCCAGCAGCCTTCTCCTGTTGGTGAGCTGCCGCCATCGGTCCACCTGTCATCGATGCAGCAGCAGAGCAGCCAGTCACTGCCATATCTTCATGGCAGGTTCGGTTGAGTGTTTGTCTTTCGACATTTACTCCAGAATCTTTATGATGGTGTTGTTCTTCACGTCAGGTTGGTCGTCTTGGTGGCTTCTATCAGTTGCATCAGTGGCGGCTGCTGAGGAGCAGCAGCTGCGCTGGTGGTGCAAGTGACAAGTTGTGTAAGCAACTCGATCACTTTAAGGAGCATAGGCCCCCATCCAAGCCCATCAGCGCCGTACCCACAGCATCTGAGGGGACGGACGGACGGGTTTTCTGGAGGAGGTCGCGGCGAAGGAGCCCGTTCTCGCGGCGGGTTTTTGGCCCTGTTGTTCCCGCTGGTCTTGGCGGCGGGCTTGTCGGTCTGTCGATACTTTGATTTTTTTTTTACTCCGGGCTCTTCTTCTTCTTCATCTCTAGCTTCTGCAGCCGCTTGCGGCTCGGGCAGGCGCGGTAGCACGCCGCGTGGGGGCCCCCACAGTTGCAGCAGGTGGGATCCTCCTTTGGCCTGGGACAGGCCGCTGCCTGGTGCTTATCACCGCACAGCACGCACCTAAGCTCGGAGGTGCAATGCCTTGCGTAGTGATTGAACCCCTGGCATCGGTAACATTGTAGGATGTCAGCCTTGTGTGCAGATCTGCTGCACTGGGTGCTGGCAGTTGGCGGCGGTGATGCTGTCTCCGCGGTGGGCGCAGACGCCGCGGTCTGCGCTTCCGTCTTCCATCCTCTTGATCAAGATGTCATGGTCAGCTGGGCTGCGATCGGCCATGCGTACAGCGGTTCAGTTAAGAGCCGCTGTAGCGTGCTGAGGAGTATGCCAATCTGGGGCGGCGGCGTGTGGATGGGCACTATTATGCCGTCTTCTATGAAGCGAGCTAGTATTGATATACGCGTGTACGCTTCTTTGTGATTCGTGTATGCTAATTCTATCTCGCTTAGCGAAGGTGAGGGTAAGCAGAATTGCTTGCTTGTTTTTCTTTGGGGATCCTTTGCCCTCCCATTCCGAGGCGATAGGGATTTACCACCACACGGCCCACTCCCGAGCGGAGTGGAACCCCCTGGTGAGAGTGCTAGGGTTGTGTCTGACCCCGGGAACCTTGCGGTGATAACATGGGGTCAGCACAACACTCCTGTTCCTATGTCTACTACAGAAAGCGTCGTCATGCCCACCGTCAGAGACTTATCTTCTGCGGGAAGCACTGCTATGCCTTCCGACGGAGACCACTCCTCGGAAATCACCATGCAAGACGGACCTGTCAATGGTTCCGCTACAGCTCCTAATGTCACCGTTCAACCTGATGTTCAATTCAGCTATTCGGTGATGGATTATGAAGAGGCCACCTCCTCGCGCAAGAGGGGCGCGGACAACCTCGGCAATGACAAGGAGGAAGTCAGGCAAACCCAAAGGACAGCAAAACGAGGACCAAGATACCTCCCCCACCACCCAAGGGAAACAGATTGAGGACAACTGAGGATGAAGAAGGCTGGCGCAAACCGCGCCGACCAGCCCCAGCTGCTCAACTGAACATCAAAACAGCTACAGCTACAAATCCGGCTAGCACAAGCAATTCGTTTGCACCGCTGCTCACTGCTGACGGCCCAGCTATGGACGGTGCTCCCGAAACAGCCACCAGGGAACCTAAACCGGCCCCGCTTATGGTTTCGTACAAGGACGACTACAGAAATCTGTACACCATCTTAAAGAAGATATGCAATAATGACTGTGGAATGAGGCCTGCCGGTCGCGACCTCTACAAACTTCTACCCAAGACTAAGGCTGACCACCAGGCTATCTCAGCCTATGCGTCAACACACCAAATCCCCTTCTATACATTCCCGACAGAAGCGGATAAAAACATTAAGGTGGTCATCAGAGGATTACCATTTAACTTCTCCCCAGAATATATTAAAGAAGAGCTGGAGGAATGTAATTTGGTGGCGAGAACAGTCGTCAGACTGCGCTCTCCTAAAACTGGACAAGAGATTCCACTGTTCTTGGTGGTCCTCTCTGACAATATGGACAACAGAGCAATTTATAAGATGACCTCACTCTGCTCTGTTAAAGTAACAACAGAAAAATTACGAACCATCCGAGGGCCACCTCAGTGTTTCAATTGCTTAGGTGTGGGTCATGTTTCCCGCCACTGTGTCATGCCACCAAGGTGTGTTAAGTGCGCTGTTGAACACACTACTAGAGAATGCGCCCTCAAGAAAGGCGAAACTCTCCCAAAATGCGCTAACTGTGGCGGAGAACATGTTGCAAGTTATCGCAAATGCCAAGCCTTTAGCAAATTCAATGAGAAACAAAAAGCCAACAACGCTTCCTACATCGCAATGATGCTCAAGAAGAAGCAACAGAAGAAGATGGAGGATGAAGCAACCGACTCTACCAACAAAAAGACGAACAGGGATCAGGCAACACTGGAATCCACTCAAGGAACCACTTACGCTGAGGCTTCTGCAAACCTACCACGTAAGTTACCGAATGCAAGGAAGGATCAGAGGAATAACCACAATAACCTCTCTTCCTGGGGGAAGAAAAGCCCTGCCTCTCCAGTTGAAAAACTGCCCAGCACTGGAAGCCAGGAACCACACACTGAAGAACCAGTCTTCAAAGTTCCTGATCCGCCCAGCTCCCCTCTGCGAGACAACACATCGGAAAGCCTCGCAGCAGCACCGGACTCGCCTGCGCCAGAGGAGGGGCCTGTGCAGCCAGTGATGGTGCCTTGCACGGGAAATTGGGGCAGCCTGTATGTCCAGCTTCTGCTGGCCACAGAGCTGCCACTGTTCTGTTGGCCGGCTGCGGGAGGCATCAAAATGCTAGCTTCCTGCCCTTCAGACCTGTTGAAGGCCAACAACCTCCTCGAAGACATGGGCATTAGCTGCGCCGCGGAGCAGCCCAGCCCACAACAGTCGCCGTCAGTGGCAGCTGGGACACTGTCGAGAGAGCGGGTCAAGAGGGTGGCCAAGAAGAAGCCCTCATCACCCGAGCTCCGGCAGTATTTTAACTGTCAAAACCACGGCCACCATGCGAGCGACTGCACACAACGGCATAGGTGTGTCAGATGTGAGTCTGACCACAACTTGGCCGACTGCACCACAGCCAGAGAGGAGGCAAGCTGCTGCAACTGTGGCTTGCTTTTCTGGCTGTGACGTCAAGAAGACACTTCGGGCTGCACTTCGCTCGAAAACTGCTAAGCGCCGTTACGAACCAAGCTCCAACCAGCCTCCACTACAACACAGACCGGCGGACAAGCCTGCGCGCGAGCCCCATATGAGGCCCGCTGCGCGCCGCCAACAGCAGCCCACGACAAAAAAAAAAGCTCCTGTATACGAAATTTCAGCAATTGTGTCTGGTCAGTGCTTGCATATGGTTGTGTGCTAGTTACACTGGTATATGCGCGTACTGTCTCGCTCACGCAGCGAAGACGATAGTCTGCGTAAGTCGCCTGTTTCTTCTTCTTTGGGGATTGCCTTGGCCCATCCTCCCTGCCCACCGAGAGCTAGGGTATTACCGCCACACGGCCCACTTCCTGGTGGAGTGGGACCCCCTGGTGCGAGTTTAGGGTTGTCACTGACCCGGAAACCAAACGGTGACAACGAAGGGTCAGTGCAACATTCCTCTCCCAGCAGTAGGCGCCCTCCCAGGCGCAACACAGGAAGAACGATGTCTGTCCCAGGCTGCAGCCGGCGCTTATCGGCGCCCACGATCTCCTACGACGACAACAACCAACTAAACTATGTTCCTGAACTCCACCAAGAGTCACCTCGCTCGCCCTCGCCGCTGAAAGACTCCACGGTGACCGCAGCTATGCCCACTATGACCAACAACCTGGTTACCATAACTGACAAGAATAACATGATAGGTGATGAGATAGACGCAACTGAATTCCGAGCTCTAACTCCTACACCCAACGATGAAAACCACCTTACAACCGCCACATGCAACACTCCTACTTCGAGGAAAAGAGGTGCTGCATCATCTGCTGAGAAAGCTGATCAGCAGAAGAAGCGCGCTGTCACCACTTCCTACAAGACCAACCCACCAAGACATGAATTTCGCGCTACGAGGAAGACACCCGCGGCCACCCGTTCCCGCAGAAACACAACCGCAGACGAAGAAGGTTTCATCAAGCCAAACCGCACAGCTTCGGCTGCGCAACTAACCACCGACACCCCTCCAACGGCGACAACAAGTCAGTTTGACCTGCTGCCTGCTGATGAGGAAATAACTGAAAATTTACCCAAGAAGACTAAACCAGCACCCCTAATCGTCCAATATAAGGAGGACTACAGTACCCTCTACCGTCTACTGAAGCAAGCCTGCAAAGCTGTTTTTGAAGCTAGACCAATTGGCCGAGACTTGTATAAAGTCCTCCTCAAGACAAATGAAGACTACATCGAGGTGACTAACCACATCTCTAAGAAAGGCATCGGCTACTGCTCTTTCCCCACAGAGCCGGAAAAAACCCTGAAAGTGGTGCTGAGAGGTATCCCCTTCAACATGCACCCAGACAATGTGAAGGAGGAACTTGAAGATTGCGGTTTCGACGCCAGAACAGTCGTTCGCCTCCGCTCCCCCAAAACTCAACAGTAGATTCCATTGTACCTGGTTGTACTTAGAGACATACTAGAGAACAGAGCTGTATATAAGCTCTCATCCCTATGTGCCGTAAAAATTACAATTGAAAAACGCAGAAGCACAAGGGGCCCACCTCAGTGCTTTAAATGCCAAGCCGTAGGCCATGTATCACGGCACTGTAACATGCCCCCAAAGTGTGTTAAATGTGCTGGGGATCACTCCTCTAACGACTGTGCCACCAAAAAAGGAGAGCACGCACCCAAATGTGCAAATGGCTGTGGACCACACGTAGCTAGCTACAGGAAGTGCCTGGCATTCAGCAAATTCACTGAGCGTCAGAAGCAACAAAACGCCGCCCAAGCCGCACTAAGAAAGAAGAAGGAAAAGGAATACCGGCTCCACCAAGCGCCACGAATAATAACTTTCCTCCAATCGGCATGCACACTAACTCGCTGCCACCACCTCTAACTGCCCCACAACCAACAGGCCATCAGGCAGACAACACAGCCTATGCTTTAGTTACCTCTAGACAGAAGACTTCTGACCGTGAAGCAACCCAAAACCGTCACACTGATGTAACAGAGGCTCCCAATATATCAGCACAACCCAACAGCCATGTCAACGAGGCTGGGACATCGCAGCAGCTGAAGCAACAACCACCACCGCAGGTACAACCACAACACCAGCAGATTGACCCGTTACTGCTACTTAATATGATGCAACCAAAGCTTCAAACAATGAACACTATGCAAGCCATGATCGTAGACCTCCCGCGACAGATTGCTGCCGCAGTCCAGACAGTGATGCAAACCAAACCACTTGCAATAGCACTCACAGAAACCAACATGGGGACAAGAATTAACGACTTGGCAATCTGCTCCTGGAATGCCAACGCCCATTGGAGACAGATTGGTGAGTTCAGGGAATTCATGAGAGACGAGCAGATCGACATCTGCCTCGTCAACGAGACACATCTCAAACCAGGGATAAAAACCTCAGTTCCAAATTACGTCACTTATCGCAATGACTGACTGCAGGCGGCGGCACGGCCATCTTCATCAGACGCACTATCAAACACCATCAAGTCATCCTACCTCAGCTCGCCACAGTTGAAGCAACAGGCGTCTCCATCGCAACCCCAAGGGGTAAAATACTACTCGTCTCCACTTACCGACCTCCTCATGGCCCAGTGGACCAAGGAGAGATAGCACAACTCCTCCGCCTACCCGGAAATATCTTGATTGCTGGCGACTTCAATGCCAAAAACACAGTCTGGAACTCAAGATTGACCAACTCGCACGGCCGACGGCTACTTCGAGTCATCGAACAACACGACGCCGTGACTTGGGGACCAACTGAGCCCACCTTCTATAAAGGAAGATCCCCCCCCCCCCAGATGTGTTAGGCATAGCAATCACGAAAGGCCTGCAACACTATATCGCCGTCACCACTAAAACAGCCTTATCGTCGGAACAGAACAGACATATGGTTGGGCATGCGCCCATATAGTTATTGAAGTGCCAGAGCATTGTAGCTCCCTAACTTATGACGGGATAGGGGGTTTCAGGCTGTTTTTTATGACAGTCATGGTGTTATTTCTTTTAGTATGTGTTATTGTCAGACCCTGTAATTTCTGGTAAGAGTTGTAAGTGGTTGGATGTATTGTTGCTGATGTACATTTTGTCCTAAGTCATGCATAATTTGATGGGGCGAAAAATTTGCTTTGTGGAAGAATTTTGTCGATTTGTCCTTGATGTAATCTGTGAGCTTTTGTATGCCTAAGTTGTAGTGAATTTGTGTGTTCGGCATGTACCGTGGGGCATTGGTGATGATTCTCAGATATTTGTTTTGAATAACCTGCAGTTTTTTTAGTTGACAGTCAGAAGCCATGCTGAAAATTTCGGAGCCATATAACAATGCCGGTCTAATTATAGCGGTGTAGATTTTTAATTTAGTCTTAATACTAAGTTTGCTCCCCTTGAGGAGGGGGTATAATTTAAAAAGTCGAGCCGAACCAATATTACAAACGTTTTTTATATGTTTAATCCAAGTTAGCTTTTTGTCAATTTGTAGTCCGAGATATTTAACCGATTCACACCAGGGGAGGTCCATGCCGTCGAGCTTGATTTGGTGGCTGGGTCCCGTCCTTCTGGTGGTGAACATAATAGCCTGACTTTTGCCGGAGTTAATTTTGATTTTCCAAAGATTGCACCATTGAGTGATTTTCTCAAGGTGCTGCGTCAGTTTGCGTACGATGTAATTTAGGTTGTGGCTCGATCTGTATACCAGGGTATCGTCTGCAAATAGCCCTACTTCTCCGCCTTGTTGGTGGGGTAGGTCATTTGTATATACGATGTACAGTGTTGGAGCCAAGACCGACCCTTGAGGTACGCCTGCTACAATTGATTTCAACTGGCTTTCTTGTCCGTCCACCACTACAAAGAACTTCCTGCTTCGAAGAAAACTGTTTATTATTTTTAGTAAATGTCCAGGGCAGCCGTATGAGTGTAGTTTGAATACTAAGCCATCATGCCAAACTCTGTCAAAAGCTTTCTCTATATCTAGCATAACAGCACCTGTATTATGCCTGGTGGATCGTGCTCTGCAGATATGTTCGACCAGTCGGGTAGATTGGTGGATTGTACTGTGCTGAGCACGGAAACCAAATTGCTGTGGGATAATGATGTTGTTTTCATCTAGGAATTTTTGGAAGGTTATCATTATGATTCGCTCTAGGACTTTTCCGAGGAGGTTAAAGAGTGAGATAGGTCTGTGGTTTTGGGGAAGGAGATGGCTTTTGTTTGGTTTAGGAAGGGTGATTATTTTGGCTATTTTCCATGGGGATGGGAAGAAGGATAGTCTGAGGCATGCGTTGTAAATAGCTGTGAGGTAAACTATTGCAGGTTGTGGTAGGTTTTTTAGGTATGTGGCTTTTACACCATCTGGGCCTGGGGACTTTTTGTTGCCGAGTCTCCCAATGATCGAACTCACTACAGTCGGATCCACAGGGCAGAAAGAGCTACGTAAATTTTCCCGCAAAATGCGAGGTACTTCTCTAGCTATTCTTTCTTCGTGGATTTTACTATCCTCGTCATCGATGACATGTGTCTGAAACTGATGTTCTAAAGAGTTTGCCATTAGTTCGGCTTTACCTGTCCTTTTCTATATGGCAACCGAAGCTTCCCCCACGAAGAGTAAACCCACCAGAAACACGAAGAACATCAATTGGAACCTCTATCAGACCCTCCTTACTGAACAGCTCTACAATGCACAGTCCCCTGACGAAATCGGGGCCTGTGCCGCTATGACTGTGTTCACCGAATTAGTCAATGCTGCTGCAGACCAAGCAACACAGCCGGTAAAACATCAGCCGGATAAATCAAGACAACTACCCCCAGACATCCGACAGACCATCTCCCTCAAAAATCAGCTGACAAGGGAATGGCATATAACGAGAGATCCGACCACCAAACGCACTATCAACCGACTTCAGAGAGAAATTAAAGCCGATATTCAAAAACACCGAACACGTGATTGGGAAGGCCTAGTAGCGACACTCACTGCAGAGGACGGGTCTATCTGGCACTCCACCAAACGTATCCTTCGACAAAGACACAAAATGCCACCACTGATCGTTGGTAACAAAACTGTTACCGAACCGGCAGCCAAAGCAGACGCTATTGCTGCCACCTTCGAGACCAACTTCCAGCCAGTAGACGAACACTGTGACGATGCACATATCAACCTTGTGAGGCAAAGACTAGACGCATTCCTAAACACAGACACTCCAGATGAAGGAGCCATTGAAGAAACCAGTGTTGAGGAAGTCGCCGGCATGCTAAGCCATGTCGCCCTGCACAAAGCCAGCGGTCACGATAACATTGAAGGTGCTCTACTGAGACATCTGCCACCAGCCGCAATACAATACCTCACAGCAGTCTTCAACAAAATTTTAGCAACCAGCGAATACCCAAAAATTTGGAAACATGCCGAAATATTTCCAGTCCCAAAACCTGGCAAAGATAAACGCTCCCAAAAATCCTGCAGGCCTATAAGCCTCCTACCTACCACGTCAAAAGTCTTCGAGAGGATCTACCTCAAGAGGCTCCAGCGACACATTGATGAAGAACGACTGTTACCCAACGAACAGTTCGGTTTCCGACAAAAACATTCTACCCCTCAACAACTTCTTCGCCTTGTAGAACATGCTATGAGCGCCTTTGAGAAACGGGAGTTTTTTGGTGCAGTATTTCTGGATGTATCCCGTGCCTTTGATTCTGTTTGGCACGAGGGCCTCCTTTACAATCTGCTCGTACAAGGGGTCCCGCTACCACACGTACGCCTGATTCGCAACTACCTGGCTGACCGAACCTTTCGCGTCACCACTGAAGACGCCATCTCCTCAGTCAAGAAAATAAAAGCCGGGGTACCACAAGGCTCCGTCATTGGACCTGTGTTATATAACTTATACACGGCCGATATACCAAGAACCGACCAAATTGAAACCGGTTTATACAGGGTGTTACAAAAAGGTACGGCCAAACTTTCAGGAAACATTCCTCACACACAAACAAAGAAAATATGTTATGTGGACATGTGTCCGGAAACGCTTACTTTCCATGTTAGAGCTCCTTTTAGTTTCGTTAGTATGTACCATTCCAGCCTATGACTCGCGACTGGGGAAGACCTAGAACGACGAGGACACCTGCAATGGACGAGGCAATTCTTCGTGCAGTTGACGACAACCCTAATGTCAGCGTCAGAGAAGTTGCTGCTGTACAAGGTAACATTGACCACGTCACTGTATGGAGAGTGCTACGGGAGAACCAGTTGTTTCCGTACCATGTACAGCGTGTGCAGGCACTATCAGCAGCTGATTCGCCTCTACGGGTACACTTCTGCGAATGGTTCATCCAACAATGTGTCATTCCTCATTTCAGTTCAAATGTTCTCTTTACGGCTGAGGCTTCATTCCAACGTGATCAAATTGTAAATTTTCACAATCAACATGTGTGGGCTGACGAGAATCCGCACGCAATTGTGGAATCACGTCATCAACACAGATTTTCTGTGAACGTGTGGGCAGGAATTGTTGGTGATGTCTTGATTGGGCCCCATGTTCTTCCACCTACACTCAATGGAGCACGTTATCATGATTTCATACGGGATAATCTACCTGTGTTGCTAGAAGATGTGCCTTTACAAGTACGATACAATATGTGGTTCATGCACGATGGAGCTCCTGAACATTTCAGTCGACGTGTTCGTACGCTTCTCAACAACAGATTCAGTGGCCGATGGATTGGTAGAGGCGGACCAATTCCATGGCCCCCACGCTCTTCTGACCTCAACCCTCTTGACTTCCATTTATGGGGGCATTTGAAAGCCCTTGTCTATGCAACCCCGGTACCAAATGTAGAGACTCTTCGTGCTCGTACTGTGGACGGCTGTGATAATACGCCATTCTCCAGGGATGCATCAGCGCATCAGGGATTCTATGCGCCGGAGGGTGGATACATGTATCCTCGCTAACGGAGGACATTTTGAACATTTCCTGTAACAAAGTGTTTGAAGTCACGCTGGTACGTTCTGTTGCTGTGTGTTTCCATTCCATGTTTAATGTGATTTGAAGAGAAGTAATAAAATGAGCTCTAACATGGAAAGTAAGCATTTCCGGACACATGTCCACATAACATATTTTCTTTGTTTGTGTGTGTGAGGAATGTTTCCTGAAAGTTTGGCTGTACCTTTTTGTAACACCCTGTATGCTGACGACACCTCCCTCTTCACGAAGAGCATCAGGGCAACCCACGTCTTCACAAAACTGCAAAGAGGCTGCAACAATAGAGAGAAGTGGGCAATGAAATGGCGCTTGGCTTTTAATGCGGAAAAAGCCAAGCAGTCATGGTGTCCAGAAGATCCGTACCTCCTCTTCAATCAGTGAAACTCTTCGGTGAAGGTATCAAATGGTCACCCATGGGTCTCTACCTAGACGTCACGATTGACAAACGGCTAACATGGAAAACTCACATAAAAAACACTCGGACCAAAGCCATGAACAGGATGAGGCAGCTTTATCCGGTGTTAAATCCAAAATCACCTCTACATCCAAACACAGCAGTTACCCTATACACTGCAACAATTATGCATCACCAGTTTGGGGCAACGCCGCTCCCTCAAACATAAAACTACTCCAACGAGTTCAAAACCGTGCCATACGGTTTGCATATAATCTGCCAAGGGACACCCCGACAACTGAACTACATAGAATCAGCGGACTTCCAACTTTGCTCGAACGCTTCCGAACCACTGCAAAGAAGTTATACATGCAGTGCCCCAATCACGATAACCCTTTAATAAAACAGCTGGGTACCCACGTCCAACACAATATAAACACAAGATGGCCAGTAAAACTGGTAAATGATGCAACTCCAAATTGACCTTATGCAACTCCAAATTGACCTTATACAACCAAATACCTGGCAAGTCGAACAATGCTAGCCTTACACTGATGACAACCTCTCATGACTTGGAAGGAGATGCGCTAAGCGAAAAACTTCCCTGCGCTCTAGGGACAATGTAACCCAGGAGATTGTTGCCGTGGCTCCTGTATGCGAACACCACAGCTGGTAAAACCAAAGGGAAATAACCCAAACCAATGCAAACCTGGAAAATGAAAACAAGGAACCAAAAAAGCACAGGAGCCACTGTAGACATACAGAAAGGAGCCACAGTAGACGCGAAGAAAATACCCAAGAAACAGGAAACCTATTCAGTGGGAAATGATTTATGAGAAAAATGATCAAAACACTAGACCGCATCCAAAAGGCCAAGGACGACACCGGCAAACTTTTTGCACTGATGAAAGGAGTCATGTCCCTGCTGAAATAATGGCGAGAGTAATAGGAAATCTAAAAGACTTAAAAATTGCAATTTGGAACGCGAACAACATACATAATAAAAAAATAGAGCTCCAGGATTTCATCCAACGCCTACAACTGGACATAGTACTGTTGACGGAGACCTACCTTAAACCAAATGACAATTTCAAAATTTCCGGACAAACAATCTACCGGAATGACAGGCTGGGACAACGGGGATGAGGGACAGCTATCATCATAAATAAAAAACTGACCCACAAGCATATCGCAACACCACAACTGATCGACATGGAGGCCACAGCTGTAAAAATCCACTCTGCAGACGGCCACATAATATTGGTGTCGGCATACCTAGCACCAAACCGGTCACTACACGATCAGGACATAGATGCACTTCTAGAAACAGGCAGAATGCTAATAATTGGTGGCGACTTAAATTCAAAGTATAACGCTTGGAATTCAAGGGTCAACAACAACAAAGGGGAACGCCTCCTAACACTAGCAGCGAGGCGCAACATTCAAGTGCTAGGCCCCAAAGCACCAACGCACATCCCCCACAACCGCCAACACCAACCGGATGTCCTTGACGTGGCCGTAGTGAAGGACATCCCACGCCGGATCAAACTTGATGTCAAAGATCTATCATCCAACCACCAACCCGTACTACTACAAATAAAGAACTGGGTACTTCCGCACACGAACGAGAAGCGATCCAAAGAAGTGGATTGGAATCAATTGCGCAGAACAGTGCACAACCAGGCCTCAAGCACAGTACAGCTAACAACAAATGAGGATATTGAGGAGGCAATTAAGCACTTCAACCAGGTGGTGCTGGAAGCGGATAGGAGAGCGTCTACTACAATCATCCACCCACTCCACACCGACGAGCTGCCACCAGAGATCGAGAATATCAGATACCTCAAGAACACGGCAAGGAAACTGTGGCAACGGTTCAGAGATCCCCATGACAAAAGACGGTACAAACAGCTTACCTCAGAGCTGAGGGGCCGACTGTCAGAACACAAATCAGAAAGCTGGGAGAACAAAATGCAAAACCTAATATTAAACAATAGGGACGCTTGGCAACTTGTGCGCGCTTTCAAAGCCCCAAGGGACCCCAACACTGCTATCACCGAGCCAACAGGACCGTGCTTTCTCCCAGTGGCCAAGGAAGAGGTGCTGGCGGAGTACTTTGCCAGCCAATACAGGGAGGTTGAGTACGACCTGAAGGTGGCTGAAGCACGCGTAGCCGAGGACATTGAGAACACAGCCCGGAACATTATGGAAACACAACCAGAGGAGGAGCCAGAGTTGACGACACCAGGCGAAATTCGAAACATCATCAAGAAACTGACAAACAACAAAGCCCCAGGTGCCGACAAGATCTCAAACTCACACCTGAAAAACCTGCCGAGGAAAGGGATCGTGCTTCTCACCAGGATATGCAATGCCTGCCTCCTCCAAAGATATTTTCCAGATGCATGGAAAGTCGCCAAGGTCACGGCCATTCCCAAGCGAGGGAAAGACCAGCGACTTCCATCAAATTACAGGCCCATCAGCCTACTCCCCTCCGCCTCCAAAGGACTGGAGAGAGCACTACTCAAGCAGATAAATCACACCCTGGACGCGGAAAGGACAATCCGCAAAGAACAGTTTGGCTTCCAGAGTAGGGTAGGAATCACAAGCCAGCTCCTCCGATTGACTGAAGATGTTTCCCGGGGATTTAACTACTCAAGGTCGACGGCGGCTGTGTTCCTAGACAGAGAGAAGGCATACGATAAGGTATGGCGTGCCAACCTCATCACCAAACTACGAACACAGACGTCCGTCCAGCACTGCTACATTCAGTTAATCGGGAGCTACCTACAGAACAGAAGGTTCTATGTATCGGTTGAGGGCCAAAATTCAGCAACCTACCCCATCCCGACCGGTATTCCGCAGGGCTCTGTCCTGGCACCAGTACTATTCAAAATAGTCGTCAACGACATACCCACACCGCCTCATGTCAACGTAGCACAGTTCGCCGACGATACAACAATCTACGCATCTGGCAGCAACCATGAATTAAACATCAATCACCTGCAACACGGGCTAGACAATTTAGAAAAATGGTGCCGACAGAACAAGGTGAAGATCAACCCGACAAAGTGTGCAGCCATATATTTCACCCGGAAAATGCCAGAATTAAACAGAAAACTGACCATCGTGGGACAGGAAGTTGAATGGTCGGAAGATACGAAGTACCTTTGAGTCACGATTGACAAGAAGCTATTATTCCGTAAACACATACTAGACAGGAGAAGACAAGGACACGCCATATTATCACAACTATTTCCAATCCTCTACAGTTCTGAACTCGCCATAAAAACAAAACTGCGCATCTACAAGTCAATAATCCTCCCGTTCATCCTATATGGTTGCCAGGTGTGGGGAACAGCTTCGAAGACCAACATTGACCACCTACAGAAACTACAGAACCGGTGCCTGCGGGTAATATTGCGGGCTCCAAGGTATGCACCGACGGACCTAATCCATGAACAGACAAATATAAGTCCGATCTATGTAGAGATCTTCAAACAAACTGAAAGATTCTACGAAAGGATAGAAAAATTCAGAGGAACTGACGAAAGGCTCCATACCCTCGGTACAACTGTACCAAGGCATTGGCACAAATATAAAGTGCCACTAAGCATCATATATCAGGCAGAGTAGAACTGATATGAACATAAGAAAACTGTAGGGGTTTTTCACATAAGGTCGTCTTGACGAACCGCAGTCATGTTTTCCCCTCAAAGAGTAATAAAAAAGAGTCCCCAAAACAAACCCATCCAAAACACTGTGACATGTAAAGTAGAGCTACTCAGGTAGCGGGAATTCACAAACACGCCGTTGAGGCAGATACACAAGGTCGACCTGCCGACCACTGCCACTGCCGCACCGGACCCAGCGACCAGCTCACGGTGGTGCTCACGCAGCTGATCACCGCCCTGATGCCACGTCGAGACCAAGCATAACTTCAGACAATAACAACAACTGAAGATTAAAGCAAAAAGCCAATTCCAAAATAGCATTACAGACAGCAGTCATAGGGTTCTCCCTGGCATTGCAACAACTAAATGGCGTAAGCCATGACGCTGACGCCAGACACTCACTGACTGACCTCTCAATCACTCACTGGCACCATGGCAGACAGCACTGCATCTGCCGAAAGGACGACGGACGACACAGCAGGAGATACGGACTTCTCTGGAGTAGACGATGCTGTTTACCGAGAATGACGCCATTTACCTGGAGGGTCGTCGAGAAATTGATGATTTTGTGTACATTTTTGACTTCTTGAAGTCAAGAAGTCAATTTGCACAGTCAGGCGGCGCGAAAGTACAACTTCACGTCTATTGCACTGTGGGTCATCCATGCTGGCCTTAGGTACTGCTGGTCGGTACCAACAGACTACGAAGACTGCTTCACGACGCTGAGGATCGAAGATTTTCAACGCCATGCTAAGCTGATCCAAGATGACGCTGCATCGAGGGGACTCACGCGCCCTGACGCCCTTGCGACTGTACCTCTGGTCTTCAGCGAGGACTTCTGTGGGAAGAGTCTTTTCCGCAGGCTAAATGGACGGCGCAAGAGGCATCGCAGGAAGCACCAATCTGCAGCAACTGACGCCTGGCAAATCGCTGGTACCACGGACTCCACCGTGCCAGAGGTGGAACCAACGACTGCTGGGAACACAGAAACGCCAAATCCGCCTAAAGATGCGGAGTCAGTTACTGCAAACGAGGAGACGCCCGATGACCAAGCACAGCAAGAGCCGGAGGTGGCCTCGCCCTCTAGCCCAACTCAAGAGGAGGAAGAACCTGTCCTAAGCATTGAAATGGGACCGGTACTGCCAATAACAGTTCCATTCTCCGGCATCTTAGCGGGCCTCTACGTGAAGCTGCTGTTAGCAACTGAGCTTCCCGTATTCTGCTGGCCAGCGGTCGGAGGACTCAAGATCCTGGCATCATGCCCGCCGGACCTGGAGAGGGCCTGCAAGACGGTGCGGGACATTGGCCTCTACACCAGCCCGCCGACACAACCGCTCTCTGCGCCTGCAAATGCTGAGGCACAGTAGGGCGACGGAGAAGAGGGTTACCAAGAAGAAACCCTCTCCCCCCGAGCTCCGGCAGTGTTTTAACTGACAGATCCATTGGCACGAGGAGAGGGAGTGCTAAAACCGGCGCAGATGCACCAGATGTGGGGCTGACCATCGTGCAGCCGAATGTACCAGAGCCAGGGAAGTGGATGTCTGCTGCAACTGCGGACTAAATCATGCAGACTGCTTCTCTGGCTGCGAAAAGAAGAAGTAGCTGAAGGCGAAATAACGCCCCAAAGCTGCCATGGCGCCAAGGAGAGCCCAGCAGGAGACCAGTTCCAGCAAGCCACCCCACAGCTGGCGCAGCTGATCACCGCCCTGATGCCACGTCGAGACCAAGAAAACATCAAACATCCCTAACAAATGACGACTTAAACATAAAGCCACTTCAAAAAAAGCAAAACAGACAGCAGTCATAGGGTTTCTCCTGGTACTGCAGAAACTGAATGGCGCAAGCCATACCGCTGACGCCTCTAAGGTATTTGAACGGCTAATTCTGAAGGGAATAAACACCAGCCTACAGGCGGAAAAGACCATACATAAGGAACATTTCGGGTTCCAAAGCCGTGTCGGTAGCACCAGTCAACTTATCCGATTAACTGAAGACGTGTCCAGGGGATATAACATGAGTAACTCGACGGCCGCTGTGTTCTTGGACATTGAAAAGGCATATGACAAAGTGTGGCACTCTAACCTGATAACAAAACTAAGAACACAGACGACCGTCCGTTATTGCTACGTTCAGTTATCGGGAGCTACCTAAGCAACCGAAGATTCTTCGTCTCCATCGATGGCCAACGATCTGACACCTACCCAATCCCGGTGGGAATCCCACATTTGTTAGTCGTTCTTGCGATCGAAGCGTCATCTACCAGGCAAGCAAGTAAATATTCACACACCTGGCTGGTATCGCCGCCTTCTGCTGGGAACCATCACATCGACCACTTATACCGACTATATCGAGAGATATCTACCGCGGTATTCCAGGAATGACGCCTTAAAACAGTAACACACAATTTAATATCCCTGCAGACAAGAAAGCAGTTTCATTGCAGGCCTAATCCAAGATATATAGGTATAAAAGCATCACGATTCTACTTCAACTTTGATCTCATATTCGGCTTTGATTTCGCCATCAGCATTTCCTCATATTTGGTGCAAGTTAATATTTTATGGTCTGTGTTCCGACTATTATCACAAGTGTCAACAAAATCATTGGTGGGATTATTAAAGTTTTTCTGGTATAATGTTACTCGGCTGGTGAATGTATAGTTAAAATAATTAATAGTACACTATCTAAAGTAAGTAAATAAACAGTCGCGTAACAGCGACCGCATTGACCTGCAGTCTAGGACTGTTGATAAAATATCGATATTATTTTTTGAAAATATCGATATTTATTAGTGATATTTTTAGGACGATACATCGATATTTCGATACTGAAACTAGATATCGGATTCGATATAATTTAAAATAAGTTATCATTTTTTGTTTGCTCTGAATGACACTGTGTCCCTCAAATTTCTGTTATGAATAGAGATCAGCAAGCTTAAATAAATTTTATAACGTTTCCATAATTAATTTGGGATTTATAGGTACCAAGTTTACTCAGATGATGACAACAGTGTGGACAAAGCATCGCTCGCCCAGCACGAATCGAACGCGAGCCCATTATTTGAAATGAGCGTGCGATTTGTCAAGGGAAGTCCAACTGCAAATTAGTGGTTAGCGGGAATACTGGGAAGTGTAAATAACAAACAGTGGCTAATTAGAAAGCAAGGAAAGTAACAAAACTAAGAGTAAGGTATTAACATACAAAACTAAACGAAATTCCACGAAAAAATTTATGGAAAAAGTTTTGTAATTTGGCCATATTGCGTGCTATAACAGCTAAACTTCTACCTAAATAAATTCGCCAACTGTATTGCATATCAATCATAAAAAATAAACTAAGATTTACCTAGAACCTCTTTCGAGTTTTATAAATTTCACTAATTTTTATGAAAATTATGACGTGCATAATGGTCAATTTAAAAAAAAAAAAAAAAGAATTAACAATCATCATCACTAAGAGAAACCATTCAAAAAAGAAATCCTGATTAAGAACAAAATCACGACTATTTATCAGTGGACAGCTTTAGTTTTACAAGGTTTGATTTTATGAAATTGATTTTACGTAAGTATCGATATTTTTTCTGATATATCGACAGCCGATATTGATACTTTTTAAAATATCGATATATCGAAAATCCGATACTTTTTAAAAATATCAACAGCCCTACTGCAGTCTATAAGAAATGAATAAAATGATTAATTAATTAAACCGGGACAGCGCGAACGCAGTCCCGACTACCAAAAATTATGCGCCGAGTTATCCACATTAGGGATATTGTATATTATATTGTATATATGTGTGTGTGTGTGTGTGTGTGTGTGTTTCGATTGGTTGGAAGTGAAAGTGAGCGCTGTTTTGTGAGTAGCTGGCAGTTACGTTTAGATGGAAAATATTACGGGCAGCTAGGATTATTTGTTGTAAGGTGTGTTGGCGGTTGAAAGGATGAATATTTTGTAGTACGACAGTGGTGAAGCGGACGATGTCTTCTATAGTTGGTGGAGGGCGAATGGAGTTTGATGGTGGGGTTGGTGGGTGTATGGGCCGGATGGGTACAGTTTGTTCGGGTTTCTCAGGAGGGGGTTTAGCTTTACATTTTAGGGAATAAGTCTGATGGCTTAAGTTGCAGGTATTGCAGGATGGTGGGGTTTTTAGGTTTGGGCAGTCTTTGTGAAAGTGATTTGCCTTGCAATGTGGACAGGTGGGTTCGTTCCGACAATCTTGGGTGTTATGGTCATTATATTTGAGACATTTCTGGCAGCGAATGGGTTGGGGTGGAGTAGTTTTTGATGGTTCTACACGGTATCTTTAGTAAAATATTGTTGCCCCGTTAGATAGCAGGTTGTCAACTGTTTTAGTGCACTCGGTAAAAATTCTGACCATATATGTGGGTCCCTGGTTGTTTCTAATCCGTAACGCTTTTCGAATAGAAAGTTCTGTGTTTAATTTTAGTTCTTCTTCGATTTCAAGGTCAGAGATTGTGGGGTCAACTCCCCTGATTACTACTGTAAGTGTTGGGGGTCGTCGTGGTGGTTGGGGTTGTTTGTTGAGTTTGGTATTTAGTGTAGTAATGGTGGCGTTGTTGCCGAAAATGGTGGGGCCTACTTTAGTTATTAAGGATGTCCTTAGTTGAGGGTCAGGGGATTTGATGATCATCCCTTCTTTGGTTGGGATGATTTGTGTGATGATTACGTTAGGCAGGTATTTTCTAATCTGATATGCAAGGGTTTTGGAAGTCAGGAATTTGGAGTCACAGTTTTTTAAGAGGAAACTATGGCTGGTCGGGGATTGTTGAGAACCAAGTGTGGAATTATCAGTGGCTGTATCCATTGGTTGTGGGCTGAGGATGGTCTGCTGAATGTGGAGCTCTTCAGTTGAAGTGGAGGTTTGGGAGGTGTGGGGCTTGGTGATTGAGTATGGTTTAGTTCGGTGGTCGGTGACTGTTAGTATTTTGCTATATGAGGGTTTGGTTACAATTGGGGGTAGATGATGCATACCAATGTGTTCCGTTGATGATGCGGGTGGTGACGGCAGTTGTGACGGCGATGGTGTCGGTGACGGCTGCTGGAGGTCTCCTTTAGTGGTCTCCATGAGGAAGGCGGTGTCCAGTGGATGGTGGCGAAGGTCAGGCGGGCGGAGTCAGGCGGCTGGCAAAGTCCGCCGACAAGCAGCAGAGTCCGCAAGCCGGCTAGCAGAGTACTATGGCAGCTAAGCAGATGTCCGTGGGCAGTCAAACAGGGTCCGG
>CM061919.1:76497524-76518475 GCA_031002005.1 Vandiemenella viatica
AGAGAAAAATTTGCGGAAATGGTAGACTTAGGTCTAAGAAGTAACTCTGAAAGGAGCTCAACCGAGGACGAATGGAACACATTAAAGACCGAAATAATGAAAGCTGGTAAAGAAACATTAGGCTTTAGGGAACAAGCTGCCCGAAAACCTTGGATCACAGAAGAAATTGTGAAACTGATGGATCGGAGGAGAAGGACACAAAATTGCTCAGTATGAAACAGGAAGAGAGCAGTACAGGCAATTTAGAAATCAAATAACAGGAAATGCAAAAAAGCAAGTGGAAAATGGCTAGAAGAAAAGTGTGAAGCAATAGAAAAGCAAATGGTCATAGGTAAAGTAGATGTGCGTACAGGAAGATCAAACAGAATTTTGGAGAAATGAAGAAAAGAGGTATGAAATAGTCAATGACAATCCCACAGTAAAAAATATTATTTTAAGGTGGGAGGAGTAATTATTATTTTGATATATTAATCCCTTTATCAATTTATAAGTAATTACCTTGATTGGATTTGTTTGCATTTACAAGCATCAAAATATTAAGTTTCTCATTTATCATTTATTGAAAAAGAACAAGACAGTTTTTAGATACTAAAAATAACACTTCATTCTTGATTTTAAAAAAAAAATCATTTAGGACATGTGAGTTTAATTAAAAAGGCGCCACCTCAGTTAGCAGTTACCGAGAGCACTTATTATTCTCTTTATTAGTGCAGAGTTACCTGTCAAGGCAATGTTCGGTTCGACCGAAATGAGGCAATGGATCTGTAGTTTTGATAGGATTTACCCCGATTTTCTCCCAGTCACTTAACAGCACAGGTTGCTTCATCCACTATCCATTTACGCAAGATGGCAACTTTAACATCAAACACTGACACACTTTCAATCTCTGCACTGAATGTCGCGGTTAGAGAGTATCTCCCCCCGCCTCTCAACGTGCCAGGTCAGGCCTCCGCTGAGCCCCGCGCAGTACAGATATGCAAGTACTGCACTCGTACTTGCGTTGTAGGACCAGCCTGTACGCCGCGTCTGGCTACAGTACCAGTCGCCACTCGACTGTCCATTTCTCCCTCCAGATGTCCAGCGCGCCATATGTTGGCAGAAGAATGAAAATCAACCTTAATTCTGTTTCGCACAGCCACACAAAACGTTCCGTCGCTTGATTCCATTCATAAGTGTTAGTTGGCTAAGATATGCTGACCCACGCATGGAGGAAGGAAATATATGGAGGAGAACTGACGTTAAATCTGTGACGCCGCGTCTAATCTTCTTGATCTCCCTGCTCACGGGAGACAGAGGGCACTGCCGCACCAAGCATCGATGCACCCAAGATCGACGACCATGGAGCCGCCACCGAAGTAGCCATGGAAAACCTGCTCCAAGCCATCTCGCCGCCCAGCAGGCTACTATATCCGAGATACTCCACCAGATGGCGACGCTTCCGGAGAAGTCAAGGGCAGCACTGGCAGCCTTCATCACCGACAGCACATTCCAGAAGACGTTGAGACAGCCATCGATCGCCTAGATGGACGAAGGAACCAAAACAAACCGCAACCAAGTGGGGAAAAAACGGCAACTGGAACCAAGGACCCCGATGTTCCTCTACAAGACAAGAGAAAAGAACCGCGACGGGAACCTGGACAGAGCCACCCCCGGACGGAAACAGCAGCCGAGCGTCCAGCGGGAACCAGTCGCCAAGGGAAAGACCAAATCACCAGGGATGTTGGCATAAGTAACCAACCACGATCAGCCAATGTTTTAAATGCCAGGGCTTCAAGCACCGGGCGTTTGAGTGCAACAATCAAGTACGTTGTGTCCGCTGCGGGGGAGCCCACAGCGTCGCGGTCTGCACGCGGCCACGTGAAGCCACGCCGACGTGTGCGAACTGCGGGGCTGACCACGCGGCGAGCTACGGCGGATGTGCTGTGAGGAAGAAACTACTAGCCTCGCCGAACGAAGCCAACGCACATCAAACCACACCCGGAATGCAAGACAAGGACGACGCCAAAGAAGAAGACCAGGGAAACAATCGTCGACGACCCAATCTGCCACAGGTTAGACCACCAAACAAGGAAGCGGTCCACCACCAGCCCCAACAATGCTGCAGGCACGACCAAGGAGAAAAACCAGACAACCAGCTGGGAGAGTCGTCCAGCTGCTTACGCAGCTGATCACGGCGATGCTCCCCAGATATCATATGAACCCTATGGGGGTTTTGACATAAGGGCGCCTAAGGCGCCCATAGCCCTTTTCCCCCCAAAAGCGCAATAAATAGAGTCACCGAAATATCCCATCCTAAACAGAGACACATTAAGTAGTGTTGCTCCGGCAACGGAACTTTTTCATAAACATGCCGTTGAGGCAGTGACACAAAAAAAAAAAAAAAAAAAAAAGATCTCACAGCCAGAGAAGCAGGCCGCGTGCCCTCGGCCGCAGTTGCAGCAGATTGCTTCTTCTCTGGCCGTGGAGCAGTCGGCTAATTTATGGTCCGCCCCACACCGGACGCATCTTCGCAGCTGGGTGCAGTCGCTCGCCTGGTGTCCATGGTTTCTGGCAATTAAAACACTGCCGGAGTTCGGACGGGGAAGGCCTCTTCTTGGCAGCCTTCTTAACCCTCTCTCTCGGCAGTGCTGAAACGGCCACAGGCGGCGGCTGGCTCGGTGGACTGGGCTGCAACATGCTGCAGTCTATGCCCTGCTCGCTCAGCAGGCTGGTGGCCCTCATCAGGTCGGCGGGGCATGAGGCCAGGATCTGCAGGCCTCCCTCGACAGGCCAGCAGAACAGAGGCAGCTCTGTAGCCAGCAGGAGCTGCACATACAGGCCGCCCCAGTTTCCCTCGTAAGCCGCCACCACGGGTTGGACAGGACCCTGCTCCGTGGTTGGTGCTGGCTCTTCCTCTTCATCTTCTGGCGTGGGCGACGCTGGAGCTGCCTGGACTGCCGCTGCGTCGTCCCTCGGAGGAGTGGTTTGCACTGGAGGCTCTGGGATTTTGAAGCCTGGTGCTTCTGTCCCTGGAGTCTGCAGCGTTGTGGATGTGGAGGCAACAGTTTTGCCTCCCGCCACCTGCCAGTCCTCTGTTGCCGCTGATTGCTGTTTCCTGCGCAGCCTCTTTCTTCTTCCATTTATGGCTCAGCGCCCAGCTCGCAGGCGCTGTATAGGTGGCGCGGCGCTACTGCGCCCTGGCGGCGCTGCGTAGAGTTGATCCCGAAGTGCGCGCGCAGCTACTGGACGTCTTTGCTCGGCGCGCTCTCCCACTCGACCAGCCGCCGTCGTTCGTCCGTCGTCCGGCACGTCCCGTCCGGGCCGGTGGTTTTTTTTTTTTTTTTTTTTTTGTGTGTGTGTCGTAGCCTCAGCGGCTGTGTGTGTATAGCCCCGCTACCTTCGGTGGCTCTGCTATGTGTTGTAAGGTTTGGGATGTTTTGGGGACACATTTTATTTTGCACTTTTAGGGGAAAAACCAGGGCTATGGTCATCTAGGATGACCTTAATGGTGAAAAAACCCCTCTAATTTTCTTGTATTGATTTATTCTGGGTTATACACAATGCTAAGTGGCACCTTATGCTTGTGCCATGTTCTTGGCATTACCGTACCCAGATTTGCCAGTCTTTCTGTGTTTTGTCTTTTGGACTCTATTTTTTCTAGATATTTGGAGGTTTGACTGAAGATTTCTGTGTTTATATTTTCGATGTTGGCTGCTCGGTGTAGATAGTCAATTGAGGTATATTGCGTTTCGTTTAGAATCATCCTGAGGCATCGGTTTTGTATTCTCTGGATGTTCATAATATTTGTTGGGCTTGCCATCCCCCATATTTGGCATCCATACAATAAGAATGGTTGAATAACAGATTTGTAGATTCTCATTTTGGTGTTTGTTCCGAGGTCGTTGCTACGAGTACTGGGGCCAGGTTTTTTGCTACTGCTATTCCTTTTCTTTTCCTGTCCATTGTATGTTCTTTAAATAGCAGTTTTTTGTCAATTGTTATTCCTAAGTATCTATGTTCGGTTACCCAATCTATGTTTCTTCCCATAATATTTAGCTGTCCTGGTAATATCGGTCTTTTCTTTGTGAAGTACATTCCCGCGCATTTATTTGCGTTGATTTTTATCTTGTTTATGCGGCACCAGTTAGTGAATTCGTCTATTCCTCTTTGTAAGTGGGTTATGTTTAGGTCATGTCTTCTTCCGGTGTATATGGTTGTGTCGTCTGCAAATTGAGCTTTCTTCACGTATGGTGGTATAGGGGAGTTATTTACATAAACACTGAAGCATGGTGGCGCGATGTTTGATCCCTGTGGAAGCCCCGCCGATATTGTATACATTGAAGATCTTTCCCCGTCTACTGACATAGAATCTTCGGTCCTTCAGGTAGCTTCCAATAGTTTTATATAACAGTGTTTTATTTTTGTTTGTGTGTCCAGCTTGAATATTAAGTTCTTATGCCATACTTTGTCATACGCTTTTCGAGATCGAAGAAGACGGCTGCCGTGGACTTGCTATAGTTGAAGTTCCTACTGATGTCTTCCGTTATCCGTAGTAGTAGGCTGGTCGCTTCTACTCGCTCTGGAAACCAAACTGCTCCGTTCGGATCGTCTTTTCCACTTCAAGGCTTGCGTTTACTCGTTTGATCAGCACTCTTTCAAGACCTTCGAGGTTGAGGAAAGTAGACTGATAGGGCGGTAGTTTTCGGCTAGGCGTTTGTCTTTACCTCTCTTAGGTATTGCCGTTATTTTGGCGATTTTTCCATATGGTCGGAAAATGGCATTGTAGTAGACAAGCATTGAAGATTCTAGTTAGTAATACTTCAGCTTTCTTTGGTAGGTTTTTCAGATGTTGATTTCCTATTTTATCGTGCCCTGGTGCCTTTTTCGTAGCTAGCTTTTTGATGATCCCTCGTACTTCCCCTGGTGTTGTTAACTCGTGGTTGGTCCCTCGCTGGTTCTTGGAGAATCTCGTCAGCTTGCCTTTCGATATTCTCGATCTCTTGCTGTTCCGCTATTGTCCACTCGTATTCTTCTGGTGCATACTGTTGTACGAAGTTTTCAGCTAGAATTTCCGCTTTTGCGAGTGGAGTGAAGCATTGTCCCGCCGGTCCATTGATGGCTATCTTGACCTCTCGTGGTTGTTTCAGTGCTCGAATCAATTGCCACGCGTCTCTGTTTTCGAGCACTAATTCTGCCATTCTGTTTTCCCATTTTTCTGATCGTCTCTCTTGTAGTCGGTCGCGGAGCTGCTTAGCGTATCGGTTAAACCGTCGTCTGTCGGCGGGGTCACGATACCGTTGCCAGAGCTTTCTATATCTGTTGCGTAAGTATCTGAGATCCTCTAGTAGGGTGGCAGTTCTTCTCGGACTCTGTCAGTGGAAAGTGGTAATAACTGAGGCTTGGTGCTCAGCTTGGAGTACTGTTTGGTCAAAATGCTTAATTGCGTTTTCTATTCTATCTGGTGTTGAGGACATTATATGTTGGCTTTATTTTATTGTGGATTATTCTCTTGAAGTACTGCCAGTCTACTTGTTTGATTGTGGTTGGTTTGTTGAATGGTAATATCCAGTTCCGGAACTCCATCACTACTGGCAGATGATCTGAGGAGAGTTCATCCATGGTTTTTAGTTCTATTTGCTTTGTTATGTTTTTTGCCAGGGCTATATCTAGTACGTCCGGTTGCCCTCGTGCATTAGATGGGGTGAATGTGGAGTCTTCCGGGCCGAGGATCTCGATGTTTTTCCTTTCTGCCAGACGCAATAGCTGTTCCCCTCTTGCATTATTCCTACTGGAATTCCATGCAAAGTGTTTGGCATTTAGGTCTGCTCCTATGATTACCTTGTTGCCTGTAGCAAGGAGCTCGTCTAAGTCCGCTTCGTTTAGGTTTCCGTTGGGTCGGAGGTATGCCGCTATCAGCACAATGTGGCCTTCTTGCGTATGTATTTTAATTGCTGTGGCCTCTGCTTCTATTAGTTGCGGTGTCCTCATTGGCTCATGGGTGAGTTTTTGTTGATTACCACTGCAGTTCCGCCGCCACGCCTGCCGACTCTATCTGTACGGTAGACCTCGTAGCCGGACAGTCTGAAGTTATCGTTTGGCTTGAGGAAGGTTTCTGATACGAGGGCTATCTCTATATCCTCTCTCTTGATGAATTCTAACAGCTCAATCCTTTTATTTTTAATGTTATTGCAATTCCAGATTGCAATTTTCAATTTTTCTTTTGGCCTGTGATCCATTAGTCCATTAGACTCGTTACGCCTTCCACGAGGGCAATCAACTTGTTCCACATCCCTCTGGCTCATTTGAACTTGTTCATTGTTTTCTTCATTGTTTTCAGGAATTTCTGTAGGTCATCCTGGAAAAAGCTTGCGTTGTCGTCCTGGTCTTTGTTGTCTTCTTCCTCCCTTTCTCTTCTCTTTGTTTTCTGCCTTTGTTCCCTGTTTTTCCTTTGTTCTCTGTTTTGCTGGTTGTTGGAACCTGCTGCTGTGTCAGCGTATGTTGTTTTCCCCCGGTTCCTTTCGGCTTGGTACTGTTCGTCTTTTGATCTTAGTGATTCTCTGTTGTTTGGTGGTTCTTCTTTCTTCTTCATTTTTTCTTTATGGTTTTCTTTGTTGCGTACTGCCCTCTTCGGTCGTAGTAGTTCCTGGTATTTCGGGCACCCCCTCCAGGATGCTGCATGTTCTCCCAGACAGTTTATACACTTTGCCTTCTCTGTCTTGGGTAGCTTGCATTCTTTGCTTTGGTGCAATTGTGCACATTTGACGCATCGGCTTGGAAGCTGGCAATAGTTTGCCGTGTGACCATGCCTTTGGCATTTGGTGCACTGTGGTGGGCCATCTTGGCTTCTATATCTTTCGATTCTAACCCTTGTGTATAAAATGGCTAGTTCGTTGTAGATTTCCTCAGACTTCTTCCCAGACGGGAGTGTCACGGTGAAGGTGGCCAGTGGAATCAGTTCCCGCGTGTCTTTATCTCTCCGCTTGAATTGGTGGACTGCTGTCACCTCATAGCCTTTCATGCATAAGTCCTCTTTGATTTCTTCAGTTTGGACAGATGCTGGAAGTCCCTTGATGACCACCCGCAGTGGTTTGGATTCTGGCAGTTGGTGGCTATAAAAATTTATTTTATTTTGCCAAAGAATGTTTTTATTTTATGTAGTCTTCTTTGCTTTCTGCATAGTACTTGATCTGTCCTTGACTGAATCCCGCTTTTAGGTTTCCACTTAGCATGCTTCTTAGCTTCTGGTTCATTGCTGTATACTGTGGTATTTCCTGGACCACAATGGGTGGAAGTCGTATCTTTGTTGGTTGATCTTGGTGTCCTTCTCGGTTTCCTTCCTCTATTTGTTGATTATTTTCTGCGAGTGGGGAGAAACTGTTGTGTGTAGCTACTCCCGGATTGCCTTGGTTTTCTGCGACTCTTGGGTGTCTCGGTATTCGTCTTCTTTTGCTTCTCTGTGTCTGGAAGGGCTCTTCCTGGGAGTTTTGTCCGTTTTCTTGTGTGCTTTCTGGTTCATCTTGGTTCTCTGTTGTTTTCCCTCTGGTTTCTTCTTTGTCTAAATATTGTTGGTTGCTGTCTACTAAATTCTTCTTCATCTCTTGTGGTTGTATTGTCCGCTTAGGCGTATTTTTACTCTTATTTCTCGTTTTTGTTGGTGCAGCAATTGTCGCTGTGATTTTCTGAGATTGTCCATGTGTCCCTTGGTTGTCTTCCGATTCCGTGCTTTCCTCACTGTCTTCGTAATATTCATTACTTGAAGACGGTGCGTCGTTGTATGCCGTATCCTCGTCAGACTCAGATCTTGGCTTGTCGTTGTCGCTGTACCAGTTCTGGTATGTTGACATCTTTCTCTGCTTCACGTCATCTAGGTGCGCGTCTTGCCTATTGGGACTGTTGCACTGTATCCTTGTTGTCACCGTTAGGTTGCTGGATACAGATACAACCCTAAGCTCACGCTCGGGGGTTCCACTCCGCTTGGGAGTGGGCCGTGGAGCGGTAATACCCTTTGCTAGTGGGGGTTAGCTACTCTCCGACGCTACCCGTGTTTGCACTTCGCGACTCCAGTAGACCTCTGTCGACGCCTACAGTCGTACTCCAAGCGCACCCTCGTTTAGGAGGCCTGCGCTTGGCTCTGCTCTCCCCCAGTGCCTCGGGAAGATTGATGTACCTTAGCGCTAGCGCTGAAGGTATAGTCGACAACAAAATTTGCTTCCCGCTCTACCAGTGCTCCCCCTCAGGAGGCACCACTGGTAGCGGTGTGTTCACTGCCGGTGCCCTGCAGCGAATGGCTCAGCGCTTTTTTTTATTATTATTTTATTGGGGGAGCACCCAAAACCCGCTCCTCCAAGCATGGCGGCCTTCCTGTTATCTACTGCTCGCCTCTGCACATGCATTAAGTTAGTATTTCTATAGGTGATCACAGGAACGGGATTGTGATGTATTCCATGCGTCCAGGCGTCCGCCCGTTTACATGGGTCCATCGGGAATGATAGACAGAAACTTTTGAAAGAAGAGACAGGGCAGAGGGAAAAAAGTGCCAGGGTTTTACCCCTGGGAAAAAAACCTCTGCGACAGTTAAGGTGGGATATAAGGGCGGCTGGCTAAGATACTGCCAGTACCGCGACAGAATCTATACTACAGGTGAGGATGATGTGGGAGGTATTGTTAATTTGTTAGGGTGTCATGCAGTTACTTACCCCGGGAGGCGGCATGCCGTCTCCCGGTGTGGATGTCCGTGTGGATAGCGTGTTGTTGTGCCTGGCGCGGTGTCCTTGCAGCCACCACGTCAGTGTAGTCCCCTGTGGCAGCACGGGTCCCGGCGTCAGGCTGCGACGTTTCACCCGAGCAGAGGTCCAGCGTGTACGACTCACGACGTCCCCGCCACCAGCGGTCACCAGATCCCCGGCAGGACGACTCGTCGGCATCCGCTGCTCCAAGACCGACGACCGCCGACCACGACTCGACTGTTCAGCCACGAGGGTAGGTGGAGCTTCCACCGGCCACATAGCCGAAGTGGTTTCACCGGCTTGCGCCGCAGCGATTTCACTGGCCGTATGGCTCAGCGCCCAGCGCGCAGGCGATGTATAGGCGGCGCGGCGCTAGTGCGCCCTGGCGGCGCTGCGTGAAGATGATCCCGAAGTGCACGCGCAGCTACTAGACGTCCTCGCTCGTTCTTCGCTGCTCGTCGTCCTCCGTCCGTGGTGGCACACAGCACAGCACAGCGTCATCTGGCTAGAATTTCTACTATGAAGATACAGCTCCAGGGGGTCTCCTTCTGCTGATGTCGGTTATGAGTTTTCTGACATGGCTTTTAATTTTGTCATGTCTTGTGGATATAGACTGGTTGGCAAAAGCTGCCTGTCATGTTAGCCAGGGTACCTAAACAATATTTAAAATCTAATTCTAATTTTTAATAACTATGATGTGCCCTAAGCTTACTAGATTTTTTTTTCTTTTTTTCTTTTTTTTTTTTTTTTGTTCTAAAACTATTGGAGGGGTCTTATAGAGTTACATGTTTACATGGGGGCCTAAAGCTATATTTACATCTGAATCTACTTAACCTAATGGAGGCAAAAATTTTTACAATTACTATGACCTACTTAGTGTAATGGAGGATTTATATATAATTATATGTTCATGATTGGGACCTACATCTTCTGATGTGGGGCCTAATTACTGTCTATGGGTGGTCTTGGGGTTGTGGAGGGGGGGTGGTGGATATATATTATAATGCCTAGTTAGTGTTAGCTTTGGACGCTTGACATTGCGCATTTCTTCTGTTTCGTCGCCGATTTCAGAGATTAAGTCATATTTAGAAATTGAGCATCTTTGAAAGAAAATTTCTGACTTATGTTTGATTGTTTCTGCCAACGTGGGAAAGCAGAGTGCTTTTCTAACTGTTACATTGTTGACATATCTGGGTGCGTCCAAGATGATGCGCAGCGCTCTGTTCTCCAGTGCTTGCATTTTTTTAACGTGACAGTCGGCCGCCATGCTCCATATTTCCGACCCATAGAGGAAGGTGGGCTGGATAATCGCACGGTACAGGAGGAGTTTAGTCGCCGTGGATAGGCCGTCTCCTCTCAGGAGAGGGTAGAGGCCGGCTAGCTTTGCTCTAGATATGTTTTTTGTGTCAGTTATGTGACTACTCCACGTGAGTCTTTTGTCTAGCCGCAGTCCCAGGTACTTCACCTGGTCAACCCAATTTAGTTCAACATCCTTGATATGTAGCTTCATATCTGGAATTTTAATTCTGTTTGAAAAAATTATTGCCTGACACTTAGTTTCATTAATTTTTATCCGCCATAAGTTACACCATTGTGTCAGTTTTTCTAGATGTTTTTGCGTCTTTCGTATGGCGTAGCTCAAATTTCTGTTGCTGGCGTAAATTGTCGTGTCGTCTGTATAAAGAGAAACATAACTCTCTGTGGATTGTGGGATGTTGTTTACGTATATGTTGAACAGCAGAGGACCAAGTATGCTCCCCTGCGGGACACCTGCTTCGATGTTCTTGTACGTGCTATTGCCATTTTCATGAGACACAAAAAATTTCTGTCGCTTAGATAGGAATGCAGTAGATGTATTAAGTTGTCTGGCATATTGTATTCATGCAGTCTGTAGAGTAGGCCTTCATGCCATACTCTGTCAAAAGCTTTCTCAATATCAATGAAAATTGCAGCTGTACCACTGCCTGCCTGCTTTTCTTTGCAGATATGCTCCACAAGCCTTGTACATTGTTGAACAGTACTATGTTCTTTTCTGAAGCCAAACTGTTGTGCTATTATTATGTTGTTTGTTTCTAAAATTTTGTTGAGACGAGTTTGAATTACTCTCTCAAAGACTTTTCCAAGAATTGTAAGCAGTGAAATTGGCCTGTAGTTTCCCGGTATGAGCCTGCTCTTTCCTGCTTTGGGAATAGCCACTACTTTGGCTATTTTCCAAGCCCTTGGAAAGTAACTCAGTGCCAGGCATGCATTATATATCGTAGTTATATATCTAATGGCTTGTGGAGGCAGATTTTTGACTTGGAGAGCGGAAATCTTGTCATACCCAGCAGCCTTTTTGGGTTTCAGACTGTGTACGATAGACTCCACCTCCTCGTCATTTGTTTTTTGCACATAATTCTGCGGTCCGATGTGGATCAAGCGGTTTACTACACTCAGAACATGTTTCTTTGTGAGATTCGCTTACATCGTCAGCTATTTCATTCGGTCTGAAATGAGTATCTAGCGTGTCCGCAAGGAGCTGAGCCTTCCCAGCAGGGTCGTACACAAGCCCTTGCGGGCCACGAAGAGGCCGAATAGGTTGTGATGTTTTGCTGACTGACTTCGCAAGTGCCCATATCTTTTTATTGTTGTTCTGTACTTGTGATAATTTCCTTTGCCAGTCCTGATGTCTATGTACTTTCAGATTCTCTCTGATTTCATCTACTAGGTGGTTGACCATCCCTCTGTCAGCCGGATCACGCCATCGCTGCCACCTCTTCCTGATCCTGTTTTTTAGAAGAATTAGATTTTTGATGTGGTCTGGAATTGTTGATCTGTCATATGTTGTGGTGATTTTTATTGTTGCTTGCTTTGTGCATTCTTGCATCACCACGTTAAGCTTTGTGACAGCATCATCTATTTTATGTCTGGAGTCTAGAATAGGTAGGTTCTTGAGGTGCAGCGAGACATCCTCTTTAAAATACTCCCAGTTTGTCTGAAAGGTGTTATATGTCTTCTGGCGTTGTTGTTCCAGTAGCTTGACTGACAGAAGAATCGGATTGTGATCGGAGCTAAGTTCGCATTGGGTTGATAATTCCCTCCGCCAGCATAGTCCTTTCACAACGAATACATCCAAGACATCTGGTTGATATCTTGCCGTAGTCGGGAAGTAAGTCGGTGCGTCGGGCGCTAGCACTTCAACATTTCTGTTGGCGTGCAGCACCCTAAGCAGACCCCTTCCATTCCGATTGGTAAGTCTACTATGCCAGATCTGGCTCTTGGCATTCAAGTCACCACCTAGTATTACTGTTTCATTCCTATCTAACAGTGCTTGCACGTTCTCTTCCTTCAATTCCTTCTTTGGTGGGTTGTAGACTGCGACTAGATGCAAAGGTTTCCCATTTACTAAGAGTTCAACGGCCGTATGCTCTAGGTCACCTGTTCGTGCGTCAGGCAGGTCTCTGTGGACCAGCCTGTTTTTGATCAGGACAGCAGTGCCGCCCCCCTGCGTCTGTCGGTCAGTACGAGTCACAACATAGTTCCTCATCCTGAAGTCGTTACCCGGATTCAGGTGGGTTTCCCCTAAGAGGGCTATGTCAACGTCATTTTCGTCGAGGTAATTTAGTAGTTCTAGTCTTTTGTTGGCTATGCCATTAGCATTCCAAGCTAGTATGTTCAGTGTCGTCTTATTTTGTCTCGCCATTGCAGAAGTATTCACTGACGGCCTGTGCCAGAATTAATCCCTTTTCCAAGATATTGTCGGCTGTTCGGAATTTGGTAAGCACGGTTTTCATCGTGTCTACCATCTTCCTGAAATCGAATTCTTTAAGGAAAGAGACCAACTCGGCAAGGTCGGCGCCGAATCCTCCTGCTTTGTCTTGATTTTCAGTCTTGTCTTTGTCCTGTTTGCGGTCTGTTCTGTCATTTTTGTCTTTTTCATTGTTGTCGGTCTGCTTGTCCCAAGCGTTTGTCTTTGGCGGGAGGGAGGGAAACTGCTGCCTGTCTGAGACGTTGGGAGTCTCGTTGGTTCCTGCCTTCTCCTTCTCCTCGTCTTGCTTTTGTTTTAGGAGCCTGGCATTTCTAGCCTGCACAATTTTCTTGTATTGGGGGCACCCGCGGTAGCTCGCGGGATGCTGTCCCAAACAATTTGAACACTTAGGTGGTTCATCTTTTGTTTTGTTACATGTTTTAGTTAAGTGTTCCCCAGAGCATTTTACACAACGAGGATTGACTCTACAATGTTTCTGCCCATGTCCGAATCTCTGACAGCGATGACACTGAGAGGGACCTTCTGGTGTTCTGTAAACTTCCACCTTAACCCTGAGATGCATGAAAGCTTGCAGGTCGTAGATTTTTTTCCCTTCTTCGGAGTTTTCCAATGTGATCATGTATAGCGGCATTGGTACCCGTTCATTCTTGTCCTTGTCAAATTTGGTCAGCTGTGATACACTATTTGCAGGGAAATTTAGTCTGACCAGTTCGTCCCTCATCTCAGCGACATCCATGTCTATGGGCAGTTGTCTCATTACCACTTTCAGTGGCTTCTTCTGGCCGTCTAACTCGTAAGTATGGTGCTGGATGTTATTTTTCTTGAAGTAAGATACCATGGCAAGATAATCTATTTGGTTGTAGGTCTGATACTTGATGCTCGATGCTTTGTAAGCAACGTTCAGATGCCCAGTTAATTTCTTCTTAAATTCATTTACAATGTGTGAATATCCTGCAGTCTCATACACAATTATGGGGGGAACCTTTGGCTCACGCGGTTATTGGGGCCTTTGACTGTCCGTTCCTGAATCTTGTGCAGCAGTGTCAAGGTCTTGTAGGGGATCATAGCGGTTCCCCGTGGGTACATTCGGCACAAAGGTCGAATCTTCGGCCTCCATGTCGAGTGCACCCTGATCTTCAGAGCGCTGCCGCTTTGGGGCTGGGGGCTGTTGGGAGGTCATGGCCTCGGTGGCCCTTGCGGGCTCCGTGGCGGTCTGGGTGATTGAAACAGATGAAATTATTTTTTTACTACTAACCTACACCTACCCTAGCTCGTTAACTATGAGGTATGTTGCACTGGTCCTTCGTTGTCACCGTTAGGTATCAAGACCAGTAACAACCCTACACCTCACGCCCGGGGGTTCCACTCAGAGAGTGGGCCGTGGGGCGGTAAAACCCTAAAACCTCGGTAGTCCCTAACACTGTGGCTTTCCACAGTATTTATCCTACCAATCTGACAGACAGCTTTGCTTTACCAGTCTGGCGACATTTGCTTTTTTCGTGGTGGCAGAGCCACGCGGAAATTTCGGCGTCGAAAGCCAAGGCGAGCCCCTCTTCCGGGATCGCCCGGAGCGATGTGTACGCTGTCAGCGCCCGACAGCGACTGAGCTAGTCTGCCGCGCGACGGCCGGGTGAAGCAGCGCGACGGTGGAGCACTCTGGCGGCGACGGCTGAACCTCTGACTGCGCGTACTGGCTGCGCGTGGAGACGATGCTGGCGATCCGACGGCAGGCGAGGAAGTGTGTGTGAAGTCGTCTGTCTCAAAAATTGGTCAAGAGCTGATTACTCAGCGGTGCCTCAACCGTATATGTGTTCCATCCTTGTCTAGGGGAGTGCTAACCGTCTCTCCTTTCATTGTCCGTGGTGGTAAGGTTTGGGATGTTTTGGGGACACATTTTATTTTGCACTTTTAGGGGAAAAACCAGGGCTATGGTCATCTAGGATGACCTTAATGGTGAAAAAACCCCTCTAATTTTCTTGTATTGATTTATTCTGGGTTATACACAATGCTAAGTGGCACCTTATGCTTGTGCCATGTTCTTGGCATTACCGTACCCAGATTTGCCAGTCTTTCTGTGTTTTGTCTTTTGGACTCTATTTTTTCTTGATATTTGGAGGTTTGACTGAAGATTTCTGTGTTTATATTTTCGATGTTGGCTGCTCGGTGTAGATAGTCAATTGAGGTATATTGCGTTTCGTTTAGAATCATCCTGAGGCATCGGTTTTGTATTCTCTGGATGTTCATAATATTTGTTGGGCTTGCCATCCCCCATATTTGGCATCCATACAATAAGAATGGTTGAATAACAGATTTGTAGATTCTCATTTTGGTGTTTGTTCCGAGGTCGTTGCTACGAAGTACTGGGGCCAGGTTTTTTGCTACTGCTATTCCTTTTCTTTTCCTGTCCATTGTATGTTCTTTAAATAGCAGTTTTTTGTCAATTGTTATTCCTAAGTATCTATGTTCGGTTACCCAATCTATGTTTCTTCCCATAATATTTAGCTGTCCTGGTAATATCGGTCTTTTCTTTGTGAAGTACATTCCCGCGCATTTATTTGCGTTGATTTTTATCTTGTTTATGCGGCACCAGTTCGTGAATTCGTCTATTCCTCTTTGTAAGTGGATTATGTTTAGGTCATGTCTTCTTCCGGTGGTGTATATGGTTGTGTCGTCTGCAAATTGAGCTTTCTTCACGTATGGTGGTATAGGGGAGTTATTTACATAAACACTGAAGCATGGTGGTGCAATGTTTGATCCCTGTGGAAGCCCCGCCGATATTGTATACATTGAAGATCTTTCCCCGTCTACTGACACATAGAATCTTCGGTCCTTCAGGTAGCTTCCAATGAGTTTTATATAACAGTGTTTTATTTTTGTTTGTGTGTCCAGCTTGAATATTAAGTTCTTATGCCATACTTTGTCATACGCTTTCTCGAGATCGAAGAAGACGGCTGCCGTGGACTTGCTATAGTTGAAGTTCCTACTGATGTCTTCCGTTATCCGTAGTAGTAGGCTGGTCGCTTCTACTCGGCTCTGGAAACCAAACTGCTCCGTTCGGATCGTCTTTTCCACTTCAAGGCTTGCGTTTACTCGTTTGATCAGCACTCTTTCCAAGACCTTCGAGGTTGAGGAAAGTAGACTGATAGGGCGGTAGTTTTCGGCTAGGCGTTTGTCTTTACCTCTCTTAGGTATTGCCGTTATTTTGGCGATTTTCCATATGGTCGGAAAATGGCATTGTAGTAGACAAGCATTGAAGATTCTAGTTAGTAATACTTCAGCTTTCTTTGGTAGGTTTTTCAGATGTTGATTTCCTATTTTATCGTGCCCTGGTGCCTTTTTCGTAGCTAGCTTTTTGATGATCCCTCGTACTTCCCCTGGTGTTGTTAACTCGGGTTGGTCCCTCGCTGGTTCTTGGAGAATCTCGTCAGCTTGCCTTTCGATATTCTCGATCTCTTGCTGTTCCGCTATTGTCCACTCGTATTCTTCTGGTGCATACTGTTGTACGAAGTTTTCAGCTAGAATTTCCGCTTTTGCGAGTGGAGTGAAGCATTGTCCCGCCGGTCCATTGATGGCTATCTTGACCTCTCGTGGTTGTTTCAGTGCTCGAATCAATTGCCACGCGTCTCTGTTTTCGAGCACTAATTCTGCCATTCTGTTTTCCCATTTTTCTGATCGTCTCTCTTGTAGTCGGTCGCGGAGCTGCTTAGCGTATCGGTTAAACCGTCGTCTGTCGGCGGGGTCACGATACCGTTGCCAGAGCTTTCTATATCTGTTGCGTAAGTATCTGAGATCCTCTAGTAGGGGTGGCAGTTCTTCTCGGACTCTGTCGTGGAAAGTGGTAATAACTGAGGCTTGGTGCTCAGCTTGGAGTACTGTTTGGTCAAAATGCTTAATTGCGTTTTCTATTCTATCTGGTGTTGAGACATTATATGTTGGCTTTATTTTATTGTGGATTATTCTCTTGAAGTACTGCCAGTCTACTTGTTTGATTGTAGTTGGTTTGTTGAATGGTAATATCCAGTTCCGGAACTCCATCACTACTGGCAGATGATCTGAGGAGAGTTCATCCATGGTTTTTAGTTCTATTTGCTTTGTTATGTTTTTTGCCAGGGCTATATCTAGTACGTCCGGTTGCCCTCGTGCATTAGATGGGGTGAATGTGGGGTCTTCCGGGCCGAGGATCTCGATGTTTTTCCTTTCTGCCAGTCGCAATAGCTGTTCCCCTCTTGCATTATTCCTTCTGGAATTCCATGCAAAGTGTTTGGCATTTAGGTCTGCTCCTATGATTACCTTGTTGCCTGTTGCAAGGAGCTCGTCTAAGTCCGCTTCGTTTAGGTTTCCGTTGGGTCGGAGGTATGCCGCAATCAGCACAATGTGGCCTTCTTGTGAGTGTATTTTAATTGCTGTGGCCTCTGCTACTATTAGTTGCGGTGTCCTCATTGGCTCATGCGTGAGTTTTTGTTGATTACCACTGCAGTTCCGCCCCCAAGCCTGCCGACTCTATCTGTACGGTAGACCTCGTAGCCGGACAGTCTGAAGTTGTCGTTTAGCTTGAGGAAGGTTTCTGATACGAGGGCTATCTCTATTTCCTCTCTCTTGATGAATTCTAACAGCTCAATCCTTTTATTTTTAATGTTATTGCAATTCCAAATTGCAATTTTCAATTTTTCTTTTGGCCTGTGATCCATTAGACCATTAGACTCGTTACGCCTTCCACGAGGGCAATCAACTTGTTCCACATCCCTCTGGCTCGTTTGAACTGTTCATTGTTTTCTTCATTGTTTTCAGGAATTCTGTAGATCGTCCCGGAAAAAGCTTGCGTTGTCGTCCTGGTCTATGTTGTCTTCTTCCTCCCTTTCTCTTCTGTTTGTTTTCTGCCTTTGTTCCCTGTTTTTCCTTCGTTCTCTGTTTTGCTGATTGTTGGAACCTGCTGCTGTGTCAGCGTATGTTGTTTTCCCCCGGTTCCTTTCGGATTGGTACTGCTCGTCTTTTGCTCTTAGTGATTCTCTGTTGTTTGGTGGTTCTTCTTTTTTCTTCATTTTTTCTTTTTGGTTTTCTTTGTTGTGTACTGCCCTATTCGGTCGTAGTAGTTCCTGGTATTTCGGACACCCCCTCCAGGATGCTGCATGTTCTCCCAGACAGTTTATACACTTTGCCTTCTCTGTCTTGGGTAGCTTGCATTCTTTGCTGTGGTGCAGTTTTGCACATTTGACGCATCGGCTTGGGAGCTGGCAATAGTTTGCCGTGTGACCATGCCTTTGGCATTTGGTGCATTGTAGTGGGCCATCTTGGCTTCTATATCTTTCGATTCTAACCCTTGTGTATAAAATGGCTAGTTCATTGTAAATTTCCTCAGACTTCTTCCCGGCCGGGAGTGTCACGGTGAAGGTGGCCAGTGGAATCAGTTCCCGCGTGTCTTTATCTCTCCGCTTGAATTGGTGGACTGCTGTCACCTCATATCCTTTCATGCACAAGTCCTCTTTGATTTCCTCAGTTTGGACTGATGCTGGAAGTCCCTTAATGACCACCCGCAGTGGTTTGGATTCAGGCAGTTGGTGGCTATAAAAATTTATTTTGTTTTGGCCAAAGAATGTTTTATTTTTATGTAGTCTTCTTTGCTTTCTGCATAGTACTTGATCTGTCCTTGACTGAATCCCGCTTTTAGGTTTCCACTTAGTATGCTTCGTAGCTTCTCGTTCATTGCTGTATACTGTGGTATTTCCTGGACCACAATGGGTGGAAGTCGTATCTTTTGTGGTTGATCTTGGTGTCTTTCTTGGTTTCTTTCCTCTGTTTGTTGGTTATTTTCTGCGAGTGGGGAGAAACTATTGTGTGTAGCTACTCCCGGATTGCCTTGGTTTTCTGCTACTCTTGGGTGTCTCGGTATTCGTCTTCTTTTGCTTCTCTGTGTCTGGAAGGGCTCTTCCTGAGAGTTTTGTCCGTTTTCTTGTGTGCTTTCTGGTTCATCTTGATACTCTGTTGTTTTCCCTCTGGTTTCTTCTTTGTCCAAATATTGTTGGTTGCTGTCTACTGTATTCTTCTTCATCTCTTGTGGTTGTATTGTCCGCTTAGGCGTATTTTTCCTCTTGTTTCTCGCTTTTGTTGGTGCAGCAATTGTCGCTGTGATTTTCTGAGATTGTCCATGTGTCCCTTGATTGTCTTCCGATTCCGTGCTTTCCTCACTGTCTTCGTAATATTCAATACTTGAAGACGGCGCGTCGTTGTATGCCGTATCCTCATCCGACTCAGATCTTGGCTTGTCGTTGTCACTGTACCAGTTCCGGAATGTTGACATCTTTCTCTGCTTCACGTCATCTAGGTGCGCGTCTTGCCTATTGGAACTGTTGCACTGTATCCTTGTTGTCACCGTTAGGTTGCTGGATACAGATGCAACCCTAAGCTCACGCTCGGGGGTTCCACTCCGCTTGGGAGTGGGCCGTGGAGCGGTAATACCCTGTGCTAGTGGGGGTTAGCTACTCTCCGACGCTACCCGTGTTGGCACTTCACGACTCCAGTAGGCCTCTGTCGACGCCTACCGTCGTACTCCAAGCGCACCCTCGTTTAGGAGGCCTGCGCTTGGCCCTGCTCTCCCCCAGCGCCTGGGGAAGACTGATGTACCGTATCGCTAGCGCTGAAGGTATAGTCGACGACAAAATTTGCTTCCCGCTCTACCAGTGTTCCCCCTCAGGAGGCACCGCTGGTAGCGGTGTGTTCACTGCCGGTGCCCGGCAGCGAATGGCTCAGCTGCCGACCGGAGCGGACCTACCTACAGCGAGGAGCAGCAGCAGCGCGACTACAGCCTCGACAAGTGGTGTCCCTTGTTTACTGGGGGCGAGGTGGTGGACTATTCACAAAAAAGCAATTGTCAGCAATGTCCACCACTTTCGTCTTCGGTGCTAGGGACTTCCAGTAGCCAACACTGAGAAGATGGAGCGTCGGCTTGGTGCTGTGGCCTGATGTCGGAGGGGAGGCCTGGCTGCTCGTGGGCCGGCCGCTGCCGTATGGATGCCGGTGTCTGCCTCGGGGTGTACATTGGCGACTCTCTGCGGCGGGGATGCTCACGGAAATATCAAGGTGGGGCGCTAGCGACCCGCGGCGGATCGAACGCCGGCCACCACCCTGGCGTGAAAGCTGGTATGCACTGCTCAACCTCCGCATACCGGGAACCGATGCAGTGCACGGCTGCAGCTGTAGCAACCACCGAATCCAGGGAACCGCTACAGTGTGCGGCGCCAGTGGAAGCGCTAGGGTGGCGGACCTCGGGCCGGTCTATTTCTGCTGCGTGGTTGCGGGCAAACTACTGCGGTACGGAAGTGAGCTAACCGCCAACGGGTACGCCGGGGGCACTGCCGGTGTATGGCGCTGGGGGAAGTGCGGCGGCGTGTTGTGCTGCGGGCTGCCGGGGCGCTCGGCCGCCGGATGGCTGCCGTGTCGAGCGGCGTAACCAACCGCACAGAAGAAGACGGCACCAGGAAGAAGATGGAGCGCCGGCTCGGTGCGGCGGCGTGATATAGGCGGGGCGGACTGGCGATGTGGTTGGCCGCCTGCTGCCGGGCGGATACCGGTGTCTGCCTCGGCGCGCACGCCGGTGTGTCTCTGCGGCGGGAACGCTGGCGGAAACACCAAGGCGGGGCGCTAGCGGCCTGCGGTGGATTGAATGCTGGCCACCGCCCTGGCGTGAATGCTGGTATGCACTGCACAACCTCCGCATACCGGGAACCGTGCAGTGCACAGCCACAGCTGTACCAACCACCGAATACCGGAAACCGTAACAGTGTGTGGCGCCGGCGGAAGCGCTGGGGTGGCCATCTTGGCTGGCTGATTTCTGCTGCGTGGCCGTGGGCAAACCGCTGCGGTGCAGACGCTGGCTAACTGCCAACGGGCACGCCGGTGGCGTGCTGCAGCGTGATGCTGGGGGAAGCTCGGCGGAGTGGGGGCCGGCCGGTGGCCGGCTCGCTCTGCCGGCTGACCGCTGCTGTGCGGACCGGCGAGCCAAGCCGGATGGACGAAGATCACCGCATCCCCTGCATGTACCCCGGCGACAGCGCGGCGGCGCAGACCTCGGCGAGCTACCTGCAGTTGGCGCTGCGGACCTGCTGCTGTGCGTGATCTGGCAAAACCTGCATGGCGAGGATGTCGGTGGAAGCGCTAAGAGGCTGGCGCCGAAGGCCCGTCTCGGCTGGGATGTCATTGCATAAGCGGAAACCGGCGTACCGCCAGGTGGGGACACTGGAGCTCCGTCGCGGTGAGGACACTGGAATATCTGGCGGCCAGTGAAATCGCTGCGGCGCAAGCCGGTGAAACCACTTCGGCTATGTGGCCGGTGGAAGCTCCACCTACCCTCGTGGCTGAACAGTCGAGTCGTGGTCGGCGGTCGTCGGTCTTGGAGCGCGGATGCCGACGAGTCGTCCTGCCGGGGATCTGGTGACCGCTGGTGGCGGGGACGTCGTGAGTCGTACACGCTGGACCTCTGCTCGGGTGAAACGTCGCAGCCTGAC
>CM061919.1:76519475-76555915 GCA_031002005.1 Vandiemenella viatica
CTATTTTCTTCAGGTCATCTCTGATACTATACCTATCATTCCTGCCCAAACTATTTCCCGCTCCTCCCACTATCACTACATGATCCTCATCTGTGAAATCCTTACACAAAGAACCTATATCTTCTACTACCCTGACCAAGACTAGCACTAGGTTTGAAGAAACTCTTTATCTGAAAACCCGATTCTAATTTTTCCTGTACCAATGGCCCAACACCTCGTGCATGGCTACTACCTAGCAGCAAGACTTTCTTTTTCCCTAATTCCTGGCTACTAGACTTAACTACACAGCTTTTCCTACAAGTCTGCTGCTTTTTACCTACACCTACAACTATAGAAGGCTCATCCGTATCTAACTCTGGCAACAGGGCAAACCTATTTTGCACCCCAACAACAAAATAATCAGAAGCCCTTCTTGTTCCCCTGTCACCAGTTCCCAACCATCTCTGCTTCCCGCCTTGCGCAGCCTATCCAACTCCTTTCTAGCGTCTATCAGTTCAGCCTTAAGGGCACTAATCCTTACCTCCTGCTCCAATATCTTCCTACTTTTGAAACAATCTTTACAGAACCAGGGGAGAGCCTCCTCCATTTCCCCAACTTCGACGCCACTACAAATCGGTCCCCAATGAAACCATTTCTCACACCCTTCGCAAAAAATTCCAACCCTCAAATATTCTATGGCAATGTCCACACTTATCACTCATGATTACAAGGCACTAATAACAACAAAGTACACAATGCTAGAGAGAAAATTTGTTGAACTTAAGATTACAAAAACAAAAACTGCTAAATTAATTCACAAGTAAGCTTTATCTAAATATATTTACAAATCTCTGAACTTAAGCCTAGCTTTCAAATTTGTAAAAAAACACAGAAAATAAACACGGAACAGACCAAAGCACTAAATTACAAATAAATTTTTTATGCACGAATAAAAACACTCATTAACGCTCACAGTAGTAAAATGTATCAGAATTAAGAGATTCGAATTACTATTAAAACAAAAACTAACTATTGACTATATTTATTTATAATTTAAATACACACGTTCGTGCGTTACGTGTTTCCGCGGTATTCCAGAGATAATAAAAGTAGAGAATCATGTGTGCATGCATCAGTTAAAAAGAGTGTGAGATAAGGTTGTAGTCTATCCCCATTAATATATACAACTTACATGTAGAGGAAGCAATAAAGGAAGTAAAAGAAAAAAATTCATGTGGCATAAATGTTCAGGAGAAAAAAAATCAGTATGCTACCGGAAGGAAGATTTTGCACTGCAAGACAAAAGTGATGAAATGTAGCTGAAATGATACCAATTATAGTAGAGTAAATATAAAAATAGGACCGGATGCAATAGAAGAAGCTTAATTGGGCAGGACACATTGAACAGGTAGTAAGAAAAAGTTTCAAAATTCTGCACTTGTTGGAGAGAGTGATGAGGGGATGTTCGAGAGAAGTAAAGGAATTGGGTTACAAAACTTTGGTCAGACCATTGCTTGAATATGATAGTGTAGTATGGGACCCTCATTTTGCATATCAAATACAGGAGTAGGAGAAGGTGCAAAAAAGGGCTGTTAGATTTGTTTCTGGAAATGACCACAGAATGCAATCAGTAACAGATATGATAAAAGAGCTGGATTGGGATTCATTGGAAGACAGGAGGAGGGTGAAGAGGGCTATGGGAATGTACAAGGTGTATATTGGTGATGAGGCATGGGAACATATTGAAGAAATGCATGGAAGGGAAAAGATGACTATGATCACAAGCTGACTCTCAATTTCAGGCACAAGGGTGCAGGAAGATTCTCTTTTTTGGGTAAGGGTGTCAGGGATTGTAATAAGTTACCTAGAGAAATGATGAATAATTTACCAAAAACATTGAAAGAATTTAAAGCTAAAATATGCAGAGCACAAATGTAGGTGGGTGTGTTTGGAAATTGCCATTGGAGCATGCGCTTCATCACAATTTAATGAAATATTATTAATATTACTTTCACTTTTTGATGTGGTTATGAGGTGATTTATTGAAAAGCTTAATCCTTAAGTGAAATGTTCCTATTTAATACATTTTTGTTTTTGTATGTATGATATGCAAACTAACTATTTCCTAGACCAGGGGTCCCCAAAGTGGTCGATACCGACGCTTTGCGGTCGATAAGAGATCTCCCGGGGTCGATTAATACTAAAGAGGATCAATTAAACTGTACAGGAAAAAATAGGAATGTTCTATTAAAAGTTAGGTCAATAAATAAAAGTAAAGCTCATCCTCTCAATTCTCGTCTGTTTGTGAAGTCATGTGAAGTAAATGATGAAACTTTCAACCAATTACTTTTGCACACTGAGGTAAGGTGGTTGTCAAGAGGTGATAGCTTCAGAGACTCATATAAAGAATGCCTTAGGAAGGTGGATCCATCACTATGTGACAAGTTAAAAAAGTACAACAACCATCTGTTCTCTTTGGCAGGTCTTTATTTCAAATTTATTCCATCTATCCATTGTTCCCATTTTTGAGATTATAATAATAGTGGAAAGTATCTCGTTTTTCTGTTAATTTTATTGGGTGGATTTTTAAATTATTTCGTTGAGTTAGTATGCAGGCGTCCTTATTGCTTAGCATCAGAAATGCCAAAAATTATTTAATGTTTTTATTAAATACTTGTGGGGGTCGATAAGAAGGCAAATGTCGTAACAAGGGATCGACGGGGTAAAAAGTTTGGGGACTCCTGTCCTAGACTAATACTCATGTGATTCACTGTTTGTTTTTACAGCTGCATCTTTAACTATATTTCCGGAAACAAAATAGTTTAAAAAATGTAAACACCTGACAAGGGAGAATATTCACATTTAAATAAGAGTTTACAATATTCTCATGTTTCACTATTGGTCATTAATATTATTTCTATCTTCCGAATTTTAAAAGTACCTACTGCAGCTGATGATGAACTCCAGAATTTAATTCTATTCTCTATTTGTGAATGACACTAGGCAAAGTGTACATTTTTCAAAGTTTGATTAGTAGTGGCTAATTTTAAAATGTGTTATACAAAATAGTGTAAAGTTAGAGTTTAAATATTGAATATGATTATTCCATTTAAGATCAGATAGAAACAAAAACCTAAAAATTTTAATTTTAATGTGTTTTTTAAAGTATGATTATTCAAAATATTTTGTTTGGTAAGGTTTTGAGCAGTATATAAATTTACTGCAATTGTTTTATTGCAATTTATTAATATATGCTTGTTTTTGAACCATAAGATAGCCGATTAGCAGTTTCTTAATACTTTTTTGAAGAACTTTAGTTTCATCTTTCATTACTAGTATTATATTAATCTGCAAACAGAATGTTACCATGTGCCCCAACATTTTCATTTAATTCATTGATATACAAAAGAACAAGCAGGTATCGAAAAACAAAACCTTAGGGGACAAAATATGTTGGATATCTTCCTAATAAAGCCAGATGATAACCTTAAAGTGTATCAAGTAACTGAAGGAATAAGTGAAGCACTGCTGATGGATATTAGAGGATTTAGTAAACCATTAGCCAAAATTGAAGGGAGAAATAGGTACAATTATAAAAAGGCACAGATTTCAAACTAGAAGAGAAATTTCAGGGAAAAGTTTTAGCAAATGGAAGGATGGCACAAGTACAGTAGAGTCAAGATGGAAAACATTCAAGGAGATAGTAAGAAATGATGAAATATTTATTCCAATACATAAAAAGCAGTAGATAACCTTCGTACTAAAATAGGGAGGTGAGGAGGTTAAAGATGTTGGTAAGGAGAACATAACAGATTTAAAAGACACCAAGGTAGCAGGGAACATTTGAAGCAAGGAATTAATAATAACAAAGAAGGTGGCTAAAGATGGGTTTATGAAGAGTATTATTAGTGCAGGGGGACCACTGACTGATGCATCTATGACTATGTTAGAAAATGGGAAGGGAAGGTGTTGAAATACTTATAGATAAGGCTGGAGAAGAAGTTACCGAGGATTTGAAAAAGGCAGAGATTTAAAGTAAATGGTTTAGTGAAACACTAAGGATAATGAATCAGAAATGGGAAAGGATCAGACAACAAGCTTAACAACACCATGAGAAATGAGCAGACCAAAAAAAATTTAAAATTCATCCCGTGTATATCATGAAGGAACTAAGACAGCTGGAAAACAAAGGTGCTGGTGTTGATAATATTACTACAGATGTCTTAAAGATATCAGGATGTGACATTGGACCGTATCTTGAAATATTACTTATTGATAATTATTGGCCAATCAGTTTGACATCAGTGGCAGAGAGAGATTGATATGCAACCACATCAGAAATATATGTGAGGAGGTGTGAGTAATTTTCAAGTCAGGAACATGGGTGTAAGCAAGGATATTCATGCGAATTTCAGTTGGTGGGATATATGCAAGGTATTTCAGTTGAAATGGACAAGGAAGGCCAAATTGATAGTGTTGCAGTAGAAATTTTTAAGAACTTTGACAGACTGTGCCAAAAAATAGTGGTAAATAAGGTAAAAACAATTGGAGTGGATGAGATAGTGATTTTCTGAGTAGAAGAGATTTAAAAGGTAGAAAACAAAAAATCACGGTAGTGCCATAGGGTAGCATATTGGGACCATTGCTATTCATTATTCTAATGAATAATTGTGTTGATGGTTTACTATCAGAAGTTAGGTTATTTGCAGATGATATAATAAAAGGATCAAAATGGCAGAGGACTTAACATCTGCAGAGTGATCTGGATAGGATATCTAGCTGGGTTGCTAAACATGGGATTAAGATAAATGCAAAGATAAGTCAGTTTATTAGATACAAAGATAAAAAACTAAAAGTTGATAATGATTATAAGGTGGGGAAGGAATTGTTTGTTGAAGACTTGAAATGTAAACACCTTCACATAACATGTGATAACAAGCTCAAATTGGCAAGACACATTAGACATGATGTAGGGAAAGGCTTCAAAACCCTTCATTTGGTGGAGAGTGATTAGAGGATGTACAAGAGAAGTAAAGAAATTGGGTTACAAAACTTTGGTCAGACCATTACTTGAATATGGTGGTGTACTACAGGACCCACATTTTGGGTATCAAATACTGGTGTTGGAGTGGGTGCAAAGAAGGGCTGCTGGATTTGTCTCTGGAAATTAATGTAGAACACAATCAGTAAGCTATATGATAATAGAGCTTGAATCAGATTCATTGAAAGTCAGGAGGAGTGTGAAGAGAGTCATGGGAATGTGCAAAGCGTATATTGATGATGAGACATGGAAAGATATTGGTGTAAACAACTGAAAGTAATGCATGGAAGGGAAGAGATGACCATGACTACAAGCTGGCACTTGATTTCAGGCTCATGGGTGTGGCAAGATTTTCTTTCACTGGTAAGGGGTGAGGGGGTAGGAATAAGTTACCAAGAGAATTGATAAATAATTTACCAAAAAAAAACCAAACATGAAAAAACTTAAAGTTGACATTTGTAGACGGCAAAAGTAGGTGGCATGGGCGCCGGCATCTTTTTTTTTAATATACATTATATGTAACACTTGTGTGTATATATATATATATATATATATACTTATTAACTAAGGATGCTGAATTTATTGACAAGGTGTTGAACAAATTTGGACAACAACCTAGGCACTGTTAATACAGCTTATTAAATTTTTATATATAATTTCCTCTAATATTTGAGATCCCAGATGGTATAGTAATAGGACAATAGCTATCCACTTTTATCTGTTTCTCCCTTCTTGTTTACCACAATAACTTTTGTCAGCTTAATATTTCTGGGAAAGTACCAGTTAGGAATGAACTATTTCATAAATGTGTCATTGGTTGAATTATGTATCTAGCACAAATCTTAAGGATTGTATCAGGAATTCCATCAATTCCTGCACAGAATTGATTCTTTAGTTCTTATATGGCACTGGAAATGTCTTCCTCTCTGATGCTATGAACAAAAAATGACCAACTACATGTTATCTTTTTCACCCCTATTTTTGAAATGTATTTATATTTTTTAATAGTTCTTTAGGAACACCAGTAAAATAGTTAAGAGTTTTGTTAAGTGATTCGGATACTAAGCGATTCAGATATTCAGCGATTCGGATAGTCGGAGTTTGGATAATTGGAGTTCTACTGTAAATCTATTTTTCTTTTTTTGGCTTGTTTTATAATATGATTAAGTATTTTTATAATAGGCCCCAAATTCAGCTGCAGTGTGATTCTGTTTATAAACTTTGTGGATAAGTCTCTTGACATAAATTTTTTATTCCTGCTGTCATTCAAGCATTATGAGTTAAACAGTCTTTTTTTTTACTTTTAGAAGAAATGCTATATCAAAATAATTTTAATAGCTTAATAAACATACTGAATTTGTCATTTAAGTCTTCTAATTGAAAAATATCTGACCATGATTCCTTACTTTATCAATGAATGTACTGGTTTTTATTTTTATGTTTTCTGGTTAATATCCGAGCCAAATGGTCCCTGAAATCTGAGTTGTCTACTTGAAATTAGCATCTTTGTTTATTTATAAAAAAATTATCAAGGATTGTTTTGCCGAATTCTGTGACTCTTGTTGGGTTATTTACGGTATGGAGTTGACCAGAGTTTCTCAACCTGTAGTTCATGAAGAGGAAGCAAGTGTTCCACAGGCAGAATATAAAAATTTAATTTGAATAGAATTGAATTAAAGTTATCATAACAAAAAATAATTTGGTAACATTTGTTCATATAAAATGGATATGAGAACATTGTTACTATAATAAAATACATTTCCAGCTGGCATCAAAGAGAGCGAACTTTCTTAAAGAATTATTTTAAAGACTGTTTTGTGGGAGTTAGTGGTCTGCAGATTTCGGCTTAAAAAAGGTTGAGAAACGATGCTGTAGACCATAATAATTGAGAAGCTGTATTAACAGGTCTATACTTTTGTTCCTTGTAAATAGTCTTTTTAAATTTGGGAAGTTTACTTGCTGTTAATTCAAAGCTTTCTTCTGAAATCAAAATTATTATTATTATTATATAATAAAGTCTATCTTGTATATTTTTTCTAAGTAACATGAATACTCCCTGCCAGGTGCAGGCTGTATGCTGGAGGTTAGCAAACTGTGAACATATAAGTTCATAACCTGTGTAGCCTTCTATTACCTTAATATTTAATAAATTAGTCACCACAGTCTTGTATTACAACCCCAAACATGAAGGGTATGATTAAATAAGTTCTCGACACAGTTTTTGAATCACACAAGGCGTATATTCCTGAAAGTTCACTCATACAATGTCGGGACTAGAATCATGAATAAGAAATCAGACAACAGTTACATTGAAGATTTACAGGCTAAGCTCATTTATACGAGAAGACAAACTCACTAAGTCCCCCCCCCAACTTTAGTGAGAATATGACTACGGCATGTTACGACGTGCCACAACCACTACCGCGTGGGGCAGTTTGCTCCGTGAACTGATGTGAAGATAAATGTTTGATTTCTAGTGAAAGACTGGACAACATAGCAACACGAAGTTACTTCATTGAAAATCATTGGAAGACTGAGCAAATTCAAGATGACTGCAGGGACTTTTGTTAACTCTCCCATTCATATGATGTTGGACACTTTTTTCAGAAATTAATATGTCCAACAATACGAAGTGGTTTAACTTGCAATTACTACAAGGGCTTCCTGTGATCATATTCTATCTATTTTAATTTAATTCAACATTTGAAAGGGTTTCTATAAGATTAACCTTGAAGTCTCTTAAGTTACTGACTTGGCACAATTCATCCCACTCCAACAACAATTAACAACAATCTATCATCAAAATCTTAATTATCATACTAATGCTTAAGCTTTTTCTGAAACCACTATATATTCCTAATCCTGTCTATGTAGTCTGTCTACTGATATAAACTTCTCAATTGTATTCCTTTTGGTTAAAAACTATTTTTTATCTTAATTAAAACCACTAATTAAACTTTGCCAAATTAGTTAGTTTTACTTTTAAAATATGTTAGACAGTGCTGACTATAGCTGGTGATAAAAAAAAAATCAGCTGTGACTTTAGTCAATTCAAAGCTATTTCAAATTTTAAATCCTAGCTTTCCTAATCGAGTGTTTCAAAACGTAAACAAACCAAATTATCTCTTAAATTAAATTTTTCCGGATATAATGAATACACCTAAAAATGATTCTGATAATGAGTTTTCACTGTGGAAATGAATGCAGGAAAATCCATTCCAGTTGAAAATTACTTAACACGAAATTTCTATGTCCAATAAAAGCAACTTCAAAGTCGATTTATAGAATATATTACTGCTGGGGATAGGTAGTGGGAATGCCATTGGTGAACTAAAGGGTACCTTACATCCCCCCTTTTGGCTACGAGATCTACAGTAATTATTAGCTAATACATAATTGGGAATATGAAGGAATCTGATCTCACTTGCTCTGTAATACACAAAACTGATTTTTTTTTTTTCTTAATTTGACTGTTAAACAGTATATCTACTACACCAGTTCTGTTTGAAAGGGACTGAACATTCTGGTGGTAAATCTTTATTTTCATAGTATATTGCTTCATCTTCTATGTTACTGGTACTATATAAACACTTGTCTTTCTGCACAGAACTTAAGTCATGCAACCACCAAATCTTTATCAGTTGTTATGGACTAACTCCTGATGCCAATGTGTTGGTATTGATTCTATATTTTCACTATACACCTAATTAACAATTGCTTACTCTTTACCTATCGAGTCCAAGCATATGCAATGGCTTGTATGCAAATACATATTTAAATGGACTAACTCCTGATGCCAATGTGTTGGTATTGATTCTATATTTTCACTATACACCTAATTAACAATTGCTTACTCTTTACCTATCGAGTCCAAGCATATGCAATGGCTTGTATGCAAATACATATTTAAATTGCTTATGTTTAGTGTGAGGACATTTTGGAAATGTTTGGCAGTTTTGAAATTTACAGCATCTATATTACTTTTTCATTAAATCATATCTGAGAGGAATATTTACAAGCACTACATTGGAATGAGGTAATGAAGACAATGAGCCTTTCAAATCTTTAATCACTTCCCCCCCCCCCCCCTAATCATTCTTGCAGACATTATTCGCACCACCAATAATCAGTACAAAACTGCCAGGTGTCCATGGTGCACATTTTTCTTTTGCTCCACTGCTAACTGCTGAAAATGTAGCTCCTTGCTTTACTATTAGAGATACTCTCATATCCTTTTCTTGGCACAGTAACAAGTTTGCCAATCCCCAACCATGGCTGTCCAAACATATACAAACTTTTACTGGTTTAGCAGAATTAGATTTCTGCCTCACATTTCTTTACACTTATATCTGGTTTTCTTTACAGGATGGACACTAAATGCATTCTTTTAACTGAATTATTGCTACCGCGGGTTTCGGCGATAACATGATATTGTTTTTCACAACATGTGACCACATTTCCAAGCTTTCACCATTTTTTCTTCAGTCTGATTTTTTTTCTAAAAGCTGATCTACCTAGTCATTTAATGATTTAATAATGTCCTCTTTCTACGCTAATTCCAATCTGAGTTTATTATGGACACAAATACTTTCACGATCAGTAACTGTTGGACTTTCAGTTACACGGTTTTGTCTTGATTATGTTTGTGTAACAATAACATTTGCATTTTGCCTCTCCTGCTTTGCATTTTAAACATAAATATGACTCTGCATTTAAGTTTATACATGTTTTACTTGGAGCATTTTTTGTTTTTCATCAGGAATATAACACTCATAATTGTAATATTTATTCAGTCTAGCTATGGCTGCAAATGGAATTCCTTCACTTGCCAGCAAGGTCACTAGACCTCAGTCTCCTCAAGCACATCTGGGATGCCATCAAAATTGGCATTTGACACTGACTTAGCCTCCACCCTCTCTCTTTTCCCAATTAAGTCTTCGAGAATTGTAGGTCACTGGATCTACATGGATTTTGAATACTTCATGTGTCTTGTCAATTTCAAGAAATGACTGACAACTTGTAATACTTGTGAATATCATCATTATTTCTAATGCCATAATTGTGTATTTTACTATTTGTTTCAAATGGAGTATAATTGCCGATTACCAAGAGTGTTAATCTATTTATGTTTTTTACTCCCAATGTTAAAATTCTTAACTTCTTGAACAGCTTTCTATGGGGTGTTTTATTGCTAACCTCACAAAATTCTAATTAATTGCATTTGACAATTGAATATTTTATTTCTGCTAGTTGAATTATCCCACAAGATTATTGCTTATGACAATAAGGAGTGAAAATAAGCAAAATAAACTAGTTTCTCATGCTGAGGAATTGTGCTGCAACCAATCACTTAATAAGACAGTGGCATGCACCATGCAATTTACATTAGAATCAACATGCAAACCTTGCAAATATACAGAGTTTATCTTTTGAAATATCTGGCCTGAATATTTTGTACGTATGTCTTGTTTATGTGTGTGAAATCCTGAATTACATATATTGATTTTAATTAGAGAGTAATTAGCTGTGAACCAATTATTAATACTATCAAAAACATAATTTGCATTATGTTCAGTAGAGGGAACTAGAGTGTATGAACTGTTAATACGTGTGTCAACTGCTAAAAAGGATAAGTTCTACATTTTCAGCTGCAACACAAGGTAGATAATATATATACATATATAAAGGATAGTGAAATGAACCACCACTTACCTTAGATGATGGTTTCATGGGGTGAATACATAAAAAAAACACAAGAATGGAATATTTCGGGACTTGGCCCTTCATCAACAGGAGAACATCATGGAGGGAGAGTGGTACAGGATATGGTCTCACAGACAAACAAGATGTAAATGTCCCAGAGAGTAGAGTAGTATTGATGAAACACATGTAAACAGCAAATTTGAGAGCACGTGTGCTGATTGGGTAGTTAAAATAATTCAAAGGAAAAGATTAATGTACTAATAATTTAAAAAAGCAAGTAAACATTGGATAAGAGATTGGATAGTTTAGTAAAATTAAGTGAATTATCTTGTACTATTTGTGTAATTTAGAATGTTAGAGTAGTTTTAACAAAATTTGTATTTTCGGGGAAATACCATGCTTCAACAATGATCATGAAGAAAGCTGGAATAGTCTAGATAAACTGTTTTGGAATTTTTGTTAGATCATTATACTCAATCATTGGAGCTAGATCACAATAGTTTTGTCTGTTGAACAGAGCAAAATTTAACTAAAATGTGTTGAAATTGGTTTCAAAAGATTTTTGGACACTTTATTGAATTTAGAAGTTTCACGATGTTGTGAACTTGCTGTGTTTAATTGTATGTTGGAGTAAATTATATGTATGTTACCAAGGATCTGTAATTACACTGGTCAACAGGGTTTTCTTCACAAGAAACCTGATTAGTTAATCTACTACATATTTTTCATATTGAATTCAGATGTGTAGTCAGAATTATTTCATCAAGCACAGTTTTTTTTTTTTTTTTTTTTTGGGTGATAACTACTTTTTAAAAAAACTTGATTTTAACATTCACTTTGACCTGTCATAGGAACCTCTACCTTATACATAGTGTAAGCACCTTAGAATTTTGGCAAATTCTAGTTTTGCTTTGGCGGGACTTAGAAATTTCGAGAAGTCCAATTTTCAACTTTAAGTAATTTCCCTGTAATCTTGCTCATAGTAACAACTTGCCGTATAAATCATTTTAAAGTGTAATTATCATATCTGGAAACGTTTGGTTTAAGAGATATTCCGCTTTGTTCAAGTTTTAAAGCATGCGATCGCAGAAGTAGAAATTCTAAGATTTGCAATATCTCTAAATCGCGTAAAGCTACAACCGAATTTTTATCACCAGCTGTAGTCAGCACTATCCCCAATATTTTGGCAATAAAATTAAGTAATTTGGTAAAGTCTAATTAGCGATTTTAATTGAGAGAAAAAAATAAGCTTTTTTATTAAAAGAGATATTAATTTAAAAATTACATCAGTAGATAGCCCTAATTAAGACAATTTCATACATATATGGGTTTTCATAAAAAGTTTAAGCGTTTGTCCGGTAATTAAGTTTTTGTAAAGTAGATTGTCGCGGATTGTTGTGCACGCGCGTAAAAAGTTCTAGAACACTTAGGGATTTTACCCAAATTCGAATGTATCACTACGCGGAGTCTTAAACAGCTGAAACTTTAAAATTAATTACTCTAAATTTCTCAAGAGATTGCCGCTGGACTGCTAGTAGATAAGTCCAGATGCTGTCAAAATTTAAACATTTTTAATAGTCAGGATCGTCAAATAAATTACACATACTTTGAGCTACGCGGAAGCAAAAAGATGTGATACAGTTGCTGACGTCACTGGTTCTAGCCGTTTCTATAAAAAAGACCCCGACGCCATTATGGTTTGTCTGTTCTTGCCTGTTGTCTGTTCCTGCTTGTGGTCTGTTCCTGTCCGCGATCTGTTCCTGTCCGCGATCTGTTCCTGTCCGCGATCTGTTCCTGTCCGCGATCTGTTCCTGTCCGCAGTCTGTTCCTGTCCGCGGTCTGTTCCGGTCTAGCATTATGTGAGTGAACCTGCGTCTGTCTGTCTTTCGTCGTGCTGGTTGTAACTCGCCACGCTGGCTAGTTCAACCATGTGGGATCGTGTCGTGTTATATAGTAACTAACATGAACTTTTAAATTTACTAAAGGGGTTTCGGTCGGTTAGATTTCTCTCCACAATCTGCAAACTTTTGGAACGAGTGTTCGATATGCCTGCTCAACTGTAAATGCAATTTTGAACTTTTGACTTTGAAAAATAAAACTTTGGATTTTACTAACAGTGAACTTGTGTACTTCAGTTGTTAACATAAAACCCTTTTCAAAATTTGTGGGTAACAAATTTTGTGGCGACCTAAGGTATTTAGTTGAGTCATCCTGGCTACATGGTCAAAGCAAATTAACATATTCAGTAAGTTTTCATCGAACAGTGTGTTGTTATCAAGAGTGTAAGTTAAGGCACTTAGGCAATACTCAACCCCGGTATCGGCCTGGTTCCTTACAATAGCAATATTATTCAAGCTGTATTTAAGGAAATTATATGTAATATGCTGAAGCACCAAAATACGAGGCGTGTTTTTTTAGTAAGGTTTGTTTTGTTGTAGACACTAGTAGTTCTCACGCATACTGCAACGAGCACATGCGTTGTGTACTGGCATGCCTCAGTAACAACTGTGCTCAGTTTCAGCTCTGTAGCTAACTTGTATGGTTCTTTCTGTGCTTTCAAAATGTTTAAGACTATCAACTCACCCACCGCGTGTGAGGTTCGCTCAGTGATATGGTTTTTGTCAGCAAGGAACCTGTCTGCTGCAGAAATTCATCGACAGATTTGTGAAGTGTGTGGCGATACTGTTATGAACGAAAGCAAAGTGCGTAAGTGGGTACGAGAATTCAAAGATGGCCGTCACAACGTTCATGATGAGGACCGCTCTGGTCACCCTTCTTTGATTACAGACGATTTGGTGGCTTCAGTTGAAACGAGGATTCTGGAGAACAGGCGCTTCACAATAACAGGTCTCTCAAACAAATTTCCTGACGTATCGAGATTAGTGCTTTACAAAATTGTTTCTGAACACCTAAAGTTTAGGAAACTGTGCTCTCGTTGCATCCCGAAACTCTTAACAGAGGACCACAAAAACCAAAGATTAGAGAGTGCGATGAAGTTCTTGACTCAACTCGAAGAAGGTGACAGCTTCTTGAGTCAGATCATGACTGGATACGAAACATAGGTTTCGCATATCACGCCTGAATCGAAGCAACAGAGCATGGAATGGAGACAAACACACCCACCTGTAAAGGTGAAGGCTAAACAGACTCTGTCTCAGTTCAAAATCATGGCGTCGGTGTTTTGGGATAGGCACGGTGTTTTGTTGGTGGACTTCATGCAACGAGGAACCACTATCAATGCAGAAGCATACTGCCAAACCCTGAGAAAGCTACGTAGAGATTCAAAGCAAAAGACGCGGTATGCTGATAAAGAGAATTGTCCTTCTCCATGACAATGCAAGACCTCACACTGCAGGTCACACCCCCAATTTGTTGGGCAGTTTTGGCTGGGAAGTTTAGACCACCCACCCTACAGTCCTGATCTTGCGCCGAGCGATTACCATCTGTTCCTCTACCTCAAACAACACCTCAGTGGCAACCGTTATAATGACAACGACGTGAAAATGGCAGTGAACTCTTTGTTATTGTAGCAGGCAGCAAGTTTTTATGAAGAGGGTATTTTAAAATTGGTTGAGAGGTATGATAAGCATTTAAACAAACTTAGCAACTATGTCTAAAAATAGAGTAAAGTATGTACTTTCGGAAAATAATTTTACTTTTTTGAAATAATCTTTCAGTTGTGTACTTATGTTCAAACGGACCTTACTTAAAAAACATGCCTCGTACTTGACTACAGGTTTATTCTAGTTTTGATATGCACAGACCTGCTAATCTGGCATTGTAACGTGTCATTGTTGAGCTGTTTGTAAGCTTGTTAGCACGAATATCACTAGTGATATATTTGCTTCCTTTGTGTCTAGAAGTGTATTGTCTATGTTGTGTTGTAGGTTTTTTTTCCCCTTCATGCCATAAAAGTGTTCGAAATCGTGCAGATAATTTCTGCTATATTTGTGGTGAACTGACCAAGTCTCAGAGGCGAAATTTTATGCAACTTGTGAAACAGTGTTATGAACTTTACTTTTGATAAGCTGGGCTCGAAATGTATGCCGTGTTCCGTGTATCAGACTATTGACTAGGTGGAAAAATGGTACACAACATATGCCATTTGCAATTCACATAATTTGGAGGGAACTGAAGAATCATTTAACTTATTTTTATTTTTGTTCAACAAATATTAAAGGAATTGCAGCTAAATGAAAATATACAGTTAAGTATCCGAATCTGTCATCTGCAATGAGGCCTGCTTACACAATGAAGATTTCCTTGTACCAGTATATACAGATAAGACCTTAACTAGTTATTCTGATTCTGACCTAGCTCAAACTTAAAATGATTCTGATGATCCTACAAATGAAGGCAGTAGCTGTTCATCAGAACCATACTTTCCCAATCAACAATAGACCTTAATGACTTGTTTTGGGATTTAAACCTAGCCAAACAGCAAGCTGAAGTTTTAACTTACGGATTCAAAGGCTGGAATCTACTCTTTTAAGATGTAAGAATTTGTAGTTATTGTAGCCGCCATAGTGATTTTAAAGACTGCTTTTCTGAAGAAATTGGTATTGTGTTTTGCAATGATATTTGCTCTATTATGGAAACTCTTGGGCATCAACACCAGCAAGATGAGTGGCAATTGTTGATAGGCTGTTCTGTACATATTGGCAATTAACTTCTATCAATACCTGTAGCACATGCCGCTAAAATGAAAGATATATATGAAGATATGAAACTAGTTTTAGAAAAAAATCCAATATGAAAAATATAAATGGTATATCTATGGCAACTTAGTCATTCTTTTATTGCTTGGTTTGCAACTTGGGATCTCCAAATTTTGCCGTTTTTTATGTGAATGGGACAGCAGAGATAGGAAGTCTCACTGTGTTATAAAATCATGGTCTAAACGTTTATCGCTTATCCTTGGCCAGAATAATGTGTCTCATGCCCCTTAGTGAATACTGAAAAAATATATTTACCTCCATCGCATGTTAAATTAGGACTAATGAAAAATTTCATAAAGACTATGGATAAACTTTGATGGATTTTTTGTACTTGAAATCAAAATTTCCTGAAGTCAGTGATGCTAAAATGAAGGAAGGAATTTTTGTAGGACCACAAATACGGTCATTAATGGCTGATGAATGTTTTGAAGGACTGTTAAATCCTCTACAAAAAGCAGCCCAGCAGTCTTTGAAAAAAGTATATTTCAATTTCCTTGGAAACCACAAAGCAGAAAACTATCGTGACATAGTGGCCGATTTTCTGTATTCTTATGAATGCCATAGGATGCTAGAGGTCCTTAAAAATTCACTTCTTGGACTCTCAAACTTCTTTCTGGAAAATCTTGGGGCTGTCAGTGATGAACACGGTGAGCATTTTCATCAGTTTCTACAATGGAAAAGAGGTACTAACACAAGGAGTTCTAATAGCCGACTTCCGTTGTATCAAGAAGAAAGATGTTCCAGATCTAAAATATGCCAAAAAATCACTATCTACCAGTTTCTAAGCAAGTCAAAGTCAGTAGTATATCATTTAGAATTAGATAGTTACTGATTTTATCACAAATTATATCTAAAAAAAATCAAATTAATATCACAAAAAAATCCTGCCTGATGGGAGGGGGGGGGGGGGGAAACTAAAATGATATTTGATTTCAGCATGAAAAATACTTCTAGAATCTCATGTTTTTGTTCTTGTGAAACAAAAAAAAAAAAGTTCATTTTTGTAGACCAGTGTTATCTAACAATCTTGATTTTATACCGTTTCATGGTCATTAGTAAACTTTTATCTTTCAGGTGGAGTTTGCGGCAAATTTACCAGTGTAATTCATTAAACTGAACAATGAAATAAAAATTTTTATGTTATTTCATAGCATAGTTTTCCCACTGTGAGTTGTATTATTATTTCCTTCCTTGCGGAGGTGGTGATTGTCTAAGTTCAGAAATAAACTTTTAAATTAGTTGCAATCAAGTGTTAAAGAACTTTTCATGCCAGAACATTGTTTATTTGCTCTAACCTCACCGATGGATTTCATATCATCACTAATGGCATTTAAGTTGAAACCACATGAATAATACTCTTTCATGACAGTGTGCTAGAATTTTTAGTAATACGGAATCATGAGAATGTGATGGTTGTTCACTGAAAAGTTCACAATAACGTTTTTGTATTGTTTTCATTTATATTCCTGAGGCACTTAGATTACATTAGCCTGGATATATTACAATATGGCTGTACATGATGATCAAAGGTATCACTTAATACAGGCAGTACACCAAAATTATTGCACTAAGAGATGGCTGCAAAAAATAGCACGTCTTTGGAACTTGTTTGCGCATGCCTTTGTGCGTGTCGTGGGGTGATATTTTGTGTTTTTGTAGTTAAAAAAATTAAATTTTATCTCGTAGGTTTGTTAAAACGTTGAAGAATATCATATTCTAGTAGTGCGAGTGATAGTGATCTGTTTTTTTATTATTATAAATCCTTAAATTGTAGATTCAGTGTTCCGTGGCTTGTGTTTACATCCATGATTAACGTCTAGTATCAATATTATTGTTATAGTGTAACAGAATTTCATTGTAAGATTATTTTGACTGCATTAGTTTTGTTTTGCAGTAAACTGTGAAGTTATTAAGTGATAGTGAACCGTTTTTTAAATAGAAAATCAATACAGTGTAAACAGGTTTTATTTGTTTACATTTGAGGTTAGGTCAGAATCAGAGTTCTAGGGTGTCAATTTTCATTGTAATTGTTTAATGTTGTTGTTGTGGTTTAAGGGCGCGTCGACGGCGAGGTTATTAGCGCCCTAACAACGACCGGCTTAGCAATGTGGCTTAAAATCCATGTTCTACCGTCTGTATGGCCGACTGTAGAGGTGTCGGCCACACACACGGCAAATAGAGTAAAATGCTAAAATGTTGGCTGTAGAGGGGCCATTAAAATATAAAACATCACAGCTCATATCCGGCTGGCTGTAAAGAGGCCAGCCAGACATAAAAACTTAAATCTAATAGTAAAACAAACACAAATGAGACAAAACAAAAAAAAGGAGCAATGTACATGGATGAGTGGCTGTAAAATGGCCACTCATCCACCTTAAAAGATTAGGCCGGTCTTCCCAAAATTTTTGGGATCAGACCGCCCAATTCACAGAATTTTAAAACTTTAGCCACATTGCTAGCTTCATTACTTAAAATAAGGGACAGATCGTTGGCTAGGCTAACGTCTGCCCTTAAGTCAAAAAATAAAACACAGTCAGTTAAAATGTGGTGTACCGTCAAAGGTACACCACAAGCTTCACATTCCGGTGGGTCCTCCCGGCGGAGAAGAAAGCTGTGCGTGAGAGGACAGTGCCCTATACGAAGGCGAGTAAGGAGAACCTCATCCCTCCTCACCCGCTGGAAGGAGCTGCTCCACGGCTGAACGGTCGGTTTGACCAGCCGGAGCTTGTTATGCTCAACTTCCAGCCACTGCCTCTGCCAAACATCAAAAACAAATCTCTTCGCCGCCGAGGCAAGGTCTGACTTTGGGACCGGTTCAAAGTCGGTTCTGACCTTGTCGCAGGCTAACTTGGCAGCTTCATCAGCTGCCTCGTTCCCCCTGATTCCCACATGGCCCGGTACCCAGCAGAATAATACCTCCTTTCCACGAGATTGGAGGGAAAGGAGGGCGTCCTGGATGTCCTGGACTAAGCGGTCTGCTGGGTACATGTTTCCTAAAGCCTGAATACAGCTGAGGGAATCACAGCATATGATGTATTTATTGTAACGACTTACCTTCATATGCTGGAGCGACTTTAGTATGGCGTAGCATTCGGCAGTGTAAACGCTGCACCTGCTATCCAGCTTGTATTTGTAAGTCGCTCGAGGGAACACTACTGAACAGCCTACCCTATTAGCCTGCTTAGACCCATCCGTATATACCGGGGTAAAATCGTGATGCGAGTTTAAAACATCAGTAAAGACTCTTATAAAAACGTTGTCAGCGGTAAACTGTTTGTTGTACCGTGACAGGTCTAAAATCGATCTGGGTCTCTTTAAAAGCCAGGGAGGAGATTTACTCCAACCCTGGTGATAAAAAGAAGGTGTATCAAACCCATATTCTTCTAAAATAGCCTTTGTACGGTAGCTGAACGGTCTGGTCGCTCTATGCCGATTGGCATAAAGCCGTTCATGATTTGGGTTCATTATTACGTCGTACACGGGACTGCCAGGTGTTGAGGCAATATGCGTATAGTGTCGCACCATGAGGAGATGCCGTCGGATGGAAAGCGGCGGCTCGCCAGACTCAGCACAGATGCTGGGTATCGGGCTGGTGCGGTAAGCACCCGTGGCGAGCCGAATTCCTGCATGGTGGACACTATCCAGTATCCGTAGATAACTGTCCCGTGCCGAACCGTATACTATGGAACCATACTCCACACGCGACCGTACAAAGGCTCTATAAAACTGAAGCAGGCAGGAGCGATCAGCGCCCCATGACCTGCCACATAGACATTTTAAGACATTTAAAGCTTTTAAGGCTCTGGATTTCACATCTTTAAGATGTGGAAGCCAAGTTAGCCTACTGTCTAAGATGAGACCCAGAAACCGAACTGAATCAGTAAAACTTAAAATGGTGTTCCTCAAGGTAAGGTGAGGCTCAGCTAAAAGACTTCTGCTACGCGTAAAAAGTACACACCGGGTTTTCTCGGCAGAGAAACGAAAACCGGTGTGCACTGACCATTCGTCCAGCCTGTTCAACGTGAGCTGCAACTGACGCTCTGCGCTTCTCAGGCTAGACGACGCAATAAAAATTAAAAAATCGTCCACATATAAGGAGTACCGTATGGGACTCCTTATAATGGCACCAATGCTATTGATAGCAATTGCGAAGAGTGTTACGCTTAAAACTGATCCTTGAGGAACACCGTTTTCCTGAGTAAAAAGATCAGACACTTCACTACCGACTCGGTACCGGAAGCAACGACTAGATAAAAATGATTTTAAAAAACGGGGTAGGTTTCCCCTAAAACCCCAGTCATATAATTGTTTTAAAATAACATGCCGCCAGGTAGTATCATACGCCTTCTCAATATCGAAGAATATCCCCACCAGATGTTGGCTGCGGATGAACGCATCCTGTATCGCCGCTTCCAGCAGGATCAGGTTATCCAAGGTGGAACGGAACTTCCTGAATCCACACTGAAAGCGGCTCAGAAGGTTTTGGGATTCTAGACACCAGACGAGGCGGCGGTTGACCATCCTCTCCAGTGTCTTCCCAACGCAGCTTGTCAGGGCGATACTACGATAACTACCTGGCAACAGCTTATCCTTTCCAGGCTTTAAAATGGGAATCAATGTTGCTTCTTTCCACGAGTCGGGGAAGTGTCCTCCGGTCCAGATTTCGTTAAAAATATCCAGAAGGTACTCTTTAGCATCTTTATCAAGATGCCTCAGCATCTGGTACTGGATCAGATCAGGCCCTGGAGCGGTGTCTTTTGCGCTGTTCAGCGCAGACTCGAGCTCCCAAAATGAAAATGGTCTGTTGTAGGCCTCTGTATCCGACGAATCGAAACACAGCACACATCTCTCGGCAGCAACCCTTCGTTGCTGAAACCGAGGATCAAAACTGGCAGATGAAGTGATGGCAGCGAAATTCTCCGCCATCAACTGCGCTATGCTTCGTTCGTCGGTAATTACACGTCCTTGATCCAGTAATCCAGATACTGGTGGGCGGGAGTACCTTCCAGATATACGGCGGATGGACTCCCATACTTTGGCTGATGGTGTGGAACGATTTATTGTGCTCACAAAGGTCTGCCATGACCTTTTCTTGCTCTCCTTAATAACACGACGCGCCTTTGCTCTTGCAATACGGAACGCTGCCAGGTTGTCTGAAGTTGGGTGCAACCTAAAATGACGCAACGCCCGTCTACGACCCTGAATAGCGGAACGACATTCGTCGTTCCACCAGGGGACGGGCGTCCTTCGCAGCATTCCGGAGCTTTTCGGCATGGAAACGTCAGCTGCCTGGTGAATCACCTGTGTAAGGTGATTCACCTTCTCCTCAATACTGTTATACTCCTTGAGAGTAATGGAGTGCTGGTAAAGTTTCCAGTCGGCTTTGCTGACGTTCCATTTACGTCGGTTATTCCCTCCTCCGCGTTCAAACTCTACGTGCATCCATATTGGGAAGTGGTCACTTCCATGAAGGTCGCGATCCACCTCCCAATGCACGGAGTCCGCGATTGAGGGGGAGCACAATGAAAGGTCGATGGCAGAGGACGATCCGGAAGCAGCGGTGAAATGAGTCATTTGCCCTGTATTCAGGATACAAATTTCCTCCTGCTCTATCAATCTACCAACTACTCGGCCCCGGGGGCAATCGGTGGAAGAACCCCACAACGCACTGTGGGCGTTGAAATCTCCCAAAAGGAGAAAGGGCCGAGTGAGTTGTCGTATGATGACAACCAGGTCGTCGTAGTCGACGGACAAACTGGGTGGCAGATAGATAGAGCATACGGTCAGTTTGATTGGACCGTGTATTTTCACCGCTACTGCTTGTAGATGGGAGGTGAGAGCAACGGGTTCGGAGTGGACAGTGTTCCGAACAAACACAGCCACTCCTCCCTTCGCTCGATCACCCTCGGTATCGTCCTTTCTATAAATGTCGTACCCTCTTAGCACTGGTTGGTGTAGTGGTCTAAAATGTGTCTCTTGAATACAGAGACACAATGGATTAGACCGTGCTAAGAGTTGGACTTCCTCTTTGTGAGCCTGAAAGCCGTTGACGTTCCACTGAAGTATGGGAGCCATCCTACCTATTTAAAACCACCCGCCCCGGATCGGGTGGGTCAGTGTCCGGTGTCTGCTGAGGAACGGAACCAGTTTCGTCCACCAGCATTTCATCGTCTTCGTGGTCCGAAGACGACTCTTGTTCTAAGGCCTCGCCGTCTTGGGGAACTTTCTTCCGCCGAGGCCTTTTCCCCTTCTTCCCTCCCCCACGTGGGGACCTGGGAGGAGAAGCGCAAGGGGATTTCACGAACAAAGAGGGGTCCGTATGCCTGAACTTCGGACCCCGAACTTTTTGAACTGTTTGCCATCCGCTACCAGCCGATGGCGTAGACTTTTCTGCATCTGCTGCAGGTGCTGCATCCGCCTCTGGAGCTACGTCTCCCGCGGCAGTGAGACCCACACCTGCAGCTAATGTAGCAGATGGCTGTTCTTTTGCTGGTGGACCTGTTGTACGTGCTGTCTTATGGGCCGTGGTTGCAGAAGTGTTGCTGCCGACGTCCGCGGTCCTTGGTGTTAGGACCTTAGTGGGTATTGCGCCACATTTGCACTGACACGAGCACATTGTGCTCGTGCCCGTATCTACAACGGACGTCTGCGTTGCAACACTTTCCTTCCTGACGGGAGCTGACAACGTTTTGGCAAAACTAGTGGCGAAGACCGGTGGCGCAAGCGCCTTAAACCGTTTCTTCGCCTTGCCATACGATAGTCGTTCCTTCGTTTTCAGCTCCTGTACCTTCTTTTCTTCGAGGTACACTCGACACTCCCTGCTCCAGGCTGGATGTGACCCGGAGCAGTTAATGCACACCTGTGGGAGGGTGCAACTTGCACCCGGTTCATGGGCCAATTTTCCGCATTTCCTACAAGTGGCGTTGCCTTTACAGTTCGCCGTCGTATGCCCGAACCTCTGGCACTTAAAGCAGCGCATCGGGTCCGGAACATACGGGCGAACGTTCAGATTTAGGTATCCAGCTTTTATGGACTTCGGCAACGTCGGAGTGTCGAACGTCAGGACGAAGGTGGCAGTCTTTTCTAGATTGCCATTCACCCTTCGTGTTATCTGCCTAACCTCGACCACATTTTCTGATCCCCACTCCTTAAGGAGTTCCTCGGACGCTATATCGATCAGATCACAGCAAGTGATCACTCCCTTGCTAGAGTTCAGCGTTTTATGGAGTTCGCATTTTACTGCGAACTCCCCGAGCTTCTCACACTTAAGGAGTAAGACAGCCTGCTTGTAGGTAGATGTCTCTAGAAGCAGAGTCCCATTCCTCAGCTTTTTAACACTTTTCAATGTACCGGCGATTCCTTGCAAACCTTTCTGTATATAGAACGGAGAGACCTTTTCAAAGGATCCCTCCATTCTAGCCATTACTACAAAGGCGTTATCTATTAGATAACCCTTCCTGTTACTATTATCCTCCTCTGGGGGAGGGCTATCAACCCTCGCCCGTTTTCCAACTCTTTGGGCATTAGATTGGCCCTGCGGGGTGCCCAAGCCGCAGGCAGAAGGGAGAAATTTGTTTTTTTTGGTAATTTCGTCCCACGAGTTCGGAGGAATGGATGTCAAGTGACGTGGAGCCGCCGCATCACGCCACCAAGCCCAATACAACAGGGGTGCGGCAGGTGCCCCTGAGGTTGTACGCTAACGGGTGGTTTGCCTCACCACCCATCCACCTCCTCGGCACGTTACTCACCTTGAGGTTGAGGGTTTTTTTATAGAGGTTTTTACCGTCCTCGCGATCCGGGCGATGAAGCCAAGATCCCCGTTCTCCTAGGCACACAACGTTCCACCGCCACGCCCTACGGTGGTCGTTGAAGCATGGTAGGAGTTTACGGTGTGGGAAACTTGCGGCGCTCACAAGTTTCCAGCTCGGGCACCGCGGGTTCGCCAAACCCGTACCTGGCACTTGCGTACCAGGCCCCTGCGGGGTTAATTGTTTAAAAAGTTCTTTTGATATCATTTGTTTGTTTTGTTGTAAGTCTTTTAGTTGATAAGTGTTTTAATTCACATTTCAGAAAAGTTTCGAGTTTACATAGTATTTTATAGCTTTTTTCTTAGAATCCTACTTTTACTATTCTTTGGCAACTGAAACACAAGTAGTTAATTAAAAGTAAACATTTCAATGTTTTTTCTCCTAAGTTCTCAAGTTTTTAAAGTAGTTTAAAAATAAATGTTTCAAAGTTCTTATTCTCCTAAGTTCTTAAGTTTTTCTGAAAGAATCATAAGCGATACTAAGTGTGGAAATTGCCAAAGACCAGTAAGAGAAGGAGTGACATGCCGGGACTGCAGGCGCTGGTTTCACTGGAGGTGCAGCGATGTTAACAGTGGCTCTGGTATCAGTATTGCCTGTAACTGTCACTCCTGCAGAATTACTGATCAGGAGTAGCGGATACTGAAGCTCCAGTCAGATCTGGCATCTGCAGAGAGGGATTTAACCCTTTAACTGCTACGGTTCGCCCGGCCGAGCCCTCGCTGCGTGCGGCTTTGTTTACGCCTAAGCTGTTTACCTGCCCTGGAATGCCGCGTGAGACCGGACCGCTGTGTGCTGAATACGTCTGGAGCGTTGTGTATGGTGTCCTCCTGCTGTCGCTCTGCGATTTGAAACCGCAGATACAAAATAAATACAGTTAACATAACATCTAAAGTTTTTCAGTTTAAAGCTCCTCTAAAAGTGAATGTTTGCGTAATCAAACATGCCGGTACTTCATATACTAAATAGATATTACAGCAACTGAAATGTTTTTAGTTTGTGAGCGTAGTAATTTATCTGGAGAGAACCTTTCCGAATACCTTTCACAAATTCCGCACAAATTTTCCAGCCTTCTTTTTGACCCGGGTTAATATATTTTTAATTTTTTTTTTGTATTTCGTTTAGTTTTAGAGGCGTATAAATGTAATATAATTATTACTCTGTAGTTAACCATGGTTATTAATTCTTTTTGTGTGATAAGCCTTGAAAAATGGTACAACACACAGTGATACATTACATGTTCTGCATTGGTTTCTCGACGCACTTTCTGTATCGAACATACAGCGCATTTACGCATTGGCGTGCTCTTCTTTGAATTTGCAATATGAATGAAATTTTGAAAAAAGGTCTCAAAAAGTTGCGAGGGCGATTTCTAGGGGGGGGGCGTCTCACGAACCTGATCTTAAAAGACGGGGGGGGGGGTCAGGAAATCCTGAAAAATATCTTACGAAATTCCTTCCCATTCCTTGCCCCCCATTCTTTACCATCTCTAAAGACCTCGCTGTTAAGAGACGTAAAGCAGTTAAAAAAAATAATGACTGTATGCCATTTTCTCAGCGAAAACTAAAAGGAAAAGAGCAACACAAATTAGATCGCAGCTGCCAATGCTCAAGGGCCGAATGAGGAAAACAACTAACCACCCTGGGTGGAAATATGCCTTCATAGCGAGGCCGCTAAGAGGCTAGCGTGTATACACGTCTGGAGCACAGACAGGGCGGCGAGGCGGCGCGTGTATACACGTCTGGAGCACAGACAAAGCGACAAGGCGGCGCGTGTATACACGTCTGGAGCACCTGGGCGCAGTAGTAGCCACGCGCGTTAACGCGTCTACAGCAGTCAAAGGGTTAAAGGCCCCGAAAGCAGAAAACTCAGTTCTTAAGCTTAGGCAGAACAGTAAGTGGAAAGAAGTCAGCTCTGGCAGGAGAGGTAGGAGACACTGTCTGATGGTTTCCAGCTGGAGACATCCAATGTGTTTCGGTCATTGGAGGATCTAGTTGGCGACTTTGAGGACCGTCAGGTTGAACTGAACGATCTGGGATCTTGTAAAGTAAAATGGAGAACTTTTCAGGGGATATCTAAATGTAGGAAGGTACTGTTACTTGGAAGCAGTTATGGGAGAGGAATCAGTGAGATGGTTTAGTCTGACTTCGGGCCATATTATAAAGTCTGCAGTATTTTCAAACCAAATACGAATCTTGGAAGTGTTTTAGCAAATGTAGAAGACTTGGGGAAAGATTTCTCAAAGGAGGATAGTAATAATTGTGGGGGGGGGGGCAGGAAATAGTCTTGATAAGGACCTCAATTATTTGATTGAAGAAGACATTGTTCACATTTCCAGGGACACACATCAGATGAAAGTAGAATTTGTGGGTTTGCTTGAGTGTTATGATAAACCCTGGATGTGGCATAACATTAGGCGTACAAATGCATTGTTGGAAAGGCTTCTCTGGCAGCCAGCAAATTCACACATTGGTTTGATAGATGTGGCCTGCATTGGTAGGGACAGTTATACTCGCCATGGACGCCATCTGAATTTCAGAGGTAAAAGGAAGCTTTCACTTCTTATTGCTGATGAGATCAGGGGATGCCAGGTGAGTGAAAGAGGTATTCCTGTTATAAGTGGTGTTAAGTCACAGACTTTTTTAAGGTAAATAAGATGTCTAAAAGAAATTAACTTCTCTCCTGATCAAAACTTATTGAAATTAGAAATTCCAACTGACATACCAGTATTTACTAATAAAGTAAACAATTTAAAGTTATTGAATCAAAGTGTTCAGACGACTATTCTCCATCAAAATAAAAGGGGAATATTTAGTAAAGCTGATGACATTACCTTATGCCTAGAAAAGATTCAAAATTTCAATGTACCATAGATGTTTTGTACATATTTGAACATCATTTTTCTGACAAAGGAATATCTCAGCTGTCCATCCCAAATTATAAACTAAGTTCTCATTTCTGTAGATGTAAAATGGAGAAAGGGGGAGTTGCCATTTTTGTTAAAAATAATATTCAATGCAACAGTGTAGGTGTAAGTAAGTATTGTATAGAGCAACACTTTGAATGCTGCATTACTAAACTAGAATATGGTAAGGAACAGCTCATAGTAATAGCAATTTACAGAGAAATTTCAGACTGTATTTATCTCAGTCTTTGCTACAATGTTTCACAAATAACAAACAAATAGTTTTATGTTGAGATTTTAATGTTGACTTTCTCAATCACAGCAATGAGAGGCTAGATATGGAAGCCTTGATGTTGTCTTTTAACTTAACGGCACTTGTAAATTTCCCTACTAGAATACAAAAGAATAGCAGGACTGCAATTGATAATTTTTATGGATATTTCTCTGTACAGTAATTACAACATATTTCCAGTAATAAATGGTATCTCAGATAATGATGCCCAGCTGTTATGTATCAAGTCCAGAAACACTATTAAACACATAAAGAAAAGCTTGGTATATTGAAGAAATATTAATGAAAACAATATAAAACATTTCATAGACTCCTTAAATAATGAACACTGGTCAGAAGTGTATAATGCACAGGATGTTAATGGAAAATTTGATTCCTTTCACAATATACATCTAACACTTTTCGAAGGAAGTTTTTTTTAAAAAAAGGAAAGGAAAGTTGTCAACAGTACATACAATGAACTGGGTAAGGGATGGATAACAAAGGGTATTAGAATATCTTGTAAAACAAAAAGGGACCTAAACTTAAAAGTAAGTGAATCAGATAACTATACACTGAAATCTCATTATAAACTTTATTCTAAAATACTAATAAATGTAATAAGAAATGCCAAGAACAGGTTTATATCAGAGAAAATAGAGAATTCAGGCAATAAGATGAAAACTATATGGAATATAATAAAAACTGAAACAGTAAAATATGTAAATCACTGAACACATAAAATTAGAACAAAATGGATCTGTTCATAGTGAAGTAGGGGAAGTTTGTGAAATATTTAACAAATATTTTACTTCAGTTGTAGAGAATTTAGGCATAGAAAAGCAATCCCCACATAGTGCCCTAAGGCTTCTTCAGACTGCTTTCCCAAACAGATTTGTGGAGATGCAATTGCCACAGGTAACAGTCTCAGAAATAAATAAACTCACAAAACAAAATTTAAAAATTCTTCCAGTTATGACCATATTTCCATTAAATTACTGAAAAGATGTTCAGATTGTATCAATCATGTGCTTGCCCACATTTGTAATCAATCCTTAATGCAAGGTGTGTTTCCAAACACACTAAAGTATTGTAGAGTAATAAAACATGTTACACAAAATAATATCCTCACTAAATCACAATTTTGGTTAAAAAATCTATCATCTATAGCAGTGGTCGTCAAACTTTTCTGCTCAAGGGCCAAAACTAACAGTATGATGTGGCACCTCGGGCCACAGATTTACATGTATCTTTATTAATTGGCAACGCATGTAAATGGTGTGTTTTGAACCTCCAGTAGACTAGCTATAGTAAAGAAGCGAGAGGTTTACCACTGACTTTCTAGCACTAATCTTTAAAGTCGAGACCATTCGGAACACTGTGTAGAATGTTCTGTTTCAGATTGCTGCCACCCTCAGCGACCCCTAAATAGTAACACTGTAATTGCCCAACGAAATATTGCTGCGTTGTCTTGGTGAGCAGATGGTTAACAACGACAACTGTACTTACATTTAAATGTATTATGTAACATGAGACACAATCACAACTGTTTACTACATGTTTTGAAAGTCATATTTCTTCAACTCAGTGGACTAAACTACAACAGCCTTAATTTCTTTCATACTAGCTGGCATTGACTAGATATGTATTTATTTCAATCTAATGTTATTTTGTCTCTTCCTCCCCTCACTCTCTGTCGCCCATGTCGTCCTTCCCCTCACTCACCATCTCTTCATCCCTTTCTCTGTCCATTTGGCACTTCCCCCTGTATGTGTCCATCTCCTCCTTCCCCTTCTCCATCCACATTACCACCCCCCTCCCCCCAATCCCAATAAGACGTTGCCTTTGCTTACCCCACAATATTTCTTCACAGGTGTGGAGGATAAACACACACCAAAACACACACACACACACATTTTTTTAAGAGCTAATGACTAATGATTCCTTTTTCCAAATATTTACCACATATGAAGCTGACCGCCTCTATAAGCGCATTCATGAATCCAAAGCACTTTCATTTAAGATTTATACAGAGCAGATAATTTGCACGAGGCACACACGCCCATGAGTTGTCAGCACTGAGAAACAACAACAAAACATATCCATTATTACGTCCCCTCACACAGCAACGACAAATCTATCTGCCCCTGTACTGAGTGGCACCTGTAAAGGCGACTGAACAACTTTACGCGCTCCTACTTATAATTCTTCCATTATATTTTTCATTTGACGAAGGAGACAGGTAAAGCCGACAGCTGCAAACCATTTATTCTTTATCGGATTAGGATATACATCATTTATCATTCTTCAGAAGCTGTGAACGTTAGCACCTGTTAAAATAAAATAGTACTTTCGAAAACAGACCATTTGCAACTGTTGGATAACACTGCTGTGCAGTTGCTGACAACAATAAGCCATGTTTATGACACTGAAATCCTGCAACACAGGGAATAATATTTTTAAATCCCCGTCCGCCAGTTTGACAACTATTAGATTTTGAGGGACGTATTTGTGGGAGGCGATAGTTGTCATGTTGACAACAATTACATTTTTAGTCAGTCTTCACAAGAGTCAAGTGTTGAGACCGACTGGAATATTCATTGTTGCACGAGTCATTGATGACATGCGCCATTCAGATTTTCACAAAATGGCTGTCACCATTTTACAAGCGTTTAAAATAGCATAAAATGCTGCTGATCAATTTTCAATAAACTGAAAAAAAAGCATACAGTGCACCTGACTAATTGATTCCAGTCTAATTATCCCTGTGAATTCACATGACTTGCGTAATGTTACAATATTCATGTAGCTAAGCAGGAGCATAAGAAGGGTGAAGGCAAGGAAGAGAATCATTAGTAATTTTGTCACTACCAAAAACAAGTCTGGGATCAGTGTGTTTTTGTTCCTTAAATTGATTTTAAAGTACTTTCACGCAAGATGAACTAGACGTATTTTAAAAATATTATATTACATTATTCAAATGGCCACAAAAACTTTATTATAATTTTGTTAATCTCAAACTTTCAAAAGAATATATAAATAAATAACTAATTTAAAAAATAAGAAAACGGCAGATACACTGCACATACAAAGGGCTATATAAGAAAGCTACAGGTCTGTTCTTGAATGTGGTTTTTTATTCATTAAAATTGCAAAACAAAGTACAAATATAAAATTTTTCATTAATGTGATTTGTGATGTTGAACGTTTTTGACTATCTCATCTATATCTGCGTCGTTTGGGCTGCATGCAATCCTCATTGCGTCTTCTAAATGACTGGACAACCGATTACGATATTTATTTTTCAAGTACTTCATTTTTGAAAATGAAGCTTCACAAAGGTAAGTTGAAGGAAATAGTGTTAAAATGAACTGTGCACAGTCTCGTAAATTTTTATAATTGCTAGGCACACATTTCCAAAATTGAGTGTACTGTTGGGTTTCACGATGTTCTATAAACAGAGCTTTAAGCTGTGTGTCATGTTGAAGTTCGATTATATCATTTAGCAAGTTAGTTTTAGGAAATCCAAATTGGCAGAATAATTTGAGATCATCATGTTCAACATGCCAATGGTTCTCTACGAGAATGGAACAGCTTCGAATATTTCTAACATCTGCAAATCTGTTTTGTATACCTTCCAAATAGGCTTCCAAATGTTCTTTCATGTCTTGGTAAATAGTTTCGGCGATAGCTAAGTCTGATCTGAGCATAGCAACAGTTGGAAAATTAGACAGATCTTTTTCTCCGAGTTCATTTATATATACTGTAATTGCAGTTTGGCTTCAAATGCTAATATTTTGTTAGTCATTTGCCCAATTATCTTGTTTGGTCCTTGTAATTCCAAGTTAAGTGTGTTGAATTTTTGTGTAATATCGGTCAAGAAAGCTGTAAGTATCTACCATTCATCATCATCAAGTTCAGGATAATTTTTGCCACTTTGCTGTTAGAATAAAATAATTTCTGATTTCAAATTGACAAATCGTTCCAGCACTTTTCCTTTGCTTAACCATCTGACAGCAGTATGTAGGATAACATCACTGTTAGAAGCCTGCAATTCCTCCATTAGTTCTTTAAATTTCCGGTGATTAAGTTCACGGGCACGAATGAAATTTATAACGCTTATAACCGTTTTCATAACATTCTTCAATTTGGTATTTGAAATTTGACATGCCAGACTTTCTTGATGCAGTAAGCAGTGAATGGAGAGTAAATGTGGCAAATTCCATTCCTTCTTAATCAGTGCTACCAAACCATTGTTGACGCCCATCATTGATGGACAGCCATCTGTACATACTGATATTAATTTGCTCATAGGTAAGTCATTTTTTTCTACAAACTCTTTAATTGCATCCATAAAATCAGAACCTTTTGTGTGACCTTTCATGGTTATAATTGCTAAAAAATCTTCCTCTATTACCCCATCATATGTGCAGTAACGCACAAATAATGAAAACTGAGCCATTGAAGCTAAATCTGTACTGGAATCACATGCAAGACTGAAGTATTTGCATAGTTTTACTTTATTAATTACTTCCTTAAACATATATTTTGAAATATCTTCTATACGGCGTCGACAGGTAGATTCTGAAAGTGTGAGCTTATTTATTTCAGCTAATATTTGCTTACTGTAAGAGAAATTTTGAAACAAAGTGTCAGAAACAGTCATCATACATTTCTTCACTAATTCAGCATCAGTGAAAGGTTTCATATTTTTTGCTAGAATATTACATACTTGGTATGATGCTTTTGTGACAGCCTCATTTTACCCAACTGCTGCTAACATAACGTTTTGTTGACGACGAATGGTAGATTTTAGATGAGCAATTTTTCCTTTCTTTCATTTGAATTCAAAGGAAAAGCTACTGTAAATGAACTGTGCTTACTTGTGTAGTGGCGAAATAAATTGTATCTCTTCAGTCCCACGATGGTATCCCGGCATATTAAGCAAGTAGCAGTACCTTCGTTGTGCCCACTTATAAAACAAAACTCTTCTTCCCATATTTCTTGGAAACTTCTTTTCTCTTCACTTATTTTCCTCTTAGTCACTGTTTTTGAGGGTACACCAGACATTATTTATTCCACTACTAATGATAGCACAAAATATGAGCACAAATACACTCAAGACGCGACGAACGCTCAGGAGCACCGAAACTTACTTCACAATTGACACGACAAAGCTAACACTGAGGCGGCTGCGGGACAAACCCGCCGACAAACGAGCGGCCGTAGGGGCGCGGCGCGTTTGATGCACGGCTTACATTGTTGGCTAGCAGTGCGCTCACGCCTCTGAGCGCTGCGGAACGCCGCAAGTGGCCCCGACTTTAATCACAATTCTACGCAGTTTGCGCAAACAAAACACGGCTACGCCAGACAAGTAGATAACTAATGCTGCCCGTGCGAAGCCGAGGAGGGCCGCGGGCCGCACGAAAACTTCATTCGGGCCGCATGCGGCCCGCGGGCCGCAGTTTGACGACCAATGATCTATAGAAACGGATATATATTCATTTTTAAATAACACATTTGAGGAACTGAATAATAAAATGAGCCCTGTAAGAATATTTTGTGGTCTTGCAAAAGCATTTGACTGTGTAAATCATGAATTACTTTTGAAGAAAATGGAATACTATGGTATTTATGGAAGTTTATGTAAATGGTTTAAATCATACATGGAAAGTCGAATGCAAAAAGTTTCCATTTTTATTCTAAAATAAGTAAAGATGCTTCATCAGACTGGGAGAAAATACAACATGGAATTCCACAAGTTACTGTCCTAGGACCCCTCCTCTTTTTGTTGTACATCAATTACCTTCCTGGAAACTTATCTGACAAAGTTAAGTGTGTTTTATTTGCAGATGACACTAACCTGACTGAGAAAAATACAAAACAGCAATCTAGAATTTAATGTAAATGAAGTACTTAGTGAAGTAGCAAATTGGTTTAAGGCAAATTCATTAAAATTAAATTTTGAAAATATACATTATATTAGGTTTAAAACAAAAAATTATGCACAGCCAGGTTTACAAGTAAGCTATAAAAATAACACAATAAAGAGTATAAAATTCTGTTGGCATGAACATATCACTTCACTACTGAAGAAGCTAAGTAGTGCCACCTTTGCAATATGAACACTTTTTCAAACTGTAGATCTAGAATTAATGAAACAGGTGTAGTCCTCATATTTTCATTCAGTGATGTCATATGGCATAATTTTTTGGGGAAACTCTTCACAAAGTAAAAAGTTTTCATAGCACAGAAAAGGGCTATTAGGATGTTGTGTAGGGTAAAACACAGAACTTCTTGCAGACATCTTTTTTTTTTAAAAAAACTCATTATTCTTACAATTTCTCAGTGTATATATTCTCTCATGTGCTTTGTCCTAGATCATTTTAACCTATTTACTTCTAATTCACAGGTACACAATTTCAATACAACAGAAATAACTTGCACAAAACACAAACATTTCTGTCATTAGTACAAAGAGGAGTTAATTATTCTGGTATACATCTGTTTAATAAACTTCCCAAGAGTATAAAACAGTTTGCAGATAATAAAGATATATTTAAAGAAAAACAGATTATCTTATTGGCAGCTCCTCCTACTCCATGCAAAAATTCGAACAAAATAATTAATTGTATTCAATATGACTTTTGCAAGATTCGGTTGTAATAGTTGGTGTTTATTTTCTTTATTTGTCTTTGTAACATATAATTGTTTTTACTATGATTATGACGTTGAGGTCATTAGAGGTGGGATGGGACTGGGAACAAGGAATAGTGGGAATGAATTTGGCCATGGCCTTTTGAAGGAAGCAATCTGGAATTTGCCAGGAGTGATGTATGTGTATTAACCATGACATGTTTCACATCCCAGATGTTTTTCCTCAGCAGGGATCCATGAAACAATATTGATAAATAAAATAAAATAAAAATCTATCTATTGCAGTATTGCTCTTATTTTGAATAGTTGTTGGGAAGTTTACAATTGCGTTTAAATTCAAGGACAAAATCTTATTGCTGCTGTTAAGAAAATTAACACTGAGATCACTGCATTACTCAGTGTGTTTGTTATCTGCAAAATTTAGTAGCAAGGTCTGTCATAAAACAGATTGAAATATACACTTGGGGCATGTAGATTGTTATTAAAATAAGCTGCCCTTCACCATACACAGATCTAAAAATGTTATTCTTCAAAGTGTTGATTTGTAACTGTAAATATGGATTAAATGTTATTTCAAACATTAATCTACAAACACAAGGGCTTAATCTATATCTTGTAATGAACAGTTGAACAAATACTGTACCAGAAAAATGATACAATATAAATAGAGTTTTCAGTTCTCAAGGCGTAACAAGCTTAAAGTCTTACAAACAATAATAGTTCAATACAAACATTTCATTTATAACATTACTATACTTTAACAAAATATGGAATGACTTAACATATGTTAACCACATTCTTGAATCTGGGCCTAATGTGTCTTTCTACATTCACCATACTGCAACCTTTTAAAGTTTTTTTTATTTATTGCTTTATGCCTTGTCGACGTTGAGGTTGTCGGGAAAAGCGGGCTGGGATTTAGTTTAATGAAAGTTGTAGCTTATTGTTAAACTGGAATGCATAAGTTTATTTCTGCTGATTGTACATAATCAACCACCAACTTCAACTGATATGACCGCTTACTAAAGTACACACATCACTTAATTTGACCGTGGATAAGGCTAATACAGACTGGTCGCCAAAGATACAGATCCGACTACGATAACGTAGACCCAGGCTTGAGCAATATGTTTTCCCGATCTAAGTCAGCGCTTCACTTAAACAGTTCAACTTCATGTATAGTTCTCCAAATTGCTTAAAACCTTCACTACTCATCAACTATAACAGTAAAGTTAATCTACTTGTCTTTCAGGAGCTTAAATTGCCGTCCCACGTGCATTACGCTACATACACCAATTCGCATGCTTACTACATCATGCGCCGATCGGTCTCCACTGACTCTATATGCTCACTGCCAGGCCTCCTTCTACCGAACACTCTCATTGTCACTAGACTAAGTCTTATTGTTACAATTACGCTCTGGCAGTTTTGATGACCAATTAATTCTTATGCATTAGCCTTTCCACACTACTCTTTTAGTACCGAATTACTGTCTCATCACAAGGTCATTAGAGGTGGGATGGGACTGGGGACAAGGAATAGTGCGAATGAATTTGGCCATGGCCTTTTGAAGGAAGCAATCTGGAATTTGCCAGGAGTGATTTGGGGAAACCACGGAAAACCCAAATCTGGATGCCCGGACGGGGATTCGAACCACCGTCCTCCTGAATGCGAGGCCAGAACGTTAACTGCTCAGCCACCATGCTCGGTCCTTTTAAACTCTCAGAATATTTAATCAAGAAAACATATCACTTCACAATGAGAAGTCAATAATGTGTCATACTAATAAAATTGTAATGAAGGGCAATTAAGGGCTCTGGTCAGCATCCGAGTACTATTTCAATGCTGTAGAGACAAATTGTGATGTCGATGCTTGTTATACAAATTATCAGAGGGCCTTTGTCAGGGTAAAGCATCAGAAAATGATAGAAATTTTAAAAAGCACTGGCTTAGATGACAAAGACCTGAGAATTACTGTTAATCTGTATTGGAACCAGTCTGCTTATCTGAGACTGAAGGGAGAAACTATGGATCAAGTAAAAATTCTTCATGGAGTAAGACAAGATTGTATATTGTCCCATTTTTTATTTAAGGTCTATATGGAGGCATTGAGTGATGTGGAGATGGGAGTGCTGTCAAATGGAAACTGACATTGGTATAGCGACTATTTTACCCAATCATTCTTTCATATAGTCAGGAAAGTTTACAATATGTTATTGATAGAGTCACAAAGCAACCATAAATATAAACTTTATATTAATATAAATAAGACAAAATCAATAGTCATTGGCTAAAAACAATTCCCAATGTCACATCAACCAGAAGACCATTGAATGTGCATCAGGATGTACATATCTTGGCACCACAGTAAATAGTCAGTGGGACCCATCTAATGAAGTGAAGTCACCTACGATAAAGCCAGGACTACTTTCAGTAAAATGAACAATCTTTTTAAAAGTCATAATTTATCAGTTACCATGAAGATGAAACTGCTATGTTTTCTCTGTCCTTCTGTATGGCATTGAAATGTGGACATTAATTGAAACAATCAGTAAAAAGTTCGAAGCTTTTGAAATGTGGCTGTATTAAAGAATGTTGAGGATGCCATGGACAGACCACAAATGCTGAAGTGGTCTGCAAAAAGAAAAAGAAAATGGAAATATTGACCACCATGAAAACAAGGAAGCTACACTACCTTGGCCACATCTTGATGTACAACACCCATTTCGAACTCCTGCAGTCTGTTCTCCAGGGGAAAATACCAGAAAAGAGAAATGCTGGTAGGAGAAGTACTTCCTGGTTAAAAAATCTGAGAACTAGGACCTCCCAAGACAACTACAGAGTTAATCTGAGCCCCAACTAGCAGAGACAAAGACAGTCAAGATGGTTGTCGACATCTGGAATGGATAGGGATGAGAAGGAAAAGAGCAGAGAGATTTTTATTTTGCAACATTTTAAGGTGGAACTTAATTCAAAAGTACTTTCCCCCAATAAGTTATTGGAATAGGGTGACACCACACTGATGGTAGAATGGCTTTCTTTTTTTCAATATGTGCAATTTTCACAAACTCAGCATACACAACAAGTTCATTTAATAATACCATCAATGTTTAAAAGTTGCTTCTTAAGAGCAGATAATTCACACTTCAGTGTCATTTTATAAAATTTAATTCATCTAAGTGTATCTTCCTCATTCATGATGTGAAGCAAACTTAAACATAAAGCTTTCAGTTTTCAATTCACAAAATATGAAGAATACTGGGCGTAGAGACAGCTCATGAGAATGCTATATAACGGGGTTTTTATTTTTAGGACAGTGCCAATGCTCAAAGAAGTCACTGCCCACAAATTGTTTTTCTTC
>CM061919.1:76556915-76615184 GCA_031002005.1 Vandiemenella viatica
AAGGTTGATTATGCATATAAGGTGGAGAAAAAATACTTGTTGAAGACTTGAGATGTAAATACCTTGGCATAACATTTGATAAATCAACTGGATAGGACACACTGGACATGTAGGAAAAGCACCGGCTGCTGAAGTGATTTTCTCAGGGTAGAAACAACACTGAAATTTTTTGATAGTTTACTGTTTATGAATGTGAATGGTGCTTGGAAATACAGTTCAGAGTTGAAGAATCTCGCAACATAGAAATTTTCAACGTGTGAAAGTCATTACCTGCGTGTACTGCTGGATTAAAGAAATGATTTTGAAATTAATCTATGATAAATCCTTTAAAACTGACCAAATAGTAAACATTGAGTGATTAGACAAAAACCAACAAGTTGACCTAAAGGCAGTGCTGGATTACCCAATAGGCTTGATTAAGCAGTAGCCTGGAGCCCCTGATTTTTGAAGGCACCCTTACAGTTAACTTTTTTCATTATTTAAATATAATAAAAAATAAAATCATCCAAAATAAAGCATAGCATTATGAAACACATGAAAATTATTTTTTGGTTTCATTGAAAAGTACGATGAATAAATTTTCAAAATATCATAAATTGTAAAATTCATTTGTTTAATTGAATAGAAAAATATGATAAATATGATAAATTCAGTTAGTCATTTACAAAATCTTTACTTGTTCTTATAAAATAAGGATAATTATTTTCAAAAACAAAAGGACCCCAAAAATTTAAGTGTCTAGAGCCCCATATTTTCTTCATCCTGCACTGCCTTCAATGACCACGATGAAAGTGGAACATCACCGTTTTCTGTTACGTACATTCATAGACTTATGTAATTCTCCTTCAATTTATTTTATTTTTTTATGGCTTTCAGCAGCTGAGGCCATACAGCCAGCTCAATGTGATTATTATAGCTTCCAGTGAATCAGTCGTCATCCAGTGTTTTTATATATTGTATCTTCCAAGTATGGACACCACAGGACGGAGAGGACATTCATACAGACTCACAACATTAACATCTATGCCCTTCAAAGGAACCAAGAATCAGAAATATTGCCTTCTCAGATTGACAAATCTTCTATTGCAGGGTTTCTCAACTTTTTCTCATCCCGAGGCATTAATGCTGCGGACCACTAACTTACAAGGGCCTAATTTTATTTTCTATGTTGTTATTAACATCTGGGACATTTACCGTTATAAAATAACTCTATAACAATGTTTTGAATTCCTATAAAAACAGTTATGAAACTGGAAGTAAAGTATTAAAAGTTAATTACATGTTAATCATACTTTATATTTACCAAACCAAAGAAATAATAATGTTACTATAGTTTGGACACTACACCATACCACCAGCCTAAATGCACAAAATAAAGAAAAAGACACTAGACTGTAACCTTTTATTTTTGTTTACTTTACCACTCATATTACCAACCCTACCATGTACCACCGTCCCTCATACCAAATTAAAACCCTTAGGAAATGGTAATTTACTTAATCCAATGATGAATGGTGCTCTTTTTGATGCCTTCTGGAAATAGTAGAAATAATGCTGCTCTATCGTCATCCTGGAAAATCCAAATTTTTGCCAGGTCATTGAAATATTCAAGGCTTTTAAAAAGTTAGGCTCATAGCCTTACGCAGTACTAATATGATTTCAAAATTAATAATAGTCTTCCTGTGGACCAGACCACCTGAACTATCTTCGCAGACCACCAGTAGCCTGTGGACCACAATCTCTATCGATTCATCATTAAGTTGTGGAAAATTCTTACATAGCGTTAATTTAGTGTGACTTTTTGCAACTAAGAATCTGAAATGTGAAGAATGCAGAAAATAGTTTTTAAAAATGTTTTATTGGAAAAATAAATCTGCTACTGCAGCTGCATTATATTTTACAGATACTCGTAGCTATGTGTGTAATTATGGGAGCCTGGATTTCAATACCAGAACTACAGAAATTTTTTTAATTCTTATCATACAAATGTTGTATTTTGTTTGGCCCAACCTGAAGATAAAAACCTATTTTCTGTGCAGATCCCACTAGTAATATTTGTAGCTGCCCACACAGTGTATGCATTATACCTGGCAACAGAGAGATTTCATACACTAACGTTGGCGGAAGTGTTTACATCGCCATCATCCGCGTGGCAGAAAATAGTGGTAATGGTATCACGATCTAAAATTAACCCAGATTTTCTTTTGTAGATAAAAAAAGTCAGAGATTGGAATTAATTACCAAGAGGGATGATGAATAATTTACCATATAGTGGAAGAATTAAAAGTCAAAATTTGTAGAGGGCAAAGGTAGGTCCGTATAGGAAAGGGGAAAATTGGTGTGTAGGGAAATTGTCACTGGAGCAAACACTCCATTGCAATTAAATATGCAGATAAAACTATTAAGACTGCCTTTTTCTTGGTTTCTTAAGCACATCATAAACTGGATGGCTGCCTGTTTCAGCCTCATATATCATTCTGCTTTCTAGGATTTCCCATCTGTTCTTCTGGATTTTGGTCTGTTTTCCACTATATATTTTTTCCAGATAGCCTCTTGATTCTTGTCTACAGTGTTGGATTTTGTCATTTATGGAACAAATGTTTAGGTCTTACCTCATTTCATTATTTCTTTAGTGATGTGTTCTCCGATTGCGTGTGTGAACTGCTGAACACTAAACTGGAATAATTTTGTCATCAGCAATGTTTTACTGACCAAAATATTTTAAAGCTTTGAAATATAAAGTAAATACTTAGGATTATTGTTTGTTAGATGAAACACTAAATTTTCAATTAGAAATAGTACTTTGAAAATCGCCCATTGTTATTGCTTAATCCCTATTGATTTGGAATTATCTGAAAGCTTGACAGATTAAATACAGCAAATTGTAGTTAAATATATTGTAATATCAGTTTAGCATCTTAAATTCTTGTAAAACTAAATAAGTATCTTAGATTGGTAGAAGAACATATTGTAGAATTTTTCTGCCTGAAATAACAGTTTTTTTTAAATTAATCAGTATTAAAGCACAAAAATAACATTTTGCTAGTAATACAATATATAAGTAATGGTAAATAATTGACTTCTGCTAACATTAGGAACAATCTCAATAGTCTTCTTCTTAGCATTAATTCCACATTGGCCTCAATAGTATTGATCCTAAAAACCTTGAATGAAAATTTAACTTCTGATATCCTAAGTTAGTTTTATTTACTGATTGTCTTAAATAAAATACTTTTTAATTTAATTATTTCAAAAATAATTAAAATAGCAAATTGTTACTAAAAATATCATAAGTATTTTTATCTATTTATTAATTACAGTAAATTAATTGAGGAGTAAAGCTTTAATCCAATTTTATTTGTCAAGTTAAACACACAGTACAAATCTTATAAGAATATTTTATCAATTAAAATTTTTACTGCTTAAGGTTCATTAGGGGGTACTAGAAGCATTTCAAAAAATCATGCCAGGAAAATGTGGCATCTGTCACAGGTACGAGGTGAACAGCATGGGTTGTAAGAGCCTATGAAGTGGTTTCATGAGGCATGTAGCTGAGAGGGAACATGGGAAATAAATAAGGCTCTTCCATGGTTTGGTCCACTTTGTATTAGGGATGAAAAGATAAGGAAGATGGGTGAAATGATTAGAGTTGCCTAAGAGAGTTAGGGTTCTTGAGGTTCAGCATGTGGAGGCTTGGCATATGGAGACTCAGCCAATAGAGGCAGAAGGGGGATACAGTGGATTTGGTGAAGAGGTTTGAAGCTGATAACAGGTTGTAGTGCAAATACAGTTAACAGGATGATGAAGACGGACACTGCACAAATTGAGGTGAAAAATAAGATTGACCTATTATCAGAGTCAGGAGGGGAAGAACCTCATGTAGATGGAGTAGATAAGGTGCTGCAGACCTTTAGGAATAGAAGCATGCAAGAAAAGAATAGGTAGAAAAGGGTTCTGTTGCTAGGTAATATCAATGGGAGAAGTGTAGGCACTGTTCTGCAGTATCAGTTAGACATAGTTTACCAGGGCACAAATGTTTTTTCTTTAACCTAGAGCAATATTAGGTCCTATAATATATAATAATGGTTCAATTTGTAGAAGTTTCAATAAGGATGATAGAGTAGTGAGTGGGCGGTGTGGGGAATAGTATTGATAGTATAGAGGGGCCCATGGAAAGAGATGAAGGAGCCACAGCACAGCAGGGTTGAACTTGTGCAAATCCTAAACTGCCATGACTGGCCACAGTTGAACCCAGTGGTCTTGAAGATCAAAATGTGTAACTGGTAGATCTGACTGCTAATATCGGTAATTTGTCCCCCAAAATTGTTATATGAAAAAATACAGCCCAAATAACCACATTTTGCAGGGCAAGATATGCTGTCTAAGAATTTCGATCAGTCTGACATCTATTTTACAACCAGACTTGGAACTTGCAAACTTGCTACCAACTTGACATCAAACTATGCAGCAAATGGATGACAATTTGCTGCCACAACTGGACGAAAAATTAATCATCAAAAGTTGGAAAGAAAATTTTGGTTTCAACTTGCATTCAAAGATGGGCTTGATTTTCATATAACCTTTTTAGCTTTGTATAGTATAAATTGAAGTCAGAAGATGGCAGTGAAGGTACAGTTTAACTTAATGTATGAGATACAAGTTATTTAAGTTTATTTAAAACTTCATTATATTACATTATTTTAAACTTCTTTATCTTTTTAAAATAATAGGAAAATTAAAGGGTATATTATAAATTTAAAACTAACACCAGAATTTTTTAATAAAAATTTCATATCATTAATAAGTACTAGTGAATACTAGTAATACATAATCAAAGTAACAAATACAACAAACTTAGTAATTTGCAATTCATTTATTAAATTATGTAACAAAAAATTAACCTCAATGAATATTATGTGAGGTGAAATGGGGGGGGGGGAGGTCTGGCAAAATCTCACCAAGGGGGAGGGGGAAGTCAACGGAAATCTCACGCGAGGTTTTGGAATTTTTTGTTGGACTGCAGAGCTAAAAGAAAAAAAAAAGTCGACAAAACACACGAAAGTCCATTTTAGGGGGGATATTTCATCGAAATGTGGGGGGTGTAGAACTAAAAAAAAAGTTTCAAAAAGTTGCGAGAGCGATTTCTAGGTGGGGGGGGGGGGAGGAAGTCTCCGGATCAGATCTCACCAGAGGGAGGGGGGCGGGGAGAAATTCGGAAAAAACACCTCACGTAATTTATGGATGCTCCAAAATAGAAAGACAAAATATATATATATATATATATATATATATCGGGTAAATTGTTGTATTCTCAGAAATCCTAGGAAAACACCTCAACAGAATGGGCAAGGGGATACTTCATGACTCATTAGCTAAAGCTGTAAGGGAGAGCACGGGTCAGGACTGAGCTTTTTTTTTTGGGAAGTGGTTGCCAGTGGGATAAAGGAAACAAAGAAACTGCCGCGAGGCACTGAACATAAGATAGGATAGGGAAAATAAACAGTTACCACAGATGAAGGCAGGAGGGCGAGACACGTAAAAACACAAAAACAAATGAATTGCACAATATTTTGACTTTGGTCTTAGTCATGTGGGAGGCGAGACATATGGCAGGGGGAAAGATGTGGTCACATCCCAACCCGCCACATGAATGAAGCACAGGCAGAAAACGCGTGGTAGTGGTAGAATAGCCGGGAGGGTGGGGGGGGGGGGAATAGGCTTGACCAGCGATAAAAGTGAAACAAATCAATATAATCTTTGTGTAGCATAATTCAAACAGTTATAATTGAAAATAAAGGGAGATAGAAGAATTTATATATATATGTGTTACAAAAAGGTACGGCCAAACTTTCAGGAAACATTCCTCACACACAAACAAAGAAAATATGTTATGTGGACATGTGTCCGGAAACGCTTAATTTCCATGTTAGAGCTCATTTTAGTTTCGTTAGTATGTACTGTACTTCCTCGATTCACAGATTTTCTGTGAACGTGTGGGCAGGAATTGTTGGTGATGTCTTGATTGGGCCCCATGTTCTTCCACCTATGCTCAATGGAGCACGTTATCATGATTTCATACGGGATACTCTACCTGTGCTGCTAGAAGATGTGCCTTTACAAGTACGACACAACATGTGGTTCATGCACGATGGAGCTCCTGCACATTTCAGTCGACGTGTTCGTACGCTTCTCAACAACAGATTCAGTGGCCGATGGATTGGTAGAGGCAGACCAATTCCATGGCCCCCACGCTCTCCTGACCTCAACCCTCTTGACTTCCATTTATGGGGGCATTTGAAAGCCCTTGTCTACGCAACCCAGGTACCAAATGTAGACTCTTCGTGCTCGTATTGTGGACGGCTCTGATACAATATGCCATTCTCCAGGGCTGCATCAGCACATCAGGGATTCCATGCGACGGAGGGTGGATGCATGTATCCTCGCTAACGGAGGACATTTTGAACATTTCCTGTAACAAAGTGTTTGAAGTCACGCTGGTACGTTCTGTTGCTGTGTGTTTCCATTCCATGTTTAATGTGATTTGAAGAGAAGTAATAAAATGAGCTCTAACATGGAAAGTAAGCGTTTCCGGACACATGTCCACATAACATATTTTCTTTGTTTGTGTGTGAGGAATGTTTCCTGAAAGTTTGGCCGTACCTCTTTGTAACACCCTGTATAAAATTGAATAGATCTAATGTACATATAAGAAATAACCAACTGTAAAATGAAATGAGAGATGGCAAGTGACAGGTTTAATGTAGGTTTAGGCCAGGGGTGTGTCTGGTGTCAAGGGTATGTTGGTAGGCTAGTTCCCATCTGCGGAGTTCTGAAGGGGTGGCGGTATTAGGAAAAACTCTAATAGCTCTAACTGTGAAACAGGTGTTGAGGTTGTTTGAGTTATGGAAGTTCGTATGAATAGCCACAGGATGGTCTGGGTTGGAAGTATATACTGTTTTCCTGTGGCCATTCATTCTGTAGGAAAGTTGTTGAGTGGTGAGACCAATGTAAGAGGCAGTGCAGTGGACGCAGGTGAGTTAGTAAATAAGGTGAGTGGTAGCACATGTGGCATGTCCAATTATAGGGAAGATTCACCTGTGACAGGATTAGAGTAAGTAGTGGTGGCAGGGTGCATGCTGCAAGTTTTACAGCGGGATCTGTTACACGGGAAAGATCCTTGTGGAGGTCTAGGAGAGTCAGCAGGCAAATACTTGTGGACCAAGATGTTGTACAGATTGGGCGGTCTGCTGAAGCAAGTGCGGGGAGCAGTGGGTAGGATTTTGGGAAGGAGGAGATGCATTTCTGGGAAGGAACGTAAGAAATCATGCCCACGGCGGAGTGTCTGGTTGACAGATTCCAGGCCAGGAAAGTCAAGTGTTGGTCCACGGTCAGCTTTAAGAGGTGCAGAACGAGGGTTGTGGGTGATGGCACGGGAAATTTATTTTTCCACAAGATCATGGGGGTATTGGCGGGAAACAAGGGCTTGGGATAGTTTTAGGGAGTAACTGGTGATTGATTCATGATCAGAACAGATGTGTCTGCCATGGATTGCAAGGCTGTATGGGAGGGAACGTTTAATGTGGAAGGGGTGACAACTGTCAAAGTGTAGGTATTGTTGTAAATTGGTCGGTTTGATGTGTACTGAGGTATGGAGGGTCCCCTGTCGTAGGGTGATATCTACGTCAGGGAAGGTGATACAGGTGTGGGAATATGACCATGTGAAATTGATGGAGTGATTATCATTTAGTGAGTTGAGGAAGTCTAGGAGGTGGTCGTCCCCGTGGGTCCACATCATAAATATATCATCTATGTATCTGAACCACACGAGGGGACTGAGGGGGGAATTCTTCAGAAAAATATTTTCCAGATGGCCCAGGAAAAGGTTAGTATAGGACGGGGCCATGCAGGTACCCATGGCAGTGCCGTGTATCTGGTGGTCTGGGCGTTGAAGGAGAAATAGTTTTTGGAGAGGATAAAGTTGGCTAGGGATATGAGAAAGAATGTTCTGGGAAGACTGTTTGGAGGGCGCATATCCAAGAAGTGCTGAAGGGAACTGAGGCCTTCAAGTTGGGGAATATTGGTGTACAAGGAGGTTACGTCAATTGAAACAAAGAGGGAGTCTGGTGGTAGAGGACTGGGGACTTTTGACAGACGCTCCAAAAAATGTGGTGTGTCTTTGATGTAAGATGGAAGGTTCTGCACAAAAGGTTGGAGGTGTTGATCCACCAAGGCTGAAATCCGTTCAGTGGGGGAACCATAGGCCGCAACTATAGGTCGTCCCAGATTGCCAGCCTTGTGTATCTTGGGGAGAAGGTACAAAGTAAGTGTGCGGGGATTTTGAGGGGTGAGAAGGGATAAGGATTGTGAAGAAAGACCTTGTAAGGGCCTAGGAGGTCCAGGAAGGAGTGAATTTCGAGGCAGATGGAAGAGGTGGGATCTGTGGCATGTGGACGATAGGTGTTGGTATCAGAGAGCTGTTTAAGGGCCTCCGCATTGTAGTCATTGCGGTACATGACCACGGTGGTGGAGCCCTTGTCTGCTGGAAGGATAATGATATTTTTGTTATTGCACAGTTCTCTCATGGCCCGGATTTCAGTAGGGTTGAGGTTATTGGAGTTGGGAATAGAGTTGAGGAAAGATTTTGAGGATAAGGTCGATGTGAGGAAGTCTTGGAACAGGAGGAGGGGATGATTTTGGGGAAGTGGAGGAGGGTCAAGTTGGGATGGTGGTTTGAACTGCTCTAAGCTGGACTCAATCTCACCTCGGCGGCTGTCACTCTCAGTTGTGGTAGCAAAGTGATACCGCCAGCGGAGTGTGCGGCAGAAAGCAAGTGAGTCCCGGACCAGAGCAGCATGGTCGAACTTAGGAATAGGCGAGAAGGAAAGTCCCTTGGAGAGGATAGAGAGTTGTGGTTCAGGCAAGGACGTGGACGAGAGGTTGACCGTTGTGTTGTGTCTACAGGTTGGGCAGTGGCACGAGGTATGGGTGGTAATGGAGGTGGGTGTGGCATATTAAAAATGTGGGCAAGACATGGGACTTTGGCAACCAGGGGAGAAGAGAGAGAGATTACCTAAGGGATGCCGATTGTAGATGCACAAACGGAAAAACCAAAAATACTAATGAAATTGATAAAGCTCCTGAAAATGTAACTGATGGAAACAGAACAGGAAGGGTGAAGAGCCAGTAATAAGAGAGTTACTAGTGAACTGTAGAAGTATAATGAACAAAGTAATAGAATTTCCAAACATAGAGATAAATGAAGCACAAGTAATTATAGGGGTGGAGTCTTGGTTAAAGGAAAAAGTACTACACAATCAGGTTTTTCCTTACAGTTGCAGAGTATACTGCAGAGATACAGGAGCAATTGGTGGAGGGGTTTACATACATGGCAAAGAATTCTACAGTTCATAGGTGCTTATAGATCATCACAATGAGTTACTTGGTGTATATTTGTGGGATAGTAATAATAATAATAAAAATCAGGGAATTAGCTGCTTACTGTAGTGGAACAATGAATGACTATGAGGCTCTTGGGGAGAAACTAAATTCATATTTACAGTTCAGAGGTGAGTGTAGAATGGTCATTATTGGTGTGGATTTAATTTTAGCAGGTGTCAACTGGCAAGGAAATAACATTAATAAAATAAGGGAAAAGGGAACAGAGATTTTCAAATACCTTGATAAGGCAAGAAAGATATACATACACAAGTGGAAGAGCAGAACAAATGGGGACAAAACAAGTTGGATATCACTCTAATAAAGCCTGTTGATAACCGTGTTGTGTGTTAAGTATCTGAAAGGGGAAATGGTTGTGAAGTAGTTCTGATGGACATTAGAGGATTCAGTAAACCAATGGTCAAAATTGAAAGGAGCATTAGATACAGTTATAGAAGGCACAGATTTTAAAACTGAAGAGATATTTCAAGGGAATTTTCACAAAATGAAAGTACAGTGGATTAGAAGTGGGAAGAATTCAAGGAGATAGTGGAATGGGATTTACTGGAAGACAGAAGGAAGGTGAAGAGTGACACTGGAGTGTACAACGTGTATGTTGGTGATGAGGCAAAGAAAGATATTAATTTAAGAATTAGTAGTAGTTCATGGAGGGGAGAGGATGACCATGACCATAACCTGGCACTTGATTTCAGGCACAAGGATGTGGGAAATTGCCATGAATTAAAAATGCCGAAATATGACAGCGACGGACAGCCATTAGAAGCCACCAATATTTAAAAATCTGCGCCAGTCTCTTAAAATGTTGATTTAATCCTTTGTTGTATTGTTTTCATGCCTTTTCAGCTCTAGTCTGTTGCAAAAAGTCGCACAAAATTGACAAGCAGACAATAATTATCCAAGTTGTAATACGGTGATGCCCAGCATCTTACATAGCAATGTGCAACCAGAGATAAGAAATTGCTTCCATTGTAAGCAAATACGAGATTTGCATATTGGATGCCACATAGCCAAAATTTCGTATTTTTTTTTTTCCTCTTCGTCCAGGCCGTATTTCAACCTAACCACGACTTCTATGACAAAATGAAACTGTTTAGTTTGAAATGATCCCTGTACCGATAATTTTTATGTCATTTTTGCAGTGCTGATAGCATTTAGCAGTTGCTCAGTCTTTCATATTTTGGCATTTTTAATTAGATTTCTAGCGACTTTTCTGCAATGTATGATCGCAAAACGTGAAGAGGACATGTTGACGAAATGACTGATGTAAATTTCAACAGGTTAGTACCAGTTTCTGGAAGGTTACCAAAGTGGTGCAGTTCCCGTACTTGCTAATCACTGAAATAAAGAATCTAAGTTCAATATCTTTTTCTGAATCACCACCATTGAGAGATTTTTTTATGATCTGTTTCTATCTAAAGACATCAGATTTGTTTTAAAGAAGAAAATGCACTAGTGTATAACAATAACTTTTTCCTGTTTAACAAATCTGAAGATGAATAAACTGAACAAATGTCACTATATAAATTATTGAAATACTATTGGTTTAATTGTACAAAGAAGTTTCAAAGTTAAATTGACCTACATATTTATATTATTCTCTGTGTATCAATATGTCTGACCACTGCCATACTCTATCCTGCATAATTTGACTATTATGGTAGCATTTAGCCAAAAACATCTGACATGACCTTTTCCTGTGAGTACATGCCAAAAATTCTGCCTGCTTGGCAAGAGTTTTATAAAACCCTTGCTTACCACCACTCAATAGCCAAAATTCCTGAAGTCATTATCAACTACAACCCTTAAATATAAATTTGCTTGTGTGTTTCAGGTACATGTATGACATATTTATGATCTGGGGAAGACCACCTACTACATTTCCTAAATTCCCTAAATAGCCATTCCATTAACTTCACATGGTTTTAGTCCCACACCTAAGTAACCTTTCTTGATGTGGGCATCTTTTTATGATGAGGTTCCCTCCATATCCCTAGGCACATCAAGCCAATAAATTTACAACAGTACCTGTAGTTTGACAGTTGCTATGCTTTCCATGCTAAACGTTACCTTCTGTACAGCCGTGCAATTCATGGTAGGCTGATCTGTTATCATGAATCACTGTCCAGATATTCAAAAAAAAAAACTATTAAAAGCCCTCATTTACCATTGATACACTTCCCCCCAATCTTGTATAAAAGAATCTCTTATGCTACCACTAACAACTCCTGTTCTGCACCTTTGAAAGCTGACTGCAGACCAAAGGTCATCACCCAATCCTCTCCTGGCCAGGAATCAATTAACCAGGACCTTCTCCACAGGCAGTGGTGTAGCTAGGTCAACAAGGGCCCCGGTGCAAAAAATTTATTTTGGGCCCTCAGGCCAGACGGGCGACCTGAGCAGTGGTTGGGTGTCCCTCTGAGCAGAAAAAAAAAGGTCGCCAGTTTGCCGAGAGGGCTTGTGGGCCCTCTAAACTGCGCTTGGGGGCCCCTTGAGGTATGCTTGGGGCCCCCTGAGCGTAGGGGCCCCGGTGCACTGCACCGCCTAGCCCCATAGTAGCTACGCCCCTGTCCACAAAAATGACTTTCTATGTTCCTTTCCCAAATTTTTCATCACCCTTCCCAACATCCTACCAACTACCCACACACAATGCAGGAGTCCTACCATTCAGAAAAAACATATTGGTTAACAAGTACTTACCCTCAGAGTTTCCTAGACATCCACAAGGATCCTTCCCATGCAATATACCTCACTGTAAAACTTGCAGCATGCACTCAGCCACCACTATGTATCCCAATACTCACAAGGGAATCTTGTGGAAATTACAACAGCACACAATCAGTATCTGATAACAAAAAAGATATGGGTTTGAAATCACTGATAGATTGGAAGCAGATGAGTGTTGGAAGTGGATAAGGTATATTTTGGGGATGAGACTTAAATATTGATAGTTGAATTTGGAGTGGTACATAAAAGGGAAGAACTTTATTTAAATTATAAGGGGGGTAAGAAAATCTTGTATTGTAGGATTGGAATTGGGATAAATTAGGAAGTAAAATGCTGCACAATTTACTAGAAAAAAAGATTTTTAAATTAAAAAAGCAGTAAGTATGTCTAGAGAAATTGCTACTGGGGAATATTCTCAATCATAATTTAATCAAATTAGAGTTTATCAACATGCCAAGATTTTTAAACTTGATGCCTTCAACAAGAAATTCCTTTCTCACCACATAATCATACAAAACATTTATTACTCCATCACTTTAAATTCCGTATGAAGACTTTTTTTTTTACATTTATCTTCACTGCATCTTGACCTAACCAACAAAATATCTACATATCTGGCACAGATGTGAATTGTTTTAGCCTAATAACTTTAGTGTTAGCTATGATCCACAGTTGTTGCATAAATGTTTATGAATTAACCTCCGTCTATTAAAAACTGCTTTTTATTAACGATTCTTTCACCAAAGGCATTCTGCCCTTTTAATTCATAAACATGTTTTAACCCATGTCATCTGCAAATAACCCAGGCTCTAATTTTGAAGTATCATCACAATCATTCATAAGAACAGCGATTGTCCTAATAGTGTCAGACTATAAATTTGACATCCCTTTTCCATCTCATCTGAAATATTTTGCACATAGACAAACACAATTAACATAAATCACTTCTGTAATCCATGTTTTACTAAACAGTTTCTTTCCTCACACAAACTACTATTATGGACACATATTATTCTCTATAAATTTGGCTACCACTGATGTCAAACCAATTAGCCTCCAATTTTCAACCCTACCTTTGTGGACTAGTTTTACTACCCATTTTTTCAGTTCTCTGGTAATCAGCAGACCTCCAGGCTCAATATAAATAACATTTCTATGATTGTTATACTGACATATCTACCTATCTTCAATACATCTGTAGTTATATCCATACAACGAGACAAACAAAGTCATGTGCTTTTGGTTTAAAACCTTATTCATGTGATAGGGAATGATCCATTTGGTTTGAGAGGTGTGCACACACCAAAATTTATCGCATGGCATAGCAGACGGTAGGGTGGGGGGGTGAACTGTTAAGAAGTTAAGTATTAATATGTCAGGAAAAACCAATATATCTCACAGGCAGTGGCAAAATGAATATATGCAAAAGAATGGTACAATGTGTTAAAGTGAACAATAAATAAGATTGAAAGAAATTTGCTAAAATTATTACTGGTTAAATGATAACATTGAAAATAATATAATACTAATGATACTGGTAATACTAGTGATGAGTCAAATGGTAGGATTTTAGCAGTTTAAGTCCAGGAGGATGTCTGATATCCAGGATATTTTAGTATGCAAGTTCCTATCTGCAAAGTCCCAAGGCTGCAGTGGTTTCGGGGAAAAGTGTAATTGCTCTCATGGTAAAGCATTCATTGAGGTTGTAAGAATTTTAATAATTGGCATGTTCTGGTACTGAAGGTATAAGTTGCAGGAATAGGCTGAATGTCTGTGGCCATTCGTTCTGACTAAGACTCACGTTTTTCATTCATTGCACTCTTCAACTTTGGTGAGTGATGGGTTATTATTCTTAGTACCAAAGAACAATTATTAAAAAACATTGAATACACTTCTAAAAACATTGCAAACTGGTTTTCTCAAATAAGCTAATAATAAATACAGAAAAAACACATGCCATACACTTCAGGACAAAAAATAATTTAGATACATAGTTACCTACAGTAAAACTTAGTGGTAAACTACTTAAAAATGTAGAGAATATAAAATTTCTAGGTATTCATATAGAAGAGAATTTAAAATGGAACACACACATTGAACACCTTTGTAAAAAATTAAATACTATCTGCTACATGATGAGAATCTTAGTTGGTTGCATATCTAATGAAACCATTAGACATATTTATTTTGCATATGTACACTCATTACTAAGGTATGGAATCATTTTCTGGGGGAACTCCCCACCTAGTATCAAATGCTTCAAAACCCAGAAAAAAATTATCAGAATTATTGAAGGAGTACGAAGTAGAACCTCATCTAGACATTTATTTAGAAAGTTACAAATTCTACCACTGCCCTGTTTATATATAGTGGAAACTATAAAATTCATTTAAAAAAAAAAATTAGAAGCTTCTGGGTATAAACTACAAACAAACAGTGACATACACTTGTATATTACTAGACAGACACTAGACTTTCATTACAACAAACAAATACTACCTTCTGTCAGAAAGGGCCACTTCATATGGGAATCAGATTGTTTAATAAACTACCACAGAGGATCAAGTCTGTAAGACAAAATACTAAATTCATATCATCAGTGAAGGAGTACTTGCTCGACCACTGCTTCAACTGTATTGATGAGTATTTTCGAACCAAATGTTAGTTTTAAACATGGGTGATGTCATTAGTATCATTTAAATTTGTAAAGAATTAATTGTATATTTGTAACTGTAATTCTTTTTGTCTATATCATATCTGTATAGTATGTTATATCATAGTATATAATAGAATGTTTGTTATATGTTTGTTTGTCTGTCAGTGTACAGTCCAATTTTGACTTGCCCTATATCATTTGTACTTCGAACTATGTATGATGCTAAGGGGCCAATAAATACAATACAAAAAAATACAAATTCTTTATTATTTGTATTGCCTAAAAACCATTTCCTTTTTCCTCAATATCATTTATATATCCATACAATCACATTTATGCTCTGGAATATGGCGCCGAGTAAATACACGTGTGGCGTTTGCGCGCAAATAATAAAAGAAAATGTATCCAGTATTTTGTGCTCCGAGTGTGATAGTTGGATACACCAGAAATGTTCTGGTATTGACAGTAAAGATTTTAAAAAGACAGCGGCTGAAATAAAGAAGAATGGCTTTAAATGGATCTGTGATGGGTGCAAAAGTGAGGTTAGTGTTGTGGTCTCCGGTGACATTCTGGACGAAAACGATGATCCGGTCGTATCCAAATTGGAGTGTATTTTTAGTAAATATTTTACTCCTTTCAAAAACAGTGTTGAAAATATGTTGAAGAACATTAAAAGTGAACTGGAGAATATCTCTAAACAGAATCTGAGCACGTCAAAACAATGTGCATCGCTAGAGAAAAGAATCAGTGCCGTGGAAAACAAGTTATAGACATTCAATTGTGGTACTTCCAGTGTTGATAACATTATTTCTGAAACAGCTGAAAGAAAAAGACGTGAAAAAAATGTTATTGCTTTCAATGTTCCCGAGTCTAAGAAGCTGGTTGGCAAAGAGCGACTCGATGATGATCGTGCAGCTGTTTCTAATCTGCTGCCGACTAACCTCACTATTGACGTAACGAAGATGAAATTGCGCAGGATAGGTCGCCAAGCAGATGGTAAAACTCGCCCGCTACTACTGGAAACACAGTCGGTCGCAGATGCAAGAGAAATACTGAAAACAAAACTAGTCGGCAACAAGGACAAAATACATTTCAAACCGGATCTTACTCGTGCGCAGCAAGCTCATCTGAAGAATTTACGTGCCGAATTGGAGACTCTCAATGCTAACGGTGAAACCAAGACAATAAAGTACATTAATGGTATTCCCAAGATTGTAAATGTGACCACTTTTCGTGCCCCCAAGGAGAATTAAAAATCTGAATCAGGATCTGCTAGTTTACTACCAGAACACCAGAGGACTAAGAACGAAACTTAATAATTTTCTTACTACATCAGCCAGTAGTCAGTATGATGTATTATGTATCACCGAGTCGTGGCTTCACTCGTCGATCATGGATGGTGAAGTAGTTGATAATAGGTATTCTATATTCAGGAAAGATAGGGATTCTGAGACTAGCGCTCATCAGCGAGGTGGGGGAGTTTTTATTGCCGTAAAGCGTTGTATTTCTGCTGAACCTGTTGTAATTAATTATGATCATTTAGAGCAAATTTATGTTAGAATCAAAGGTCATGTTGGTGACATAGTTGGATGTGTATACATTCCACCACAGTCTCACATTGATACATAGAATACTCATCTTGAAACTATATCCTACATCAGAAATAAGTACCCAAACTGTCGACTAATGATATTTGGTGATTATAATTTGCACAGTAGCTTACAACAAGTAGAATGTGAAACATTGTTGAATGAAAATTTTCTTCTCTTTGGATGCCTTTAACTAAACAACATTCTCAATGATAGTGATCGGTTGCTGGACTTGTGCTTTAGTGACCTTGATGTCTTGATAGGCAAGGCATCCGCAATTGTTGAACAGGACAAGTATCACCCTGCATTAGCTGCGCTACTAAAATTTCAGACAAATCTGAAATCAAGTGATGCCCCTATTTATGCATATAGAAGTGCTGACTTTGCTGCATTGAATAAATATTTCACTGGTATCAACTGGATAAATCTATATGAACTGGACAATATTGATGATAAAGTAAAATGGTTCAACGAGATTGTTCACAGGGGTATTAATCAGTTTGTTCCGGTGCACTATCAAAAAAATATGAATTATCCATGTTGGTTTTCTAAAGAACTGATATGTAAAATAAAACAGAAGAAAATCGCTCATAGAAATTACAAGAAGAGAAGAACCAGCAGTAATTACATCGCATTTAGTAATTTACGATCAGAATGCAAAAATCTAAGTACAGCTTGTTATAATAATTATATTGATAAAATTGAATATGATCTGAAAAGTGACACTAAAAAATTCTGGAGTTTTATTAAGAATAAGCGACGACATAGTGATGTTGACATTCCCTCAACCATGACCTGGAACAGCACAACTGTGAGTAATGGTGCTGATGTCAGCAACTTATTTGCATCATACTTCAAGAGCATATACAAAGAACCATCAGAACTTCTAAATGCTGATACTATGCATGACAGTAGCAGTAAATATCCAGATGTGAACCTCTCTAAATTTGAAGTTCACTTTGATGATGTATTTTGTGAGCTTACACGACTGAACATAAATAAGATACCTAACATCTTATTAAGAAATTGTGCTGCTGGACTCTGTGAGCCAATCACTCACATCTTCAACAAGTCTCTTGAAACAGGAAGTTTTCCCTCAACGTGGAAAATAGGATATATCAAACCCATACATAAATCAGGTGCAAAATCTGACATCAGCAAATATAGGCCAATTTGCATTCAATCCTCACTGGCAAAGCTTCTAGAGAAAATTGTCCTGCCACAGCTTACTTTTGCATTTAAAAATGTCGTAACCTCAAGACAGCATGGATTCTTTGGCAGAAGATCTACAACTAATCTCTACCTGTATGTTAACTTCATACTTAATGCTGTGAATAAAGGTCAGGATGTGCACTCTATATATACTGATTTTAGCAAGGCCTTTGACATGGTGAACCATGATATTCTGATAAATAAATTAAGTCGTTATGGTATAAGATCCAAGGCCTTGGATTGGCTTCACTCGTACTTATCTGACAGACATCTACAAGTGCGAATTAATGGCCATTTGTCGAATGAGTACACTGTTATGTCTGGTGTGCCACAAGGTTCCCATCTAGGACCTATTCTATTCAGCATCTTCATAAATGACATTGGTGAAAAGTTTATGTCTGATTATTTGCTCTATGCTGATATGAAGATCTTCAGAGCTATTTACAGTGCTCATGACATTGATATATTACAACAAGATATCTCCGAGTTAGAGGTATGGTGTCAGTTAAATAAGTTACACCTTAATATAGAAAAATGTGCTGTCATGGTGTTTTCTCGACGTCTCAACCAGCTACCTGTTAATTACTCTATATGTGGTCAAAACGTGGGAACAGTCAATTCAGTTAAAGACTTGGGAGTGATAATCGATGACAGGCTTACCTTCTCAGAGCACATTAATTACATAACTCAGCGAGCATTTCGTGTCCTGGATTTCATATGTAGAGCTGGTAAAGAATTCAAAAACGTTAATACATTGTTTCGACTTTTCTCTGCCTATGTCAAACCGTTACTTGATTATGGTAGTATTGTATGGTCACCCTTTACAGACCAGCAAATTAGCCGTGTCGAAAAAGTTCAACGCAAGTTTTGTAAGTTTCTGTTACACTATTTTCATCGTGAAAACATGGAAGATGTGTGTGATGTATATCAACATTATAAGATTAACAGCTTGCAAAGTCAGAGGCAGTTGACTGACCTATGCTTCTTCTACAAAGTCATCAATGGACTTATTGATTCACCAGATATACTCGAACAATTCCAATTTAATTGCTCTAGGGTAGACCTACGAACAAGACGACTGCTGGATGCTGTAAAACCCAACAAAAATTATGTTGCTTCTGGGCCGTACCATAGGATAGTAAACCTGGTTAACCTATATGCAACCAACGTCAACTTCTTTGGAGGTTCTTATACTGGACTGATCTCCAACATTAAAAGACTTTTGTGAATCACTTATTCATTATGTAGCTTGTATGTTGATGATAAATTTTATTTCAATATGTACAAAGCCGATTGGCGTTTAAATAAATAAATTAATATACATAGTTCTCTCGTAATGTTCCCAGTACCCATTTCTTATTTCCTAGCCAACTCATTGCATGATCATAGGGGTATACGATACTCAAAGAACTACTGTATGTCGGGCAAAGTAATAGTATGGTAGTCAATCATGAGATGTTTTTTGATTAAAATAGTAAATGGGTTGTGATACACCCAAGACCAGCCAGAACTACTTTCCAAAGCAGCAGTGCTTGTGGTCTAGGGTAATAAACTATTTATTGACTGATTTCTGCAGTATAATGACATTACCCTATGTGTAAAGAAGCTTCTCCTGTGATATTTCTCCTCTCATATCTACAAGAGACCCTAATGGAATCATCAAACAAGTTGTGGTAAGGATGATTGTTTTAATAAATTGGTTGTTCACCATCAATGCTTCAGAAATAAACTCTGTATCCTCTTTGCACTAAGGAATTATAAATTTATGTATATAGGCATATGTATGTTAAACACTAACATTTATTACATGTAATATGCTTAAAGATAAATTATTATAATTGATATTTCCACCAATTAGATTTAAAAAAAAAAAAAAAAAACTGGCCACTCATTTCCCATGATTTCCTAAATACCTGTTCTGCCTCTAAAATTATTAAATGCTGTAGGTTTAGACACTTCCAAATGCATCACTTAATGTTCCTTAAGAAATTATTAGGAATGAACGAATCTTTAGTTCATTTCTTCACAGTGGCGTAGCTAAGTCAACAAGGGCCTCGGTGTAAAAAATTTATTTTGGCCCCTCAGGCCAGATGGGCGAAGGTCGCCAGTTTGCCATGAAGGCTAGTGGGCCTCTGAACTGCACTTGGGGGCCCCCAGAGGTGCACTTTGGGGGTCTCAGTGGTATGCTTGGGGGCCTCCAGTGCATTGCACCGCTGGGACCCATAGTAGCTACGCCCATTTCTTCACGACTATTAATTTCTTGTTTAATTGTTTGAAGTGTTCTCAAATTAATTACTGTTTTATAACTTAATGTTCTCTTCTTATTTCTCTCTTTAGCCTATTCACAAGTGCCCTCCTTCCACTAAATCTCTCTCTGAAACAACTCAAATATTTAAGCAATGCCTTTGTACCAATAACTGATCTTAAATCTAGCAATTGTTTTACCAAACCCTTTTACATTCATCAGAATTGCTTCATGATCACTTATTTTTTCTGAAATCTGAGAATCCATGTAGTAATTGTCATTTGTCATGCCTTATCAGGAAGGCACCCAATATATATATTCCTTTGCAATTTGCTATTCCAGTTGTTTAAAGTCTCCTTCCATAACTAAAATTTTTTCACATTTCTGCTTCCTTTATTTTATTCTTATCTTAATCCAGCCCACACCTAGTATATTCAGGTACCCACCAATAATAAACATGTTATTCATGCTTCAGCACTCCAAACTGAATTTCATTTTCCCCAAGGGCATCATTTTGGTCAATTCTTTTTCCCACTATGGTAAGCTAAGCAGCTAACACCCATGTATTTGCTGTTGTAAGAGATAACTAACTCTCCATCTTTGGTACCTTGATATTTTTGAAGCCGGTGGTTTTAATGTGGTAATACATTGAATTAATTCTTGTACAGATGGTAGAAGTGATTTTCAAGCATATTCGAAGTTAAAGGGTCTGCCGAAATTCAGCCCAGATCAAAATGACAATTTATGTGTTGCTATATGGTGCCTGGATCAATATTCCTTGGTTCAACACGACAGGGTTTCGCTATCAATTCAGGAAAAACATTCTTTATGGCATTAGGGTAGTTCACACCCACCAGTGTAACATTTGGAAGAAAAGGCAATGAAAGCTGCTCATATTTTAATGGTGAAGGATAATTTAATCGTGTATTTTTGATGACCTAAAAAGGAAAATTTCTTATAGAAAACAAGGACAACACTCTTGAACTGTAAATCTATGCTTGTTTCTTGTTAAGTTTTTTAAAGTTTCAAAGTATAAAGGCGATTTCTATTATTATTTTCTCCTACTTCTACCCAGGGCCGGCGCTAGGATTCTCGGGCCCCAGGTAAGTGTTCTCGGCCTCCCCCCCCCCCACCACGCAACTCGATTTTTTTTTTTACTGTACACTTTGATTTTTTGGATAAAGTTAGAAGATTTTAATCCAAAAAATCAAATAACACCTTTTTTAGAAAGTTTTTGTTTTGTTTTATTTCTGTTCAGCTAGACACCATGGCCGGAGGGCCCCGGGTACTTTTGCCCCGCTTACCCCTCCCTTACGCCGGCCCTGCTTCTACCACACAGGGCTTTGTATATTGGAACGATGGAATCGCAATCACTTTCTAGTTACAACGATGGTAATTTACTCTAGACATTGCACTGGTTAGGCCTACTGATCTCTAAGTATTTTTGAGCCCCGAAAATAATTATCTTGGACATGTTCAAGTTTTTTTTCCTCTTTTGCTGGGTTTGCCATTATTAATCTAGCTACATAAAAAGGCTTGAATGCAGAAAAATCACCAAGCACTTATCGTGCAATATTATAATAAGCAATCTCTGTGAATAAATATGAATATACAAACGAATCTGCTTTTTTGTCTTTAAAAAATAAATAAAAAATTCAGAAATTTGTAAGTATGAGCAATTAATACTTATAATAATAAATTGCGTAAGTTTGTGAAAAAGTTATCTGATCGCAACATATCTAACGATTCTAATATTAATAATAATAAAGATCATATGTATGGAATTCTGTATCAGCTGATCTACCCGCGACCTGTTACCACATGTTTTGCAAATATTCTCGTACGACACATGGGTTGACCGGCGTAGAACATGATTCAGACTGGTTCGGAACGATGTAACGAGAGCACAGAATTCAATATAACCTTCAACAGTACCTATATGGAAGTCTTGAAATAAAGAATATTTTGACACGGCAACAGTAGCCTACCGGTAAGTAACTGCTAAGACACCGTAGTGCAACACTACATTTAATTTGCAAAGAACTAGATGAAAACACTGAACAGTAGTTTCTTGTTCAACTATTTTCAAAACCGTGCAAACTAAAATTATTTATGAGCAAGCAATACCACTCACCATCAAATGAAACGAGACCAGTTACCAGAACAAAATATATGCAGATGATTACTTCCTTCTCACAACTGACCAACGGCACGTCAGAATGTAGCTGTCAATTCTAGAACTGTTGGAAACAGAATAGTCAAATGCTAGCTGCCTTGCGTCCTTGATCTGCGCATTCTCCAGTCAAACAACAGCGGCCAAGAAGAACGGTCCTACAAAACGTAGCAAACTGGGCTGGTTTAATTTCAAATAAATGTTGAAGAGAAGAATTTATCAACGCGCAGCGTTATTGTTCATCTACATTTCTTTTTGTCATCAGCATTTCGACTGGTTTGATGAATGCTTCATCTCATCCATTACAACCTGTCTTAAGTGTGCCTCACGTATTCTAATTTTCCCTCCACTCTTTCCCCCTCTAGCAAATTAACAAACTCCGCATCTCCTCGATCAGTGAGACTCTTCCACAATTTCTTTTCACACCGATCATTTCCACGACACGTTCTTTTGATAGTGGTCTGGTGACTCGGTGGTTAAGGCCTCTGGAGATTGAGAGGTCCCAGTTCGATAAAGACAAAGTGCGCAACCGGTCACTAGGTCATTACGACCACACGAATTTACTTCAGTTTGATTTCGTACTTTACTGGCCCACTTAATTTTTAAAATCCACGTACGGCCCACATTTCAAATGTTTGGATTCTTATTTTTTTTCCTTCTTTTTCTGAATTTCGTGCTTCCTTTAGACATAGTGATTTCCTCCATAGATACGAATACAGCTCCAGAAACTTTTGATTACTTTGTCAAATTGAAGTTTAAGTTTTTTTTTTTCTTTCTTTCGAGAATGCAGTTTTCGCTACTCATATTTTGCTTTTGTTATCGGTCACCAACTGTAATCTTACTTCCTAAATAATAAACTTCTGCTAGTACTTTTATTACATCTGATCGTATTTTTGTATCTAATCTACAATTATTGGTGTTATTTTTGCTACTATATCCACGTTACAGATGTCTAAAATTTAGGAAGCCGTGAACCACGCAATACATAAATATAGTCTATTATATCGGATGCAATAGGAGAAGTACCGTGAGTTCTGTTACTTGGGAAGCAAAATTATAACCGATGGCCGAAGCAGGAATGATGTTAAAAGCAGAATAGCACTAGCAAAAAGAGCCTTCATGAAAAAGAGAAACCTTATAGTTTCAAATATTGATCTAGGAATTAGAAAGAACTTTTTAAAAATCTTTGTGTGGAGCACAGCTCTTTATGGTAGTGAAACATGGACTTCAGGAATACCGGAAATAAAGAAAATTGAAGCATTTGAAATGTGGTGCTACAGAAGAAAGAATGCAGAAAATTGAGTGGACTGACACAGTAAGAAATGAACGAGTTTTTGAAATGATGGGTGAGAAAAGAAGTTTGTGGAAGAAGCTTACAGAAAGAAGAAACAGGCTGATAGATCATATTTTGAGACATCCTGGATTGGTTAATTTGTTAGTGGAGGGAACAGTCGAAGGTAAGAACTGTAGAGGAAGACAGAGATTAGAATATATGAAGCAGATAATTGAGGACGTGGGTTGTAAGAGGTATGTAGAAATGAAGAGGTTAGCACAGGATAGGAAGGGATGGAGGATTGCATCAAACCAGTCGAAAGACTGACGAAAGCAAAAAAAAGGTTTAAAAATCAGATGATTTAACAAAAGAATTTATGTTAACAAAAACGGTAAGACAAATTTTACTTCAGCAATTGTGTTCGAATGTGAGCGTAAGATTTATTTTTCTCCAAGCGACAAGAAATTTATACTAACTGTGGACAGTGTTAAAAATATATAGTGTGCCAAAATCACACCTGGATAAATAAAATTAGTCGTATTGCCAATTTCTAAACTCTTATTCTGGATTTTCAGTTTCAGTCAAATTTAAGGGAATACTGACGTTAGCTTCCTAATACAAATTTATCCGGGCTGTTAGGACATGTATTATAGCAAAAGCAATTTTAGTTAGGCAACTGATAGCTAAAAATTTGTGAAGATATGATCTCGTTTTAAAAATAAAGTGAATGGCTTCATTTGACACTACCAATCAACTTTTTAATATGGCCCACCTGGTGGGTTTACGTTTTACATTCGGGAGGAACCGGGTCCGAATCACAGTCCCGATATTCAGATCTCGGTTTGTCGAAATTACTCCAAGTCAATAACGGTATGGTTCCTTTAAATGCCATGATCGAATTTCCGCTCCTTGTCAGAAAACCTCTCCCATTTTATTATTATTATTTTTTTGCTTATGGCTTAACGCTTTGTCGACGTCGAGGTCATTAGAGGCGGGAAAGGACTAAGAGAAAGGAATGGGAGGAATTAGACCATGGCCTTTTGAAGGAACGATCTCTGCATTCACCTGGAGTGATGTGGGAAACCGTGGAAACCCAAATCTGGCTGGCCGGACAGGGATTTGAACACGCGTCCTCCGGAATGTGAGCCAGAGCGTTATTGCTTTCCCACCACGCTCGGTCACGCCTTTAATGACCTCAACATCGATATTGAGTAAATCCGTTAAAAAAACGGCTACAGTACGCATTACAAGCAGATTTTGCATTGCTGACATCTATAACAATAGTGCATGTCTACCAATAAGGAGGGTCCATTAACAACGTGGCTCGATCGAAGGGGGCGGGGAGCAGAGGTGTAAATAACTTTTCATTCATTTTATTTGTCACACATAAAGTAAGGTACAAAATACACAACAGCATGCCCATATTTATTTTTCGTCATTTAATTACACTGAGCAACAAAGATTTGTGTTTAGGAAATAAACACCGTTTCTATACGAAATTGGTCCCCTGATTCCAAATATGACTCATTTTTACATATCAGGTCTAGATTAAGCTATGTAACATCGTTCTGTTATATATCAGGTGCTAGTCAAAGTGCATGGTGTTTATAACTGTGTGCGTGTGACAGCCTATGTTTATTTTATTTTTTTCCTTCTTTCTAATTCTTTCATGGAAAAATGGCACGTGTGAGTCGTGCTTAATTTCACTGAATGTTTGGAATTCATTTTTCGTATTTAATTACCGCAGATGTTGCGTTTAACAGTCACTATCAGAAACTACGAAGCTTATTCACTCACAGTTTTTAAGGTTATTATGTATGAATGTAGACACTTTGACAATAAATTTGGCCGCCGCTGAAAAATTCTATCACTCTTATTTTGCACATCTGACATCAATGTCATCCCAGGAAACAGTAATGCAATACTGTATGTCCCTTCTGGTACAGGCTGATTTCAACCTACCCACATTTCCATTAATATTGTCGATACAAAATCAAACTATGTAGGCACACCTAAACACATCAAATGCATCGCGAACTAAATTTCGGGTAATAACAACGTTTGCTTTATCACGTTTCATAGTTCGCACAGCACAAATTATCACAATTAATTTCTTCGTAACTTTCAGTGTAAACTGAACTGGACTAATGCATGCAGAATACCATATTCATTGTATCGCGATGTAAAGACAGGAGGAGGATGAGGAGGGTCATGGGAGTGTACAGGGCATATACTGGTGATGAGGCATGGAAAGATATTGAAATAGGTATGAAAAGTAGTGCATGGAAGGGAAAAGATGACCATGACCACAAGCTGGCACTCTATTTCAGGCACAAGGGTGTGGGAAGATTCTCTTTTTTAGGTAAGGGTGTCAGGAATTGGAATGAGTTACCAAGAGAAATGATGAATAATTTACCGAAAACTTTGAAGGAATTTAAAGATAAAATTTGTAGAGGGCAAATGTAGGTGGGTGCAGGATAGGGGGAAGATGGGTGTGTAGGGAAATTGCCACCGGAGCCTGTGCTCCATTGCAATTAAATAAATTAAATTAAATTAAATAAACTTGACCCGCTTAAGAGGACCACCCCCTGCCTATCTAACGCCATGTTAATTTAAGCACCGAGATTGGTGGTGTAACGGTTAGCGTTCTGGCCTCGCATTTGGGAGGACGCCGGTTCGAATCCCCGTCCTGGCATCCTGATTTGGGGTTTCCATGGTTTCCCAAATCACTCCAGGCAAATGCCGGAATGCTTCCTTCAAAAGGCCATGGCTGAATTCCTTCCCATTCCTTGCCTCACATCCTTTCCCGTCTCTAAAGACCTCGCTGATAAGAAACGTTAAGCAGTAATAATAATAATAATTTAAGCAAGTATTTGACCCATTTGTGAAAAACGTATTTGATGCATGACCTTAATATTTTTATTGAATGTTACATGAAGGTAGTAAAGTCAACTGTACTAATATTTACTTTATACATTTTATAGTTTTTAAGAAATAATATTTTTATTAATAAATTTAAAAAGTAAGTTTTTTTCTGATGAAAATGGTTTTTGTGAACATCCTAATAGGGGAATATTAATGCTTGTAGTACCAGAGGTGGCTTTTTTTTTTTTTGTCATGCACAGTCTCAGAAAATTTCATTCAATTATGTTTGAAAGTTTCTGATATAATGGGGCTTATATGTACTGAAAATTTTAGTTTGCGGGAAATTAGCTGTAAAGAAAACAACTACTCGCTAACGCACTCGAACAAACATAACAGAGTGCTTCAAAGTGTGTTGCTTACAAACAGCAAAAACAAAAGAATACCAATTGAACTGTTGCCTTCCAAGGATAGCTAACACACTCAAGAGTCAGAAAGAAATCCCTAACATGTAATATAGGGAATATAAAGGTCTAAAATACATGCAGAAAAGTGGACGTGTCACTGAAACGAACGTGGTTGGAAAATGCTATTTAAATGCCTGAAATTTTTTTTTCAGCGAAATCCTTTTCAGGATACTTAAAGAATACCTTAATCTATCGAAATATGATTAAAACCGAAAATCTGTTTTTTTCCGACCTAAACCGCGGGGTGGTCCCCTTAAATTAGACTTCCAACATTTGTTTACAATAAGGCTAGCCTTTTATGTGCAAATTAGTAATATATGCTGATTGTCTACACTACACCAACAAATATTTGAGAACGATATTATCCTGTTGAGAGCAACGAATAAATTTATAACGATAGGCCTTAATGTTGCAGTTACCTATCAGATACTTCAAGAACAACAATTACAATGTGACTTAATTATGAAACGTTATTCCAGGTGATTTCCTATCTTGTCTGTTTGTGCAACCGTATTCAGCATAATTTGGCATTATAGAAAATTTCAGAATATTAGAAAATGAAATATTCTTAGCAACAGACACAGTGCAAAAACAGCTCAATGTTTTGGGGTGATTCCTATGGCCGCCAGTGGCGGATCTAGGATTTTTCCGAACCGGGTCAAAAACTTCACGCTGGCGCCCTCCTCCTAAAGGAAACACCACACTCAGTTGGGTACTATTAAATTAACGTGATAAAAAAGGACAAAAGACATAATAGGAAATGAATTCTTTTATTGCTTGCATTATATATAATACACACAAGCAGAATACATAACGCAGGAGCCAGACTGTACTCACAATTGCAGTCCTTAGGCCCTAGCAAAATTTGCACTAAATGTTCCTACAACTTCACTCGTCGAGCTTTCATTTCCGCGAAAGAGTCTAAACTTCATCAAAATTCGTCTCATAAGCTGTTCTATTTTCGATTGTTAAGATCGCGAGGCTAGAAAGAGGGTCCTGGCTCTTTGTTGATCGCAGGTAGGTTTTTATGATTTTTAGTTTACTAAAACTCCGCTCGCAGCTTGTGGACGTCTTTGGCAACAACGTGTAGTATATTCTCAGAGCTATACAAATATTAGGAAAGGCTTTCTGCAAGTCATTTTTATACATGTGTGGCAACAATTGGAATGGACTAGTTGTTCCATCGATTCCAATTAAAAACGGAGCTTGTTGTTTAAACACGCCAAGTTCTTGGCAGAAATCAATTGCGTTTAAGTCCTTGGAGTATCTGCTTGCTAGAACGGATTCATTTCTTTTTTTGGAGATCTTCTGTGGAGATATTTACTAACGTGTGGCCACAGAGGAAGGCAAAGTTTTCATTTAGTTTTATTGCACTTTCTACCCTTATTCTTATTTCTGTTAAAATTCTGTCAAATACAACTTTTATATCTTTGGAAAACATCTGTTTGGGATCTAATATTCTTGATTCGTCCTCGCAGATTTAGTCATGTTGCCAGTTTCGTTTGGAAATTCGTTTACTTTTGAGTATCGGAACGATTCTCAATTTTTGTGCTACAGGTGTAGCTTCTTTGATCCAATATTCTATCGGCTTTAGTCTCATTTCTTGCAATATCTTAATAAGTCCTTTCATTAGTGACACAGAACGCGAAAGGATTATGTTCTCCTTTTGTATTTCGACGTTTACTCTATTAATTTCTCGAAGAAGGTTAGCCCAAATTGTTAATTTGAGGATAAATTTAAAATCCAATACATCGTGTAAGAGATGAGCAAATTCATACTTAGATACTGCAGCCAGAAGATTCTTCAATCTCCTCCAGTACTTCGACAACTTGAGGTAAATTATTCAATAGGGCTGTAATAACAAGGAGCTGGAATGGGATTCATTGCAAGACAGGAGGAGAATGAGGAGGGTCATGGGAGTGTACAGGGCATATACTGGCGATGAGGCATGGAAAGATATTGCAATAGGTATGAAAAGTAGTGCATGGAAGGGAAAAGATGACCATGACCACAAGTTAGCACTCGATTTCAGGCACAAGGGTGTGGGAAGATTCTCTTTTTTAGGTAAGGGTGTCAGGGATTGGAATGAGTTACCAAGAGAAATGATGAATAATTTACCGAAAACTTTGAAAGAATTTAAAGATAAAATTTGTAGAGGGCAAATGTAGGTAGGTGCAGGATAGGGGGAAGATGGGTGTGTAGGGAAATTGCCACCGGAGCCTGTGCTCCAGTGCAATTAAATTAAATTAACAAGGTGTTTGGCCGACCATCTTGTCTGGCTGCTACCATTTAAGTTGGTTTTTGTACATTTTTTCATCATTTTCCACCGTGTAGTGGATCCAACGAAGAAGCAATACAGTTTTTGTCCAAATAGACTAACTGTTTCAGAACATGATGACGCTGCATACATATCTACAAGATTCAAAGAACGTGCCAGACATGGTACAAAATCTGCCAACTCATTTATTTCCATAACCCTGGCTTGGACTCCTTTGTATATGCCAGACATATTTGATCCGTTGTCGTAGGATTGTCCTCGACATTTTTGCACATCCAAACCATGCAATACTAGTTTTTCTAGAATTCGCTGTGTGATAGGCTCTCCAGTCTTTCCTCCAATCTCTGAAATCAATAAAGCTCTCCTTTATTTCATATTCGGTTCCTGTTATTTTTACATATCGAATCACCTGGTTCATTTGTTCTATGTGTGATACATCTGGAGTACAATCGAACATGATGGTGAAATAGTTGCTTTCCTTGATGTCGTTCGAAATGCTATTACGAACTGCTTTAGCCAGTATATCAATAATTTCATTTTGTATCGTTTTAGACAAGTAAGATACTTGTCCTGTTTTTAGATGGTATAATTGGTATTTGAGAGTAGGATTATGTTTGGGGAGCAAAGTTATCAAATTAAGAAAGTTTCCTTGACTAGGCTGAAGAAAATCAGTAGCGAGGTCACTCGGGGTTTCTCTAGAACCTCGAAAAGAAAGACAGTTTGTCGGTCCATGATATCTAAGCCTTCTTTTTGTTTACCCGACTGTAACAACTCACTAGTTGCTGGCTTAACGTCATCTTCTACATCTACATCTACATCTACATTCATACTCTGCAAATCACAAACATTGTGGGTGGCAGAGGGTGCTAAGCACCAATCCTAAACCCGCCCATTCCAATCCTGAATAGTGCGAGGAAAGAAGGAATACATATAAGTATCAGTACGGCATCTTATTTCTCTAATCTTATCCCTCCGGTTCTTGCGACCTAAATAGGTTGGCGGAAGAAGTATTCCATTGCACTCGAAATTTAAATTTTTTCGCATATTCTCCAATAAATTCGAACGCAAGCTACGTCGCCTGTCTTGCAAACTAACCCAGCCCGATCTATGTATCAATTCTGTGACGCTTTCATAAGGGCTGTAACAACAAGTCACGAATCTAGCGGCTCTCCTCTGCACCCTCTCAACTGAGTCAATCAGAACCTTGCGATACGGATCCCAAACCCCACAACAGTAATCCAGATGCGGACGCACTAGTGTTTTATACGCTATCTCCTTTGTTTGAGCATTACAATTCCTCAAAATACGACCTATGAATCGTAATTTAGAATTTGCCTTGCCTACGACGGAAGTTATGTGCATATCCCATTTCATGTTGCTTTGTACTATCACCCCCAGATACTTCACGGAATCAACTTTGTCAACAGGTGAATTGTTTATTTTGTACTCGTGAACAAACTGATTCTTTTTGTTACTTATCCGCATTGCCTTGCACTTTTTACAATTAAGTGTAAGCTGCCATTTACGGCACCAATCGAAAATAGCATCCAAATCACGCTGAATTTCTAAGCAATCGTCGGAGCACCTTATTTCCCTATAGATAACCGCATCGTCGGCAAACAATCGCAACCAGCATTTGACGTTGTCACCTAGATCGTTTATAAATATTAAGAAAAGAAGTGGACCTATTACACTTCCTTGAGGAACGCCCGAAGTAACATTTATCTTAGAAGAGGCTTCCCCGTCAACAACGACATACTGTGATCGACCAGTTAGAAAATCCCGTATCCACTCGCAAATCTGAGCCGAAATACCGTAAGCTCGAATATTCGCTAAGAGTCGGTTGTGTGGCACAGAATCAAAAGCCTTCTGAAAATCCAAAAAAACTGCATCAACTTGCGAACCTGAATCGATAACTTTCGTTATGTCGTGGGAAAATAGGGCCAATTGTGTTTCACACCATCTCTTCTTCCGAAATCCGTGTTGACATGGTGCAAGTAACTCGCTGGCATATAACAGACGAAAGTAACTGTTTACAATCACCTGAGTCTTGGAAGTTAGACGGTTCAGCGATTGTAGGTGAATTATCATGGATGTCAAGATTACAAGACGTACTCGTACTACCTGAAATCGTAGCGTTGGTAGCGTCAGAGCGGACCGATGATACGCCTGCTCCGTGAAGCCATCTCTTCATCTTAGCAGCACACTGATTTACTTTTTCAGTTTTATCTTTAGCTCTTTTCCTGTATTCCGCCCCATGCGGTATTTTACGTGTTGAGCTCATCGATTCCACCTAAAAATACATTTTAACTCCAATATGTAGCCAGGTAAATATTTATGTAACAAACATGGATATGGATGGCTGCACCGTCAGCGGAACTTCGCCGTGACAGTCCATATCGTAGTGTTCAGCCAGTAAAAAAATCCTTTCTAAATAAGGTGCCATGTATAATGTTACTCTCCTTGTTTTGTTATGGCCTGAGTAACCAATATAGAAGACATCCAGTACTATTTATTTTACACAACCTTTTATAGGTACAATATGCGCATTGATCGTCCAAAACGAAGATTTGTAAACTTTATGATTCAGGTAGCGACTAATTAATAAAATAACAAACAATTCGCAGTTACTATCTGATTATTAAAAAGTTAAGTGTTTCGAGATTGATACAACCATAAAATTTATTTTAAACAGTTCGGCAATTTTCTAATCATTCAAAAGTCAGTAATGACTCAAACGTCGTTCGCTACTTCTTATACAGACAAAAATTTTATTTACTGTCGAAATTCGCGGTTATTTCAATACTACAATTTCAGGAACCCTAAAAGACAGAAAAAATAACTCCAACTATATCGTGTGATATTCCCTGATCTGATTTGGCTAGGTAATTGGGTATAGAAATAGTTTAAATGCGATAGTCTGCTTCTTTTAAAATTAAAATATTTGTGGCCAGAAACCACAATTATGCCGATTCTGGTAAATCAGGTGACTTTAGCAGCACAATAAACAACTTAAGCTGTATGCTAAACATGTACCGAAACTGTGCATCCCCCAAATCGAGTAAAAGTGTAGGCAGTGCAAACTGCCTACACTTTCCTTGAAGCGATTAGGGCAGTGTTTCCCAACGTGGGGCCCACGCCCCACAGGGGGGCAATTTGGTTTTTTAGGGGGACAATTTAGAAATTGACTTGATACGACTTTACCACTTTCTCTTCGGGTTATTTAAATGCAATGCTAGATATAGGTACAAAATATAGCAAAAAAGCAAATTCTTAAAACCATGCTGTAAATAATTATTAGGTATAGTTTCGTTTGATGTTAGCAAAATATATCATCTGGATGATTTGAGTCGTCAACTTGACCTTTTTGGGATTCACCGCGTAATGTGCCGCCTGTCTCGGCCTGTTATCAGTAAATGATTTACTGATAAAAAAAAAAGAAATCGACTGGATATATCGCAACGTGGAGACTTGAGATTAAAGCTTACTAAATTGGAGCCTAATATAAAATCTCTATGTCAAGCATCAAGCGCAAGGATCACACTAAATTGCCATAATAAATCTTTATTAAAAATCTTTTGAATTTTAGTATTTCATTATATGTTTTTTAATTTTACTTACTGTGTTTTATGACAATATTAAAGTGTTTTCTTTCAAAAATCATCCTATATCAGTTTCGTTAATAACAAATAATTTTTTTACTTAAAATTATGTACAGGGGGGAGGGGGGCAAAAAAATGTTAAAAGTGGGACATGACCCAAAAAAGGTTGGGAAACACTGGATTAGGGTCATATTAGTACTTCAATTTCTTTGGTCTTATTGATGCTACACGTTTCAAACTTCTGTTATACATAGATATCAGCGACCTTAGCAAACATACTAAATTTTGTTTCGTTCATCTTCTTTATTTGGATATTATTACTATGAAAATTTCACATATTTCGCTGTATACTTACATGATTATCAAAATTCTAGGGTAATTCCGTAGTTGTAGAATGCTGAAATTTGGTACACAGATAAAGTTTTAGCCCCAGATTGTAAGGAAAGTCTAAAACTCGTACATTTTCGCATATTGCTCCACTGCAATTAAATTAAATCTAAGTGAAAGCGTTTTTTACCGCAATAACTTTGTATGCTGCAGATTTTCATTATATACGGAGTTTACAAAGATTAACTAATGTGTTAAATTTTACTTCGTTTCTCTCCTTACTTTCGAAGTTAGTGTAATTTAAAAAAAAATTCGACTACGACTCAACATCAAAATACCACTGTATTTCCCATGGTACTAGAAAACGGTTAAATTTGGTACACACATACGGTTTCATCCCCAGATGATAAGTAAAGTGTAATGCTAATGATTTTATACGTGTTTATTAATTAGCAAACCGAAACTTAAAAAATTTTGGCGCATATTTGCTAGTTAATTGCTTTGCTCTAAATAAGACTATATCCGAAATTTCTTTTATGTATACAGACCAGTATGTGAACTAACACATTAAAATTTACTCTATTCCTATTTTTAGTTTGGAAGTTACTCATTATTTACTTATGGTGATTGTTAAATCTGGAGCAGTCGGCATTGCTTAACCATGATGAACGCTGATTGTTTGCAGAGTGTGGAGGCATTATTGGTAATGTATATTGGAGTCTTGAATTTTGAAATGACCTTTATCCACCGATTTTCAAGCGGAATCTTTAGGCCTCTTTTTCCACTAAGCGCGCGATTGTTATTTCTTCAGTTATGGCATTGACCATACCCATTGACACGACCGCGACTTGGCAGTCGTCGCGACTGCAAAAGAACACGCGACTCGAGCAGCCGCGCGCGATTCAATATCTTCATAAAATTTCTGAGCAATGCACACTGCGCGGCTAGCCGCTCGCGACTGACCGCCTCCGGCACCATTGTTGTCAGTACGCAGAGTGGCGTGAATGAAAAAACGACGTGCTTTTTGTGCAAGAAAGCATTACGCAAGACACAAATACAGAAAATTTCATAAGAGAAATTGAGTCTTTACCATCAATATGGAATATGGAGAGTTCAGAATACTCTCACCGAAACTTGCGCAAATCGGCATGGGAGACATTTTGGAAGACAAGCCAAGCTGGTGGGGCATTCTTGCACTAAATCTTCATTACGACCATGTCTTTCACGTCCAAAATTACGCAAAATACACGTAGCTTTAACAATGTCTATAGACAAATCTATGTCTATGTTTAAGCTCTGTGAAATATACGCTATTTTTGGCCATTATCCCAAATGTACACTCGATGTATCGCCTTGCTCTACACAACCTGTAGTTAAACACTTTTTTTTGTTTTGTTTTGATAATGTTCGCCCACTATAAGAACGCATAACTTTATCAGTTAGTTTGAAAGCATCATCACCAATGAAAGCATAAGGCATCGATGTGTTCTTTATTGATGAAATTGGCGTATTTACTGGAATATTTAGTTAATTCTTGGTCTTTTTTTTTGGTAGATTGTACTACCTCTAAATATAGATGCATCACTTCATTTTCCGTAAGCTCCGACTTCAATGTAAATAAATTTATAGTTAATAGAAAAATTCGTTTTCATTTTTTTTAACATGTTATTTCTTCTACATCCATTTAGAAAATGAGCTGGTTTGTGGAATACAGTCGCGCCCGCAGTCGCTACAAAACTAGCAGCTAGCGACTGCGGTCGCCCGCGACTAGCCGCTTAGTGGAAAAGCAGCCTTACATTTGAGCGACGACTCGGAATAAGAGGTCAACTTACAAAATGAAATGAGCTACAAAAACAAGTCTTGTAAAAGTAGGCAAAGACTCGTGTTTGTTCAAAGACAAAAAGTATGAGATCTTGCTCTGAACCAAATCTACGCTGCAATGTGCATTCACTTCACTTTCTGAATCAAAGTTGTTTTTCTTGGAGTTATAGATCGTTTATTTAGATTAAACAAAAGTCTCGTGACTTTGCTATTACAAATTTTGTATTGTTGTAAAATCAATAAAGCAACACATTTATTTAGATTTACTAAAACATGGAACGCATAATGGCCAAGCAACAAGAATTTTGGCTTATTCTAAATAAATGATCTATAACATCAAGACAAACAATTCTATTTCAGGAAATAAAGTGTCTACACATTGCAAAGTGTAGACTTAACTCAGAACAAGATCTCATATCTTTTTGTCACTAAACAAACACGAGACTTAGCTTATTTTTACAAGAATTGTTTTTGTGAGAAACTGATAAACTCGATTCGATACTATGAACACGGTAGATTGCTTTTATAGCAATAAGCACTGTTTCCCAACCAAAGTGTTACAAACATTGCGATTATAATTTAAATAATGTTATTATTCAATTTGCATTTTGTTAATAACAGCAATATACATCGACAAAGTTAATCATAAGTTCATTTAAAGAAGGAAAAATTGAGTCTATGCCATCAATATGGAATATGGAGAGTTCAGAATACTCTGACCGAAACTTGCGCAAGTCGGCTTGGGAGACTTTTTGGAAGACAAGCCAAACATTTAAACATATTTCAAATAACTGAGAAAACGAAGAATATTGTGGTTTAAGCGCTAAAAAAAAACTGTAATTAGCCAGAAAGAAATAAGTTAACGTTATAATATATTTCAGCGTTTCCAATCTGTGGTAAGTGAAGATGGTGCAAGTTATCCGAAGGCAGAATTTTAAAAATTTGGTTCTCAAAGGCATCATATCAAAAAATATTAGTGAAATAAAATAATAATGGATATCGTCTCGTCCTGCATTTGACTGTAACCGAGAATAAGCTAGTAATCCAAACTATCTAAAACATTTCAACTACCATCAAAAATCTGGTATTTTCAGGATGTGCCTGCTTAATAGCCTATTCCCTAAATAAGTTTTCGGAGAGCGACGTTTTATGAGTGCTTTATTGTATGTATGTGTCTTGAGAAACGGCGGTATATGCTAATAACAACTGATAGGTTTGGTTCATAATATATACAGAGGTAAGAAATAAGGGCCATATAAGTTAATGATCCGAATTTTTTGACATTTTACTGGTCTTCGGATTGACAAAGGATGAGAAACGCTGAGATATTGGATAACGATAGATTCTTTCTTACCTGTTAATGGTTCATTTCCAGTAATAAATATTTAAACTCGTGCAGCACAAAAGTAGATATTAAAACAAAACTGGGCTAATCACTCGAACGCAGTTGCAAGAATGCGAACGTCAGATGGCAAAATTTATAAATCCAAGAATATTGGGTATTCCCGCTAACAATGACGGAATGAATTCCACTACCTGAATAGAACTTTGTTTTAAGGCCGCTCTGTCACAAAACAATGAATTTTCCGTCCTTTCAAGTTGCCGCCGCGGTCAGTGTACCACGACGCTTTACCTAAAAAAAGGGTCGGCAGCACATGAATATTTCGCCCTGACGCTTATAAAAATATGCCACCATTTTGGCGCCCCCCTGTAGTTGTCGCCCGGGGCAAGAGACCCGGTTTCCCCCCCCCCCCCCCCCGCACTGTGGCCGCCGCGCATGCGCAGTAGGAGACGAATTTTTATATGAGGTTTCACAAATTTAACGTTAGTTCGTCTCCATATATTCCTTCCTGCATGCTTGACCCCCTCCTTCCTCCCCCCGTCTTTTAGGTCAGCTGGTGGCCCGTCTTGCAGTTAGCGCAGATACAGCCTCCTACCGGGGTAGCGCTGTTGCCACCAGAACCCCGGTCGCGGCTAGCAGATGGAGTGGATGTTGTTGGTAAGCATCCTCTGCAAGAGAGTTTCCAGCACCGCATGCAGGGCCGGCGCTAGGAATTTCGGGCTGGGGTAAAATGGGCGACCTTTTTTTTAGCTCTACAAACTAGCCGGCCGACAATGGGCGGATTCTTGGCTTCATGGCTTGAGGGCCCCTACAGTCGGTGATTGGGGGGGGGGGCCCTACCCATGAGCCGGCGGGCCCGGGTACTTTTGACCCGCTTACCCCTCCCTGAGCGCATGTATGTATGTGGAGGCTGAAGCTCCCCGTTAGACCCTTTTCTCGAAGGCTTGCTGCTCTCTTTCGCGTTTCGTCAGCACATATAAACAAATATTTACAAGCAGCTGTGCCCGCGACTTTGTCAAGCAGCATTTGCGTTGTTAATTTTTTTTTCTGTTTCCTTCTATCTCCCCTTTCCTTCTGAATTTACATTGTGTGCAATGCTTTAATCACGTTTGAGCGCATCATTTGCTTCTACCTCTACATGAAACTATCACTAATTGAGAAAGTTTAAGTTTGTAGACGCCTCATACACTTCACTATCTTTCAAATGGTTTATGAGCAAGCAATATTTGAAATGGTGGTTTCTGGCGTTTATACAGAGATGTATCCTCTTTGAAATCAATTTTTGTTATAATTAAAATTATTACTTTGCATGATTTATTAGTAATATATTTATTCAAATAATTACTGAAGTGATGGAGTGGGTTTTTCTTTGCGATAAGTATGAACTCCACTGGATCTACACTTTACATTAATCTCAACTTCGTCACAAACAAACTTCAGCAATTTCAACCAACACAAATACAACGAAATTTATCTAACACAAACTCCTAGCAGATTTGTCAACAGTTCTTAATATCGATTCACTTAAAAAATGTTTTCAAGTCACTTTATCATTTATTTTATAGACGACAACAACAAGAGCTGAAAAATTCTTAAGGCAAATTGTACACCGGTTAATTACTCGGAGACTTCTCGGATCATTAAAGTGCTCTGAACACTACTGTTTGCGGTGACCAGTTTACGCGTATTTGCTATCACTTACCAGTAGTGAACCGATTCACGCAACTCGAAACAGGCGGCACGTTATCGGCGGATGAAGTCTTCTCTCAAGCACATCTAGCATGCGTTTGATGGACGCATTTGATCGTATTCATTACGATCGATACTTGGGCCCGATGAAGCATTCCAAGTCCACCTGGACAGTAACACGGCACCAGTAAGAACCGTCTGCTAGCCTACTGTCCTCTTCGGCGTCACACACAGAATGAAAATCCATCATCCATATTAACACTCGGCGACCACGCTGAATGTTTATTGGTTGGCATCCGCTGGTCGTCCCAAACACGTGGCGTTGTTGCTTCTAGTTCGTGGTGACATCTCTATGCATACGCGCGAAGCTTAGCGGAAAATCCCCCCTTCGCTTACAGCAGGACTCTCTCTATTGTGCCATCTGTCAGGTGGCAAGCTGCACCTGTTGCATTTCAGGCTACATCCTTTTCGCCTACCAATATGCCAATGTTTAAACTGAATGTATCCTAAATTTTAACTGGGGGTGTAAGGGTTTGGGAAGACTATAATAGCCTTTTCAACCAAATGTCAACCTTTCCTTCGCGTGGTGTACCCCGTTTGCACGGACGAAGCTCTGGCGACTGAAAGATTCCCGGTATAAGGAGTCGCCCAAAAAATGCCTTTTGTGTGTGTGTGGGGGGGGGGGGGAGTGGGGCGTGTGTCCCGCTACCTAGGTAGCTTTACTGCTAAGTGTCACTCTTGCGCCCTCCGAAAGAAGTGCGGAAGAGCTGAGAGTGGTCTGGGAACCCTATTGCCCGGGGTGGAAACTGCCCCTAAACGCGGATACATCAGAAATGATGCAGAAGGCAACGGGTATCCTGAGGCCATATTATCTTCTCAAATTACATATACTATGATGGCAATTTTTCCTCGTTGCTGAACGTCCGGAGCGGCTTCTCAGGCCCTTACAGTCAACTGTAAAATTAAGTTCAGAGAATTAAAAGCGGTTACAGTGAAAAAGGGAACTCTTTATCTTTCCTATTAAATGAAGTTGCCAATATGCAGGAAAGTGTAAAATGACGTTAGTGACTATATTCTTAAATTAGAATTTACAGCTCTTCGAATTCCAGCTCATTAGAGCCAGGAGAGGTTTTGAGTAAGGAACAGGAAGGATTTAGTCCAGGGCTTTAATGAAGAAACTATCCCGGTAATCACTGTAGTGATTTCGGGAAAACCACTGAAAACCGGAAAACTTGATATCTGAAACGGGAATAGAAAGCCAATCATCGTGAATGGCAGACCTAAGCCCAACGTTCACTTTCCGGGTTAGGTTTTAACGATTCTATACAATCATCGACAGATAGATCGGTCTGGTGGGTTAGTGGCTGGCTGGCAAATGTAGCGCACGAACTAGCGATCTGGCTTCACGTTGCGGGTGTAGCTGATTCGATTTTTTTTAAAACTGCTTAACGTCTCCTATAACAACTAGGTCTTTAGAGACGGGAAATGATGGGGGCAATGAATGTAAAGGAATTCGGCCATGGCCTTTTGAAGGAAGCATCCCGGCATTCACCTGGAGTGATTTGGGGAAACCATGGAAAACCCAAATCTGGATGCCCGGACGGGGATTCGAACCGCCGTCCTCCCGAATGCGAGGCCAGAACGCTAGCCGTTACACCACCACACTCGGTAGCTGATTCGAGTCCGGCCGAGAGCATTGGTGGTTTTAATTAAGTGTCGTGTCCGTCCTGTGTTATCCATACTGGTCAGTAAATTATAATGACGATGATATAGTACATATACACTTGAAGAAATAAAGATTTTTTTAGTATGAGCCGTAAATGAGATAGCAACTGTGCAACACATTATTCCAAATTTATCTTATGCAGTTCAGTCTTTTCGACGTGAAACAGTAAAAACATCTAAGCAAACAAACTTTTAAATTTATAATATTAGTAGGATGTAAAAACTGTATATTATCTTCAGTCTATCTATATGGACACCTTAATTACGAATAAGCGATTGCTCATTTGGGGCGCCACAATGAGATCTCGCACCACCTGAAAAACTTGCTAGGGCCGCCTCTGATGACTGAAAGGCTCGAAGACCGAAAACCCTCATTGAGCGAAAAAAAAAAAAAAAAAGGAAAACGACCATAACGAGTTGTGATTTCTTTAAAACGGCCACAACACATTATTCACGTTGTGGCACTGATAAAAATTGCCAGAACGCTTTGAGGCTATCCGAAAAAAGGCCACAACATGAAATTCGTGTCGTGGGTATCATAGGATTTGACCAATAGGTCTACGCGTTGTGGTTACTAAGAAAAACCACTACGCATTTTAAACGTTAGCTGACGAAACCACGACTCGATGGACAGGTTGTATATTCTGAAAGTTGATCAACACTCAGGTGATGTTAAGAAAATAAAACACTCTTTTTCGTTACCATTTATTTACCTTTAATCATTATCTATTTAAGTTGACAGACAAATTATTAAAATAAAGAATGTTAGTAACAAAATTACTAGTAATGTTGCAGAGTTATTTATTTTTACAAAAATATTACCGTGACATTTTATCGAGCGTGGTGGGCGAAAAGGAAAGCATTGACCTTGCATTCAGGAGGACTCGGGTTCGAATCCCGTCCGGCCATCAAGATTTGAGATTTCTATGGTTTCTCCAATTCAATCCAGGTGAATGCCGGGATGGTTCCTTTTAAAATGCCATGGCCGAATTGATTCCCGCTCCTTGCCCCCAGTCATTTCCCGCCTCTAATGACTTCGAAGTCGACGTGGCGCAAAACTATAAGCAAAAATGTCACTTTTTGAGTCATGTTTTATGCTCTTTAAGCAACATTTGCATTTTTATCAATACTGCATCTTTTACAGTGACACATTATTTTAGAAAAAGCTGAAAAATCAAATTTAATAAAAAGTTGTGTTATTTGTGAAAATGACATCTCAGGAGTTCACAAGTGTTCAGAGTGTCATGAATATGTCCACGTTATCTGTGGAGAAAGCAACGAGAATGAGGGGTCTGGCGCCAATGTTACTTGTAAGTAAGAAGCAACAGCATCAATGTTGAGAGAGTAAGTGCTAATCGGGCTAAGAGAAATAGGCACATGAGTAGATTTCGCTTTTCAACTAAACATTTCCTGAAGTTTGAATTCCTTCTACTGTTTTAATTAGGGTACCCGAAATTGATGAGGACGTGCAGCTCCAAGCAATGTTTTAGCTGCTGTTACGAGCATTAATCCGTCAGTTCTCTATTAGTTACTAAACAATGATGGTTTTCTCGATCGACTCTATGCTCATAATGAATTTAGGGTTTCAGAGAGTGACTTTAACATTCAAGACGTCTCTCAACTGCTTTAAAACTTTGTTTAGCATTTATGCTACCATCTGGAAGTCAGCAAGGCTTTATAATGTGTCACTGTAAAAGATACGGTATCGATAAAAAATGAAAATGTTGCTCTTAGAAATTTAAATGTAACTCAAAATGTCATGCTAATAGTTGTTGTAAAAGTAAGTAACTCTGCAACATTATTGGTAATTTTGTTACCAGCTTTCTTTATTTTAATAATTGTTGTGGCAACTTATATCATACAATGGTTAAAGATAAAGAAACGGTAATGAAAAAGAGTGTTTTATTTTCTTAACATCACCTGATTATTAATTAACATTCAGAATATGAATTGACAACTTAACCGTCGCACAGTGGTTCAGAACTGGAATATAGTGGACATTCGAAATTGACGTCATAATATCGATACAAAAAATTGCTTTAGATAGCATTTGCTGTGCTGATCAAAAATTGTTATGTTCAATTTTTGATAAAAATTAATCCTTCACACTTAAAATAAAAAAAATGTATGGGTGGAAATCTATTTTTTTTTTCACGGCCCTATATGAAAGTGTCAAAGTCAAACCTTATGCAATCATAAGTATCTATCCTACTTAATATTACAACATAAAAATTTCTTGCGTATCCTTGCTGCTTTGATAACAGGGCGCAAGTGAATTTCATGGTTAAAAAATAGTGGACATTCGAAAACAAGTCATAATATGGATCAAAAAAAAATTGAACATAGTAATTTTTGATCAGTACAGCAAATGCTACCTAAAGCATTTTTTTTGTTTCGATCTTATGACTTTAGTTCGAATGTCCACTATATTCCAGTCCTGAACCACTGTGCGTCGTGTCGCGGTTGTATCAGCTAACGTTCAGAACGCGTAGTGGCTTTTCGTAATAATATCATGAGAGCCACGACGCGAATCTCGTGTTGTGGCCTTTTTTTTGTAGCCACAACGCGCTCTGGCTGTTTTTGTTAGTGTCACAACGCGAACAATGTGTTGTGACCGTTTTAAAGAAACCACAACTCGTTGTTTTTTCCGCTCACTGAGCGTTTTCGGTCTTTGAGCGTTACATCTCCACAAAAGCCGGTGACGATTCGTCACTGAAATATTGGTAAAGGGGACCCATATGCTTGTTGGTTAGATTACCAAGGTATCTCATGAATCATATAAGGCATAAAGATCTCAGGACTGCGTTCAAGGCCAGAGTCATTAGTCAAAGCACAAGGTAGAAAGGTGTATTACTACCTCCTATCGTAGTTGACGCCCGGGAAAGAGGGGGGGGGGTAATTCCAGATGACCTTTACCCAGTTTATTCGTTCGTTCGTCCAAATGAATATCTGTGTCAGCAGATAGCATTTCGACATCTATTTTTTTTTTTGCAAAATTCCTTGATATATTTTTTTCGGGAAGCTAATAAAGTTAATATGTTGTATACACACAATATTTCGACATCCTCAGGTGAAATGTGAAACTGCCGGAAATCTGAAGTTTATAGCTTGATTGACTGACATGGGAATAGCTGACGTTGCTACGTTGGTTAGCAGCAGTCTCAGATGTCATTAGCAACCGTCGGAGTACAAAACATGGAATGTTGACGACGAGCAGCATCAATAACCAACTTCCAAGCATCACTAAATTGGAAATCATTATCCTGGTTTACAAGATGAGATGCGAGGTGAATTTCAACAGCTTTTGTTATAACTCTGTCCCAAAACCTTCTGGTATGCTCCAGCAATCAAGCCGGTTCGAAGTCGAAGGCATGTCCTAGTTCTAGAATATGCAACCACAGAAGCAGTTGAATGGCTGCAATCGTTGGACATCAGTCTGCAGTAATAGTTATATTTATTGTAATTTACTGTCGTTACTGTTTTCGTACTTCTTCTGCCATACGAAATAAATAAATAAATATGTTTCGTCATCGAAAATTCGTCCTTTTGTTCCAGATGAATATGTCGGACATGTTTAATTCACAGTATCGTCTAATCGATTAATTTTTTCCTACGATCACATGACATTTTAAAGAGTACAGTCGGTGAAATGTTGAGAGTAAACAACATGTTTACTTTGTTAGTCTCCCTTGAAGAATATAATGTACAACGCCAAGAAAAACTTTATTTACTTTTGTCCTAGTTCTTCACTCATTTGTTTCTGCTACAACGAAAATACCGTCTTATTACATTGTTCCAATAACCAACAATTATTAGACTTTGCTGATACTTTTTCTGTTTTATTTACATCTTAAAAAGTATGTATAAGAATACTTAATATTTGTCGTTTAAATTCAGGATATGGTTGATACTAGAGATAAGTTTCAATTTCATATGTCATAGCGTTTTGGGATAGGCCTCCTTAACTTAATTATTTGTTCCAGTTAGTCAGTTGTTTTCTGTATTTTTCTGTCGCTTTTGTTGTGGGAGGGATAATTGTAGTTGTATCATCGTAGATGGTGCATGCTTTGTTATGTAATCATTAAAATATCTGCCTTGCTAAACTGTTAATAATAACTCATCGGTTTTCCTATTTTCTGGTGCATTATAATCCGGACCACTGTAACAATGTTTTATGATAATTAGTGTTTATTCTCATACCAGAAGTTCTATGCATGCTTCATTTTAAGCTCACTAATCCCAAACAAAGTTACGTCGACCCATTTACGTGTTTAAACTCCGTAATCTAGCTGCCTTATTCAAACCCCTAACATTCCACGGTTCGGCCAGTAGAAGGCTTCTGTCCATTTTACTTCTGACTAATTATACCCGCGGTTTTTTTAACGTTGAATTAACGATTTGTGTTGTTAAGTCGCTGATAAACTATCAAAGAGATAGGCAGTCATCTTTATATAGTTCCGTACCGAAAGGGAAACAAAATCTTGTTACTCTTCCATTAAAAAAAAAAAAAATCCGTAAAGGACAAATATATATTTCCAGTTCTTTAACCAGAAAATAAAAGCGTGATTGGCAGTCAAAATAATTTAATTTTAGATAATTTTTGTTAGGAGGCCTATCTCAAAATGCTATGACATGAAATTGAAACTTATCTGTAGTATCAACCATATCCTGAATTTAAACGACAAATATTAAGTATTCTTATACATACTTTTTAAATTGTAAACAAAACAGAAAAAGTTTTTGATTTGAGTCTACTTTGCCATATATTAAAATGATTTTTTACGGAAAATTCTCTTAATACAGAGTGCATTGCGTACTAATGTAGCTATAATAAATTTGATTATAGCTGATAACATTACCAGATGGAGCGTCAACGTGCGCGGCGTTGTAGTACCTTGGAGCCGAAAATGTGTTAGGCACTGATTTCTGTGCCAAGCGTCTGCCATTTTAGCCACCACATTCCAGATGCGTTTTTAGGTTATAGAAGAGAAGAATCATAACTCAATGAGGTTTGAATCGCAATTGGCACGATTTATATTTCCTCTAGGTTAGTTATCTTCCTTTCCTCCTGAATCTGGATTTTAAACACATCTGCGCACATTATTTGTTTCTACAACCGCTGAATCTGCCACTGCGGATGACCTAAAGGAACAATTAGTACTGTTCAAAAAGCTTCTTTGCAAACGATACGTATACGATGGTACTGTCTGGTGCGTGTGCGAACAGATTGTTCATATCGCTGACCAGCGAGAGAGCCACGGGAGAAGCAGTAAATAGAATTCAAGCTCCCGCGGTGCGCAGTCTACCACTTCACTTTACTGATGATTATTACTATTGGAAAGTATTATTATGCGTATAAACAATCATAATAAATCCCCAATTGTATCGCAAATTGGATCTTTCATAGTTTTTATAATTTGAACACACCTTCAGTGTATATGAAGCAAGTGAACTTTTCCCTCATATATGAGAGTAAGACAAATATACATACCTATACAAAAATAAAAATAACCTTTACGCTTTGCTTTGCTTGCACAGTTCGTTGTTGGAACTGTGCTGTATTTAATTAAAATACGTACAATGTTTTCAGATAAGTGAAGTTTTTATGTGTTTCTGGAATTACCTAGTTGGGATAAATAGTAAGTAACCTGTATATTAATGAATGGAATAAACTATCAATACGATAATTTTCGTTGGGATTCATCCTTTAATTTTGTGTGATGCACAGAAAAGAAAAACTTCTAAAATTTACGGCTTTGGCCTCTTTAGCCTACATTCGGGGAAAACTATTCTGAGGAGCCAAAGAAACTGGTACACCTGCCTAATATCGTGTAGGGCCCCCGCGAGCATGCAGAAGTGCCGCAGCATGACGTGGCATGTACTCGATTAATGTCTGAAGTAGCACTGGAGGAAAATGACACATTGCATCCTACCCGGCTGTCCATAAATCTTGAAGAGAACGAGGAGGTGGAGATCTCTTCCGAAAGGCACGCTGCAAGGCGTCACAGATATGCTCAATAGTGTTCATGTCTGGGGAGTTTGGTGGTCAGCGAAGATGTTTAAACTCAGAAGAGTGTTCCTGGAGCCACTCTGTAGCAATTATGGACGTATCGCATTAGCCTGCTGGAATTGCCCAAGTCCGTCGGAATGCACAATGAACATGAATGGATGCAGGTGATCAGCCAGGATGCGTACGTACGTGTCACCTGTCAGAGTCGTATCTAGACGTATCAGGGGTCTCATATCACTCCAACTGCACACGCCCCACACCATTACAGAGTCTCCACCAGATTGAACAATCCTCTGCTGACTTGCAAGATCCATGAATTCATGAGGTTGCCTCCATACCCCTACACGTCCATCCGCTCTATACAATTGGAAATGAGACTCGTCAGACCAGGCAACATGTTTTAAGTCATCAACAGTCCAATGGCAGAGTTGACGGGCCCAGGCAAGGCGTAAAGCTTTGTGTCGTGCACTCAGCAAGGGTACACGAGTGGGCCTTCGGCCCCGAAAGCCCATATCGATGATGTTTCGTTGAATGGTTCGCACGCTGACACTTGTTGATGGCCCAGCATTGAAATCCACAGCAATTTGCGGAAGGGTTGCACTTGTGTCATATTGAACGATTCTCTTCAGTCGTCGTTGATCCCGTTCTTGTAGGGTCTTTTCCGACCGCAACGATGTTGGAGATTTGATGTTTTACCGGATTCCCGATTCACGGTGCACTCGTGAAATAGTCGCACGGGAAAATCCCCACCTCATCGCTACTTCGGAGATGCTGTATCCCATGCTGTGAAAACCTGCCATTGTAGCAGCGGTAACTGACCTAACGCCTGCGCCAGATATAGGCATTGCTGACCGCAGCACCGTACTCTGAGTGTTTACATGTTTTTGTGTTTGCATGCGGAGACGGAATAAATTGGAGACTTCAAATTTTTTGTATGCTATGGGTTTTGTTGACTTCAACAAAATCTTGTATTTAACACTTTTAAAAAATGTATCATGCAGATCTTCATAGAAGTATTTTATATGAGGTTTACGTGTTTAAAGTTCCTTAAGAATGAAACTAATATATTTTTAATACTGTTTTCCTCGTGGATACAAAGACTTTAGTAGCAGTCAAAGTTGACGATTTTATACCATTTTTGTTACCGGTCTATCTCAAGTACGGCATTACTTAGGAGTTCGATATTTGTTTCAGAAAACGACTATATCTAATGTTTAAACGAAAAATACTTACATCCCGATTATGTGTTTGAAGAAAGAAACAAGTAGTTTCTACTTTGAAATTATTTTTAACCATTTTAATATATAATTGCAGCTTTTCTCACAGTTTTTCAACACGAGGACCAATAAAGTGTCAAAAGTAATGTTGCTAATCACTAACTGAAATGGGACCAATTTTTTTTTTAACTACGTGTATGTTATTAATATCTGGCATACATTTTATTTTACCACTAGCTGTACTCGTGACTTCGTCCAGGCGGAATTTGGAATTTGTGCTGTTAATTAACAAGTAAACTACCATAAAAAAAGGCTGGATAAGTTGAGGCTGAGGAGCTGTACTGTATTTTCTCTCCTCTCCTTCTGAATTTATATTGTAAGTAGTGCTTTAATGGCGTTTGAGAACATCAGTTGTTTCAACCTCTTCTTGAAACTACCAATAACTGAATTTTTTAAAATGTTTGTCGATGATTCTCAGGCACACTTATATATCGTTCACATGGCTTCTCTGGAAGCAATATTTGAAATGGTGGTGCCTGGCGTGTGTACGAACAGATTTCTAAATCTGTATGTTATAAAAAAAATCTATGGTGCTAACGCCATAATAGAATCGCTAAGTTGAAAATATCTCTCGTGGTATATATTGCGACTGAGAGAAAGCTCCACACACACACACACACACACACACACACACACACATATATATATATATATATACATAAAATCCATTGTGCGGGAGTAAACCTCATCATCCCCGATGAACCACTGGCCCTACTGACTGAGACCATAGCTTTCTCGCAATCGAAATTTCTACCAGACACCAATGACACCTAACGGAATGTATTATAAATATGTATAAACCTTTCGGGCCACCACAATAACATTTTGTGTGAGTATGGCCTGAATTGTTCCAGTGGTTTGTCCGTGATATGCCGTTTATGCAAACCTAGGATTTTATATACTCAAAAAATAATAAAAATTATTAAATTAAAAAAAATATATTTAATTTTTTTTTAAAAAAAACCTACACACTGCAAAAACTCTGCTGAGCAGCAGGTAATGACAAACTATTAACAGAAATGTCAACCTGTCCGAAATAAAATGTGAGGACAGATGTCACCAATAAGGGTGACAGGTACCCCTTCCCAAATCCAACGAACGCCTACGGCGTTGGCAAAAGCTGCGCTTCTCTCTCTTTCTTTTAGCCTTATACAGTACGAATATGGTATGTAAATTTATAATATTCTATTTGAGGACTACAGGTTGAGAAACACTGTTCTACTGGAAATAATCTTAATTCTGAATACTTTGTATTGTACGGATAAGAAATTCTGTTGGCGCCAAGAGGAACGTTGTTTAGTGTTGGTAGTCTTGAAATGGATACCGCTACCTAATCTGATATCGTGTCAGCCACTGATTTTCATAGCAAATGATTACTTTTTGATCTACCTGAGATAACTATTAAGGTCTTTAGAATACGAGGCTCAACTCAAACTTGACTATTACATTTAAATTAAATTTCGTACAACAGTACGTCATATTTATAGTTTTATTACTTTTTCGTGAGAATTTCTCAAACGGAAATTTCTCTATGAAACTATGGCCCATAAATATAATTTCTGTTTCTCCTATCTGCAGTGGTAGATACTAATCCAGTTGGCCATAGGGTGTACTCTACTGCTTCCCTCATTTTTTGAATGGCGTTGGCAAACAGTGGGTGACTTCTTATACAAGTACCGGTAATCGTTCAGTCGGCAGGTCCTTGCCCGTGCCAAACTGAGAAGCCCGTGCAAAGAGAGGTTGATATTTAGCTAGAAGTGGCTGATGTATTGTCCTTGGAACCCTTGCACAACAAACAGAAAGTTAGAATTTCAACATTATTTATATTTTGCTATCCCAAATATTTGCAGATCAGTATATGTGTGAATGTGAGAATGACAGCTTCCGTATTATAGATTAGATATGAACGAACTTCACCTATTTCTATTACAATTTCGAGATTTTCGTTTTTAATTTAAATGCCTTTAATTTCTGGCTTTCTGTTACAGCCTAATCTTTAATTGCTATTCTGTAACAGTTGGTCCACATCTTTCAGAGACTGAAAATGTTATGACGCTTTCTCGTAAAGGAAAGAAATTACTAGCGTCTTTTTGCACTGGGTCTTTTCGGGTCTTCGTCAGGGTCTTTACAACCGGGAGAGAATGTGTAACAAGGAACAGGAAGAAATAAGCTGTCCTTAACCTAATTTCGGAAACCATGGAAAACTGTGATCAGGATTTCCGGACTGTCCCAAATGCATGGTTTGTTTTTGCAACAATTTGTTGTAACGTTATCTCTCCTTTCGATACTAAATATTTTTCGTCGTTTACAATCGTGATAAAAATACCCCGTGGATGAAGTAGCTGTGACGGTGAGTGGCACTGAATACGATGCTAGGTAGTGCGAGTCAAGGATCCATTCAGGATATGGCTGACAGGGTACAAGAGATGACGGTTTCCGATTCCTAGTCACAGATTGTTCACTGAAGTCATGTGTTACATCTAAATCCGCTCCGAAGCATGCAGTGAGGGCGTACAACACGAGTCACATTCCAACGTTGAATGGGAATCTTATGGCCCAAAATCCGGCAGCATGGTTTCTACTTCGATCTGTTGTTTGATAGAAATGCAATTTTTATGTGTAATAGCAGTAGAATACGATTCTTCCGAGATGCCTATCAAAATATAGTCGCAATTATTAGTAATTAAATTTTCAAAAACATCCTTTCACTTGTTTTTTAAATAAATTATAATTCATTTGAAAGAGAGACATGTAAAGAATATAAAAAGCTTGGGTTGCCTCTGTAAAATTAGCCGCAAGTAGCGGTTACCAGCTGTTAGAGAAACGTAAGAGCTCGTGAGAGATAGCGCACTGCACCGTCCATCAGCTGGCAACACTTCCTTGCGGCCATTTTTTACTTAGGTGACCCAAACATTTTATGTTCTTTACATGTCTCTCTTTGATATGAATTATAATTTTAAAAAAAGTGAGCGAAGATTTTTTGCTGTTTTTAAAGAAATTTGATTAAAAATACTTGCGGCTATATTTTGATAGACAACCTGGCAGAAACGTGTTCTGCTGCGAATAAACTTAATTTAAACCAAATATCAGGTGGACGTAGAAATCATGCAGCTGAATCGTAGGCTATTATGCATGACGGCCCTCTTCGTGCTTTTCGAAACGGTGGCTCCAAATGGTTTTACTACAGTGAGTTTGACTCATTTCCTTCTTTCTTCTTTGTTTACAAAACAAGAGACACGTTATACTGAAAACACAAACAATTTCAGTAATATACACACATATAGCAAAATTTACAAACACTTTTAAACATGGGAAGTCACCTGGATACTACGTAAGTACATCGCTCTGAAACGTTGAATGCTTATACCAGAATAATAATACTACTAATCCACGAATCACCTCAAAGGGGGTGGTGGATGGTGCGAAGAACTTATCCTAACGTGTTAACGTTTATATGTGGGAACGGATATACAGCACATAGACACCCATGGGCTATCTTAAGGAACCATAACTGCATTCGCCTCGAACGATGTAGAAAAACCACGGAAAACTGAGAACAGGATACCCGGAGCGCTTTTTTGAGAGCTACTTCTGTCGTATTCTAAGTTTTCTGTCTAGATAAACCCTTTCTGTAACATTCTCATGAAAAAATTAGTATAGCAAAGAATCGGCTTTGCTCTGATCTCTCTTTCTCTGGTAATTCCTGGATAAGAATGTCGCTAGTACTAAAATGGGTTTGCTGTCATCCTGAAATAAATCTGTGATGAACTTTCCAGTTAGCTACAGAGGAGTGAAACCCCTATATCATCACACTTCCGCTTTCTCTCCATCGATATGTATACGTCAACCATCGGGCGACTCTTCTTTGGGCCTTCTCAGGTGCCTCTATTAATCCTTTCTGGTGGGGGTCTCAATGATAAAAACAATATTTTAAGTGAGGTTACATTAGTGCTTTGTAATCAGTCGACTTAAATGCCGGCGTCCACTGTATCAAAATGGATCCTTGAAAACGGAGCATGTGGTTTGTACTTGTCAATGTTCTTTTCTCAACAAATATTATGAACTGTTATCACTGGGTACCCACTGGAATCTACCACACTAAGGAATGTACCATCAGTTGGAGCTAAATGGTGTCAGCTTTTTAATTATATACATGCCTTGACACTTTTTAGCATTTAGATCCAACTGCCAATCTTCACACCAAGATATATAAACTACACCGGCGTGTAACAAAATACTAGGTATGGCACCCACTTTGGCTGTCGTAATAGCAACTTGGCATCTCAAGCAGTCAAATAAAATTTGTTAGCACTTCGAAACATACTCGTTTGGTACCCACCATTGACTGAGCTATGAACCATCCTCAATGACAAAGAAATCATGTGAAAGGATGAGTGACGTAATAGAGAAACTACCAAATCGTACGCCCAGGAGATCTCCAGGAAGAAAATTCCGATTAGCAAAAGGAAGACACCTCTACTTCTTGGAGTCATCTTCTGAGGGAGGGATTCCGAAGAGGCCGTTTTCGTAGGAAGTGTGACAAAGTGACAAAAGTATGGAAAAGTGAGACTGAAGTAGTAAATGTTTGGTCATCTATATTTTATGTATGTGAGATTATATGCATGTACCGGTATATATGTATGAATTAATTCGTCAGTATGAATTTGTATGTATATGTATGTGCACATGTGTATGAGTATCCGTGTATGTAATTCGTACGTATATACGTTTGTTAGCATCAGTTAATTATTTGATGATGATTTACTAATATCCATGTAATAATTATATATGTGTGTAATATGTACATTTAGATTTTATGTATTACCTTTTTATATGTTAATTAATTGTTTGATAATTAACTTCCCTACACTTATGTAATTCTTTTAATCCAGCATTGCACCATGAAAATAATAATCGATATCTTAAATCACTTTCTACTTAAGTGTAAACCTGGTAGTAAGTTGGAAATATGGACCCAGAATTAACACTGTACTGGATTACACTTAAGAATCCTGTAATAAATAAATATCTTAATAGCGCAGACCTCGGAAAATATACTTGTATGTTCCATTATTCTGATAGTCAGAATTGTTTCCTGTTAAATCCCAGTTGCAGACTTTCAGATTACTTAGAACTAAAATTTTTCTTGTGGCATTTTTTTTGATAAGTCGTGTATGCAGTTCTCCAAATTCCTAGCGTCAAAAGTTTTTTACTACGTATCGTTAATCTGGTATCAGTAGAGATCATGCCACCCTGATCACGAGCCTGTTAACCTTGGTAGTTATGCGGAGGCCCTCGACGCCGCGCCGGTGCCGCCGCCTGGTCGGCGACGTCGGGCAACTCTGCGCGGGAGGGCGGGCCGTCGGCCGCGCAGGCGCGCCGCCCGCCGTGTGTGCCGCCAGGCTGCGTGGCGCCCCTTGCGCTCAGTTTCTGCGGCGTCGGCGTGCGTGATGGGTCGCACTGGAGGACGGCACGGCGGCGCGCTGCCGCTGCTCCTGCTGCTGCTGCTGATGGCCGCGCACTGCTGTGGTGAGTAACTGCTGCCAACCTGCGCGACGCGAAGGCGCTAGAACACGCTAGCGAACCTGTCCGCCTGCCTCTTCTCATAGCTCCCCTATTATTACGCGCTTTTCTGCACGAACAATCGTTATGATTTTTTAAATAGTAATTTCTGTGTTTTTGAGTTTTCTTTACGTCCTACTCTACTCTTTAAGTGAACAGTTTGTTTCTCAATAAAGGCCACTGAGAATCTGATGGTAAGATGTTTTGTTGGTATTTGATGTTTTACAGCTGACAGTTATACAGCCTGTCTGTATTCTTGGCAGTACTTACGGCACCAGAATGACGACTTATAAATAATAATATTATCATAAATAATTAAAATTTTTGGAAAATATAGTTAAATTTATCGTATCTAGTGTTCTATTTCTACGACTGAAACTTTTTTCTAATAATATTTAACACATTTTTTAAAAAATTGTTAGCAATTTGTTTGAAACCCTACAGTTTTCTTTGTAAATAATATTTCTCCGACAAAAGCCACTGGAGGTGTCAGGTAAGACATCTAATTTACAGACAACGATTACAAATGTTATTTTTAAGCTGCTTGACACGACAATGAATGTAACGATTAATTAAATAAAGTGGTAATAATAAAGAAATTAATAATAGAAGAAGTTCCATAAACATATGAATTTATTCTTCCTCTCCTACTTTTTACTCCTATGTGCAATCTGTTCCCAACTTATGTTATTTGTTTAATTAAATTACTACAGTTTACTTTGAAAACTATTCATTTTTCGATACAAGCCGCTCGAGTTATAAGGTAAGAAATCAATTGTTCAGATACCATAAAAATAACACTTCCCACTGTCTTCATGGGGATAGCCAATGAATAAATAAAGTTACGATACAGAGGAAATAAGAAACAAGAGATAAATTGGACAACATGTTAATATTACAGTCATGAATTTAACATCTTATAAATGAGCATTGTTCTACATTTCATGTCTTGGTTCATTTGACTAAATTAATATCTGATTTTATTATTTTTTCTTTTAATAGTTCCTTCTTCTGTTACTTTTAATGTTTCTTATGGCCTACGGAGGGCAATTTTTGTAAATGCCAATTATAAACCAGAGTACACACATACTGGATACTATATTGGTGAAATACTTGCCATATTTGTATTTTTTTCAGCTGTTCTTCCCATTAAACTAATCTTTTCATTTAAACAGGAATTTCAAATAACAGATCGTATGAACAGTTAATTAATCAAATATATTTGACGTTAAAATTTTCCACGAATATAGTTTTCAGGTGAAACTAAAGAATTCTTCTAAACATGGTATTTTTTTGATCGAACAGTATAAATCAGTGAAGATTTTCTTGGTGATGACTGTTTATAGTTTAAGTTCCTTACATATTAGAGATAAGTCGATGTACTAAGGAAGTGAAGGAAATTGGCTTAAGAATTTTCTCTTGGTACGGAGCCTTAACTATGGCTATCGCATACAGAAGAAGGATGGGAGCAAACCAGGTGCATCTAGGTTGGTCTATGAATAATACTGTAGAGCGGACTCCATAATTGAGACGATGAAGTAGCTGAGTCGGGAATCACTGGGAGATAGTAGGTGGGTAAGAGAGTGTTCGGTATATATAAAACGTCGGCGGTGACACCTGGATGCAAACAGTATGTAGAGTTAGGAGCAACTCGTATGTGGAAAGGGATATATGGCGATTACCATACATTAAAATATCGGTACAGTTTCAACAGGATGGTTGAACTTTTATTTGAATGTAAGGGATTCATGGACTGGTATAAGTTATCGAATGAGGCGTTGAACAATCATTGAATAAATCTGAATTAAAAATTCGAATGAAGTACGTGTACTTTTACATACCTCTATTTACTTATCAGTGGGAATAAGCTCATTCACAATTGCGGTATTGAAATGTGAAAAGTTAACTCATATGATTTTGTCGCTAACACATCATCTGTCGTAATTTTTCACTCAAACATCGCTCCAGATAATTTCTAATGAATATATTAATTTTGTAATAATGTATTTTAAACATTTCTCCATTGATGACACAGAGCGTGCTGGGTGAGCGGTTAACTCTCTGTCCTCGCATTCGGGAGGACGCCGGTACGAATTTCCCTCCGGGTATCCAGATTTGGGATTTCCATAGTTTCCTCAAATCACTCAAGGCGAATGCCGGGATGCTTCCTTCAAAAGTCCATGGTCAAATTCCCTCCCCTTCCCAGTCCCCCGCGCCATCCCGCCTCTAATGATCTCGACGTCGACGAGGCGTAAATCCATAACTAAAACAATTCCATTGATGACAGTATTGCCATTTTCTTTGATAAATTCTTAATACCATTGATAAGTTTGTGATGCTATAGTGGAGCCGAACGGTCACTGTTATGTAAGCACAGACGCTAGACGAGATGCAAAACTGTAAACTGGAAGTAACTGATCAAAATTTGTTCACAGTTTTAATTAATTATAAATTCAGTATATTTTAATTGTTTGTAAATTCGCTATATTTTAATGTGAGAGTGCAGACTTTCCCGGCGTATTGATGCAGTGAATTCTTCACGGGAGTGCAGCCGGATAGTGTCGTAAAATGACGACGTTTCGATAACCTGCTCGGTTGTCTTCATCAGGTCTATTTCAGATATTATTGCTTGAAATCATAAAAACAGCAATAATATCTGAAATAGACCTGATGAAGACAACCGAGCAGGTTGTCGAAACGTCGTCATTTTACGACACTATCTGGCTGCACTCCCGTGAAGAATTCACTGTATTTTAATGTTTTAACGTGATTGCGCCTATGAGCTAAGCTGGGACTCTTGCTAAGAAAACTGACATTTATGTTAAAATCCGAAAAAGTGGGAAGCTTTTTAAAATTGTTGATAACCCAAAGGATGAGGTTTGGATGGACAGCTTACGTGATGAGTATCCGGCACTAAAACAAAAATTATCACGCTTGCCTTCTCTTTTTGTCTCCCTGAAGGTCAAAACAGTCAGGAAACTGTTTCGTGTACCTCGTTTTCTTTAGATCGTCACTGAAACAAGATATATCATCCAGTTTTCAGGAGACAATTGACACTAGATAGTTTGAAGCGAGATCGCGTGTAACAGCACAGATTTAAGATCATTTTATGGGCATTCATTGAAAAAATTCTTACAGTTTGAGATTATCAAGACAGACTGTCATGAAGATCAATTCAAAGTAGATGCGAAGAAGTCACTGGTAAGAGCAACTTGTCTCCAATCGGAAGATTCGTCCTGTCTAGAAGAATGTGTGTTTACAGGTGTCTTAACGAGCTCGCGATGAGAAAAAAGATGTATTTTTGAGCGATTTCTACGTTCATAGTCCTACCAAGTATTTTTTTATGATACAGAAGATACTTTCTGGAACGACGAATCAAAACGACATTTTAACTGAACCACCCCAATAGGGGTAGGACAGTTACTGGTATCGTTATTAGATTTATTTGTTATAATTATAGATAGAAAACACTTGTTTATTCGTAAAAACTGATACACCTAACGGGAAAAAGATCTAGCTTAGTCTACAACCTCGATCTTTCCCCAGATGGCGTGCTGACCCCATTTTTGTCGGTAAAAGGATGGTTATTTCATTTTTTTTTTCTGTGGCCAATAGTTCAAGGTAGCCTTCACAAATACAACGCAATCATCGAATGAGAAATGCTCCTTGTGCATGTTCATGTTGAGTTGTTTCGGTGTTAAGTAGTTTCCTTTCAGTAACGATCATGATTGAGAGTATAAATGCTGCAAGCTTGGAGGCTACTTTTTGCAAATTAAACTCGGCGATATACTTGACTTCTTTTACTGAAGTTTTTTTTTTTTTTAAATCTGCTTAACGTCTCTCTAACATCGAGGTCTTTAGAGACGGGAGAGGATGGGGGGCAAGGAATTGGAAGGAATTCGGCCATGGCCTTTTGAAGGAAGCATCCCGGCATTTGCCTGGAGTGATTTGGGAAACCATGGAAAACCCAAATCTGGATGCCCTGACGGGGATTCGAACCGCCGTCCTCCCGAATGCTTATTTAAGTTCTTGTACTTTCACCTACTAAAGATTTATCCAAAGACTACACCTATGATAACTAACGTCTGATAATATCCAAAAACGTTATGATACTAAAATTTTCAAATATTACTTAATTGGCGGGAAACTAAGCTGACATGACAGGAGATGCGAGAAGTTATATTTAATGGAACCCACTCGAAGCAAGACGCGTGAACCAACCAATAACATTGAAAAATTACATAGAAACTTCGAGAACATTAACAGTTCTTGAGCTGCGTAAAAACCCATAACACACTGACAGGAGGCGTAATAACAATTCAGTATTTTCAAATATGAATGAAAACATGAAATTAAATTATAATATTAAATGATCTAAAAACAGTATGTAAATACGATTTGAATCTATTGTCACATGTGTAAAACTATAAAATATATTGTTAACATACTGAGGTTATTACTAATGACTCAAGGCATAAATATATAAATAGTAAACAATAATATTAAAAACAAGCTTTTGCATCTTTCAGACAGTAAAATTTCCTGTCCTGACGGAAGTTCTAATTGGGTACGTTATCATTACTACCAGTAAATTCAATAAACTCGACATAGGAAGACTAACTCTTGAGAATTATACAAGTAGTTCGTTTAAACTGAACAGATCAGAAATTAAGTTCTTATGTTTGGGACGAACATTCCGTATGATGAAAACTAGGGTATGAAAAAGAAAAAACTTAATGAATAACAAGGAATGGCTACATCGAAAGCTTTGGAGCTAATATGAGGAAAGAACCAGTATCTCCAATTATATTTTATATGCTCTTGTCGGCATTAATTGGAATTCGTGGTTCCAAGTTCTCTAATAAACAGAAACATCTTAAATAAGATTTTAAGGAATAGAATGATTTAAAATGTAATATAATTAATGAATAAATAAGGAAAGCATTAGAAGTTCAGTTTTTTCAAGAGGAAAATATATCAATCTTCTAAGAGAAATGTAAAGATAATATACCGAGAACGCCGACACCGAAATTTTTACCTTGAATGGAAACCTGAAAAGCAGGAAAACTAGGGTTTTAGTGCTGAAGAAGGGATAATCTCTAACTGTAATTCTGTAATACCAGGAGAACAACGTTTTTGTTTATCTAAAAGGCGTAAATGTTCTATAATTTAACCATCTGAATTGATACACTATCGATAGTGTCGCAAATTTATTTTATTAATGGTTTAATAGTAATGGTCATATCAGATACTAAATATTTCGGTTTGAATCGCTAGGTTTGTCTTATTAAATACATAGATCTGCAATCTTATTGGTAGTGTGACAGTATACGAACAATTTTCACCTGCAAGAAACCAGAGGTGATTCACTCGGAAGTTCCTGAATAGACTTACCTCAGCCGTGTGCAGGAAAAAAAGTCAACATGTTGATATTGGGCTTCATAAACGTTTTTCTTTATCTAGTTTCTTCGGGTAGTCGACGTCGAGGTTATCAGAGCCAGGAGGTTTGGTATAAGGAACTGGAAGGAATTCTGTCATTGCGTTTTGAAGAGACAATCTCGTTATTCGCCTGGACTGATTTCGTGAAAGTTTGGGAAGCCAAAAGTGGGTGGCTCTACCGTAAATCGAGGACGCGTCTTCCGGAAGGCAAGAGCAAAATCGTTAATCGTTCACCAATCAGGCTCACTAAGCTGACATGAAAAATTGTGACTGCGGAAAGAAAACTTTAAAAACATGCTTCATTTTTCATTGGATCCATTCCCAAGTAACTCAAATTGCAATGGACGTGACTAAGCTCTGTTCTAAAATTGCACTTATTTATAGGGAAGTGTGTTGCTCTGACGATTGCTTAGAAATTCAGCGCGATCTGGATGTTATTTCGGAATGGCTGCCGTAAAATGGCAGCTCACACTTAACTGCAAAAAGTGCAAGGCAATGCAAATAAGTAATAAAAAGACCCCGTTTGCTCACGAGTACAAA
>CM061919.1:76616184-76641184 GCA_031002005.1 Vandiemenella viatica
AAGGAAAAATCCTAAACATTAGTTACAGTGGTAGGAATAGACTAAAAGTTGAAGTGGTGACGCAAAACGCTGCCAATAATATTGTTAGATCATCAGGGAAAATATCCAAAGACTTAGAAATATATATCCCCGCTCATTTAGTATATAAACAGGGGGTGATAAGAGGAGTCCACCAGAGTATCACGATGGAGGAGTTACTGGCGGAAATTCAATCACCGGTAAAGGTAGTTAGTGCAAGAAGAATTAGCAAAACAGTAATACAAAATAATGAAAAACTAGTAATCAATCTTCAAACATGTGTTTTAACATTCGACAGTCAGTCCATCCCACATCACATAAATATTCACGGGACTAGATGCGAAGTAACACCATTTTTCCCGTCAGTAAAAATATGCTATCAGTGTTATAGATATGGGCATCTTAAAAAACAATGTCGTGGCCAAGCTCGTTGTATCAAGTGTGGTGGGGCACACCCTGACAGCCAATGCACAATTCAATCTATTACCTGTTTCCAGTGCGGGGGAGCTCACTACGTTACGGACCGAATGTGCCCAGAGTATAATAGGCGGAAAAATATTCAGGAAATTGCTACCCGAAACAATATATCGCTAAGGGAAGCGGAATCCGCTCTTAAAAACAGATCATATGCACAAGTAACTAAAATATATGAACAAGGAAAAAATCATCTTAACCCTTCTGTAGCGCCGGATATAGAGAACTACAGTCAATTTCCACCTATTAAATTAGACTATAGGGGAACTCCCCTGTCAATGCCTGCAACAAGCAATGAACCATATAATCTACGAAAATACCCAATCCAATATCTTGGTGGGGACGCTACTCAGGTCCAGGAAAATCAACCGAAGGGCCCAACTGGACCCTTGCTGATGCCCGATACTAGAAGACAACAACCCATTTCAACAGAGGTTCCATTGACCAAAGCACAACACATTAGCAATTGTGGGCCACCGGAGAATAGGGCGAAACATAGAACACAACAGCACTTTAACACATATGAATATCAGCAGCTTTGGTACCAACCCACAAATTTACCGGCAACACCCATTGGCCAAAATCCATATCCTCCAAAAGTGCAGAACCCAAGTAACCATCCTCAGTTCAGAAATGAGAAAAGTAAATTAGTGGAAGGAATCTTCAACCTAATTTTGACAATAACAAGACACGTAAAAGACGAAGGGATAGAGGCCCTACAGCTGGAGGAAATTCGAAAATCGATAGAGACATTAATACAACCTAATTATCCATAATGTCAAACACTCAGAATAAAGATAATTCAAGTAGGGAACTACATGTAATACAATGGAACGCGCGGAGCCTCAGTCCCAAATGGAATGACTTTATCAACCTAATGAATGAAAGCAAGGCAGCTGTAGCTATAATTACTGAAACGTGGTTAAAGCAAGATAGCAAAATTAGAGAAAGACAATATAAAACCTTTAGAAAAGATAGAAACGATGGGTATGGTGGGGTAGCGATCATGATTGCAAAAAACATAATAGCAGTGACTAAAAATATACAATATAATAACAGTAATATAGAAATTATATCAGTAGACATATTAAATTTAGAGCCTGTGAAGAATGTAACAGCTATTTACGTGCCCCCCCATGTCACAATCAATGAAACAGAATGGAACCACATTTTCTCCCAACTTCCGAATATTGTGGCAGGAGACTTTAATGACAAAATGTGGTACGATGAAATAACAGACCATAGTGGCCAGGAGCTAGCAAAAGCAATAAGTCAATCCGACCTAGTGGTGCTAAACACCAAGACACATACTCGCATTGGTACACCATACCATAGACCCTCCTCGCCGGATTTATCTTTAGTATCGTCAAGGATGGCCATAAAATGCTCGTGGGTGGCAATGAACGATACATTAGGCAGTGACCACAGGGTTATAAAAATTTCCATAGAAACACAAGCTACTCATACGACCCAAAACAGGATATTCAGTCACAGCCAGATAATAAATCATAAACTTATGGACTGGCACAAATATCAACAAGAAGTAAATAGAAGATTGCTAGAATGCCCGGTTGTAAGAGACCCACAGGAAACCTACAACTGGTTTGTAGAAAATATTTTAGAGGCTGCGAAAGAGAGTGCACCTGCTGTGAAATATAGAAAGGACTGCACATACCGAAGGAAGCCCTGGTGGACGCCAGAATGCTCTAAAGCGGTAGCAAGAAGAAGACTAGCTCTCAGAACATATCGCAAAGAGGCGAACTACCAAAACTTCATTACGCTCCGGAAAATAACAGCACAAACTAGCAAAATCATCAAGAAAGCGAAGAAGGAAGGATGGGAAAAGTACTGCTCGGAATTAAGTGGAGATCTTTCGACACAAAAATTATGGGAAAAGATTAAGTGGTACAAGGAACCAAAACAAAGCTCTGAAAGCATAAGAGTAAAAACGGAAATCGCGGAACAGTTTATGAATAAAATAGCTCCCGCTACGGTAGAAGCTGCACCACTGGAAGTCACCGATAACAATGAACACATAACATATCCTAATTGCAACCTAGACCGACCCTTCACCTTGGTGGAAATGGAAAATAGCCTAAAAGAAAAAGATACAACCCCAGGATTAGACCAGATATCATATTCAATGTTGTACCACCTACCCCCCGCTGGAAAAGAATTGCTACTGACAATACTTAACATTCTGTTTAAACAAAATATTGTACCCCATCAGTGGAGAAGAATAGGAATAACTCCGGTGATCAAAAACGGAAAGGATTCCAATCTATACACATCGTATAGACCCATATCACTAATATCATGCATATGTAAACTGATGAACCTAATGATTAAACAACGGGTAGAATGGTATATGGAACATCATGAACTCCTAGCAAACCGTGTGATGGGTTTTAGAAAGGGATATAGTACTATAGATGCAATTTCAACGTTAATAACAGACATACAAATAAACAACAGTTATAATTCGTATCTCATAGCCGCCTTCCTGGACATACAAGATGCATATGGACAAGTGTATATACCAGAGCTAGCAAATGTGATGATAGACTGTGGCATCCCAAAAACAATAGTCAAATGGTGTGCAAACTATCTCTCATTAAGAATACTGGAGCTATGGATCTATGGAAAAGAACCAATAGTACGCTATGTTTACTCTGGCCTACCGCAAGGGGATCCCCTTAGCCCACTACTGTTCAATATCTACTTATACAATGTGTTTAATAGACTGAGTAAATCGATCATGTACATACAATATGCGGACGACATAGTGATTTATGTAAGAAATAAACTCAAAGAAAAGGCAGTGCTAGAACTACAGAGGAACCTAAACAATACGATAAATGCTCTGAAAGAAAAGATGATGGAAGTATCACCCGAAAAAAGCAAGCTAATGGTCTTTACAAGACATAGAAATGTAAATGATGTGAAGATCATACTTAATGGTAAAGTCCTTACTGTAGATCACCAAGTAAAATTTCTAGGCATGTGGCTGATATGAGGCTGACATGGAGAAAGCACATAATGGAACTACACAGCCAATCCATGAAAAGAAATTAATATCCTGAAAGCCTTAGCTGGCACCTATTGGGGAGCTAACCCAACAATACTATTGCGCCTCTACGGGCAATTAGTCCGCAGCCAAAATGGACTACGGATGCATGCTCTATGACACAGCCTCAGCATCAACCTTAGCCAAACTAGACAGGTTGCAATCAGTAGCCCTACGTATATGTGGAGGATTTCTACGTACAACTCCGATAAATGTACTACACATAGAAACAAGCACACCACCACTCTCACTTCGACGGAATATGCTCTCTAGACGATTTATTCTGAAAGTTAGATCAATTATCAACCACCCATTAAACTGGAAGTTAGGAACCATAGCCAAATGTTAAATAAGAAATACTGGAGGAAGAAAGCAACCCCTATTACAGTGAAACATTATAATGAAATTAAAGAATGGCCGATAGAACGATATAAAGTGAATGCTGCGTTTTTGGGGGAAATATGGCCTCAAATAATCAGTATTAAAATACATGAGACAATAGGGAAGGTAGTAGCTAAGAAAACAGAGTATCTTACCGTGGAACTTTGTAAAACTACACTGCAAACTTTAAATGATAAGTGGAAAACATGGTCAAAAATCTATACGGATGGCTCCAAAATCGCTGGGTGCAGTACGGGGGCAGCAATTTATGATGAAAAGCTAAAAAGCTGTAAATCAATCAAACTCCCAAAGGATATGTCAGTTTTCTCGGCAGAGCTGTACGCAATCTTAGAAGCAATCAAATATACACTGGAAAAGAGAGAAGAAAAAATTTTAATCTGCTCAGACTCGTTGAGCTCACTACAATGTATAAGAATGGGGCCGAAAGGGAAGACGAAAAACTATTTAGTATATGACATTATAGACAATTTGAACAAAGCACAACACCAAAGGAAGGAAATAGAATTTCAGTGGATTCCCGGGCACGTGGGAATCGAGGGAAATGAAAAAGCGGACCAACTTGCGAGGAGGACAGAGGACCATGAGCCAACGGAAGTTAGAGCGCCACATAGAGATCTCCTAAGTAAAATCAGAAATTTACTGAAGTCTGAGTGGGAAGAGGTAGGAGAGATCCAATATAGATCTAAAGGTGCCTGGTACCATGCAATTCAACACAACATTCCGAAACAACCATGGTTCAACATAAAAGTGAATAAAAAAGAAGCAACAATAATAAACAGGTTGAGATCAGGACACACCCTACTAAATTCTAAAAAGTTTCTCTTAGGCCAGACAATATCACCGGAATGCGAACATTGTAGTGTATACGAAGACATTTTACACTTCATTTTGGAATGCCCCAAGTATGCTCAACAAAGGAAAACAATACTACAGAATGATGCAGACACCAAAATTACAAGTTATGAGGACCTAAGATATTTCCTTGCGACAATAACGGACGACAAAATTAAGAAGTTATGCAAATTATGTTTGCTAAATGCAACAGAAAAATATGATATGGAGTTAAAATAAGGTAAAATGTAGACCTATCTATACTCCCTACATGTTCTCTAAATAATAGTAGATGTTAGATACTAAATAAAGTTCTTCTCCTCTCCCTCCCCTCTTGTTATAAAAGATGGATGTATAATAGTAATTACGATCATACTCTATAAATGCCCTGACAGCTGTTACTACAAAACAATCACTAAGGATAGATGCATAATATAGCACAAATGTTTATACTTTGGATTACATTAAATAATGTCATTCTTCTATTCATTTCTGATAATGTGAAATAAATATTATATATATATATATGTTTCTTGCAAAATGTTTGGTAATAGGAAGAAATAAATGAACTATAAATGGTCTTGCCACGAATGATAGCAAACAATTTGCCATCGCATGAACGTATAAGATATAGTATGTATCAAATATCTTGTAAATGACGGAAAGTAACTGCTGTTAAATATGTTTCTAAAGGGAACCTGGGAATATAATATAAATGACTATGTTTTTTCTAATGTTAAATTTTAATTTTACCTTTGTGTAAATTTCAAAACAGTTTTTAATCTAGAAGAAGTAATTAAAATGTTTTTATTTGCTAAACTGCATCATAATGATAGCCAATGTTCATACTGTATTACAAGTGTTTGGATTTTTGTGTAAACAAATGTATATCTGATAGTTGGTCAATTGGCGAAAGCCAAAGACCATTCATTACAATAAAAAAAAAAAAAAAAAAAAAAAAAAAAAAAAAAAAAAAAAAACCTGTCCATCGAGTCGTGGTTGCGTCAGCTAACGTTATAGTAACCACAACGCGTAGACCTATTGGTCAAATCCTATGATAGCCAAGACGCGAATTTCATGTTGTGGCCTTTTTTTGGATAGCCTCAAATCGTTCTGGCAATTTTTATCAGTGCCACAACGTGAATAATGTGTTGTGGCCGTTTTAAAGAAATCACAACTCGTTATGGTCGTTTTCCTTTTTTTTTTTTTTTTTCGCTCAATGAGGGTTTTCGGTCTTCGAGCCCTTCAGTCATACAGCATGCAGATATAATTTCAGCTGTAATAAACTGACACTGTTAACCAAAATCAACGTCTCGCTTTTATACCAAAATCACGAGGATGTCTGCAGGAGGTGGTTTAGCCAGTGAACGCTTAATTTCACCAAGACTTCAATGTGGTGATCAAACGAAATCTTACCCATAATTCAGTTGCATGTGAGCCCGCCAAGTATTTTCTTGAAGCGATTTGTGACTTAATAACACCGCTCTTAATGTCTCCGGTCATGTCAGCCATCTGCAAGTGTGTTCTTTTATTTCTTCAAGTGTATATGTACTATATCATCGTCATTATAATTTACTGACCAGTATGGATAACACAGGACGGACACAACACTTAATTAAAACCACCAATTCTCTCGGCCGGACTCGAATCAGCTACCGAGCGTGGTGGTGTAACGGTTAGCGTTCTGGCCTCGCATTCGGGAGGACGGCGGTTCGAATCCCCGTCCGGGCATCCAGATTTGGGTTTTCCATGGTTTCCCCAAATCAATCCAGGTGAATGCCGGGATGCTTCCTTCAAAAGGCCATGGCCGAATTCCTTCACATTCCTTGCCCCCATCCTTTCCCGTCTCTAAAGACCTAGTTGTTATAGGAGACGTTAAGCAGTTAAAAAAAAAAAATCGAATCAGCTACACCCGCAACGTGAAGCCAGCTCGCTAGCCCGTGCGCTACATTTGCCAGCCAGCCACTAACCCACCAAACCGATCTATCTGTCGATGATTGTATAGAATCGTTAAACTCTAACCCGGAAAGTGAAGGTTGGGCTTAGGTCTGCCATTCGCGATGATTGGCTTTCTATTCCCGGTGCCACCTTTGGAGACCATTGAAGCTACTGGTGTCGCCGTCGAGACTTCCCGAGGGAGCTTATAGACCTCCAGTAGGCCGTCTACATGAAGCGGACTTCTCGGCCCTCCTTCGTCTGCGCGGTAATGTTTTTATTGCGGGAGATCTTAACGCCAAACATGCTGTATGGAACTCTCGCGTCACCAACACGAACGGCCGGAAGCTCCTGCGAGTTGTCGAAAACAACGATGCCGTTACCTGGGCTCCAACTGAACCCACTATTTACGGACATGGATTGCCTGATGTCTTGGATATTGCAATCACGAGAGGATTGCAACATAACATAGCTATGGTCACAAAAACTGCCTTATCCTCAGACCACATTCCTGTTTTGTTCTACATGGCTGCAGACGTCACTCCACGAGCCGACAAACTACGCAGGAATCTCAATTACATTTTACTGGATTCTTTCAAAGATTTCCTCTCTCAGTGCATAGAAGAGGCACCGCCACCGGCTATATCCGGCCCTTCCACCGCTATGGCCAACTTGGCGGATTGGACCAATGAGGCTGCAGATGCGGCCACCCGGCCGAGACGCAAACAGCCGCTCCGTTCGAGGCAACTCCCTCCGGAAATCAGAGAGGCTATTATCGTCAAAAATCATCTGACTAGGGAGTGGCACATCACACGTGATGCAGCCACTAAGAGAATAATAAATCGTATGCAGAGAGAAATTATGGCTGAAGTGGACAAGCACAAGATCTCTGAATGGTCCAACTTCATCTCCACCTTGGATATAGAGGATGGGTCCGCCTGGCGCACGACGAAGGCCCTACTCCGGAGGAGGCATAAAATCCCGCCCCTGGTGGTCGGAAATAACTATGTATGTGAGCCTGAAGAAAAGGCAGAAGCTCTGGCCGTAAACTTCGAGGCAAATTTTCAGCCAGTCAATGAGCCTAAAGACGACGACCATATTCGTCTCGTCGAAGAAAGATTGCGGCGATTCCTTGAAGCCCCCAGAAGAGGATCGAATTGACGAGATAACTGCACATGAGGTTGCGTCTATGCTCTCGTGTCTTATTGTAAAGAGAGCTGCAGGACATGATGGCATCGGCGGAGGTATCCTTCGTCAACTGCCCCCAGTCGCCGTCCAGTTTGTAACAGACGCCTTCAATCAAATTCTCCTAACGGGTGAATATCCTACTACTTGGAAGCATGCTGACATCATACCCATTCCGAAGGCGGGCAAGGACAGAAGATCCCCCAAGTCCTACAGGCCAATTAGTCTTCTGCCGACTCTTTCCAAAGTTTTTGAGCGACTCTACCTCAAGAGACTTCGCACCGTCATCAACAGTGAGGGGCTGTTGCCTGATGAACAGTTCGGTTTTCGCAGACATCACTCAACACCCCAACAACTGCTCCGTCTCACAGAAGAGGCCTTCTCTGCCTTCGAACGTCGGGAATATTTCGGCGCAGTACTGCTTGATGTCAGCCGTGCCTTTGATTCCGTCTGGCATCAGGGTCTCATATATAAACTGCTCACACAAGGAGTACCACTCTCTCATGTTAAGCTCCTAAAAAACTACCTTGAGGGAAGAACTTTCAGAGTTGTGATGGACGGTGGCATCTCAGCAATAAAGAACATCTCCGCGGGTGTCCCACAAGGGTCAGTTATTGGCCCATTCCTGTACAGTTTATACACGGCAGATACTCCATCCACAGCTCGCGTAAAGAAAGCGTTATATGCTGATGACACTGCCTATTTTGAAAAGAGCCTGAATGTTCACCTCTTACGCAGAAGGCTACAGCAGGCCTGCGACAGCATCCAGCAATGGGGCACTAAATGGAGGCTTGCCTACAACGCTTCCAAAAGCCAGGCAATCATCATTACCAGGAAGAAAGTTCCTCAGTTACCTCCTTTAGTACTCTTCGGCGAACATATGGACAAGGACGGCAACTTACCTCGGTGTCAAACTTGATAGGGGAATGACGTGGAAACCTCACGTCACCAACGTTCGTGCCAAAGCATCTGGGAGACTAAGTTCACTCTACCCAGTATTGAATCCTACATCCAAATTAAGGCCGAACCTAGGGATCCGCCTATACACCGCCTTAGTTAGACCTATATTGGAGTATGCTGCGGTTGTGTGGGGCAACACGGCGCAAACATACCTTCAGCTACTGCAAACTATCCAGAATCGAGCCATCAGATTTGCTCATCATCTACCCAGGGGCACGAGGACAGATGATTTTCATCGTCTGAGTGGACTGCCGAAACTTAGAGTCAGATTCCAACAACTGGCTACTCAGTTTTACGAAAATGCGCAGAATTCAAATAATCCTCTGATCTCAGCATTGGGAGCTGAACCCACCTATAATGACCGATTAAGGTGGCCAAAGAAAATTCTTGACCACCAGTAAAGAAATAACACACCGGGTAGGAACAACCTGATTATGACACACCGAATACGACAACCAAACTAGCCAACTGGAAGGAGATGCGCTCCTGCGCACAACCTTCCCCACAACCTGGGACCACCGCTTTCCCAGTCATTGACGTCTGTCTGTCTGTCATGTCTTCAGCGGCCGACTTTCTCCGCACTACTACAGCGGTTGACGTCACTGACTCTCCACGCTCGCCCTCACCAGTTATAGCCGAACCACAGGATACAGCATCAGGAAGTTGTCTCCACAACTCTTCCGAAGAAGACAACGAAGACATCAATGCTGGGATAACATCCTTATAACGCTGCGCAGCAACTCCTACTACAGGCCAAGCCCACACGAAGAGGATGGTTAAAGCCTGTATGAGAAAGAGGTCTACACGACTCCCAAAAGAGACATCCAAGAAGTCTAGAGGTTGGACGACACTGGTCGATGCAGTCCAATCACAAATTTCCCCTACTCAGAGACTTTCTACAGCCTACCCAGCTGGGGCCTCCGAGATGACCGGAGCTGATACTGATGATGAGCAGCAAAACCTCCCACTGTCAAACCAACCAACTGATGATTGCTTCGAGCACCCGCGGCGTACAGCAAAAGCTGCTACTTCAGCTCAGAATCCCTCAATGGTTGAAACAGCCAACAAGTTTAAACCACTACAGACAGATCCTTCACCAACAGAAGCCACAACAGCACCAACTGAACCGAGATCGGCGCACATCCCACCGATTGTAGTCCAATTTGAGGAAAACTACAAGACCCTACATGATAGAATTGAAGCAGTGGTGAAGAGTTCTTTCGCCGCCAAGACCGCCGGCGGTGACAAAATAAAGTTCACCTTCACCACAGTAGAAGATTATACTGCCGCCACAGGGATGCTACAGGAAAGTGGGACCCCGTACTATACATTCCCTATTGGAGCAGTGCCACTACTGAAGGTGGTCTACAGGGGTATTCCCAGAACCCTACCGACAGAAGACCTAAAAGACGAACTCACCGAGATGGGTTTTACTGTCCAGACTGTAGCCCAACTCCGACGCCCAGGCAGCAATGCGTTAATGCCACTGTTCCTAGTGGTGCTGGCAGATGTTCCAGAAAATAGGGGCATATTTGGGGTGGACAAGATCTGCCACCTCAAAGTGCAGGTAGAAAAACTCCGGTCAACGGCTGGCCCAACCCAATGCTTCAACTGCCAGCGCTTTGGCCATCAGGCGAAGAACTGCAAAATGCCTCCCATCTGTGTGAAGTGCGCTGGACAACATGACTCCAACCTGTGCAACACACAGAAAGGAAAAGATGTTGCTAAATGTTCCAACTGTGGAGGTGGTCATGTTGCTAGTTATAAAGGCTGCACGGCCTACAAGAGGGCTCGAGATAGGCAGAGGGGTCTAGTAACGGAGAAGGAAAAGTTACCCCCCAACCAATCTCATACTTCAACCCAAAAAGGAGCGTCGTCTAAATCCTTGCAGGAAACTGTGCAAAATCAGCCTCTAGATCAAGTCCAAGCTACTGAGAGCTCCGAAGGGAAGACCATTAAGACTCTTCCCAACACTGCCAAGACACAGACTATTAAGAAACCACGAAGAAAGCGTAAAACAGGTAGGACACAAACACAAAATCGAGAAGATGGGAAGCCAGCACCCTCAAGTGAGAACCAGGATACGGCATTAGCGAGTCCTACTATGCCAACTGAAACACCAGGTGATAACCATACCAGGGAACCTGTGAATACCGCCGAGAAAACGGACTTAGTACCGCTTGATGGAATGACCACCAGGCAGAGAAGAACGCAATTCCCTAACCAACAGTTCAATCAAAACGATGCCGAGGGCTTGGTGAACGGAAGTTTCGAGAGGCTGACTAACATGCTAGAGACAATCACGAAAATGATGTGTACTCTTACTGAGCAGCTGGGAACTCTAACCACAGCGATGACGAAAGCCCTGGCTGCCCCAAAATGCGCACACTGCACACATAATGAATAGACGAATACCAATGTATCTCCTATCCTTGTGTATATGGAACGCAAATGGCATCCGCAGCCAAGTACATGAGTTCAGGCAATTCCTCCATGAACAGTCAATAGACGTGTGCCTTGTATCTGAGACTCACTTGAAACAAGGAATAAATATCCCAGTCGCAAACCACAACTGTTACCGCTGCAGGCGGAGTCACAATCTATATTAAAAGAACCATCCCTCATCAGGAAATTGTCGTTCCAGCCATACAACAAATAGAAGCTGTGGGTATCAAAGTGGACACAGCCAGCGGTCCACTAACCATAGTCTCAGCGTATCGGCCACCGCGCAGAATCCCAGTAGAAGCGGACATCACGGCTCTGACTTCCATTCGGGGTAAATTTAGTCGGTGGCGATTTAAATGCTAAGCACACCGACTGGAACAGTAGAGTTGCAAACCAGGCGGGAACCTTACTGCGACGATTGACTAACAGACACAATTTGTGTGTGGTAGGGCCAGAAGAGCCCACATTTTACCCACACAATGGTGGCAGACCAGATGTTCTTGACATAGTAATTACAAAGAACATTCAAGGCTTCATGGCAGCCTCATCAATTAATCGGCTGTCATCAGACCACTGCCCGGTCATGGTTGAGATCGACATCGGACCATGGCAATATGTGGAAGAAACCAAGCCTGATTTTCAAAGAACAAATTGGAGACTATACCAAGAATTACTTCAAGCCGAATTCAACGATATAAGGGACATAGGCAACATTGACGATGCCGTGCAAAAATTTGAAATTGCTGTGAACAACATATCTGCAGCCACGACGCCACTAAAGACCTCCAAGCCGCTACTCTCCATACAGCTACCACCGCAACTCTTGGCCCAAATCCGCCACAAAAATAGGGTTGCAAAAGAATGGAGGCAAACAAGAATCCCAGCCACGAAACGTCTACTGAATCGCCTACAAAGAGAAATCAAAGCCTCTCTGTTACAACATAGAAACCGGCAGTGGAGTGCACGAGTTTCGATGCTCGACACAGACGACGGAAGCCTATGGATGCATACTCGGAAATTCACTAGACGAAAACGCCGACTCCCACCACTCCATGGAGAAAGGGGATTAGCTTACAACCCGGAGGAGAAAGCTAATACACTAGCTGATACTTTTGAGAAGAATTTCCGCCCATCCCAAAAAGATGTGAACTACCAACACCTGGCAGAAGTGCGCCGCCGATTGCAAACTTACCTAAATGCTGAAGATGATTACGAAATCGACCCCATTACTCCGGAGGAAGTCAGAAGTTGCATATCCAAGCTTCCTCCACGGAAAGCTCCGGGTCGTGACAAAATAAAAAATCTCCTGATCATGAAACTCCCACCTGGTGCCATCAAGTACCTTACAGAAATTTTCAACAAAATATTAAGGCATCAAGTATATCCTCACAGCTGGAAACACGCGGTGGTAGTTGGGGTGCATAAGAGTGGCAAAGATCCTCACTTCCCCCAACACTACAGGCCCATCAGCTTACTACCGGCCATTAGCAAAGTCTTCGAGAAGTTACTGCTTCGGCGACTGTATACTCACATTGAAGACAACAACATCATCCCCGATCATCAGTTGGGTTTTAGAAGAGGTCACTCTACCACGCAACAACTCATGAGGGTTGTAGAAATGGCGACTAGAGCCTTCAATTTCAAAGAGTACTGCGGACTGGTAATGCTAGACATATCCCGCGCATTTGACTCCGTGTGGCATTCGGGACTTTTACTCAAGCTATATGAGCAGGGGTTCCCAGGGCCTTATGTTAAACTTTTAAAAAGCTACCTCTCCAACCGTTCCTTCAGTGTTCGCGTAGATAAAGCATTCTCTACCAGCAGACAGATCAGGGCTGGGGTCCCGCAAGGCTCCGTCCTTGGACCTGTTCTGTACTCGCTCTACACTGCGGATGTTCCGAACAATCCTGGGGTGGAGGTCGCGACGTATGCGGATGACACGGCATACTTCACCTACAGTCGCAGCAGAGCTATTGTCACTAGACGCCTCCAAGAGGTATTGCAGAAAACTCTATCCTGGGCGAGACGATGGAAAATCGAGATTAACGCGACAAAAACTCAGACCATAATGCTAACGCGTAGACTTGACACCCGGTTCCAGGCAATACCAGAGCCTAAACTACAGTTGGATGGAAATGAAATCGCCTGGTCGACGACCGCTCGCTACCTGGGCGTCACGCTTGACAGGAAACTCACGTGGGGCCCCCACATTGAGGACGTTCGTCGACGGGCAAGCGCTAGACTACAAGAATTATACCCTTTGTTAAACAAAAACAGTCTCCTTCCGCCGCCCGCAGGAGTTAGAGTCTACACAGCCCTCATCAGACCAATAATTGAATATGCCAGCCCAGTGTGGGCATACGCTGCTGATTACCACATATAAAGGCTCCAAGTCATCCAGAACAGAGCATTAAAAAGAGCTCTGCACCTTCCGAGCAGGTTTCCAACCGACCCTCTACACGAGGCGACATTACTGCCTAAACTCATAGAAAGATTTCGACAAATTGCAAGGAACTTCTATAAAAACACCATAAAGACAAACAACCCAGTGGTACGTAACATCGGACAATATGACCCTACTATTGGCCGACATAAACGACCTCTGAACCTCCTCCACTAAACTCACCATCATGAAGACCCACCATACGTGAAGTGAAAGACAAAACCATTGTTAATAGAAGAAAATATCCTAGGACAAAACTCCAATAATCACTGCCAACAATGGAATGGCAGAGACTGGTGACATGGCAATGGCACCACCTCCTCCCCAGTTGGCTCCCCTCGCATCGAGGAGCAGAAGACAGACACCGAGGCGGCGATTCTCTCGCAGGTGTTACGTTGGGTTCGTGCCGTATATATAGACAACGTGCAGTAAGGTGAGGAAGCGGCGTCCTGTCTCACCGCAGCAGACACCCTCACGCCAAGCTGAGTTGACATCAGGCGAAGTTGCTACGGCGCAACATGGGGTCACAGCACATGAGCACAGGGAGGCTCTGTCTACACCCTGCGCAAACGCTGCCGACGTGCGGTCACCCCAGTGCGTCACTCCTACGACATCCAACGCGGGCAGCTATGTTGGAACCCGCTCACGTCGATCCCAGGGATCAGATACCGCAAACTCATCCTGGACAACATGGTCGTCACCAAGAATTGAAGATGGATTCGACGACCCCGACTTCGAGGAGGCGGAGACCCTGATCTACATCCGTTGTACATCTGGCAAGTACAGCGAAATCTTCATGGCAAAAGAACAGTACACATCCCGAAGATGGTGGAAGAAATACCTAGACGCCCAGGTTCAACCATGCATAATCCAACTCCGAGTCAAGTCCGGGAGTAAAGAGTATGCATGGGAAATACCAAGAAACAAGTTCCTGTGCATCCTCAGCGACGAGAAGTACGGTCACTTCGCCACGCCCATCACTGACAAGAAGAAAGACTGGTCACGGTTTGTCAGCCTTCCTGTCATCCTCAGCAAGGATTTCAGAGAGGATGACTATTTTGAAGACCTACATCGAGTGCTATATTGCGAACCACACCAACTTTCATCTTCGTCTAGCCAGGAAGATGAGTCGCAATCCTCAAGAAAAGACGGAACTACCGCCGGCCTTAAAGGACCGGAATCTCCAAGAACACCGTCCATGCCCATGCACCTCGACGCCACGCCTAGTGCAGACCACCAAGTAGTGGCATCGCAAGCGCCGACAGGGTTGACACCGGACAACCTGCTCGTAACATGTGCGAGCCCATCAGAGTTAGCGGCGGTTAAGGATTTCCTCGAGAGCCACAGCATTCAATTCCAGCTCGTCCAGTATGGAGGCGCAGGGCTTCCGAAAAGTGATAGCATCCCAAACACTGCTTCACCAGAGGAAGCAACCAACCGAAGAACGGAGGTCACCCGAGATGAAAGCCTCCCACCACCCACAGAACCCAAGCAGTCAACGCCATCGGAAATCAATGTTGTTGAGGCAGCAAATATCCAAGTCAAGAAGCAAAACGGCAGGAGCACCAAGAAGAATCCCCGCAAGAAGAAATCATCATTGTCAACTGTTGACCAATGCTTCAGGTGCCAGGGATTCTGGCATCGATTGAAGGATTGCCGGAACCAAGTTCGGTGCGTTCGCTGCGGGGAAAATCACAGCGTGTTGGTGTGCACCAGACCACGCGAAGCGATACCAACTTGCGCCAACTGCGCCATGGACCATGCGGCCAGCTACGGGGGCTGCCCACTGAGGAGGAAGCTGCAAGCGGCCACCAACAGGAGCCGCCCCCAAACCAGCACAGAGAAGATCACGACGCCACCCAGATCGAAGAAGGATAAGACCACCCACGGCCATCTGACCAAGCATAACCACCTAACCAGACACGATGAGCATCTACACAACAACCGTTGTCAATGCCAGCCACAATAAAATCAACTAGGGATGGTCGTACAACTGCTCACGCAGTTGTTAACTACGCTCATCCCCACCAGGCGATAAGAATAAGCAAGGGTTTCCCTCTAAGGTCATTATATAATGGCCAAAGCCGGGTTTTTCCCTAAAGTGTATAATATGTTCCAAAACCAACAAATATGTTACAGTAGATAAAGCTACAGACAGTAGCGGGGCTACATAACGCCGTTGAGGCAGCGGAAGAAAAATAAAATAAAAAAGCGAAGCCAGTCAGACGCGACTAGACCAGCAGACCAGCAGACCAGCCAGAGGCGCGACAGGAGACTGAGTTAGAGGAGACGCATAGACGTGAGCGCCCGCCGCCATGTCTAGTTCGGCCGAGCCCCGCCAGAGCGCGACACCGCGGCTCAGCAAGGACCTGCCAGCACCCAGCGCTCCGCTGCAGTCTTCACTGAGCATCAGTATAGCCTAGTGGCTGGAACTAAGCTCTTGGCAATGTTTGGCCAAAAGTCATTTGTTAATAGCAGCTCATCAATCACAAATTTTGGGTCAACCTGCCCAGGGCGGGCGCGGCGCGAGGTGGCCACCCTTCCCCACTGCGGACAGAAATACCGTAATACGCCGATCTAAAAGCGCGAACCGCGATGGTTTACCGGAGTTTCCTGACCGGGACCTACTACCGGTAACCGCATTTTTAGGACCGCACTGAAGACCGGAATTTCATTGCGCTCGAGGCGGTAATATGCGCCGGTATACCAACCTACTAAAACACGATGTACGCGTCCGCTGTGGGGAAGGGTGGCCACCTCCCGCCGCGCCCGCCTGGGCAGGTTCACCCAAAATTTGTCTTTGATGAGCTGCTATTAACAAATGACTTTTGGCCAAACATTGCCAAGAGCTTAGTTCCAGCCACCAGCTATACTGATGGCACATTAAAAATCAAGTATGTGTGGTGAGCACTGAGATGTATTGTAAAGACATGCTATCATCTGCCTATCATGTAACACCTTAGTGTGGACTTAGTGTGTCGGGTCCCTTTCCCTGCAGTTACTTGTATGTATGTGGTAACTTATGAAATTGTGGTATATGCATGGACATATGTGTGTGAAAGTGTTCCTGTGTGGTTATGTGTGTAATTATGGTGGTAGGAGTCTACTTGAGATGTTTCCATCAGTGGCCACCTATGTAGAAGTAATCATTTGGGTATGATGAGCACCGAGGTTTGTGGCAAAGAAATGAAATATTTCGCACATCCTGTAGCTATTCAGTCTGGACCTAGGGTGTTCAGTCCTTTTCCTCCAGTTACGTGTAATGTGTGTGGTGATGTATGGTAACTGTGTGTATGCATGAACATGTGAGTGTGTGTCTTTCTATGTGGTTGTGTGTCTATCCCGATAGGATTCTACTCGACTTTGAGATTTCACTATGACTGGCTACCTATGTGTTGATGTAATTAATTGATAATGTGATAAGTACTGAGGTGTACGGCAAAAACATGTCATCCATTGCACACACTCTAACGTCTGTCTGATGGATTTTTGGTCAGTTATGTTTGTGTGTGAGACCTAGTATGAGTATGTGAGTTATGATATTTGTCTGATGACCATGTGCCTACTGATACTCGTGGTAAGTCGGACAAATATTACTGAACAGCAGAAAAGGCTTGTTGTGTGGGATAGAGATGGTGCTGATCATGTGAACAGATTTTTACATATTACCAACGATACTGAATGGCAGAGAGGTCTGTAGTGTGAGTTAAATGATATGATTTTGATGTGAGGAGTTTGTTACTTGGAACACATGTTAATGATGATTTTTTTTCGTCAGTCTTGAGCCATGGGGGTTCTGCCCCACTTTTTCTTTTCCATGATTGGGCTGGTTGTTGTGTTGAGCTCGCTGTAGGCATGGATATATGTGCCTGTGTGCGTAAGTATGGTGATACCTTCCTTAAACTCATTTATCTGGACGTATGAATTGCTGTTCCTCCCATATGTTTGTGCTTGTGTGGAGACGTATGGGTTTGTGGGTGAGACCTAGTATGTATATGGAGGTTATGATATCTGTCTGATAGACAAGTGTCTATTGTAACTCATGGTACCTGGGTCACATGTTACTAAATGACAGAAAGGGTTGCGGTGTGGGAGAGATGTGGCTGTGATTTCAAACTTCACACATCCTGTAACTCTTCAGTTTTTCCTCCAGTTATGTGTGGTGATGAATGGAACTGTTTGAATGCATTGACATGTTAGTGTGTATGTATGTGTTTATGTGTGTCTTTCTATGATTTTTGGCCAGTCATGGGTGTTCTGTTCCACTTTTTCGTTGCCATGATTGGGCTAGTTGTTGAGTCGAGATCGCTGTAGGCCTGGAAATGAACGTGTGTATGCGTCTCTATCTCTGTGTGTTTTTTTCGTAAATGTGGTGATACCTTGCTTGTGTGAGGTGACGTACAGATTTTTGGTTGAGACCTAGTATGAATATGGGAGTTATGATATCTGTCTGATGACCAGATGCCTACTGCTACTCGTGGTACCTGGGGTAAATGTTACTGAATGGCAGTAAAGGCTTAGGTGTGGGATAGATGTGGTGGTGCTAATGTGAACAGTTTTGTACCTAGCACACATGATACTGGATGGTAGTGAGGTCTGTTGTGTGAGATAAATTAGATGATGTTGATGTGAAGAGTATGGTACCTGGAACATATGTTACTCATGATTTTTTGGTCAGTTATGAGCCATGGTGGGTTCTACCCCACTTTTTCGTCGTCATGATTTGGGTGGTTGTTGTGTCTAGCTCGCTGTAGGCATGGAAATGTGAGTGTTTGTGCGTCTCTGTAAATGTGGTGATACATGTGTGGGATAGAAGTGTTGGTGTTGATGTGAACAGTTTTGTACCTAGCACACATGATACTGGATGGTAGTGAGGTCTGTAGTGTGAAATAAATGAGATGATGTTGATGTGAAGAGTATGGTGCCTGGAACATATGTTACTGATGATTTTTGGTCAGTTATGAGCCATGGGGGGGGGGGGTTCTACCCCACTTTTTCGTCGTCATGATTGGGCTGGTTGTTGTGTCTAGCTCGCTGAAGGCATGGGAATGTGAGTGTTTGCGCGTCTCTCTCTGTGTCTGTATGCGTAAATATGTGTAAATATAAACACGTCTGTCTGGACGAATGATTTTGCTGTCCCTCCACTTATGTTTGTTTGTGCTAGTGTATTGAGATATATGGATTTGTGGGTGAGATCTGATAGTCAAGTGTCTATTGCAACTCATGGTACCTGCGTCACTTTTTTACTGAATGGTAGAAAGGGTTGCGGTGTCGGAGAGACGTGTTGATGGTTAATGTAATCAACTGGGAGTGATGAACACTATTTATGGTATAAATACTAAGGTTTATGGTGAAAACATGCCATCTTTTGCACACCTTCTATCTCGCCAGGCTGACGATATGTAAGGAGACTTCTGTTTTTCAGCCAGAGAGTACTACACCACTTTTTTGTTTCCATGATTGGTACCGGTAGTTGGGCTGAACTCTCTGTAGAGTTGGACATGTGTATCTGCGTCTCTCTTTGTGCATGTAAGCGTACCTGATTTTAACTCGTCTGTCTGATGATTTTTGTAACGATAGTTCTGTCCAGTTAATCAGTTGTAACGACAATTCTGCCCCACTTCATCGTTTCCGCGATGCTTGCTGTTAGTTCTGTCGACCTCGCTGTATGCATGTACAAGTGTGTGCGTGTGTCATTCCTATGTGGATTTGAGTCTAAAATATATGGCTATAGAATTATGCTCACCATCAACGTGTCCTTCTAACCATTGTTTCAGGGCTTAGGCAATCTCCCATTTCGATGTGCTCTTTACAGTTTACTGCCGTTTGTGTTGGCATACGAATTGTGATTCTCACTACATAAAAATCATTTAACAGAGAGGGGTGATGTACCAGAGAAGCGAAGGACTTGGGTACAAACCCACAGTCAGACCATTTCTTGTATATATAAGTGTAGTATGGAGACCACATTTTTGTACATCAAATGCAAGGTGCAAAATATAGCAGCTAGATTTATTAGTGGAAAATATTCAACAAGTGCCTTAATAAAGGAACTGGACTGGATGTCATTGGGAGATTGGAAGAGTGTCAGGGGCTGTATGTGGTGTATAATGCTATTAGAATGGATATTGGCAGAATAATTCTGAGTGGTGTATGGAGCCTAAGTTGGCAATGACCACAATCTGGCATTAGACTTTAGATGATGAGGCCTGAATGGATAAAATATCCAAACACCCACTTTGACCTAACAATTTACGACAGTTCAAGCGTGGGTGCTATCTTCGGCGCAATAGAACTAGTGTGTGCACCTTTGGATACTTGTTGATGTGTGGGGATCTTCTATGAAAATGTGGGTTATGATGCCTGTTTGATGACCATGAAACTATCAGTTAGCTAAGAGCATTATGGTAACTTTATCGTGGTTACTTGAGCAAAGCATGCAATTACAGTCAAATGTCACACTTGGTCCTGAATCCGAAGTTTGGCGTCAGATGGGAACATTTAAACCGAATGGAGAACTCTGCTGACACCTGATTGGTTGAAAAATATTTTCCTGGAGAATTTTCTTGGAAAACTGCAGTAGAACCACCTTAAGTGAACATTTTGGTAGCTGGAATCCCTGTTAATGATTAGGAGAAGACTTTGCGAATTTTTGGTTTACTTTAACACACGAACAAAAGGTAACCCTGTCAGTAACTGTTCAGAGGTTGGATTGGGAATCATTGGAGACAGAATGAAGTTTGGGGAAGTGCTGGGCGTATGTTGGCGATGAGGCTAGGGTAGATCTTGGTGAAAGAATTAGGAATAGTGCACTGGATTTCTTCTATAAGTAAGTGGGTAAATTTTCTATATCTCCACCTTGGCCACAGGCATTTTATGACGAGTCAGCATGTTCTGTGCTTAGCACTGCCTTACACTGACTCGATTTTTATCACAAAGGGCAGGGGTGAAATTAGTAAGATTAACAAACGATGTTTCGTTCCTGGAACATACTTGCTGTGCTGTAAAATACAGTTAAAGGTGGGTAAGTACATGGCACAGCGTATATCTCTCTGTTTCTAGTCAATCACTGATGTGTCACAAGGGATTGCTAAGGGCACTCAATTTGTGATTGCTTACGAAAACATTACAGAATTGATACATAGATTGGTCTGGATAGACAGACAATATAGGTTTGAGCTTGTTGGCAAAAGATTACGAGTGTGATGAAATATTGTTTTTTATACCAGTGACAGCAGAGATTAGAGAAATAATGTGCTGTACTGGTGCTTATACGAATTCTTTCTCCCCTCGTTCCATTCCATGGTCAAATTAGAAACTTTGATTTTTATAGCCTTGGTGTGGGAAAGGCTTTGTCACAAATATTTTCAAGTGGGCTCTTGTCCAAAGACAGGCTGGAAAAAATTACTGGCTGATTGGTTTGATATCAGTCGAGAGATTAACATGTAATCACTTCATAAATGTCTGTAGGGTTATTTTTTGTGCAAGGCACCCTCTGCCAAATTCGAATATCAGAACTGCATTGTATAGATGTGAATTTGAGCTATGTCAGGACATTCCATGGTTCATTATCACGTTTTAAACGTAAAAGTTACGTTTTCACATGGTCTATTTTTTAATTAAATACAAAGACTCAAGCAGTTGATTTATTTATAATGATTCTCTGAAATTAGGATATTTATCTATGTCTTTCTTTCAACCTGAAATTTACTCTGATGGGACCTAAGTATTTAAACACTTAGGTGTATGGTGAAAACGTGCCATCTTTTGCACACACCCTCTATCTCGCCAGGCTGATGATATGTAAGGAGACTTCTGTTTTTCAGCCAGTCATGAGGCAAGAGAGTACTACACCACTTTTTCGTTAAAAAGCTGCAAGTATTGATATATTTATAATGATTCTCTGAAATTAGGATAATTATCTATGTCTTTCTTTCAACCTGAAATTTACTCTGATGGGGCCTAAGTATTTAATTAAAAGGGGGGGGGCGGGGGTGTCCTGATTTAATGGTATCTTAAATTTTTCTTCAATATTTCATGGCAACGCGACTTAAAAATTATCTTGAATAATTACAACCAGTAAAGTTTTAGTAGATCTTGCATCACTCATACTTAATATATAAAAAGTACAAAAATTTGCTGATACCCAATATACAAAGCTTGCCTAGCCAGTTGAAAAAAAAGAAGAAGCAAATGACGCTTTTATTCTGAAACACTTAATGGGTGGGTAAATAGTTGTGGCAATGAGAAAATGACATATATTAACGTCACTCTAACAACGTGGCCTTTTGAGACGGGGAAAGGATGGGGGAGCAAGGAATGGGAAGGAATTAGGCCATGTCCTTTTGAAGGAAGCATCCCCGGCATTCAGTTGGAGTGATTTTGGGAAACCATGGATGCCTGGATGGGGATTCGAACCTCCGTCCTCCCGAATGCGAGGCAAGAACGCTAAATAATTTCATGAAAACAGGTACACATAGAATTTATATCTGGAGTTTATGACGGTTTTTTTTCCCCATATCGAACGTTAAAAGGAAACATTTATGCTTTTCGACTTATTTTTTATTCAAGGCAGGCTGGTGCCATACTCTCTAGGTATGGAAACTAAAATTTTGATTTTCGTTTTGAAATTGACGAGTTGGAACGGCTTTTTCAATAAAAACACCGCGGCCGGACTCGAACCGGCGACCTTCGGCACTCTAGCCCCAACGATACCGATGTCTGTTCACGTAATATCCGTTGATGTGGACTTTTTTTTTTTTTTTTAGTAAAATTGCAATGATTTACGCTTAAGAACCGAAGAAAATATTTTACTGTGCTGAAATATTTGCATCTTGCCAGAACAGAAATAGTCAGCCGACGCGAAGAGTACACATTTCGTCACGCTTAATGGATAAGCAAACAGTCGAGTGGGAATTGTACACATTTCGCAGAGCGCGCCGGAAATACTGCCACCGAACGCCATCTACCAGTCAGTCAAAGAACTAACGGCAAAGAAATTAAGCCCTTGGGAGATGGTGCCATCTGTGCGGCCGGTAGAGGAACTAACGGCGGCCATCTTGACCGGCCAAAGAACTACCGGTCCCCGCCATCTTGGCCGGCCAAACAACTAACGGGGCGGCCATCTTGTGACGTCATACGACCGTGCTGCCACCTTGGGGGTGTTCCAGCTAAGACAAACTACATCTACTCTTCCGGCCAGCCGGATTTCGGTTTTGCATGATTTCTCAAAATCACTGTATGCCAAATGCCGGTATGGTATTCTTTCAAAAGGCTACAGCCTAATACCTTCCAGTTTTTTATCCTAATTCCTGTCCCGTCTCTAATTACTTCGCCGTCGACGAGGCGTAAAAACGTAAGTAAAAAAAAAAAAGATTCTTTACTAACTTTAGATCAATTTTCGTTGCCAATAATTCGTCCAAAACGAAGAATATTCCAGTTTAACCTTTTCAATGAAATAAAAACAATACGTTTATTTTTCAAAAAAATCATACAAATCATGACGAAACTTGACATTCATTATTGTGACACTGGTGCCAGGATAGCATAAAATGTATTAATCTTTGTGCCAGGCCGAGAACTTTTCACTTTACCCTAGTAATTTTGACAACGGATGAATATCTATAACGCTGACTCGGCTCACACGCACATGAGGGGTTATGTTTAAACCCTTTTTCGTAAGATTTTAAACCTGTTTCAAGTTATGGAACTTCCTCTACCCGTCGTCAATCTATCGTTTATTCCTTTCCTTGAACGTTGGCCTTGAGTTCAGGTCAATTAAAAACGCTGCCCCCTGCCAGTGACAGTAACGACGCACACCGTAGAAAGCGTCGGCCGATGCATCTGATGGGATAACGTGGCCATGATTTATTGAGCAGCGCCGACGCGAGGCTTACTGGAGCGTGAGGCCATCGGACTAACACGGCAGCCGCGTGCGTCGCTACGCTCACATCCAAACCAAATAAACATCTCGTTTCATCCACGTTTTATATTCGAAGACACTGGAGTTGTGATAAATACGCCGTACTTATTTTTACGAAACTTCACTTTCTTATATATTCTGTAACTGTTGCTATAATTTTAAACTTAAAGTTTAAAAGTATTTCTATTTTCTGTCTTGTCTGTTTCTATGGAATATGGAAACTTTTTGAGACGGAAACGATTCCTCTGTTATACAAGGGCTGCTGTTCACATTTGTTACTACAGTAAAATGAGGCGTTACACAAAATCTATCCGACTAACGCTTATTACAACTTCGTAACCGCAATTAGCTCCCAAAATTTGATCGAATCAGAATTAATGTCCTTAATTATTGCCTGTTGTAACAGCTCTCAAACCTAAACTTTAACTGGAATTGTATTTTATGTAGCATTTGTAGCAAGCTAGAACGTGAATAAAAATGGTTTTGGATATTTGTCTTGTATTTTATTGTAAAGTCAGTGTACATGGATTTTGTTTTGTGAAAAGAAATTATGAAAATACCATTCAATATGTTTAAGGACAGAACTATACAAGAGAATTAATTAAATGTTTGTAATTGTAGGTATTAAGGTGAGCTACGATGTTTAAAGGATGATTTTACTACAGTTTAAAACTACTTATGTGGATAATTTGGTGTTTAAGTATCTTTAATTTTCATTTCTAAGTATTTTGTAATGATTGTAAATGATTATGTATTAATTCTGATAGTTTTAATATGTTTTCAATTGTTTAAGTATTGTTAATGTTCGAGAAATATCTGTCGGAAGCCCTTGTAGTGCTCTAGAACCAACCGAGTCTCAGAGACAGTTTCACAGAAGAGTATCTCGGCATCATGGAGGAAGTTTCCTCCATGCTTGGCATTAGATTACGTCGGCCAAGGACAGTGTTGAAAAAACGGTTTTGGTAATATTTGGAAGAAGTGTCGACTGTAATCGTTGGAGTGTTGTGTTTATAGGTGAACTGTATTTTGAAGTCCGATGGCTTACTAGCAATGAAACAAGTTATAGTTTGAAACTTGATCGTGGACTAGTTATTTAATATATTAATTGAAACTACGAGGAATCTAATACTGTGTATGAAACCATTCACAATAACAAAACTTTTTTTTCATAAAATCTCAAAATTATCTGGTTTTAGATTCAAGTCTAAATACAGAAGCCAAAATCGCTATATTTTGAAAATTTTTATTCTGCCTCTAGCATCACGCAAAAACTCATCATCATCACGTTCTTCTCCTCAAGTAGTAGTCTTAGAGCCGG
>CM061919.1:76642184-76746626 GCA_031002005.1 Vandiemenella viatica
CCAGTCCCATTCTGCCACTAATGGCCTCACTGTCGATGAAATGTAAAGCCCAAAGCAAAAAAAGTGCTCTTAACTGAAAATTCTTAGCTTGCTTATAACAAATTTTATTGAAACCGAACGATTGGACTAGCAGTTTGAGGGGAAACTTGGTGCGGCTCTGGACTGGGTAGCGTAGGGCCTAGAGTAGTGGTTCCACGTATTGAAGATCGCCGGTTCGAGTCCGTCCGAGGGGCATGGATGTTTATGTGTTGTGTACGATGGTGTTCTGCCCATCCTGTTTTTTCTATTTTTAGTGACGGTAATGTACTAAAGGAAGCGATATAAGCTCATCTGAGCAGGCTGTATGGCCTACGCAACCGAATGCCACTAGAGGAGGAGGGGAGGGGTGGGGAGAAATTGGTGTGGCATTGAGTACCGTTCAGTCCACTCCCAAATGTGAATCTGAGAAGATGACCAGAGGGATAAGATTCGAGAAATAAGATGCCGTACTGATGAATTTGTGTATCACTTCTTTCCTCGTCCTATTCGGGATTGGAATGCGCGGGATTAGGCTAAGCACCATCTGCCATCCACAATGTTTGTGATTTGCAGAGTATGGATGTAGATGTAGATGATTTCTGTACAAAGCAACTACCTTCTGATTTGTCGCGTACAAGATATCAGTTAAGGTATTTAACTACTCACACTTGCCCGATTATATACTGATTAGGGCATCCAGCACACATGTGTAATAATTATTGAAAAAAAACATGGAAAAACAAAATCTGATGCCGGCTGTAATTGCCTACTCCTTCGAAGAAAAACGAATGGGTGATTAAGTATTACGTCTCTATTTCATATACCAATTGCATTTAATTAAAAATTGCAATGGAGCGCACGCTACCCGAACTTCCCCTTTTCCTCCACCCACCTACATTTGCCCTCTACTAATTTTAACTTTAAATTCTTTCAACATTTTTGGTAGATTATTCATCATTTCTCTGGGTAACTTACTCCAATCACTGACACCCTTACCTAAAGAAGATAATCTTCCTACGAACATTATTAGCGTCAAATGCCCTCATTTCATAGGGACGGCGACTGCTGAAATGTTTGGCATTTAATCCACACCACACACACTAGCCACCTCCGCCCCGAGGTGTGCTCAATGTGTAAGTAACGTTAAACAATAAAAAGACTATCATCTCCTTAAAAGACCTCCCGTATGTCAACATTGTTCAAAACGCTGTATTAAAACTTTAGAATTTTACATTTTTAATAATATAGCGCTTTTTTAACAAGTACGATGCATAACTTTGGATATCTAAATAACATCGCGGTTTCAAACTGGTTTGTTAGATTGACGTTGAAAATAAATGGATTTAAATATTTTCCAGTTTTATTATTACCATACAGTATAACAACGGCGGTATAAGCAAAAAGATGACAACGAGTCACTGATTCAATAACGACAGAGATATAAAAATATGAATAAATATTTGCGATCAACAAAAATAAAAAGACTGACGGCTAAAGCTAGTGAAATAACGTATCGACTAGCGGAGCCTGCAGCATTTGTGAAAACGAAACAATGCGGCGGTGTGTTTGAAAGCGGCAGATAAAAGCGCTGTTAATTCGCAACAGAGCTCGTGACAAGCGAGATAACCGCTGACAAACACACCTCAGTTCTCCAACATCGTTACCTCCATTTCCCGTTTTAACATATAACCCCACAACAAAAACTGTTTTAATGTTCTGGAAAATGTATGATTTTGACATATTAAAACAGAACATTGACTATTGTATATAGAAATATTATTTTTATTAGGAAAGGGTGGTTAACTTTATTATTCTAGAGGTTGAAAAACACAAATTTACACGCAAAAAAAACTATTTTTTTTTCAATAAATAAAAGTAAATGAACTTTATTTCTTCAAATAAAACAAGTAAGATACATGATTAAGATTTCTAATTAATTATAACGCCGGCCTTGATAGCGTAGGGGCTAAAATAATAGCTCTTCGTGCTGAAGTTCGCCGGTTTGAGATGATAGTTTAAGTGTTGTGTGTGTGTGAATATCTTGTCCGTCCTTAGTGTCCATGAGTTAATAGTTAGGGAGCGTCCATAAACCACGTAAATCAGTTTTGGCCTCACGCCCCCCACGTAGCCCGACGTAGCTTTTGTTTCTACCCTCTCCCCGAACGTAGCACGTAGCTTTTTTCCCTATTGATTCCAGAAGACATATTATACTGTTTTCTCTTGTCAGACTTTCGTAAATTACATACTTTCTTCTTCTTCTGGTCCCTGTTCGTTCCGGATGTCGGCAACCATCTTGGCTGTCTCGTCTCTGCTAGGATTAACTCCGTAGTTGTCTTGGAGGTCCATATTCTTAGATTTTTTAACCAAGAAGTTCTTCTTCTACCAGCATTTCTCTTTCCTGGTATTTTCTCCTGGAGAACAGATTGCAGGAAGTTAATAACCGTTATTATTCCTTATGATGTGACCAAGGTACTGATGCTTTTGTGTTACATACAGTGATAACTAAATTGGCGGATATAAATATTTACATGCTGTTGTGCGATCTTTATCTCATGTTAACTGTGAGAAATACGGTGAATAAAAGCTACGTGGCTTGGCTCGGAACCCCCCTCCCATGTAGCCCAGCGTAGCTTTCCAGCCAACCCCCCCCCCCCCAAAAAAAAAATTATAACAATAGAGCTTATCAATTCATGTTCTGTCTAGTTCAGTGGAGATTCTGAAATAACTCACAGGCGTTACTGGGCGTTTGTAAACTGAGTTCCGGTGAAAAACTGTTTTACATTATCTCGGCTCTGCACTGAGATGACTGTGACATGGAGTGGAGGCGACGAATTGCTGCCCCGTCACCGTATGTGTTGTCCGTGGGTAGTCATTAAGCGTTGGCGGCGGGGTCCAAACCCCGGCCAACAGTTTCCAGTCGAAAAACCAAAGACTGAATGTCTCTCCCGACGTCAGTTTGTGCGCGGAAAACCTCGTTTTGCTCCTTCTCGATCGGCGCCATCCAATCACTTGTCTCCTGCAACCAAACTCGGTGCCGACAGGCCCATTTTAGCGCACTTTCCAGTCATACCGTCATCTTATTCGCTATCCTATTTTCACTTCTCCACGCACAATAATCGCACGCACTCATTCGTTGCTGCTGTCTTCCGCCAAATCCTTTCATACGTGAACATCTGCAGAACATCTGCAAAATACACTTGCCGTCAGGTAGTGGCGATAAATTGTCTCCGTTTATCTTGCCTCTCATTGAAAACCTGCTGGGCCCTCGCCGCTCAGAGCAGCCCAGGCATTTCCCGGCTGATCCTCCTAGGATCCCACGACGTCTTTCCCACAACTCGCCGTGGGAACGGGGCCGCCTCTGCTGGCGGAAATGGCACGCATCCACTCTCTGTCGGTAAACATCACAGGCGTGTGTAGTGGTGCGCTGTTGCCGTCGGTTTGCAGCAGCGGTGTGCACCCCTTCTGTTGCTGTAAAGGGCTCTGTGCCAAACGACACTAGGTGACGTGGTGGGGAGGTGGCGGCGAGGTAGCGAGGGCTAACCTGCGGCGTCGTGGGAACGCGGCTTTAGTTTTGTTATCCACGCCTACCTCCCTGGTAGCTGGGCCACCCGTACCTGTGGTCGATGTTCTGCCTTCGTGTTTCTGCAGGCGCGAATAAAGAGAAGATGTTTCTTTGTGAATTGTTCGCGAACCGCTCTATTTGTATTCATCTCTTGTAACACAACAATATGAAGTGTTTTTGTAGACTTTAACTGAAGTAGAATAAGGCTATTTATGTCGTGTTTTTAAAGTTATCATTTAACCTATCTTGGCTATGCTTTCAGCTACTCTGTTCTGTTTTTGGTATCTTCTCAGTCAACGAGTAAAATATCAGAATAATGAGTTTATTGCGAAACAAACAGTGATTCCTGCGCCAAATAACCATGCTACCAGGGAATTGCTCAGCATGAGATTATCGATCTCAGGTGTAACATTTCACTTGTCATCTTCCTTTCACTGTCGTCACAGGACGTAATGAATTTAGCCAGGTGTAGCGGCTATTTATTGTACTTCATGCAAATAATAATATAATATATATCCTTTTTCTCGCCTCTACGTAATCAAAATCGTTAAATGAGGTATCATTTAAAGATTTAAGTTCTCTAATCATCGTATTGTTTGCTCACAATTCGTTGTCCATCAAGATTTTTGCCTGCATGCGTTGATATGGCACGGGTTACAATATGTCTTTTCCACTGTTCCTTGATTCAATATTTCAGGTAATATCCTAAAGCTAACAAACTAACGAATAACAAATTTAATTTTGCGATGGATATATTTTTACCTCAAATATAGCGTACAAAGAGGCATTGTAATTTACATATCAAATTTTAACAAGATTCTGTTATACCCAACTTTTCATTGTGTCCACAAATGGTCCCCTCTTTTGAGTTATGCTTCACCTCAAAATTTACTAACAAACAATGATTACAAATAAACTTGTTATTTTTCATCTTGTTTAAACCAACAATCTCCCTATCAAATGTTAACGGTTCATCCACAAGGATAAAACAGAATCAAAAACCATTTTTTATCATTGACATTTACTTACGCCCTTTCTGAGGTGCTGAATTTATGCACTGGCCAATTAGTTATCTTGTAGTACGACACGCAGTAAAGTGAAATTTGGTGTACGTGTTTTAACGATTCCTAAAATCCATTAGCAATCACGAGAAATGTTGGGCACGAGTAAATCGAAATAGAAACTGGCATTGTCTTCTATGATTCGGTAATCACTTCGAACTTCGATTTGGTAATGAATATTGCTTTTTCCTCTACATCTTCTAGGCGTTGAGACCAGGCATTGTCGTCTAAAGGCATCTAGTGGTAAAATAAGAATCAAATAATTTACTGATTAATTAACCATATTAACTTATCTTGTAAGTGTACTAACTTTCGATATAAATATATTGAAGTAGAACTCTGGTCTGAGAAGGTATTAAATGTGGCGAGACCATAAAACATGACACTTAGTAGGATGCTGTCTATTTATAAGGCAACCGAGTGGCGATAGCTTCTCTGTGTGAAAAGGTGAAGAATTTCTTTACCATTTGCGGCGAAGATGCAGAATATATTGGAGGAAAAAGACACCCCTGGTTTATTGGATGGAAGTGAGGACTACAGGGCAGTTAGTGTCTATCAAATAAATACTCAGCGTCCAGCGGGTGCACGAGCAGGTACAGACAATCAGTAACGAACAGATTGATAGACAGTATCCTTGAGAGCGTATACAGTGTCCTGCTTATGCTATCTCGTAAAATAAAAAAACCTATAATACCATTAAAAACTTAATAATAAAATATTTTTTTTTAAAAAAAAACATAAACACCCGCCTTCAAAAACACACTAAAAATTTTAAAATAAGTTTTTACCTTGCTAAGAAGAAAATAAATCTGAATGACAATATTTTACATTACTATAATTGACATTTTTTACATTTATCAATTATTTTTTAAGTTGAGTCTAGCAAATAAAAAATAACAGCAATAAGGAATGACAATAATACAGAAAAAAAATATCTTATTACTTACTTATGATTAATGCTAGAAACATGTTTCAACAAAACTGAAACATACAAATGATACGCGCAATTTGGTAGTCTAATGAGGCCAGACGTAAGAACCACTAAATATTATGTAACTGTAAAGCGTTTACTGCATGATACAGCCTACCAACTGACATTGTAGTGCTAGAGATATGCCTCTACCACCGACGAGGCCGAGCCACACATTAAAATAACTTCTAAATTGTTTATCTAAATTGTCTCCCGCAAAAACAATATCTGCCTCACTATATGTTGTAAAATATGCGGAATTTTCGTTCTTAGTCGCCGTGTGGCTCCGAACAGCAAATAAAAGTGCAATACGCGAAACTCATTCCACGCGACGTGACGGCTGGTGCCGACTCTCTAAATAACTGATTAATGTACAAAATTTCAATAACAGTATGTAAAATATTGTCCATGACGACTCTCCTGTCTCACCTGGCAGGTTGAACGAAATGCGAGCTGCTTATTGGGAGATAATTGCTTATAGTGATAGGCTCCCAAAAATACGGCGTGTTGTGGGTAGTCGGCCCTCTGACCACCTTTAACACCGCAAGCCGAACAGCTCTTGTTTTTAATTACCAAATTTCAATTACTATGGGACAACAAATATGCTCACGACACTCATGATTCCTTAAACTAGCGTCAAGAAAACAAACACAGTTCTATTAACACTGAAATTCAGTTTAACACGCTTAAATTGCAACTTCACATTACACACATACAAATTCCTCAACATAACATTTTCTGATTACATTCTCAATAAATACAACTCGCGGAGCACATACGCGAGCCTTCCCGCGCAAGCACATTATTACAAGACTTACAAACTAAGATTATTACTACCCCGTACGCTACACATACTACCATCTGTGGAACACTATTTACATTTCATTAGATTAATTGTATTGAGAACATTACTAAACACTTAGTATAAGTATAAAATTAATTATTTACTAAGTAGGGAAGAAAACAATATTAACTACTGTACAAAAAGGTTAGACATAAATGTCATACCATTTAGATTTATTTTCTGCTAACCAAAGGTATAAAATTATTTAAAATTTTCTGGCTTTTTTTAGGCGGTTTTTATTTATTTTTTAAGAATTATTTTATTTCTGAACAACATTGGTAGTCAATCTCTTTCGCATTGGTGAAAGATGCCGCGGAATGAAGTAGCAACGAGATTGTCAGGATGTAAACAAGCGCCAAGCAACAGCTGTGAAGGACGTGGCGATATTGCCGTGACCGAGGTAATGATTAGCTCTTAACTCTACGGCCAACGTCTGTCCGCCCCGACACAGAATTTAATTAGAGACAGTCACCCAGGCAAGCTAGGCCGGATTTATCTAATTAATAAATAGCACGCCTTGTGTTATCTGCACTTAATGTCTATCGTTAGCTTTAATTATGGCTTATTAATTCCTCGATATGTCTACTGTAAAGCTACTATTCGCTTAATTATTTTTTCTTTTACATATTCTAGGTCAACAGATGTCGTGGTTTCATCGTCCTACACAACAAACTCTCTTAAAAAATATTTCATCTGAATACAAATCGTTGAGGGACTAGATTTAATAAATGTAAAAGAAGAAACTGAAATATTTTTCTGGCGTTTCAGGGAAAGCTCGGTCAATACAGGGAAATTGGACACCGATGCTAAACTTTGAATAATGAATATCGTTGATCAAATTGCTTCTTCGAAAATTGCTCTAATGTACCGAGTGCAGCAACAGCGGCTGTGCGCATGAAGACACTATGAGTAAAAGTCGGTTTTCTCATAATTTTTTCTAATTTTCCGTGGTTATCGTAATCGTGGTTATCGTAATCGTGGTTATCGTAATCGTGGTTATCGTAATCGTGGTTCTCGCACAACAAATGTTTACTGTATATCTTATCTTGCTTACTTTATTATCGATACTACTTCATCACAATATCATCCGTTTTGTAATTTCAAACAAGCCAATCCACAAAATAGTCCATTTGAGGCAAGATGGAGAGTATCCAAATACACTAATGTGCTTACATGACTGTCTTCTAAGACAAGGAAAAAAAAGTTAATATGAATAAATGAAAAAAGTGGGGTAAAAAAAAAAAACAGGGGCACAAAAGAAGTATAGTAACCTCATTGTTGAGGTCTGTATTTGAATTTCGTAAAGAATGGATCAGCTGCTTGGCACATTGTGAGTGTAATTATCTATTAGTATAATAGACAAGATGTAGCGGTGTAGCACCTACGTCATGTCACGCGGTGACGTCAAACTATGACGTTGCCTATGACGTCACGCTTTACGATATTATTTGTGGGAGTGCGAGTTATTTAATATCATTTCCAAGCAACAGTGAATAAATTAACTCACAGAATACTGAAATAAAAGTATGTATTGCGTTTAAAATCGATATTTCAATCATTAGATGCTTATATTTACGTAATATTCTTTTGATATATTCAAGTATTCCTTAAATTCTTTGTCCATAGATATTGTAAGATAAAAGCTTTGTATTTCGAGCATCAGTGCTGCTAAGTGTTTGGTTAGAGTATAACTAGCATGGATTAGAATTACAAGTTTCATTTGACGTTAACGCAGAGGGTATGAATAATTTAATTTTTCAAAATTTAAACTGTGTCCTATTACTGAAATTATTTGTGTTTAAATTGGCATATTAATTATCAGTTTTATTTTTTACTGAAACATTACATGGTTCAAATGAAAGAAGTTGCAAATTGTTCGCGATATATACGGCCTAACCACAATGAAATATTACATGGCATAGCTTAAGTTGTTATAGCATCCTTCGTTCTTGCTGGATTCATTATTTCAGCAGATGTAAGCTTTCTTAGCCGTTAAAATATCGATCTTCATCATAGGTAGCTATTAAGAAAGAAATGTGTCAGAACCTGTGAAGATTTGGGATCAAGTTTATATCGTGATGCATGGAATGTATTAAATTGTGCGTGATTGAAGCTTTGCTTTTCTATCAGAAATTTTAGCGCTTATTATGGTTAAGCTGAAATGCAACCTGGACCAAGATGACAACTGGCTTTTTGCTACAGCACAATGAACGATAAATTACAATGAGCTTTATTTTGTAACAATTCTGATTAGTTAAGCTACTGCAGAGAAATATCCACGTTATTTAATAACATTTCTAGGCATCCACGAATAAATTAACTGACTGAACATACTTATTAGTTGCTTAGATTTATTTAATATTAGTTTATGTAGAAGTATTCGTTGATATCACATATATGTAAGTTAATTTTCGCAATGCTAGCGGCAGTTTTGATAGATTGTTATTAAAATTGGCACTTGAAGTTACAGCAGAGGGCATGCGTTTTTTTAGTAATTTTTTTCTGTTACTTAATTCATTACTTCGTTCTAACGAAAGTATTGCTAACATTTTTCGGTTGCGGAGCATCTTACGTTTCAGAATTTTTAATTTAATTCATGGCGACGTTTCGGAAAAAAGGAGGGTGCAAATGTGAAGAAGATGCCATTATAACGAAGCAATTGATACAAATTTCAACAGGGCATACCATTTTCCGGCCAGTGTAAAATATCACCTTCCACCCATTAAAACTAATATTACGTTGGAATGACGTAAGCTGTTAAGATTTATTTTTAATTTACTTTGGTTTTACTGATGCCTTATTTCAGCCGCATGTAACTGTGTCAGCTATTCAAATGTGTTAGTATAATTCTGAATAACGAATATTAAAAATTAAGATTGAAGAACCCTTATAGATTTTTTATTTAGTTTATTTTGCGATGCAATGTGACGATTGAAATGTGATAAGTATATGTGTTAATATGCGTGTAAAGTAAGTATTGTTTCTCTGGCGGCATGTTTAGCACATGGAGGAAGGAAATATTTCCTCCATGTTTTAGCGTAGTACTGTACGTGGTTATGGGATTCTACGATAACCGTGAAGCCGCAATTTGTTGATGATTCTTATGTAACTCGACGAAAAAAAACTGAAAGTAGAGAATAAAATGTTTTGATATCTTACTTAATTCTCGAGATATTGTATCTCAAAATTTACGTGGTTTAGGTGAAATGCGGCCTGGAACAGAAGAAAAATTTCGACATTGCAAAATTTGATGATGATATCGTATGTAACTCGAAGAGACAAATCGAAAACAAATAATACATTTTCTTTCCATATCTCACTTAGTTCTCGAGATACTGTATCTCAAAATTTATGTGGTTTGGGTGAAATCTGGCCTGGACCAGAAAAAAACAAATTACCAAAACCGCTATATCTACACGGTGGAAATGCACTATATGTGTTTTATTTTCTTCCTGGTGTTTGTTGTTATGTTGAAATACGTCCTGGACCAGAAGAAACTTCACCAAAATCACAGTTATAATTGATTATCAACATGCTATATCTCGAAAACCAAGAAAGATATCAAAAAATTTTATTCTTTATTTCGTCGAGTTCTACAAGCATTCACCATCAGATTGTGGCACCACGGTAATGATTGAACTGCCTGTTGTTAGATTGAAATGCAACCTGGACCAGGATAGCAACAGAAACATTTTGTTATTGCGCAAGGCAATAGGAATTATATTATGATTTATTTTTGTGTTTATTTAAGCGATTGCTAAGAAATGATTTGCCAGAATACTGAAGTTGTTATGATTTAATTTAGTATCCTTCGTTTTCACTGTGGTCATTATTTCAACTGTAGGCTATGTAATTTATGTCATCCGTTAACACATCGATCTTCATCGCATTATTAGCGAAGATTGTGGTTTGACTGAAATGCGACCTGCATCAAGTTGACAACTGAAACGTTTTGCTACATCACAAGGGATGAGAAATTACAGCACATTGAGCTTTATTTCAAAACAATTCTGTTTAGGCAAGCAACTAAAAAGAAATTAATTGCCAGAATACTCCAAACCCGTCAATTTTGACGGGCTTTGTGGCTAGTATTTAAGACAATGATGAACCTGGCCTCGCATTAGGGAGGATGCCGGTTGGAATCCCCGTCCGGGCATCCAGATTTGAGTTTTCCATGATTTCCCCAAATCACCCCAGGCGGACGCCGGGATGCTTCCTTCAAAAGACCATGGCCGAATTCCTTCCCGTTCCTTGTCCCCAGTCCCTTCCCACCTCTAATGACCTCAAAGGCGATGAGCGTAAATCCATAACTAACAAATAAAAAAAGAAGGAGTCGGTTCGTATTTACAGACTTCGCGTTATACCTAGAACCCAGAAGTTATATCTTATCAACAGCGAAACACCTCGTGGGGTGGAGTAAAACTGAACTATTTTTTTTGTGTTTAGTACTTAATCAAGAATTCATTTCCTTAATTATAGTTTAAGCAATTAAAGATTGTCGGCTGCTATGATAAAATTTCGTGACATTACTCATATCTGCACTATTGTTATTAATTTTCATGCCCACAAATCTGAATAAATATATCTCAGTCAATCTTCAATCCGCCAGTGACAAAGTCATCGCATTTGTGCAAAAAATAATTGATGCTGAATGATGAATGAAACATTTCCGAGCCTACCGATCTTGTTGATGTGTCAAATCACCCACAGACACGAAGGTCTTTTATGGAAATTTAAACCTACAGGTTGTTTTCATTCAAATACTGAATGCAACGTATGCTTAGTTACGATGTGGCGATAATATGTGCAGTGGGTTTACCTCCCATTTGTGTCGACCTTATGCATCTTTGTTCACCGTTTCCGTACCTCCTCTAACTCAATCAAAATCTGAGTCACTCAGGAAGAAGGAAACGGGTGTTAAACAATGAAATCATAAAGATTTTTCTCTCGAAATGTGACATTATGAAGGGAAATCTAAAGCCAGATGGGATTTTCTTGAAATTATAATCAATAAGCAATCAATTATCTGATGCAAAAACGACGTTTTGTCCAGTCTTGGACCGCCCCAACACAAGAGGGGTTGTGCTTCATTGTTTTAAATCATTCACATAATGTGAACAAATACGAGACGATTCAACATCATCACCTTGACTCTCGTCCCTCCCTCCCTACCCCCAAAGACTATATAAATCGCGTAACAGAAAGTATGTTCTAATGTTTACTGTGTAACGAAACTGCTGTGTCCGACTCGTACAATGTTTAAAAATGATAATAATAATTAACATTTAAGAAGGAAATAAATATTTGTTTGAGAAGGTGCGATGCGGAACGGCAGTTTTGCGTGGTACCGAGGAGGGCCACCAGTAACGGGATTTCCTGGTACTTTAGCTGAGTGAACAACGGCCTCCACAAATGCAGTGGGGTGGGAAAAGAGGCTTATCTCCGGAAAGGTGCAGGATTACCGTCGCTTGCGTTTCCAAGGTAAGGGAGTCATGGTAAATCCGAGTATGAATTAGGTCATTGAGGACTCCCCTGCAAAACATCGTGTAAATTGAACCTCTATCCGGGGTCGTGCGTCAGTGACTTTCTGAAAGAGAGGTCGTGGCATCACTGAGGAGATGGTGATTTCGATCACCACCAGACATAAACGGGTTGAATATCTGTTATAGTTATCAAGGAAGTCTATGGGCCTGCGGTACTGTTGCAGCTGTCTGGAGGAAGCTGGCGTTTCCTTACATGCAGACGCAACGCCGTCGCCACTACAATAGCGGTAAAGACATTCTGCCAGTAAAAAGAACTCAGTGTTGCGCGTTCCTCGACCTGTCAACGCCTCTGAGCAGAGTATCATTCTCCGACAATTTATCATTGGTTTTGCCAGAGGTGATACTTTACAGAAACTTCTTTGAAAATAAGTAATCATCGCTTACTTTTTGACCGTAAAAAGTGGTTGTTAGTTTGTCATTAAATACTACCACGCAGGATATGAGCATAGTTTTATCGGAGTGAATGAATTTAGCACTGATGATGTTCTATCATTACCGTGACGTCACAATCTGATGATGAATTCTTATAGAACTCGACGAAACATATCAAAAATAAAGAATAAATGTTCTTGACATCTCGCTTGGTTTTTGAGATACAGCATGTCAAAAATCAGTTATACGTATAGTTCCTTGTGCTTTTGGCGACGTTTCTTCTGTTCCAGACCGTATTTCAACCTAACAACAAACATTAATAACAAAATAAAACATTGAAAGTACATGTACACCGCAAAGACATGGTTTATGGTGGATATTTTTTTTTTCTGGTCCAGGCTGGATCTAATCATAACCTCTTCACTCGAGATATCAGAAAAATAAATTAGTTATTTTCGATTTTTCTCGACGAGTTTCATACGAATTCATCATTAAACTTGGCTACCGTGAAGTTTATCTTATGGCCCAGGTCGCATTTCAACCAACCACGTCAATTTTGAGATACGATATCTCGAGAACTTTGCGAGATATTAAAAAAAAAAAAAAAAAAAAAAAAAAAAAAAAATTCTTTCAATTTTTCTCGTCGAGTTACATGAGATTCATCATCAAGGGTTATTGTAGAATCCCCTGAATTACCACGAATCTCGCACCATTAATTAATCCCTGACTGGCATTTAGATCTCTATTTAACATAATAATAACATTTTTCTTTGAAAGCAATTTACGAGGCAATCTCGCAATGAATCTAGTGATTTTGATGAAATTTAATATGTAGATAACGTTTTGCTTTTCAAGTTTTTAACACGATTTAAAACAAAAAATAATAAAAAAAAGAAGGAGCAATATTTGTATTTGGTTTCTCCAAAACGGCTCTAACCTCATTACGTAGAAGGTTCAGATACCAGTAAGGTGCACCTCAAAACGCCTAGGAAGCCTTCAAGCCTTTTACTTTAATCAAACTTTACTCTAAATCTTGGATATTGAACAGAAATCAAAAGATGCCGAGCGAAGATCGGTTACCCAGGTACTTATTATAAAAGAATGCAATTTTTCTCGGCGTTGTTTATTTATAAATATTTCTCGGGAAACAAACCGAGTAATTGATACACAATATTTCTGCGACATAAAATCTCCGTCGCCACCTTCAGGTGCAGTTGTAAGCCTTGAAGTTTGTCTTGAGCGCGTTGTTTAATAAACTGGCAGGGCAACGACAGGCGTTGTTACGTTGCCTAGCAGTGTCTCATACTTCATTAGACGCCCGGGGAACACAAAAAGCAGAGCGTTGATGACAAGCAGCCTCAATAACAGGTATCCGCGCATCACTTAGCTGGTTGTGAACTTCCGGTTAACCAAATCAGACGCGACCTGATTATTATTATTTTATTTGTGGCTTTTCGCCTCGTCAACGTCGAGGTCATTAGAGGTGGGATGGGACTGGGGAAGGAATGCGGCCATTACTTTTTTACAGAAAGCATGCCGGCATTCGCCTGGAATGAATTAGGGAAACCTTGGAAAACCCAAATCTGGATGCCCGGACGGGGATTTCAACCTGCGTCCTCCCGAATGCGAGGCCACAGCGTTCATTGGTTCGAGAAGGATCAACGGGACCAGGTTAGAGTGCTGGTCTCCGCCTATCAGCCGTTACTCCAAGGTGAATTCTGGGACAGACCCCAATCTTTACATTTTACACATTTCACACACACACACACACACACACAAAAATTGCGGAACACAAGATACACGTTTTACAGATAGATGGCCATAAAAAATTCCATCCTTAGAATAAAGTTTCAAGATCTATTAAATCGGTTCTAACTAGGCGCTTCCCCTATTGATTTATACATGCTGCCTGGGCAAATAGGGTTTACGTAGACCACACTCGCTGTAACGAGAGAAAAAAAAGTAAGAGATGCGAAGCTTACGTAGCTACATTAATTCTTATGATACTCCGCAATTTTGTAGCACAAAGCCAGCATATTTTTTGTCGGTCGTGTTATCGCAGGTACGGAGGATGCGGCGAGGTAGGTGCTGTTAATTGCGATCGTCACACGTCAGGATGTAACACCACCATTAATCCCAGCCGCTCCAAATTTACTGCTCTTCTAATTACAATTTCATTACGCATTCCGCGTAAATCGTGGCGTTCCGACGAGAAAATTGGCGGCGCTTTATTTCACTGTTCAGTTTGTCCCCATGTCAGCACATGGCTAATGTGTCAGAGTTCACAAGCATTCGCTTAATATGTCCAATTATCTACCAGTGTTCCGTTTCCACAAGCAATTGCCAATTGTGTAGGCAAAATTAGGACCTTATTTTATTAACTGCACGTACTACACGGACGGTAACTGGATCGGACTCTCTCCTACAGAGTCTGAAACATGTTGTACGTCGTCTGTCAACGAGAACTCGGAGACAAACATACAAGAAAAAGAGAGACAATAGTGGTAGTCATTGGGCAACTTGCTTAGATGTCGGCATTGCCATCGTCTGCTTCGGAGAATTAGAGCTCCACAAAACTTTGGAAAATGCTTTTTACTTGAAATATCGGGATCTGCACCACTTTGGTAATTTTCGAGAAACTGGTACTAACCTGTTGAAATTTACATCAGTTGTTTCCTCAACATGTCCTCTTCACGTTTTGCGATCATGTATTGCGAAAAAGTCGCTAGAAATCTAATTAAAAATGCCGAAATATGAAAGGCGGAGCAACTGCTAAATGCTATCAGCACTGCAAAAATAACATAAAAATGATCGGTACAAGGATCATTTCAACCTAAACAGTTTCGTTTTGTCATAGAAATAGGTTGAAATACGGCCTGGACCAAGTGAAAAAAAATTACGAAATTTTGGCTATGTGGCATCTAACACGCAAATAGCGTACTTGTTTACAATGGAAGCAATCGATTATCTCTGGTTGCTCGTTGCTATGCAAGATGGCGGGCCTCACCATATTACAACTCGGATAAATATTGCCTGTTTTTCAAGTTTGTGCGACTTTTTACATCGGACTAGAGCTGAAAAGGCATGTAAACATTACAAAAATGGATTAAATCAACATTTTAAGAGACTGTCACTGATTTTTCATCTTTGGCGGTTTCTAACCGCTGTCAGTTGCTGCCATATTTCGGCATTTTTAATTAAATTCCTGGCAACTTTTCCGCAATGTATGATCCCAAAACGTGAAGAGAACATGTTGACGAAACGACTGATGTAAATATCAACAGGTTAGTACCAGTTTCTGGAAAGTTATCAAAGTGGTTCAGTTCCCAAAATATCTTTCAAAACGATATACATGGCGAAAGAGGGGGATGACAAAAAATTTGGAAACCATTTAATTGAGAATTGAACATATGGTGTTTTAAATAATGGTTTATTTTGCGCTGACGTCAATGGTTGTTACAGTTCAAAGTTGAATCACGAAAATTATTTCTCGTAGTTCCGGTTTTGATTATACGAACACGGATGTTTGAACATTCATCAGTTTTGCCTTTTAGTGGTTTATAAAATCAAATTTAAATCAAACCCCAGTGTTTGATATTTTTTCACGTGTAGTTTTTCACAGTATTAAAATATTACCACAAAATTTAAAATGCCTAAATATAAACAGAATAAACCCACGGACCTACTACGCTGTCGTAGCAGGGGGAGAGGTGACACTCCCACGTGGCGTGTCCCAGGTGGCGGACAGGGTTGTCCTCGCCGGTTTACCGGCGGACTTGAGCGAAATAAAATAGCTCTCGTGGACCAGACGCTGCTGGCCGCCAGATAGTGCAGGTCAAGGCCAAGCACAATCAACGAGGAGCCGCCAAGGAAACCACCACTGACTCCAAGAGCAAGACAATGGCTGTGCGCGGTGTTTCAGCCAGCTGCTCCTAGACAACTGGGTCAGAAACCAGGACCAACTGACCATAGCCAGGATACTGCAGCTGCTGACGCAGCTCATCTCGACCCTGACCAATGAGAGGATCAAAACTGAAATAAAAACAAGGACGCAAGGTTTACAGGTCCCCCATAAACAAAAAATTTGCAAACCCCAAGTTAAAAATAATAATAATAATTAAGTAGATTTAAGATAGTTGTAAGACAAAATATTTCAAGTAAAGAAAATCTCAAAATAAAATGTAACCCATCCGGCTGAAAACAGCAGACGCTCCCCTCTTCAGCAAGGGGGAGAAAAAAACAACAACAAAAAAAAACACCACAGCAAGACACCAGCTGCCTGTACGAACTAACAATCCGTACGATGAGAGTGAATCGATAAAGCGATTCATTCGCCCTTGGTGTTTTCATGCCTACCAGCAAAAATCAACCATAATTTATCATGATGCAAATACAAGCAAAAGAGCTTCCTACCTCAGGCCCGAGCTGAAGACAGCGACGGCGAACGTGATCATTCGGATTATGGGAGACCAGGGCATCATGCAGGGAAGGGTCGGAGCTTCCCATACCTCCTCAAACCCAAAAGAGTATTTATGGGTAGGCTACACTCAACGTGCAGACATTGACAAAAACAAGGAAACTCAAAGTACTGACAGATACCTGTGATAGGTTTAGGATCCTCATACTTGCAGTACAAGAAACAAGGTTCTGCGATTCCAATTATTTTAACTCAAGTGGATATCGCATCTATAAGGGAAAACCCGCAACCAAATTACCTGATAGTAACTTATGAGTGTTTGGAACCGCTTTCATAGTACGCATAGTATCCAGAACTCGGCTGTAGACTTCTCATCAGACGCGGGACGTCTCTCTCTGCTCACAGTAAAATGTGCAAGGCCTACACACTGGTGCATTCACATGCTCCAGTCAACAATGAACCCGACAAAAACAAAATCGAAAAGTCCTGGTCACCAATGGAAAGAGTACTTGCCAAAATCCCTCAATACCATGTCAAGATCCTCCTCGGAGACTTTAACGCACAAATTGGGAGAGAAAGGAATACAGACGCATAATCGGGAATTTTTAAGCTCACAAAAAGACAAATGCCAACGGACGGCGCCTAATAAACACCTGTGAAATGGCCAGTCTCCAATTAATGTCCAAACAGTTTAAGAAGCCCCCTCGCTAGATGACCACTTAAGAATCACCAATCAACCACATAGGTGAATACCAGATCGATCATGTAGCGATTACCATAAACTTCTCTCCAGAAATTATGAACGTGAGAGTACGGAAGAATTATGTAGATTACCACCACTACATTTTACAAATCAAAGTTCGTTTCAGACCCAGTCGGAAAAGATATCAAAAGCCCAAAAACCCACGCAATGTTCCAGAATACTTACAAGAACATGCACAGGAATTCACATAATTGCTACAGAAAAACACACAGACTTGGGACGAACTTCGGGATACCATTCAAAAATCAACAAGGAAACTTGGCCAGCCTCCACGGAGACTGAAACACAGATGGTGGAATCAGGGTGCGATAAAGCCCTGGATTCGCGTATCAAAGCCTGGAAGAATTGGCATAACCACCGAACACCAGATAATTGGCAGATTTTTTTTTTTTTAGAAACACAGAAGAGAACATCCAAAATAATTAGACAAGTCAAACGTATGTAACACATCAAAAAATTAGAGGAAATCGACAAGACTTCAAAAGAAACACCACAAGAATTTTTTTTCAAAACTTTCCGGGAAGAACTGTCTACCTTTAAGCCTCCAATTGCTTCCGTCGATCTGATGGTATGCTTGAAGCCAACACAAAGGTCAATTGTGACATTCTGAAGCAGTTCTTCGAGAAGCTGTACAACTGTGAACAACCTACAGAGAAACTCCATTTCCAGATACCCTCCCCAAACCACGATTCAGCTCCACCAACACTGGGTTAGATCCGAAACATCATACTTCAGTTGAAAAATATCAAAGCACTAGGGGAAGACGGAGTAATAGGTGAGTTGCTGAAGATCGGGGTCGAACTACTAATGTACCGGCTACACATTCAAATAAATGGGAGACCGAAGTCATACCTGCAAATTGGAAAATTGCATTAATTCACCCGCTACATAAAAAAGTATACAGTACAGATCCAAATTTCCGAGGGATTTCACTTCTGCCAATCGCCTACAAAGTGCTTTCTTGTGCCCTCCGGTCAAGGTTGGAGAAGCAGACAGAACACAAGATTGGTGAATACCAAACAGGATGCATAGAACAAATCTGGAACCTAGAGATGATACTCCAAAATCGTCAGTCAATCCATACAGTGCTAACTTTTGTAGACTTTAAGAAACCATACGATTCGATTGACCGCACTACGCTGTTCAATATACTACGTGAGTACGGAGTAGATAATAAAACCACTATTTTAATTCAACAAAATTTGACAAATACAACTTCAAAAGTGAAATTTATAGGCGAAATCTCTGAATCATTTGAAATTAAAACTGGTGTAAGACAAGGGGATGGGTTATCACCACCCCTGTTCAACCTGGTACTAGACAAGACCATTAGCATATGGAAAAAAGAAATACCTGGAATATATGTGGGAACAAAGGATAAAAGAATTAGCATAAAATGCCTTGCTTTTGCCGATGATCTAACAGTAATTACACAAACTGTTGAAGAGCAAACATGCTGTTGAGAAGCTTCATGAAATAGCCATCAAAACCAGCCTCCAAATCTCTTATGAGAAAACACAATATATGGGCCCCAAAAGCACAAACCTTAAGCCACTCGTGACCAAATATGGCACTGTCAAACAAGTTAAATACTTTAAGTATTTACGAGAAATTATTGTGAATACTGGAACTGAAAAAGATGCCCACAAACTCCCCGCGGAAAAAGTGTGAAAAGCATATGCAATTACTTGGAATACTTACATTAAGAAATCACTTTCCACCAAAGCCAAACTCCATCACTACCACACCGTCGTTCTTCCAGGAGCACTGTACATGACGGAGACGTCATCATTAATGGTAAATGTCAAAGGAATCGAAAAAGTAGAAAGACAGATACTGAGAAAAATATTCGGCCCCAAGATCCAAGGCGGCATCTGGCTGCGAAAAAGCTCAGAAGAACTGTATTCACTGACCGAACGATTCACCTCACTCGCACGCAAAAGACGCATAAAATTCTACGGACATATGAGCACGAATGGATGACTCACGACTGACCAAGAAAATTTTACACATCGTCAACGGACCCCGCCAAACCAAAGTACGCTGGCTTATGGAAACCCAGAAGGACCTCGCAGAAGTCAGACTAGACCCACTGACATCTACACGCAGTATATACAGGGTGTTACACAAAGGTACGGCCAAACTTTCAGGAAACATTCCTCACACACAAACAAAGAAAATATGTTATGCGGACCTGTGTCCGGAAACGCTTACTTTCCATGTTAGAGCTCATGTTGTGGACGGCTGTGATACAATACGCCATTCTCCAGGGCTGCATCAACGCATCAGGAATTCCATGCGACGGAAGGTGGATGCATGTATCCTCGCTAACGGAGGACATTTTGAACATTTCCTGTAACAAAGTGTTTGAAGTCACGCTGGTACGTTCTGTCGCTGTGTGTTTCCATTCCATGTTTAATGTGATTTGAAGAGAAGTAATAAAATGAGCTCTAACATGGAAAGTAAGCGTTTCCGGACACATGTCCACATAACATATTTTCTTTGTTTGTGTGTGAGGAATGTTTCCTGAAAGTTTTGCCGTACCTTTTTATAACACCTTGTATAGACAATTAATCACTTCACATAAATTTGCCCCAAAGATCCCAACAGCAAAAAATGTGAAACTCAGAAACGCCTGGACACAAGAGAGACGTCAAGCACACAGCAAAAGACTGAGGAGGTTTTGGGAAGAACAGCAAGAATAATAAGAAGGACAACGTAAATTAATGGTTCCATGTGCTCCTTAGTGGGCAGAAGATAAAATAAATAAATAAACAAACAGAATAAACATGAAAAGAATTATTAAAAATGTCAACGGGAAGAAATACAGAGAAATCCGGAATCCAAGTTAAACTAGGCTTTTAGACGAGTGAAGGCCAAGTTTTGTTGACTTTGTTAAAATTTAACTTGAAGCTGACACATCTAATGCCACTACTGTTTTAAGCTCGATAGAACTTTACGAGTGCTATCAGATGAGATTAAACTGAGCTTTGTAACTTCGCAGAGTCAGAAGTTTGCAGACTCAAGGATAGGAACTCGAAATGGGGGGCACCCTTCTGCTAGGTACCCAAACCACTCCCAATTCTCCCTCCAAGAAAAAAATTCTTTGATCCTTTGTCTGTGAAATTGACTCATTTACTTTTGAGGGATTGTTACCGCCAACCAAACGTAATGAACAACAGCCCCTGGTTCAAACTACCACCACCTTACACTACCAGATTTTATTAGGATTTCCTATTTTTTTACTCAGATCTTTAAGCTCCGTTGACATCAGGGTCGTTAGAAGTAAGGCACAAAATGAAAATTTTACAAATAAAGTTAACAGTTAACATACAGAATTCGATATACAGTATTCATAGACAGACGGTTTAAAAAAAAAAAAAAAAAAAAAAAAAAAGGGTATTCGGCAACTAAGACCATACAGCCGGCTCAATAAGAATCAGTTTCTCCAGTATATTTTAACTTATAAGTATGGACACCATAGGACGGACACGACATTAACACACACAACACTTAAACACCCAAGCCCTCGGCCAGACTCGAACCGGCGACCTTCGGTACGTGGGGGCCGCTACGCTAACGAGGCCGGTATGATGACAGTTATGTTTTTCCAGTTAAATCTGGCAGCTGGGGTTAAATGTATAAACTGGAGACACAAGCCGGCAATGTGATTATGCCGGGACTTCCGTTAAAATGGAAGGAACAAAGCGAATGGATCATCATGATCAGTAGAAAACAGTATCATCTATTCAGAAAATAACTTCGAGTAGTTCTCACAAACATCTCCAGTTGACGTAACTTAACAAACGAGTGAACTGCCACATACCTGCCTCTTTACGGTTTGGAATAAAACACGTGCTAGATTTCTGAACTCTTTTATTTCTCTCCTGGGCCTCATTTTAAGTGCGCTCAATTTATATTGGAATATCAAATTGCTATAATCAAATGCAAATTAGATAAACGCGTAAGATGAGTTTAATCCGAAGTGTTTCGCGAAGACAAATAGACAGACAACAACGCCATGGGAACAACCGGGTGATGACTTTGTTTTCTTGGGGTATTTATGCTTCGTCAACCACGACTTGCTTTAAGTGGGGAGACAAGCATTGGCAAGGAACGCAATAGAGATAGGCCATAGTCTTTTTGGACGAAAAATTCTGGCATTTAAGATTAATATTAATCTAGCAGCATAACTGAGTTCTGCACTAAATGAGTTCAATAGAATATTTTGAAGGAAACAACGAAGTAAAATGAGACAAATAGTCATGTTTAAATACAATTTACAGTAAAATAAAATAGAATGGTTTAGCAAATTTTTAAACATAAAGATACAAATTTATTATATTTCACAGACAATTACATCAATTTCGTGAGAGACAATATTTCTTTGTTCTCTAGGATTTTTTAAAATATTAATATCATCAAAAATTCTTTACAAAAAAGTTGCTGCTGAAATTTGAGCTGTCTTACATATAAGTTATTCATAAATTCGAATAACCCTCGCTGAAATCGCTAACCACAGCGGCAGAATATTGAAACAAATGAAGAATAAGACCAACATAAAAGTTGTAGCATAATTCCTTGTGATAATGACTACCTATGTTTTTGGGAAACATATAGACGCAGAATTGAACGTATAAATTGAAAAAAAAAGAGCTAGAATAAAGATCCCCAAGAAAGCATTCGTCGTCAACAAACGCTTATTAAGTAATGCATTGAAATGGGAACTATGAAATGGAATGGTAAAATTTATTGATGTTGTGACATATGGCTGAGAAACATGGATTTTCAGGAAGAGAGGTGAAAGACTGATGCTTTAGAGGGGTGAGATTGAGGGGAAAAAAATGAAAAAATGAAGTAAGTGGATAAACTTAGAAATGACGAAGTGCTAAACAAACTAAATGAGCAGAGAGCATCCACAAAAACAACTAAAAAAAGTAGGATTGGACATGTTGTTAGACGTAAATGGCTTCTAAATATAAATCTAGATATTACAGATAGAAGAAAAAAAGGCAGAAGAACGATGAAGCTGATAGAAGGCGTAACATGTGGTGGTTTCCAGACCACTTTTGAAGGCCGTTAGCTGGTTAGAAATACTTAGGGGGAAGAAATTTTGATCATTCAAGACTTGGTAGTGCACATTTCCTAATCACCCGAAGTGTATCAAATGTTTGTGTTAAATACCAAACATCTCCGCATTGCGTCTGAAATGAGGGCATCCTGCAGTGTTAATAGCAGCCCACATTGTTTCTTTATGAAGGGAAGGCTTCATTGTGTCGCCACCGGATTTTGCCTTCTCGCTTCTTTCATATTCATATAGTCAATACATTACACTGGACACATACACATGACACTCATTTACACACTTTCAATTCTTACGTACGTTAGCCTCAGATGAAAGCAACTGGCCTTCCTAATGTTTACTAATACTGGCCTCGTACGTCTCCTGAGGAACGGTCCAACTTACCTTTATGGTCCAAGCATACATACATATCAGATGACTAAAGAGTGTGGTTGGTACATACAAATGAAAGGATCGAGATGGAAGAAGGGGTTGGGGGGATGAAATCTGGGACATATCAGCAGGCAGAACATCAGACCAAGACGTACTTACAGGTAGCAAAACCTTGATGAAAAGAAATCGAACTCGGGGAGCCTATTCATTCGGTGGTTTATTATTCACCCTTAAAATTAGGAGATAATCGATTATAATTTGCGAAGAAAATGATCACATTGCAACAAAAACGTCTAGTTTTGAGAGAATCGAATAAAGCAGGGAGAAACCAAGCCGGCGAGCTGCTGTATAATCCTCCCTGATCCTCGGTTCCTCTTTTAACTGAGGTGGAGGAGATTTACCGTCAACAAATGCTAATAGAACTTCCGCGGAAAGTTCTTCACAGAGACATGGTCACTCCGTTTTGGAAAGAAACGTTCAAACATTATTTTATGTAGATGGTATGTTAACATAGTCCACAGTGAGTGTTTAACTCAACTCTTCTTGTGTGAAACAGAATGCACAATTCTTCTTGTTAGCCAGGATGTCCATACTAAAATTACGCTACTTATCTCACTATATACACATGTGGTTCCTTAAACCAGCGACTGTTTAAACATATAATTATTATTATTGTTATTATCATCTCTAAAGTACCTCATTCATGGTATCTGGCCCTTGATTTAAAGTCAACCAGACACAAAATGAGGTCCGAAAAACAATAAGTAGTTAGCTGATTAAAGAGACCCGGTGGTCGACGAAATATTGAATATTCTGGACATGGTCGGCAACCTAGGATAGATTCTGATGCACAATTCCTAATCACCATATTTTGTACCAAATACCTGGACCAAATCCAAAATCTATCCGTATTGCATGTCTAGTGAGAGATTACGACATTATTGATGCTGATTTGTTCTTCATATGAGGCCAGAAAACTTCTTTCGTAAGATTAAACCTGAATAAGCCTACAGTGGTTTTACTCTTCCTTTTCTTTCATATTGAGATGCAAACAATGAAACAGCACACTGCATTTGGCAATACTCACCACAGACATTCACACAAACAACACTAAGGTGCATCTAGAATAGGAAGATGTGAATATTTCATTATTTATGTCTGGATTCACAACACTACAGGGAAACTATATTGACATTTTCTAAACAGCTTGCGGCCAAGAATTTCATCATTGGGGACCCGACCAGCAGTAAAGGTGAGATGGTGGTGTACATTCTTTAACCATCATAACGCCTCTTGGCCTTGAGTGAGGTCATAGAAAAGCGTTAATGATGAGTCATCCTTGGGTAGAGACATTAAACTTGGTGACCTCCTTGATGCCCTTTGGAAAGCAGGTCCAAATAGGTTGTCACCGTTCACAATAATCTAAATAAATACAATGACGGAAAAAAGAAACTGTCCGTTTTCCTGTGCAATCAGGACTGTTAAATCTCCTGTGGGATAATCCGACAAACTTTCAGGATGCATATCACATTTAACATGACAGGCATCGCTACACGTAATTTCATTAAAACACCAGTCGTTTCGTTTCGAGATCTTGTTGTGCAACAAATCCTTGACAAGTTATGAATTTACAAGCAATTTTTCGAACCGAAGATTAACGTAGAACAGTCTTGGCGGAATTTATGGTTTCTAATTAATACTCAGAGATAATGATAAATTTTTGTACTAAAGTTAATTAGGATGTGGATTAAGTGCATTTTAATGGATAGCAGGTTATACTTTACTTTCATATTATGAGTTTTAACCTACACTACTTTTTTTGTCATAACTTGGCTGGTTAGTTGAGTCAATTTATAACTTAATTCTTACTACTATTCTACTGAAATAAAAGAATTTTATTGAATTTCGTCCATCGCAGTTAATTAGCCAAAAACTGTAACCTTCTAATTAAAGGACGCTCAAACACAGATCACGTATCTGTTACTAATGAATTTTTATTATTATTGCCTCTTTCAGCCTGTTCGATCTATTGCCTGAACAGGAATCTTTATTTTACTCTGATGTAACTAGGTGTGATAGCTCATCGACATTATTTTTATCAAACATACTTCCACTTATAGCTAATTTCCTCTTTTACTCTTATCTTATATCCCAGGTGTAATTTAAATGATTCATAAGTACTAGTAATACATACATTCTAATAGACTATACACTGTATCAGTAATAATCATTTTCTTTTCCTGCATCAAGCACATAGATAGATAGTAAGATGAGGTTATTCCTTCCACAAAACGTAATTTGAAGTACGCCTTCCATAATGTTGGCTACTTCGTCGACGGGCACTAAAGCCCGAACAGCGGCAACAATTTCTACTGTATTTCCGTCACTGATTTTTATTTGTTTTCTGCTGTTGTAAAGAAGGCGGACTCTGCACTTCTTGCTCTCAGCCGACCCATGCCCCAGGCAGCCGGCATTCAGGTTGAAACACAAAAGGCCGACAGACCGCACAGTGCTGAAAACTTAAAACACCGCCGCGGGGCTCCGCCCCCTCACCCTTGTTATTCATAGATCCTCGCTGCAACACTTACCAGCGGCACTCGCATTCCGGAGAACCAGGCTCAGTTCCTGGTCTCGCCATTCGGATTTTAGGCTTCCATGGTTTTCCGAAATATCTCTACGCGTACGACAGGAGTCCTTGGAAAACACAATTAGCGATTTCATTCCCAATCTTTGTTAACAATACTGTTTCCGCTTTAATGACCTCGCTAACGAAGAGTTCCGAAGTCTTAGTCAAAAAATAGCTGGACTGGGGAGGTACAATGGTTGCATGTTCGATTTCCGGGCCCAACGTACCAGCTGTCCTCATTATGGTTTTAAGCTGTTTCCTGTAATCACCTATGTAAATGCCGGGACAGTCCCCAATCTGCGTCAAATGAACGACACGTTACACACACACACACACACACAAATTGTTTGTTTATGATACAAAGCATAGGTTGCAGGTCTAATAAAGAACATGTTAATGGTCGTTCGTCTGCAGGATTAGGCGATAAACTTGGTGAGCAATAGGTCTCTTCGAAAGAGTAGGCGTGTATAGGTTAGCACAAGGTTTCTTTGGTTCGCTTCTTTCATCTCTCACACACATCACAAACACAACACAAGAAGTAAAACATACACGTTGAAACTAAAACTTAGTATCACCATGTACGGGGGAAACAGTAAAAATATATCACCCTAGCTGTAGACAAGTGACCAGAGAGAAAGAAACAGCAATTTTGGATTTACTGGGTATGGCGCATATATAACATTCGACAACACAGTGTTCCATCCCTGGGTAGGGCTCCACATTTCTGTTACTGCAATTTATTTGAGCGATACCGAAGGAAATATCTGCTACACCATTTTGTTCACACAGTAATTTAAAATATCACTTGTGTTCCCTTTTAGATAATTGAATATTACTATTAGCTTCCGTCGCACTAATGTTTGAATGTGTCTTAGGCGTTACTAATACCAAAATTCACATAAACTGAATAAAATTAAACGTTTAACAGGTACCATTCATTGATTGTTAACGAAATTTTCTCGTACATCAAATGAACAATTTAACTACTTTGAGATTTCACATTTTAACGGCTAAAAAATCCTTCCATGTTACAAGATTTTTTGTTAAAACGTATACTAAATTTTGTGAGACGAATATTTATTTCGAACGTACCTTCGACAGTAGTCATATAAAAATATAGCACTACTTCTAACTGCGTCCGCGACTTCCTCACGCTGGATTTGAGCTGTTAATTTGCGTACAGACTATCAAACAAATAATAGCTGGATAGTTTAAAACAGAGAAGCAGTCCTGTTATTGTCCATTTCCTTGGATCTCCTTCTGAATTTATATTATACACATTCCTTCAATCATATCTGAGTGCACCATTTGTTTCTATCGTTCCCTGAAACCACCACTATTTGGGAAAGTTTGTGTCTGACGAAGACTCACAAACTCACTTCAGTATCGTTCATGTGACTTCTCTGCAAGCACTATTTGAAATCGCACTGCCTGGCATGAGTACGACCAGATTGCTTTATTTGAAAGTATATAAAAACCCATAACAGAATCGCAAAGTCGAACACTCGTAGCAGGCATTTCGACTGCTACAAGGGTCTGCTATTTTTATATACAAAACATTGTTCGTGAGTAAAACGTATCAATACTGACAAACAACTGCATCTATTGGGGGCGAAGCTTTCTCGCAGTCGAAATATCTACAAATAAACTACAAATTGATACCTTTCCCGACAGGCAGAGGTCACCGAGATGGGAGGAGGCCAATATTGGCCTCCTACCTATCATTCAGGAGGACCGGGGTTAAACTCGGTTCGGCCATCCTGTCTGAGGTTTTCCGTGGTTTCCCTCAGACACTTAGGCGAATGCTGGGATGGTTCCCTACAAGGCCACGGCCGATCTTCCATCCCCTTCCCTCCCCGTAGTAGTAGGCTGAAAAGAGTCCCCTATGACTCTCCAGCAGCCCGTCTCCCAGCCTTATGCTGGGAGGAATGAAATGTAAAAAAAAAAAAAAAAAAAAAAGACAGGCAGAGGATATAGGCTATGCTCTGTCCTTCTTCGAGCACACTGTCAAGGAGGCATCAGCAACGACGACTCCGAAGAGGTGCCTCACCAAGAATACTTCACGCCAGCTCACGCCCCACCTCCTAGCGGCTATTCGGCACTAGGGATGGGCAATCAAAAAAATATATCGAAACGATATTTACAAACACTATCGATATATATCGGGGGAAAAATATCGATATTTTTGTCTAAAGGGAATAATTATCTAAAAAAATCATAAAATACATCAAAATATTTAAGAAAATTCTGAAAATTAAAGACATAGGTAGAAATTATACAAACTTTTATTAATTTATTATTTTTTTCAATCAATCAAACCAGTATTCGTCTGATATGGACATCAAAAGGACTCTCTGTTTTATGTGCTCCTCCGCCAATCTACTCCTGTTGTTCAGTACAGCTAAGTTGACTGCAGGAGCCACTCTCTTGGACGACACAGAAGAAGCTTGACATATAAGGTATTTCAGCACGCCGCTGGAGCACTGGCAATCACCCAAAACTTTACTGGATCTGATTTTCTGTCTATTAATGGTTGGTCCAGATACTGCTTAAGCTCATTAGGAACTGAGCCAGAGCTTGGAACATCTTGCATAACAGTAGTGCTAAGGGATAATAGCTATTTATGTGCGGACCAAATTGATGCGTTATCTGCGATATATTGTGTCGCTGCTGTAGACCTTACTTCTGGAGAACTTTGTCCTCGTCGTCTAAGTTCCAAACGAATATCATTACTTATTGTAGATATCGCATTTGACACACCGATTGGAGAAGTGAAGTGTATATATTTGAAACGCGGATCCAAAATGGTAGCTGCTGCATGGAATGTATTTTCTTCTAAAGGACTTAATGTCTCTTGAATTCTTTGGAGTAAAGCCTCTTTTACCGTGAATCCTAAAGTGGTCGAAGGAGTAGCTTGTTCCGTTACTTGTCGAATCAGACTTGTAACAGGAATGGCTAAGCTAGCAGTCAAATAATTTGTACCACTAACCTCTTCAGTGGCTTCTTTGAAAGGACCAAGCAGGACAATGAGGTCACGTATTACATTAAGCTGTTAAGTTGCAACCATATCAAGTGTGTTTATATTTGACTGACTTTTTGTAGCTAACATTTTAGCTACAATTGCAGAGAGTCTGACAAATCATTCTAACATATTAAAGTAGGAGTTCCATCTAGTGCTAACAGCTTGTGTCAAAGTCAACACCTCTCCTTCCTTTTCCCCAGATGCTTCTTGTTCAGATCTTAATATATTTTTTTAAACTGCTTTACGTCTCTCAACAGCGAGGTCTTTAGAGACGGGAAAGGATGGGGGGCAAGGATGTGGGCAAGGAATGGAAAGGAATTCGGCCATGGCCTTATGAAGGAAACATCTCGGCATTTGCCTGGAGTGATTTGGGAAACCATGGAAAACCCAAATCTGGATGCCCGGACGGGGATTCGAACCGCCGTCCTCCCGAATGCGAGGCGAGAACGCTAACTGTTACACCGCCACGCTCGGTGTCAGATCTTAATAGATCCATAGTATTGACAGACTGCTTAAAATAAGTCACAATACTCTTTGCGTGATCGCAGAGTACTGCAAATGAATTATTTTCACTTAACAATACATCAACGATTTTCATCATCAGGGCTTGACCAGTAAGTTGCAATTTCTAATCACCAAACCTCTCTGCATTGCGTATGGTGCAAGGGCATACGATGTTGTTGATGGTGATTCATCCGTTGGATGGGAATGTTATGCTTGGCGCCCCCTTTAGAATGTTTCGCAAAAGTAGACCTGAACATGCCAACACCGGCTTCCACCCTCTCCCTTCTTTCATCTCTCATCCACAACACTCTATACCGAGCCACACAGTGTCACTGTCATACACACTTAGGAGCACTGTCACACTGAGGAAGGAAAGGGGGAATTTTTTTCAACTGCTTAACGTCTCTTAACATTGAGGTCTTTAGAGACGGGAAAGTATGGGGGACAAGGAATGGGAAGGAATTCGGCCATGGCCTTTTGAAGGAAGCATCCCGGCATTTGCCTGGAGTGATTTGGGAAACCATGGAAAACCCAAATCTGGATGCCCGGACGGGGATTCGACCCACCCTTCTCCCGAATGCGAGGCCAGAACGCTAACCATTACACCACCATGTTTGGTGAAACGGGAAACCTCCCCAGTTCATCTTCCTAGGACTTTCCTTGGAGGGATATACATCACCCATGGTAATCGCCTACAACCTGACACGGGAGAGGCGTTCGAAGAGGACCTTACTATCAGTAAAAACCATTGGTGTCTCAGTGAATAAAAAATTAAAAACCACTCTCACTACATTAATCGAAGACAGCAATCACAAGAAAGTATTTTTTAGTGGGGCTGTAATTCACGAGAAAGCTATATGCATATTTTAAAGAGCATTACAATGAACTTTAGGATAGAGGATTTAAAGCAATCCAGAATTGGTCTATTAAGTTCAAAGTGCGATAATCACTCCATTACATCAAAATTTTTCTGTATACTTGGAACGTATTCCCTATAATCCTATATAAACTAACATTCTGTATTCAAGGTTTCCGTATTCAAGATTTTCGTATTTGCGGCTAATTTACGGAACGTATTCCTTGCGATTAAGGAGTTTTGACTGTAGACTAGATTGTAGACATTTAAATGAATTAACAGTCATTCATAATGACTTGTGGTTCATCAACCCATTAATTGTTATTTGTAAATGAAAAAAACCAGTTGAAAACATAATATTTCAACTACAAAAATAAAACAACCGCTTACATGCTAACATAAAAATGACGTCAACGTAAAATTGTTAAAATTTAACAGCTTTTTTTAACCTATCAACCGCTGATGAAGCTGTTATATTTCGACGAATTCACTTTTTAAGACACTTTCAGAAGATTGGATATATACGTATATTTATCCTATATACATGTAACGATTAAATTGGATACTGAATTGCGTTCGTAGGAAAAATATCGAATTGGTGCTTAAAATCGATACACTAAATACAATATCGATGTATCGATATATCGAAAATAAAAATATCGGTGATAAATATCGATATTTTTTAGAAAAAATATCGATATATTTTGCCCATCCCTATTCGGCACAAAAACCGAATAGCGAAGGAGTGGAAGTTGACGAGGAACGCTGACACGCGAAGACTGCTAAACCGAGTCCAGAGAGAATTGAAGGTGTCACTGGCAGAGCACCGGAGCAGAGAATGGGAGGCTCGTGTTTCGATGCTGACCCCAGGTGATGGGACGCTGTGGGCAGAGACAAAGAAATTCACTAGGCAGCGATCTCGACTCCCGCCCCTACAAGGCGAACGGGGCCCAGTCTATCACCCAACCGACAAGGCAAACGCCCTAGCAAATTCCTTCGAGAGGAACTTTCGGCCATCGGAAGTGGAAGACCAGTTGCAAGTAGAAGAGGTACATCGCTGCCTAAACACCTATCTGCAGGCTGAGGAAGGGGACGACGAGGAAGAAATTGACACCATCACTCCGGAAGAGGTTGCGAGCTGCTTAGCCACACTACACCCAGATAAGGCACCTGGTCATGATCGTGTCTTCAATAGCTGTCTCAAGAATCTACCACCGCAAGCGTCAACTAACTTGGCAGGAATATTTAACAACATTCTTCGCACTCAGCAATTTCCCCAATGCTGGAAACATGCTGAAGTTGTGGCAATACACATAAGCGGGAAGGACCCGCACCTACCTCAAAGTTACCGGCCAATAAGCCTCCTGCCATCTATAAGCAAAGTCTTTGAGCGGTTATTGCTCAAGAGGATAAATCATTACATCGAACGGAACGAGATTATCCCCCATCACCTGCTCGGCTTTCGCCGCAATCACTCCACCACGCAACAGCTCATGAGGGTGGTTGAAGCAGCGACAAGGGCATTCAACGAAAAACAATACTGTGGCCTGGTGCTTCTGGATATCGCCAGATCATTCGACTCTGTGTGGCATACAGGTCTGCTACTCAAATTATACGAACAAGGCTTCTCAGGCAGACTAATAAAGCTCCTTATGTCATATCTCACTGGCCGCACCTTTTGCGTTCGTGTAGGCGAGGCCACTTCTACTGTGAGGCGAATCCTTGCTGGTGTACCGCAGGGCTCTGTACTGGGACCAGTGCTCTATGCGCTTTTCACCGCTGACGTGCCTACCGCTCCCAGAGTTCTTACTGCCACCTATGCCGATGACACGGCATACTGTACGGCAAGCAGAAGCTGTGCCCTAGCAATTAGGCGTCTGCAAGAAGTCCTTCGATCAACTGAGGACTGGGCGAAACGGTGGAGGATAACCATCAACGCCACAAAAACTCAAGCCATCATAATCAGTAAGAGGCGCACTCAAAACCTTCCACCCCTTCGACTTCACAACGAGACGATCCCGTGGGAAAACGAAGTCAAGTACCTAGGAGTCACTCTAGACCGGCGACTGACTTGGCGATCCCATATTCAAGATATCAGGAGAAGGGCAAGTGCTAGATTACACGCTCTGTACCCTGTGCTGAACAGGAATAGCCTTTTGAAGCCCGCCACGGGAGTAAACATCTATATCACTCTGGTAAGACCAATTATGGAATACGCTTGTCCCGTATGGGGCTATGCGGCTGCTTCGCACCTTCGGCGCCTTCAGGTGATACAGAACAGGGCACTAAAACGGGCCCTCCACTTACCGAGCAGATTCCCGACTGCAGTTCTGCACGAGACTACTAACATCCCGCTGCTGACGGATCGCTTCAGACAGCTGTCTGCGACGTTCTACGAGCGCGCCCAGAAGACCAGGAACCCGGAAGTCAACTCGCTCGGGCAATACGTTACAGGTATTGACCGTCATAAAAGACCACTCGCTATTCTAAACTAAGAACGCCAACGATAAGCCATACCAAAAGCAAAGTGTTGCTCCTTCTAGATTATGTTGAAGTAAATGTCGAAAGACAACACACTTCAAAATACTCTGCCTGTGATTAACTGGCAGTAAATGGCGTGACTACAACGCATTATTATGGCGATATTATAATTAACAATTTTTATAATCAGTCACAAGTAAATGATAGCCTAACAGTGAAATGGAAGGTGATGCTATATAACTTAAAAATTTCCCTTGAGTATAGAGGCAAATGTTCTCCGTAACTACTTGATGTCTTGTCTTTTTTAGGCATCTTGATATCGTATCTGGCCTGACAAGGTTCAAGGTAGGGATACGAATTTAAAAAAATATCGAAACGATATTTACAAACACTATCGATATACATTGGGAAAAAATATCGATAGTTTTGGCTAAAGGGAGTAATTATCTAAAAGAGAATCATAAAATACATCAAAATGTTTAAGAAAATTCTGAAAATTAAAGACAAAGGCAGAAATTATACAAACTTTTATTAATTTTTTTATTTTTGCAATCAATCAAACCAGTATTCGTCTGATATGGACATCAAAAGGATTCTCTGTTTTATGTGCTCCCCCCTCTATCTAATCCTGTTGTTCTGTACAGCTAAGTTGACTCTTTCGGAAGACACAGAAGAAGCTTGACATATAAGCACTGGCTTGGAGCGCTGGTAATTCATCCAAAACTTTACTGGGTCTGATTTTTTGTCTATTAATGGTTGGTCCAGATACTGCTTAAGCTCATTAGGAACTGAGCCAGAGCTTGGAACTTCTTGCATATCAGTAGTGCTAAGGGATAATAGCTTTTCGTGTGTGGACCAAATTGATCTGCGATATCTTGTGTTGCTGCTGTAGACCTTACATCTGGAGAACGTCATCGTCGTCTAAGTTCCAAGCGAATATCATTATTTATTGTAGATATCGCATTTGACAGACCGATTGGAGAAGTAAAGTGTATAGTTTGAAACGAGAGTCCAAAATGGTAGCTGCTGCAAGGAATGTATTTCTGTCTAATGGACTTAATTTCTCTTGAATTCTTTGGAGTAAAGCCTCTTTTACAAAGTCACGTATTACATTAAGCTGTGAAGTTGCAACCATATCAGGTGTGTTTATATTTGACTGTCTTTTTGTTGCTAAGATTTTAGCTACATTTGCAGAGAATTACAACAGGAGTTCCATCTGGTGCTAACAGCTTGTGTCAAAGTCAACATCTGTCCTTCTTTTTTTCCCAGATTCTTCTTGTTCAGATCTTAATACATCTATAGCATTGACAGACTGCTTAAAATAAGTCACAATACTTTTTACGTGATTGCAGAGTGCTGCAAATGAATCATTTTAACTTAATACTCCATCACCGATTAAGTTCAAACGATCTTGTGATCTTCTAGTTAAAACAAAAACAAAAATGACGTTGACACAAAGTTGTTAAAATTTAACAGATTTTTTAACATCTCAATCGCTGAGGAAGCTGTTATATTTCGACGAATTCACTTTTTAATACACTTTCAGAAGATTGGATATGTACCTATATTTATCGTATATACATGTAACGATTAAATTGGATACTGAAATGTGTTAGTAGATAAAACATCGAATTGGTGCTTAAAATCGATACACCAAATACAATATCGAAATATCGATATATCGAAAATAAAAATATCGGCGATATATATCGATTATATTTAGAAAAATATCGATATATTTTGCACATCCCTAGTTTAAGGGTTTGCCGGTGACGATGCGGTTTACGCACATTTAGGGGTTTGTATATAAAGTTTTCGAAATTAGAATCATCTTCTTGTAGTTGATTGAACCGATATAAATATTTCTCATGTGCAATTTTGGATATAAATATAACAAGTAATTAATAACTATGTTAGTTTCATTACATTATAGTGAAGTGAACCTTTTAATGAACTTAACTCAATGACTATAAGAAGTCACGTTTAAAACTACGCTCTCTTATTTGATCACCAAATTAAGTTCAAGCTGAAATCAGGTTAACAGCACCATGTAGATCCTTGATGAGGTGGAAGTATTTAATCATCTTAGAAGGACGGAATAAAAAAAGAAAAGGGGAAGAACGGAGAGCAGCTCTTGGATTGATTATTGTTAGAGAAGGAGATTAAATACAGTCTTGTTTGATAAGTTGATTCAAGCTATCAATCGACCCGCCAAGTATTCTCGAAGCCTTTCCCACTCCTACTTCCGATCTACCACCCTTGTAATCATCTCCAATTTAATTACCCATACACATTGCAGTGTCATTGCGTTTAGGTTTTCGGGATCCATTTCACATGTACACCTAGTACAGGGGTCTGAAGAGATCTAGCGCTATCGCAGCGATTAAATTTTTGTTTTGCAGAACAACTATGCTGAGCTCTAACCTGATTCACCAAGTTAATTAACAATACATATGTCACAAATAAATTTGCAGTCCCTCCGTTCAGAACTATCGACTGCTGAAGTCACTGACCAAGAAGGGCTGTGAGTGTTTTCATATTTTTAAGAAGCGTGTAAGTCTTAAGAGCTACTGAGGTAACTGCAAACGAGGGTCATAAAAATTAAACTCAAAATGCCTATCAAAATATTTCTTTATTAATTTCACCATTTTTCATGGTTGTAATGTAATCTAATGCTTACAATCCGCCTCTGGAACATTCAGTGTCTCACTTATAGACAATTTTAATGTGAGTCGAGTTGTCAAGAAATAACCAATATTAAATACTAAAATTTCGCCATTGGTGGTACTATCCCATACAGCATGCCTAACGCCCGCTAAATACGACACAGTGCTTCGGAGCCAATGAGAGTCGATTCTAATCGTATTTGCAATTGCACGCTGGGAGAGACGTGGCCATTTTAAATACGTGCTGAAGTCTGCCTTTAGTACGATATACATCAACAGTTTGTTTTAAACGTAATGCGAGACGCGCTTATTGTATTCATAAGTAGCAATCTTATTTCGGTGCATGGTGGATTTAAGGACGTTCACCGACAAGAATTTTGCGTGGTAAAAATCTATGCGACCGATAATTTATTGTTTATTAAATTGTTATGTAAGAGAGTTCTGTAACGTTTCATACATTTTTTGTACGGCGAAATGGCTTTAAGTACACAATAGCACGATTTTATCTGACTGAGTATGTTTTTTTTATTATTATTTTTTTTTGTAACTGCTTTACGTCTCTTTTTAACATCGAGGTCTTTTAGAGACGGGAAAGGATGGGGGGCAAGGATGGGGGCAAGGAATGGGAAGGAATTCGGCCATGGCCTTTTTGAAGGAAGCATCCCGGCATTTGCCTGGAGTGATTTGGGGAAACCATGGAAAACCCAAATCTGGATGCCCGGACGGGGATTCGAACCGCCGTCCTCCTGAATGCGAGGCGAGAACGCTAACCGTTACTCGGTGACTGAGTATGTAATTTTTTGCCTGTAGAAGTTCGATCACGTAGCATTGTATCGTTGAATTGGCTAAAACGTTCGTAATACCACACTTACTTACTTACCTCCTCTTCATGGATAGGATAAAAAACCTGTTCCATCATCAGTTTTTCGACCATCTTTTCATGGGTCTATCAACATCTCTTTTTCCTATAGGACGGTAGAGCAGAGCAAGGTTCGAAAATCTGTCATTACCCACACATGCACCAAAATCTCTTCTGTGCTCCAAACTAATTTTCTCCTTGTTCACTTCTTTTATTAAAAGTTTTATTATTTGTGATTCTGAACCAATTTTCAGCGACGACCGGCCTACAGGAGCGATCTACAAAATCTCAATATGAACTTAAACCTGCATTAAATCTATCAGCAGGAAAAGCAACACTGTACAGACTCGTTAGTGCACTGTGTTACAGGATCGGAAAATTATTTTGGTATTTTAATGATTACGTCAAATGCTGGGACCAATTTCACCGACACTGAACACTATCCTATCACAAAACTAACTTAGTCCAGAACCCGAAGGTTGTTTTGATCCACCCGAAGGATGCATACTAAGCCATTATGTCAGAGATAGGACGATCAGTTCCTTTCCTCTGGGACCACAGAACGACCTGGCATAGCTCATATGATCAAACACAACTCTCAAAAAACCTAGCGCCCAACGGGATTTGAACTCGGGATTGGAACAGAAAACTTTTGAAAGCAAATGCTTTAAGCACTTTTATTTTGAATTATAAAACAGTTTTGTTTACAGATACATTAATTACACACATAACGTATTGCAATCCGTATTAACATTTGAAATAACATAATCTGAAATGTTAAGATTCATAGCTGAGTCATGTTTGAAACTACATTTTCTTCTTTGTGTGAGAATACTCCACAACTGTAGACAGATTATCGCTAATTGCAATCTTCCTTTTCCATTTTTTTCTATTTTACTTTATTTTAGTTAAAAAGGCATTATTGCATTTCGATAGCAAAGTTCTCATTGTAATTTAGTTTGTTTTCTGTTATTAGGTAATACCAGAATTCTCGTAGATTCGCTATTTTTTTTATTATTATTATGTAATGGACATAGTTGTCTAAAAGCCAGCATGTTGTGTTGTTCTTTTGTTTTGGATAGCAAGTAAATTCATGTGTTATTATATCTTTGATTATAAAAGCACTGTCGGACGTTCTGTTAAGCACTTCTAGTTTCCATCTCATCCATTTCCAGATAAGGGGTACCATGCAATGAGTTAGTCTGTGTTCTATAGTATCATGTAGGTTGCACTTGACACATTTGGGTGAGGCAGGGAGGTGGATCATATATAGACAACTGTTTGTTGTCATTCAACGATTAATTATCCTGTAACAAGTACATCTTACATGTGATCGTAGGTGTTCGTTTTGGACGTTCTTCCAATTAATTGTTTTGTTCTTCCGTTCTATGTTACTGTGATATCTACTATCCATCAAGAGGGTGTATATTTCTTTACTATTTTTGGCTGAAATATTTCTAATTTTGTTATGTATAAAGCGTCAATAACGAATGCTCAGAATTGCATCATTGTCGACCTACCAGACCTCTATCCTTGTATAATAAGTAAATACCCGACGCTTATATGCAAAAGTCCATAGACACTAAAACACTAAGGAATCCCCCTTACTTGCCACAGTTTAGACTTGTTGACTTTACACTCTAACAACAGAGAATGTAGTGAATGTTTATTATATATTAAAAGAAGCATCTGCAGAATGAATTTGAAAAAGGGATCTAAATGTAAAATAAAAAATGTTGGTTACGTGGTGAATTTCGTCATTAAATCACGAATTGTTGCTAACGAAACCATCACCGGCTTATCATTAGTACTAATATTGGGCTGGGATTAACAAGCAAACCAACGACGTAGTTTTCGATTAAATTTACTGGAGAACGCGTCATTTAACACGCGCGTTAAGGCGCCACCCACCAATCTCCGCGTCACAAGTAGTCATTTCACAAACATAAATTCGCTTGTCATACAGAAAACTAGCTACATGTTTCGCAGACAGATGGCAATACATCCGCTGCACCATTAGCATAATTTCCCCCGACGGAAGTGATAAACGCGGGGATAGGGCTCTGTCAACTACCCACACGGGTCTCCCGACAATGAAAGCCATACGATAAAATTGCTTCACCAACCGAACCGACATATTCGCGTCGCGATGGCAGGAGAGAAAAATCAGGCAGCCTGCACTGATGATTATATTTGTCACTTATTTCCTTAAGGATTGGAATGCAGTGACAAATATTACTGTTGGATCAAAGAACCCTCTAACACTATTAATTTTGAGAATTGCTGAGTATCGTTGTATACAAACATCTTTCAGCTGATAAATTCTTACTGCAAATTCACAGAAAAGTGTTAATGAGATTACATATAAATAAAAACTTTTAATTTTTTTCGGAAATGCTATTTTAAACTAATAAAAAGACAAATTAAATGTATTTTTATTATGTTGCGTAATACAAACTTAGGAGTAAAAGAAGAGAAGAAATTTTAATATAACGCAAATACAGTGACAAGGTACAGATACTCCTCGTATGGATACTGACATGAGTTCGGTTAAATAGATATGCGCGAACTTATACAAAAACTTAGTGCTTTATAATGTCTTTTAAAAAAACTGATGTTTTGCTGGTTTCAATTTATATTCATGTTAATAGAAAAGTTAAATATGATTGATAAAAAATAGTAAACGTTCTTCTTCAATTTATCCCTTTCTGTGTTTTTCTTAAATAAAGAAAAAATGTCCTAAACAACATTCATACGAATGAAATTTGAATTAGGGTGGAGGCTTGGACATTAGAAATGTAGCAGGAGAGAGAATTTTCGAGAAATTTTTATCAAATCAAGTTCCAGTTTCCGGGTACTATGTAAATTATAAATTGTTTCAGCTATTTGACAGTAGACCTTACTCTTCCAAATGAAACTAAGGTCTCGCCAACTTAAAAGTTCCCATCAGACGTTGTATGCCCTCACCCACACTGGGTGGTGGAGAGGTTTGGGACTTAATCCATGACTTAAGCACAAAATCTTTTAATCTGAAATTGCGCATCATCACCTGTCCTACCATGCTGGAACCTGCCAGCACCGTGTAGAATACACTTCGCTTTAAAAGTAACCAGTCTATAATTTCAGCATGTCAATGATAAAGCATTAACAGTACCATTTGTTTTCAGGCTGTTGGATTGGTTGATTAAATTGGCTAGCACGAGACTATCTGCGAAGCGCAGGCTTCTGTGATACAATTCCCATCCAGATAGCTGTGAGATTTGTTTGGGCTTTGTCAGCAGTTCATTCGGAGGAGATTTGTGGGATATGTTCACCACAGACAGTCGCCTCATAAGACTACGGCAAGATATAGCGATACGACAGTCTGGTGTTCAGCACAAAGAGAGGTTTATAAAAAGATCAGACACAGTGGTATTTTTCTGGAGACCCATTAGTCATCGCCGAAGCGGTGGAGGTATTTGGTTTGGCGAGACCAGAGTGTCGTCGGCTTGGCTGGTGGCTCGTAAACACAGAAATACTCCCAGCAGAGAACAAAACACGTCTGCGTGGCCGATAACCTCCTTACAACTGTAAAGTAGTGCATTATTATAATCAATTATTTACGTTTCTTCTCATAAAGGAAGAAAATGGTAGCAGTCTCGTATCAGCTAGGCAATTTCCCTTCGCAACCACTTTTGCACCAAGCGAATTTATATTTTTAATTCTTTTACTATTTTGTTGTGTAAGTTTTCAATCGTTTATTCCATCTACTGACTGCCATATTTAAACATGAAAATTTTCTCATTGAGATTGTCTGGTCTCAACTCATGTACTGACTTCCAGACACCAGTGCAGACGAAAGTCTCTTTAATATCTGAGCTGAATTCACTATATATGGCATGCAGTCAAATTAATATCTAGTAAATAACTTCTACAGTTGGTAATGCTCTAGCCTCCCATTCAGGAAGATACAAATTCGAATACCGGTTTTCCGTTGTTTTTCCAAATTATTTCTTGCAAGTGCCGGGATGGTTCCTTCAAAGTACTTTGGCCAAGATCCTTACCGTCCTTACCCTCATTCCTTTCTCACCTCCAATCAATCGGTAAGGTCTCTACTTTGACCATATTTTTTGTTTTTCCTGTATTTTGGCTGAAAAGTTCTTTGGGACAGTCTCAGACGTTCAGTTTGCGGTGAAGTTCCTCTATTGCAGCATGATTTGCTTCATAGACCTTTAGTCCTTAATCAGTATACCTGCGAGTTACAAGAAACTGGTACTAAACCTAACCATGTTAACTTGTCATCAATGTACCCGGTAAGGTATCACGGACTCAGGTTAAAATAGTTGTGCAGATATGCTGTCTAGCCTGGCTTATGGGTAGTTCTTCGGGCTCTTCTAGGAGGATACTGCAATGGTTGTCGATTTCCGTCTGAAAGTACAAGTTTAGGGTGCAGTATAAATAATTCTATTCTGCGCGTTGATTATCGATGTTTATAACTCACCAAGTAACGGAATAAAATATTTAGTTCAAAATTTTTTTTCACCTAAACGTGAGAGGTCGGGTGAGTTGTGAATTTCATTTACCAGGACTACCTCAGAAAATTTTATCCAGTATCAACAATATACAGTATTTAAACAAACAATACTAAAAATACTTATATCTAATATATATTTTTTTATGTTGTGAGAAAATATTTAATTTTATCCTTTTAACATTTTATAAATAAAGTAATAAGAATAACAATAAAATTATTATGACATCTACGTCACTGGAAATTCTAAGTGGCAGAGGGTGTTTCACATCGAAACTAATATCCAGTCTGTGTATTCCCATGTTTGACGTTACGAGGGGAGAAAGTATTCATGTAGACTTCAGTACAGCAGCTTATTTTCCTGACAACCTGTCATTGTTACCCATGTACACGGGAGAAGTATGTAATGCATTCGTAAACAAAAAAGTTGTGAGCATGTTACTCGATAGGTTTATGGGGAAACTACGTCCTCTGTAAACCAAATACTAACAACTTAATAAAAATTTACCTTTTGACTAATGGAACAGAATCATTATTTTCCGTTACATCGGTCATTTTGACTCCATAATTCCCGAAATGAAGTAATACATACTAAATTCACAACTCAATTGAGGTTCTTCACCGTTGCGTCGTATCTGCTGTTATGTAACATCTCTGGTCTCTAGATGACGACACCACATCTGTTTTATGCAAAACTCACCAAAGACGTAACGATTTCTGAAGCAATTAAAGTCAGTGTGTTGCTTTTCATTTGCTTTGAGTCTCCGCGATTAATACGTACATAACTAGAACATTTAACACTAAGCCATCCAATAGCGAGATTCAGCTAGCTGTGTTGCCCCAATGATGTTCGATACTGACTGGGGTTAGATGGTTCGATTCCCCTTGGCAGAAAAATTTTTCATCAGGACTTGACCGGCAGGGTAGGAAAGGTGGTGGCGCACAATTTCTACTCACCAGATTGAAGCCTAAAGTCCTGAACTAAATCCCAAACCTATCCACAGTGCATGTGAAACCGCGTTTTTTTTTGAAAGGGCGTAAGCGAAATTTTTTTCACTTTTGTGTTTTCTGGCGTATTTTGTTCCTTGAGGATAGAGCTATCAGTTTGTTCTGAAAAGGCATAGTGGGACAAGTTAAGGAAACTAAAATGAAAATAGCATATAAAGCTAAACAAAAATGTCTAATAAGGCTTCTGGATTCGTTTTTTGTTAGCTTTCTGAAAGTTTGCATTTGACCACAAACGCCATTTAAAAAAACAGATTCATATGGAGTGAGGGCATACACCACTGACGATGGTGATTCGTCCGTCATATGGGGCCGTTAAGGTATTTAGCCCCAAAGTGTCTTTCGGAAGAGTAGTCCTGCATGGGCTGGCATTGGGTTTCATCCTCTCTCATCCACAACACTATACTCTGAACAAACTTACAACAATGCTTAAGAAAACTGACACACAGGGAAGGCAACGCGAAATCAGCCCAATTAATCTTCCCAGACTTTATCACGGAGGGCTAAACATCCCCCCTGGTAACCGCCTACGCTCGACACGAGCAAGGAGAACATAAGCAGGAGAAGAATAATGGGAGTGGAAAGGAAGCAGCTACCTTACGAGGCACCGACACAGCAGTGTGCTGGTAGGCCACTGTGATTAACTGCTGCTCCCAGGCGACAAGTGGCCGGGGTGTGCGGCCAGTCATTTGTTTCAATAATCCCGCCCGCGCGGGAGGTTTGCACAGTGTATTTACTAGCGTGTGACGTACGGTGTGGCCAGCACTGCCACAGCAAACAGCGTCCGGTGGTGACGCCAATGTAATCTGCCACACGTGTCGCTGCATTAAATACGTCGTGTGCGCACTGTTAAATACGTCGACGCAGTTTCCAAGTGATGGGCAATTTGCGTTTGTAAATTTATGACAAAACCGGCTGTAAGCAGCATTATTTGCTACCAGTTTCCAGTTCAGATAGAGATGCTCACTTTGATTAATGAGCATAGTATTTTTATTAGATTATCCGAATTATTCACAATGTACAAAACTTGCAAACGCTGTTTATAGTATCAAAGGTTAATGGAACAGTAATTAATTGTTTCAATAGGGCGTTACGGCTTGTGGACGATGGGGCCATTAGAGCGGGGAGAATATTGCGGGCAAGGAATGGAAAGTAAATCGGTCCTGATCGTTCTTCTTCGGCACCAACTTTCTCCATCTTTTTGGGGTAGGCTCAGTGCTGCCAGCCAATTGGCTTCGAATATCCGTAGATGGCCGCTAAGATTTCCGTAGATTAGATACAAAAATCCGGAGACTCGCTAACTGAAATTAAAATAGTTGATGAGAGAGTCAAAATTGAAAATACTTTTTATTTCCAGGTCATTACATTCGAAATACAAAATAAATATTCTACACTGAAAGTAAGAAAAATCTCTGAACATGTTTTATACAGCATCACTTTTATGATTGCTGCTGCCATGCTTACACTTAAAAAAAAAAGAAGAAAAAAAAGGATACCATACAGTTTTCTTTGTTGACATTAAATTTAACATATATTCTGTAACAGGAAATGTTAAAAACTGCTACCCCTTTGACTCTCGGATATTGGTTAAGCCTTCTCGGAAGGCACTGCTCTGTAAGTCGTACCAACGAACGTGTCACCGTGCATAAAGAGTACACCGATAGTTCTGTATTACGGTCTTTTAAAATGTATAAAATCTATAATAAAACAAAATATGAGCTTTATTTCAATCGTTGGTTCACACGAGCGGTTGCAAGCAAACGATTCAAAATTATTGACAATTCTGTAATACATTAAGACTATTCACTCACCGAGCGTGGTGGGTGAACGGTTAACGTTCAGGCCTCGTATTCGAGAGGACGAGGGTTCGAATCCCCGTCCGGGCATCCAGATTTGGGTTTTCCGTGGTTTCCCAAATCACTCCAGGCAAATGCAGGGATGCTTCCTTCAAAAAGGCCATGGCTGAATTCCTTTCCGTTCTTTGTTCCCAGTCCCGTCCCGCCTCTAATGACCTTAGCAGTCGGTGAGGCGTAAAGCCGTAAAATAAAAAAATAAAAAAAGTTATTCGCTCAAAGTTTAACAACACACGAATATAAGGAAAAATCAACAAATGTATAAAATAGATATTTTAGCAAAATCCGAAAACCCTAACTTTCTTATAAAAATCCGTAGATCTATGGATAAATGCGTAGAACTGCCTTCGATGAGTTTTCCTCATCGTTGATCAAATTTGGAGCTATGGTTTTACGGCTGCATGCCTTTGCTGAAGTTAAACATAAGTGTATTTTTAGTTTGTTAAATGTGTGGTTTATGAGGCTTTGATGGCTATGGGAATTCTCCTAAAAACCGCAGAGAGGACGACAAATACGCTGAGAGCTGGACTCGTGCCCGGCCTGTTGTTCCTCCACGAATCAGTGTGTGGTGCCTGAGCGCACTGAGCCACACTGAATGGTATAGTGCTGTTCCTTATCAAGAAATTACTCCGCTATTCACCACAAGTGATTTCGGGAAACTACGGAATACCAAAATATGGATGGACATTACGAGAGTAGATTCGGTGTCCTACAGAATACTCATCATCCAGACTCAGTTCAGTGAGGAAAGGTTTCGAAGAAGAACCAACTGTTGATATATTTATGTCGGATTCAGATGACACGATGGTAGCAAAACTAGTCCCACCTGGAGGAACTCGAGCGGTGCCTGTTTACATTATCTGATGACACAAGAAGCTGGAGGTCGGAACAGCAAACTCCATCTTCGACAACTAGGTAATACAATGGTGGCTATTTAATGGGGTGCTCTGGAGGAAGCTGGTAGAGTAAATTGGGAACTTTTCGCGAGCGTCTACTTTTCATGTAACGTTCTGGCTTCTATTTCAGAAGGACGTGTGTTCGAATCCCCGTCCAGCTATCCAGATTTTTGTTTTCCATTGTTTCCCCAAATCACTCCATGCGAATGTACGGATAGTTCGTTTAAAAGGTCATGGCCGAATTCCTTCGCGTTCCTAGTTCCCGTCTCTAATGACATCGACCAGGCGAGAAGCCAGAAACATAAAATAATATAATTTTTGTATTAACGTCAGACCATCTGTTGTTATTTATGCGGCTCGAAGATAGCCTTTCTTCCCACGTTAAGGCCAATGAAGAATTTCCTTGTTTATCTCTTTCTGAGATTTATTTAGTCTTACTCTGTAGCCCACAAATTCCTGGTGACGTTGAGTTTCTTCCAACAAAACTGTGCATTTCAATCCTTAAGTGTCGAGAATATTAGGCCTGGTGTTTGGGAGGACCCGGATTTTATTTTCGGCAAGCTATAGATCGGTTTTTTTCTCTTAAGATAGATTTTTTTTTGCTGTTCCCTATAAGTAATTCTGTCCGGCCACTGATTCGTTGCATCTCAACGATTCTTCTATTCTTAGTTTCAATATAAAAGAGAAGGATCTACAGACATCTTGTTTCCCGATCTTCGCAATCTTTTGATAGTGACTCGAATAAGTTAACTGAGAGATTTGTAAATTGCGAAAACTCCATCACAGAACATAATTTTAAAAAATGCATTAAGTGTAAGGCACAGTATAATTCGCAAAATCTTGTATCAGATTGTTCTGAAAACATGTACAATATACTTCAACAATTTCAGCAGTTGTTAAGACAACTACTAGTACAGATTAGGTTCTGTAGTCAGGCAGATTCCAGACTCTGGTAGGAGTCGCCAATGATATATGGGAAGAGGGGGGCAGTTCTTTTCTTTCACTTCTTTCGGCAGTTTACTACTTTTAACTATCCTTTAGTCTGCTCTGAAATGGAATCATTTAATTCCGCTCTTCATTGTCCTGATGTCCCGATTTTGTAATGTATCCACTAAAAGACAGTTAATCATTTAATGTATTCACTAACCAACTAACAACTGTAAGCTCGCATTGTATTCGTCAATATCTACTAATTGTAAATATTTTTACGCGCATCTACTAACCGACTATCATCCGTAACGTTTATTGTTTCAATATTTAATAATCAAGCACTACATAATAGTTATCTAATTCCTTACACAGAATTTTCTTAAATTGTAAATTGTTAATTATAAAAGGATTTCGCTAGAATATAGGTCTGTCCCGCTCTCTCGTGGCGGGTATGGGAACCTGTGGAGACTACCCACAAAGCTGAGAGGCCAGATAAATTAGTAATTAAACTAACAACACATAATGTAGAAACCTATAATCGATAAAAAACAAACGAATGTAAAATGGCTTAATTTACTATTCAGATATTTGGATGTATACGTTCATCAAACACATCAAATATGCATAAGAGAAAATTTAATAACCAAAATATATTTTCATTTACTATATACGACAGATTGCCAGCGCTGAAGTAGTTTTTCCATTCCCTCTCCTGTACTGAATTAAATAAGTTGTCCAGCTATATTCGGAGCGCATTTTCATCGGTAAATGCAGTCCCTTGAAGATTGTTCGATAAAGAGCGACTGAGAGTGGTGGTGTAACGGCTAGCGTTCTGGCCTCGCATTCGGGAGGACGGCGGTTCGAATCCCCGTCCGGGCATCCAGATTTGGGTTTTCCATGGTTTTCCAAATCACTCCAGGCACATGCTTCCTTCAAAAGGCCATGGCCGATTTCCTTCCCACTCCTTGCCGCCCATCCTTTACCGTCTCTAAAAACCTCGCTGTCAGAGAGACGTTAAGCAGATAAAAAAAAAGAGCGGAAAAGGTAAAATTCTGAGGGCGAAAGATCATGTGAATAAGGTGGGGGTTTTCGTGACTTACAAATCGAATAGTTATTTTGTCAGGTTAGCAGAGTGCTGGTGGGCGTTATTTTGCAGTAGCATCATTCAGGTTTATTGGTGGTTTTATTGGATTACGACTGCAAGACGTCGCAGTAGGTGGCAGTAAATGTTGGGAGTGATAGTTAACTTCAGAAAAGCAATTCCAAGTACAGCGTAACCTGGCTGATCCGAAAGTGAATAACATTAGGTTTCGGGAATGCGTGCTGGCCTTGAACGGGGAGTTACTTTTATGTTCAGGCTAAGTCATTCCCTTCTTCATGTTAGTATAAACACACGATTTCTGGTCACCAGTAACGATATTGGATAGGAATGTTCGATGTTGTTCACGATCCAATCGATGATGAGAAATGAGAGATATACATACGGCAACAATCTTGTGGTTTTAGGTTGGAACATGGGATATGCAAACGTATATACACGATTTTGAATATTGACATTCAATGTAAAGTCGCACGATGGTGGAATGTTCACAGTTCATCATTTTTGCCAATTCTCGAATACACTGACCAGATTATTCTCTATTAATGTGCCCAAACGGTATTCATAAAACTGCCAATGTCTTCCTGAACGTGGATTGTCACTAACGGCTAAACGTCCTTCCTTAAAACAAGAAAAACAATTTTCTTGCCGTGTTCTCTACAACGGCATACTTGGCGCAAATGGTTTGTTACCACCTCCGCTGCTTTCACCTTTATTCAAGGCAAACAGTATGTCGGCAATGTTAAACTTTGACGCTTCATTTTCTAGCGTCCACAGTATATATGCAACAACGAATAAGCCAGTATCGAAACTCAAGCACAACAATGAAACTTAAATAATGACAATCGACAAATAACCCCATATTAACTAGAGTATCAAAACGCGAAACAACGAATTATGAACTAACCTACGGTTGTTTGTGTTCAATGTAATATGTTCTTTGTTGTGTCAGAGGGGTGAGATAAGGGTGCCGGTCTATTCAGCAGTACTCTTCTTAAATGTACCAGGGGACCCCGAAGATAAACATACCTACACGACTGACGAATCAGCATGAACAGTGCCCTATGATCATACCCCACATGCACTGCGAAATAATATGGATTGTAACCAATGTCATAGGTACATAATCCTGCTGCCGAGGTACAGGATAATGAAAATCTACTCCTCCACCGAGGCGCAAACGAGGTAACCATATGTACATCGCTATGCACAGTTACTGCACCGGTGACGGGGCGAATTTACTACTGAACATTAAGTTGTTAAGCGATCAGATTAGTGAAAAAGTTATATTATTGTTATATACAACATTCGTGAACGACCATTCTATGAGAATTAAGTCGATTGTTATGTAGAATTGTAGCGGAAATGAAAATGAAAATACATGTGATAAAACTTCAGGCCAGTGTGGCGGTAGAGAACCCAACACCATCTACGTCGCATTCCGGGCAGCCTACAAGCCAGGAGCGGCCGACGTGCTGCGGACTGCATAAATACTGGGGGCCCGCAATTGAATCCGTTTTCTATGAAAAAAAATTATCATTTCATGGACAGTTTCCCAGTACGATATTAAGGAATGTAGAGTACCGAAAAGGAATTCGTTTATGATTATGGTAGTTCATTTCAGTTGTTATCAACTTTGCTGGAATAATGTAAGAACAAGTAAATGCAATGTTGTTGAAGGCCATTTTTCCGCAGTTGCTGAGTAAATTAATTCATAAAATAACGCCAATACAACTGTATAATGTAGGTTTATTGCCGTACGCGTTTCGCCTCTCCTCGAGGCATCATCAGCGACGAATCTATTTTAAAATTTACATTTTATTTACAAACTTATTTGACATAACGCTTATTATTTACACTTACTATTTACATTAGTGGATTTCAGGATAGTAACCACCCATCTTTGCTTTCTCTCCAAAGCATGTTTCCGTTACAGCCATTTGTCTTTGCTGTTCTGTACACGATATAAACATTGCGTCTTCTACAATTCGCTTGTTTTCGGTGGCCATCTTATTTTCTTACTGTCAAAGGCGGTGATGCGCTGACGGCGCCAGATTTGAAATTGCGTGGGAAATTTTATATTTAATTTTATGTAAGTGTGTGCGTGCATGTATTTGTTAGGTTTATTTCTTTACTGTAGGGTTATTGTATGTTTACCAGTTTGAACAGTGTTTGGTTTGTTAAGTTTATGTGGTCATTCAGTACCTGCTTGCCATTTTTTATTGCTTTTTGTATGTGGTAGTTTTCTTGTAGAGTGAGGGTATTGTGTCTGTAATTGTTTATTGTGAGTATTTGCATGTAAATGTTTTGGTACCGAAAATGTTTCTGTAACATGGAGTGCAAGACATGGTACACGCACCTAGAATGGGTAAAAAATAAACCAATACAAGGAACAGACTTAAGATTGGGAAAAAATTCCACGTCTGTGACATTGTAGAAGTCACTTATAACTATTGATTACAAATAAGAAAATAATTATGTCAATTACAACCGATGTTGCGCTAACTAATGACGTAATTCAAAACATTAAAAACTCAACTATAATTCGATTGATTGTATTAACTCTTCACTAAAGATTAAAGAAGAGTGTGGTAAGCATAAAGAACCCTAACGTGAATTTTGCGTATTTTTCATTTTAATTCAAGCGTAATACCATATTTATTTCTACATTTATTAAGGAACGCATAAACCTTCAAACACTATTGACCTTACCGAGTGGTAAGCCTCGCACTTGACATTCGGGAGGAAGCGAGTTCAAATCCCTTTACAGCCACCGAGATTTCGGTTTTCCATGGTTTCCATAAATCACTCTAAGGAATGCCGGGATAGTTGCTTCAAAAGGACATGGCCTAATTCATTCCTATTCATTGCCGTTTTCCACCTCTAATGAACTAGATGTTAACGAGGCGTAAATACACAAGCAAAAAAAGTTATTTAATAGTAAAAAAAAAAACAAGAACCTGGCAGGTGCCGTAGGAAGCATTGCTTAACACACATCAGAGATTCATAATACGGAGGCATTAGTGATGTATACTGTAACTCATTTCTCTCAAATTCTTTCAGTAGATACAGCCTTCTTATGACTATTGCATCATCTTCTATGTATATTTAGTCGTGTTTTATTACCCTTTCTTTTTCAAACTGTTGGATCCTTCAGTGGGAGCATACTAGGCCCGTGTTTGGCTAAGATAGGGCGGCAAGTTTCTATCCTTCTTATATCTACTTGTTGTATGTGTGTAGATGTAGGTGATTATTCTAAGTTAGATCTACTGTTCCGGGTGACATCAACGTGTCGAACAAATTTTGCGCAACTATCTGACGAAAAGCAGTAGTTTTTTTTTTGCCCCTGAATACATATTAATTGCGGAGAAGTTCTGGATCTAACCCAGGCATTTGGTAAAAAATCTGGTGATAAGAAATTGTGCACCACCACCTCTCATACCCTTCTGGTCAACTCGCGATTGTTGTAAATTAATCCACCAACGAGCTCTAACCAGATAAAACGATGTTGGGCTTCAAACTATTATTGTGTGTCAACGACATCAGTCAAGGATACTGTTTTTTTAAATTAAATCAAGAGCAAATTTATAATGTTATAAGTACGATTTTTGGTATGATTCTATACTCGTAGGAGACAAACAAGTACAACTGCGTAGTTGGTCCCTTCTTCAGAAGATAATAGGAGCAATGCCGTTGGAAACAACCGCTGCATTGGGCGGCAGGCAACAATTTTTTGCAAGAGATTTGTAACTCGCTTCTTTCTATTGAAATAACCTTTTAAAGACCGTGGGTGAGCTGTTGCCACTCGAACCTGATGTTCGGGAGGACGCTGGTTAGATCCCAGGTCCAGTTTTACATGGTTCCCCAAAATTACTCTAGGCGAATGTTGGGATGCATTTTTCAGAAGGCCATGACCGATTTTCTTCCCGTTGCTTGCCCATAAACGAAATGCACTCATAACAGAGGAATCGTGTAACAAACTCAACATATCGACTACAAACAGGAAATTTAGCTCATTAATGGTATATTGAGCAACATTCTTCGTTGGCTGTACGAACAATCAACATCAATGACACCAAACAAAACGTGTTTCTATCCTACCTCAGTTCCCCTTTTCCTGGTATTATTACGAGCTAGGTTAAGCCACGATAGACGCGGAACACAAAAATTGGAAACTCTGTCAGTAGGGACTAAACTAAACAATCCTTGGAGATCAACGGTCAAACATTCAGTACAACGTTGACGGCTTCCGCGGTCTGATACAATAGATCTTAGTATGGGGGCGTAGTGTCCTAGCAGAAATCCATGCACCCCCCCCCCCTCCTTTCCGTTTTTAAGTTGATCAAGCACGAGCCACGTGACAAATACCCTATTCTGATTGGGCATACGGGCCGAACCTTCCAGGGCGCCATCTGTGTTTAGTATCGAGTGCGGATGACGCAGCAGCGCAGTTCTGCGCTAAGATAAAGTCTTTTCATGTCGACTGAAACGTCGGCATTTTATACAAGTAAGCTATACCACACGAAAAGCATAGATATTCATTTCAAACGCATTACGTTTTATAATTCCATTCACTTTTTATATTTGCCAAGCGTTATACAGCAGGTAAGTGTTATTAATACTATTTTTTTAAATCCATATCATAATGAGGAAATACGCTAATGCGATGAATTAAAACAGAAATGTGAATCATAATTAATTAATTGTGGTAAGTACAGTGAATGGAATTTAAGTCCAAGCAAATATATTTGAGGATAATTCATTTTCATTAATTTAAAAAAAAATCTGTATGTTCTTTGCATCTTCTCTTTTAATGGCTTCTGGCCTACGCAGTAATACAATTACTCAAATCTTTGTAAGCTAAAGATTCCATAGAAAATGGCAAATTTTTGTTAAACATTGTTCCATGATTTGCAATTAGATACCAAAAATTAAAGATTTTTTTCTTTGATGTAATATACGGCATGCATGGAACGTAATAAAGATGATAAAAATTTAAAAAAAACACACAACATAGTATAGTTCTAACTGTTTTTGTATTCTTAGATCATTGTGTTGGATAATAGGTGACAAGTATTTGTTCGGATTTTTTAGTGTCTGAATAACTTAGTAATTTAATGACTATATTGAAATTATAAACACGTAGAACTGACATTTTTATTTCTTGCTAGAGTATATTTAGTTTGTAATTCAATTTTCACTTCGTTTTTAGAGTTTCAGATTATTTCGGCATGGAAGAAAGGTGAGTAGTTTTAAGTATCTGGGGTGTATGACGGAGGTAAATGGAATAAATGGTGGAGATATAAGAGGGAGATGAAAGAGGGACACAAGCGGGAACATTTTACAAAGTTTCATATGTCTTATTCACAACGATATGCCACAGAGAAGCGAGAGAACAACTAATGTGATTGTTGTGTGTTTATTTCATCATGTATGCTGTCGAAACCAGGACAATGAACACATGGAATCAAAAATGAATGTGCAAGGGAAATGAAATTTGTTAGGGGTAGAATAGGTTCAAGAGGAAGGGAGAAGTTAAAGAAACAGAAGATTAGGGACGCCGTTAAGGAATAGGAAGAGGAGTCAAGACTCAAATGGGGTGGATGAATAAAGAAAATGGCTCAGAGAAGACCAAGGGACAGTTGGCCCAAAAAAGTAGAGGAGAATACAGTAAATAGTATTTTTTTTTTTACTTAGGGCTTTTCACCTTGTCATCATAGATGTCATTAGAGGCAGGTAAAGACTGGAGGCAAAAACGGGAAGGAATTTGGACTTGTTCTTTGAAGGAATATTCCTGGCATTCACTTGGAGTGATTTTTTGAAACAATGGAAAACCGAAATCAGGATGGCTGGACGGGGATTCGAACCTACGTCCTTCAGAATACCAGGGCTCAGGGTTACCTGTCACCGTACATGCTCAGTGAGAGCATTGGACGAACGAGATGACAGAGATTTTGTCGCAGAAGAGAAGAAAATGGAGAGACTTGTGTTGTTCACAGTGGACTTGGTTAATGGTACTAAGCAGTGGATTACGATTTTTCGCTTAACCATCTTAGAGCGAATAGGATCGTTGTAATGCTACTATGTACTGTCGCTTACTGATTGTTATTAACAATGTTTCGCCGACCCTGGCAGCGTAACGGCTAGCGTGTTGGCCTCGAGTTGCTGGTCGCCGGTTCGAGTCCGGCCTCGGGCATGGGTGGTTTTAATTAAATGTGTCCGTCTTGTGTTGTCCATACTATTGTGAATAAGAAACATTTGAGAGATAATACATGTTCAGTTAGAAAAACGACGTATACTTGAAGAATCATTGTACATTAGTAGATTTAATAATGAAATGTTGTGAAGCTGGCTAAAATGGCAATAAAAGCCGAAGGCCATATATTTAAAAAAAAAAAAAAAAAAAAAAAAAAAAAAAAAAAAACAATGTTTCTGGCGTCAGAGAGTATGGTATGCATGTTTCCAAAGTTATTTAGTGACATTTCACAATCTACTATAGAAGCTAACATTATTTATTAACCTCACAACTATTTGTTGTTGCTTTTCTGTATTAATTATAACATACGACTGGTTGTGTGCTTAATTTACACCTGTATAGAGTTTTAAACTTGCAAATGTTCAAATCATTCCTTCAATTTAAGAACCGATGAGCTATTGCTTTCCTTTTTCCATCCAATGAAACATCTAACTCTTTCAATTTCCTTCCCATTATACATCTTTCAAATGTTGATCACACTTGTCGTAATACCAATTTATCAATTGATGTTCGCACTTCATATTCCAGAAGAAGTGAGCTATAAAGACACTTGTATTTTGCACTAATAGTGAAATGGATCCAATAAGGCAGTGGAACTACCGATAGACCCTCTCCATAAAGCTCCAAAAACTGGAATTTTACTGTTCACTAAACATGTATCCTATCAGAGTTGATAAAACTGAGGGTGAACGAAACGTCAATCTACGTAGACCATCCGGATGTCTACCAATAACGGCAGCTCACTGAAAATTATACGGTACCGGTCTAAACCTAATTCTAAACTACACTTTTCTTTTGTTGGAGCGCTTTACAATTTATAACGAATTTAGGTCGCTAGAAGAGCATTAAATACTTAAAAAAGTTTTAATTGTACGTGACTTGACACACTTCTTGATGGTTAGTGATATCGTTGGTTAACTACATGCCGCAGCACGCGTTTTCGACTCCTGGTTCAACAAGGCAAGTGCCAAACACCCATTCTTTCTTGAAGTCACTTGTGGCAAATGTCGGCGTGGCTCTTTCATAAATGTTATGGTTCATTTCCTACACATTCCTTGATCGGTGTCCAATCCTGTCTTTAACGGTTTGGTAATTGGTGAGTTGTATTGATATCATTGTCGAGGAGCAAAGAGCCTTTGCTAAAAAGAGAGTGAGAAAGAGACATGACACAAGAGTTCGTTGTTCATTGTGCTAAAGAAAATTCGTAATTGAATTCAGCTAACCGAAAATGCAAGTGTTATTACCTGTAACTCATAAATTATGACTAATTTTTATATAAATTCTCAGTTATTATTGCTACAGTTTAAAATATTAAACGAGAACTATAAACAAAGACTGTTGAAACAGAAATATTATAATTATGTATATTCACGCCAGTAAACATACTAATTTCGAGTAATGTTACTGACTAAATCTCAGATGGCAATGAATAACACGACACAATTCCCGTGAAGACTTCATTGCAATGTATAACTGTTCTGTACCTTCAACGTCTTGTCGCGAAGGGCATGTAACTGTTTTTGTATGGCTATTTATATTAATTAGTGAGATGATATAACAGATTTGGAAATAAGTAGCAGTCTAATACATGTTTAAAATATGTCTTATAATGGAAAACTTAAAATCAGTTAAGAACTAATCCACTCACAATAGATCTTAATCCCAAAATTTGAAAGAATAGCGAGATATAAAATTAATTACAACTAAACGTAATAGAAAATTCTTAAAACAGTTTCAGAAACACTTAGTTCCCCGGAAATTGTAGGCCAAAGTAATTTATGATAGCAGGTTTTTGAGAGGTTCTCTGCGCAGAGAACCAAACGAATGACAAAACTAGGATTTCGGATGCTTGTAATGCTGTCATTGCTGTTGATTACAAATATGGACAGAATGTACTAAGATTAATAAAACATGATTGTAAAACTCTGAGGTCATAGTAGAATCCCAAACAAACAGTTTAAATTCTCAGCAAAATTATCTCAATACGAATACATTTTACGAAAATTATTCAAAAAATATTGAAACAAAAATAAATAGTACTAACGTGCAAAGTCTATTCAGGTAGGTTAAAACATATTCACAAACATGAACATTAAATGAAATATCAAAACTGTAATCTAGAAATGTTAGGATAAAGTATTGTTGTGTACATAGAAAAGAAATGAAGAAACATATGGCATACGGATAAATGCCGGACGATGTAACCGTGACGTTTGTTTATCTTCAATACTTTAAGATGCATGTCACAGCGAACTTACGGCAAAAACTGCAACATAAATAATAATTGACTGATATCTAAAGCCCTTTGACGTGAACTTAAAGGCTGGTCACCATCGATTAGTCAGAGTATATAATTCTGCGGCAGTAAACGAGGGTTAACGGGCATAAGGGCTTAAGCAAGCAAAACTTTTAGACAGAAAAGTAACAAAGGAATATGCACTATAGTCTACGGGCCTGGTAAGAAGACTGTTTCTTCGCTAAATATCGTTCTTGACGTTAGAATACCGAGAGTTTTATTATTATTATTCCATCAACTGCGTAAGGTCAGTTGACGTAAACACTTCATTATGCACCCGCTGTATCAGTATCTATGTCTTATTTTACAATGTAATGATGATTTTCTGAAACTAAAGATAAGACTGCAAGTTACAGCTTCCTTCAATTAAGTAAACTACAAGTTAATATTGTCCTAATCCACGTAATCATACTACGTTAACAACGGTAAAACTGCGGTTAAAATTTTTGATGACACCAAAGAACATATTACGTGCAAGTTCAGTCTCCAAGAAAATTTTAAACAATTGAGTATGCCGAAAAATGTAACCACCACTGATGATGAAAAAATGCTCAAACACCGGATCATATTTATCAAAGTTGTCACGTTATTTTATACTAGATGGAAACAAACGATAACGAAAAATTACCCTGTACTTAGTAGTGGTTGTGAAATTTTATTGAAGTTTTCTATGTGAAGGAACGGTGCGAAAGAAGAGGCGCCTATACTATAAGGTTCTTAAAAATATCAAAATTCAAAAGTATATTCGCATTGACTCGAACTAACATGCCATTATAAAACAATAAATTTCAAATGATTACTAAAATTATTATATTTTTTCCTTGTTAACAAAAAAACCATCAGAGGAAATAATCATTCAACATAACAGTCACAAAAAAATTAAGATTTTAATTCTACTTAATTACGTCTATGAGCACTGTTAATTACTTTTTATTAGTTTATTGAAGTTAATTCAATTTTGAGAGAACCTGTGGCAGTTAAAAACCTCAAAAAGATTTATAGTACCATCGAAACTAAATGAGGAAGATTAAGGAATAACAAAAAACAGCGCTAGACATAAAAACCTCGCAGTATCGCAAGAACTATTCAAAAGTCGAATTCAATACTGTACACGTTTAAAACACTTGTTGCATTCCTGTTAGAAGACAACTTCTCAAAAGCAGAGGTAGTTAAAGGTTGTCCTGTTTACTGAACTCATGGCACTAGTTACGATTTGTGGAGGTAGAGCTCCGTATTTTCTTCCTGAGGTCCTGGCATTTGATATTTAATGACCCCACGTTGGTCTCCAAAATGTAGTGTCTCTTAAATAAACTACATGGTTGCTCATGCTACAGAATACCTGTAGACCAAAACTAGTATTGATCGGAAATCACCATGCAGGCCAATGTCACGAAGAGCCATCGCATTGATCCTGATTTTTATCACACTCACCATTGAGTCAGTTTGTGGTGATTCAGAATCATGCGCCATCAACCCCGCCGTGTCATGAAAATTTATTAGTCACCTGATCTCGAATCAGTACAAATAATAGGAATAAACGGAAATTCCACAAGCATTTCTTAAACAGAGGCTGAACCAGTCCAGGTTTTGCGGCGACATGGAGAAACTGCATTGCAATTAGTAATATAGTTTCAGTAAGGTCGCAGTTATGTGTGTGGAGTCGGCAAGTCCGATATCTTGACTCTGCAGTAATGAAGCTCGGCCGGCGTGCGGTTTGCCCAGACTGTTAAAGGGCCGAGATGCCAGCCTCAACTTGCCGCATCACTGGCCACAAGTATGCAGCCAGCAAGAGTCTGCTAGAAGCTGCCACTGGTCTCAGACAAAAGGGGTGACCACTCAAGGCCCACCCGTACCAACTAGTAAAAAAAATAGCAGCAAAACTACAAAAATACTGTCACGTTCTGCTGTTATATGATGGTTTATCAATATTTTTAACTTGTTATTTGTTATTTTGGTGAAATAGTCTTTTAAGCATTGCAGAGCAAACTACTCGACTAATATTTAATTTTATAAGAAAAAAAATTAATTGCAATATTTTATCTCTCTTGATAGCGTGTGCAATAACATAAGGCAGGCTTGTAATAATTCGCTTGCAAGGATTGATGACACAAGATCTATAAAGAAAATTCCTGAAGCAAAAGTGTGTACGGTGTATAGCATTTTTGTTAAATTGAATTGTTTCATATCTTAGTAAAAAAATATTGAAGTTGTTGCATGGTTTCGAAAATTGTCAGGCCTAAAGTAGGGGTGACTGTTATAAACTCTTTGTTCAGGTGTATAGTAAGCAAGAAGGAAATGGTTTGCTCTGGAAGAGTTGCTATTGTGTGACCAGTTTTTCTTTTAAAGAGAACCTGTAATGTGTTTTTATTTTAAAGGAATATATTATAAAAGGATTTTATCTGACGTTGCAGCAGCATTATACTGTAATACGTAGAATACAGCCTCGCGGCGGAAAAGAATAGTGTAAGAATATATTCTATTGATATGGCGTAAAGTGAATCCCCGTAATCCTAGAAAATTTTTCATTTATTTTGTTAACTAATGAAAATAAAAGAAGAACAAAGAAGTATATACTTATGTCCACGAGTGAAGTTTGCGTTAGTTTATCTGCCCCGTTGAATGATTCATTAGGTTTGTAGAACATTTTCAAAGATGTTACCCATTATCATTGGATAGAAGAATGCAAGTTGCTGATGCGAGGCCCATTTAAATATATATATACTAGACAACTCGTGCGAAAATTTCGGATGAATAGTGAGGTTGAATGATTGTAGTATAATGAAAAGTAGAATCGCACTTTTGTGGAAAATATTTATTTTCTTTAGTGTAATAGGTGTAAAATACTTACAACATATTACGAAACAGAATTTTTTTAAAAAAAAAAACAAAAAAAAGTGTATGTACGGCAAACTATTACTGACCTTAACAGAATACAACCAACCTGAACAAAATGGACACAGCATATCCACATCTCTGTGATATGTGTTGCTGTGCGAGTAAAATTTTTACATTGGAATTGTAAAGCAAAACAAAAATGTTTCTGTAATAGAAAAAAATATCCGAGAAGCTACTTATTTTATAAAAAAACAGTTTACTGACATCTCTGACAATCTAGGGATTGCAGCTGCAGTCTCATACGCGCGGCCACTTTAAGCACCAAAGTCAGAAAAATTCTTTCTTAATTTATGATTTTACCTAACTGGAGACCTTAATCTTTAAAATGATATGTCTTTTATCGATTTCGATTAGGTATCTAAGAAGATAAATGACTTTTAATTTAACAAAAGCACGTTGTAGAGATAATATTAATATTTTATCCTTTAAGGATCAAATTTCAAAAAATCCTTTTATAAAATATGATGTCACCAAAGTGGGCACCTTGGTCTTTAAAATGATACCTCATTTATCGATTTCGGTTAGGTATCCAAGGAGATAGAAGGCTCGAGACATAAAAAACGCATTTTAGAAATATTGACATTTTTGGCCTTTAAGGGTTGAATTACTAAAAATTCCTTTCTTAAAATATAATGTTACCACTGCGGAGACCTTAAAGTTTAATATAATACTTCACTTATCTATATCGGTCAGATATGAAGGAAGATAAATAGCTCGTGACACAAAAATTCGTTGTAGAACCATTGATATTTTTTCCCTTTAAGGGTTGAATTGCAAAAACTTATTTCTTAATACAGTATATGATGTCACCAAAGCTGAGATATTACTCTTCATAATCCTAGTTAATTTATCGCCCTTTAAGGGTCGAATTACGAAAAATTCCTTTCTTAAAGTACAATGTTATCACGACGGAGACCTTAATCATTAATATGATACCTCATTTATCTATATTGGTTAGATAGGAAAGAAGATAAATGGCTCGTGACACAAAAACGCGTTGCAGACATTACATTTGCCCTTTAAGGTTCAAATTCCGAAAAATTATTGTCTTAATATATGATGCCACCAAAGCGGAGATATTACTCTTTAAAATGATACTGCACTAAACGATTTCAGATAGGTATCCAGGGAGATACATGAATTGTAACATAAAAAACAGCATTTTAGAAATATTAATATTTTTGCCGTTTATGGGTGGAATTCTGAAAAATTCCTTTCTTAAAATATGATGTTACCACAATGGAGACATTATTCTTTAATGTGATACCTAATTTATCTATATCGGTTTGATAGGAAGGGAGATAAATGGCTCGTGGCACAAAAACTCGTTGCAGAAATTTTAATACTTTTGCCCTTTAAGGGTCGAATTCCGAAAAATTCCGGTCTTAATACATGATGCCACCACAACGGATATCTTACTCTTTAAAATATTCTTTTAGTATTTACCTCTCAAAAAACAAAACTAGACATTTCTACCATACCACATATCAAGTGGTAGGAATTTACCACGGAAGTTGTTGATATACTTCCATAGTAACTTTCGGGAGAAATTTAACTGGGATAGTTACCCCTGCCTCTCCCTGTGTAGATAGTGTACCTAAGTGTTATTACATATGTGATAAACTTACATAGGGAATTTATTCAATGTAGTGTACTGTATTTCGTGAAAATTGCGTTAAGCAAGTTTTGCGTTCACTATTGGATAGCATCGTCTGGTATCAATCGATAATACCGTCAGTGAAATAGCAACAATAGTTGCAACAAAACTCTTTATGGTTATATGCGTTACGGGCAGTATCAAATTTGTTATTATTATCTGAAATTCCGTAATAGTTCCTAAAGGCAACGATTGCTAGAGAATGCCATCTCGTAAATCTTACCAACGCTGAACAAACTGATGCCATGACGAACATCTGATACAGGATTCTTAAATTATAACGATCGGAAAAAATCTGTAGGCGAATGGCCCAAAATTAATTTTCAGTCGAAGAAGTGAAACACCAAGACTATCTATACTACTCCCCACACGTCATTTTTCTAATCGCTCTTTCACCATCATTCAGAAGTTTCTATCAGGTGTTTTGTTCCTTGGAGCAGAAAATTTTCTCTCACAAACTCGTTGCTGGCGATAGAATCTTTCACTAATAACATGATGATGCTAATATTCAACCTGCCAGTGCGACTCAATGCGCTGAGGCACCACATACTGGGACGGGGACGTGTAACGGACTGTCTAGGCAGTCATGTCTGCAGTTTTTAGGAGATTTTCTGCGACCATCGAGGCGAATGCCTAGACGGACCATTGAGATCTAGGTTTTCCAGTGTTCCCCAAATCCCTCCAGATGAATGCCAGGATGGTTCCTTCAAAAGGCCATGACCGATTTCCTTCCCGTTATTTAACCGAGTCCTTTCTCGACTCTAATGATCTTGACGTCGACGAGGCGTAAAGCCAGAAGGAAAAAGAAAAAATGAATGCTATTAAATTAATAAGCTTCACTCTAAGTAAACTATTTCTTTTTTCTTTGACGTTCTGACGAAATTTTCAAAGAGACTTATTGTTAAGTTAAATTATTACAAGATGACACTACGAGTTAAACGAACGGACCATAACTACCCACATCGATTTCGAAACCAATTGAAAAAAAAATTCTTAAACTATCATTACAAAGTCTACATGTTTTGAATATTATATGAGCATAATACTTCCCATAAAGAGAAGTCCGCTACAATAGATGTTTATCTTTAATAGATAATTTTACGCTGTAACTGTTCGTTAGTACACTTATTAAACTCGTGAATCATCTGCACAATGATGTTTTTATTTTACTGTGAGTTGCTTGGTCAGAGGCAACCTTTACTGAATCAATATACAAATATGTGACTGGTATATTTAACGCAAATTACATTGAAAGTATATCATCTAATAGCAGGCACAATCAATACTTCATAAGAGTAATTTTTTCTGGATATCTAAAGTGTGTCCATTAAATTAACTCTAAAACCTTTAAGTAAAATGATGGACAAACAAAAAAGTAGTTAGGTACAGGAAAGGGAAAAGTTTTTATCAATACTACATAAGGTAATTACAAAACCGCTGTGTCCGTACTTGAAATTTATTTCAAAAATAGTAAGCTATAAACGCAAAACCAGCTAAATTTGGAACTTTTGTCTGTTTCTAAGCGCTTCACGCTAAAACTAAAGGCGAATTATAACGAAACTGCTCATACGATAGCTTATGACATAGGTTAACACACAAAACATCGCACTTTCTCTCCAAATTAAGAATTTAGTTTCAGATCACACAGGTACCAAAACGGTATATTTAGGAATTTTTGCCTCTATGAGTATCTCGCAAGAACTAATGAACGAATACCAACAAAACTAAACATAGTAATAGAACGCGGCATCAGTTAACATACAGCATCCTTTTTAGCTCTATAAATTACAAATTTTCCATGGTACAGAGACAAAAGGAGTAAATTTTTATATCAATCTGTTCAAACATATACGTAGTGATTACCGAAGGGTTAATAGGATATTTTCTGTATTAATTAAATGTAGTACATAGAGAGTTTATCTCAATACTAACATCATCAAATCTGTGCAGAAAATAAATAAATAAAACCTAGTGGTCGTTTTGACCATTGCATCGATACATTTAGTTTTCTAACTCTCATGGATACTGAAATAGTTCATTTCCTTGTCACCAGATGACCATGTTTAGCCTTTTACCACGTTGTGGATGACGAGTTTGAATCTTAAAAACGTCAGAAGGAAAGAATGAGATCCGAGAAAGATGTAAAAACAGGCTGCTCATCTGGCTTTTCTTTCCCATCCAGTGTTTCGTTGATAGTTTTCTGTGTGATATTTCGGGTTCGCTGCCGGATTGTATTGATGAGAGACGAGCTTTCGGTGGCGTACTCTGCAGCTATCTTCAGAACTGATTCTCACGCTGTGGCAACCAGAGCTGCACCGAATCAGACCTGAAGAATGAAGATGGCGGCAGGGTACATCGCCGAAAGCTAGTCTCTCATCAACACAATCCCGCAGCGAACCCGCGAAAATTATATTTTAGTTTATCAGGGAATTAATAACTCAAATATCAGGGGTGTAATGGTTTGGGAGAGGCTATACTAGCCTTTTCCAACCAAATGTCAACCTCTCCTTCACGTGGTGCAACCTGTTTGCACGGACGAGGCTCTGGCGACTGAAAGATTCTCGGTATAAGGAATCACCCACTGCTTGCTAACCGCCTCCGTAAGGAGGGCGGAAGAGCGGGGAGCGGTTCAGGGCACCCTCATGCCCTTGGGATTGGAAACGGCCCCTAAAGACGGATGAATCAGAAATGATCAACGGCATGGGGATGCAGAAGGCAACGGGAAACCACTGCATTAAAGACCCAAAGGGTATCCCGAGGACATGTAATCCTCTCAAATTACATATATCATGATGGCTTCTTCCTGGGTAAAATATTCCGGAGGTAAAATAGTCCCCCAATCGGATCTCCGGGTGGGGACTGCTCAGGGAGGAGTCATCAGAATGGATCTAAACATTCTACGAGTCGGAGCGTGGAATATTAGAAGTCTGAATAGGGCAGGTAGGTTAGAACACTTAAAAAGGGAGATGGAACAACTTAAGTTAGATGTTGTTGGGATTAGTGAGATTAAATGGAAGGATGCACAGGATTTCTGGTCTGGGGAACACAGGATATTTAGTACACAAGCTGTCAATGAAGTCACTGGTGTAGAATTTGTAATGAATAAGAAAGTAGGGAAACGGGTGAGTTATTATGAACAGTTTAGTGACAGAATTATTTTGATGAGGTTAGAAACTAAGCCCGTCCCAACCACATTAATAAAAGTGTATATGCCAACAGCACAGGAAGATGACGAAGAAATAGAAAAAATATACGCTGAAATTGAAGAATTAATCCAATATGTGAAGGGGGAGGAAAATCTAATAATCATGGGTGATTGGAATGCAATAGTGGGAGAAGGAAAGGAGGGGAATACTGTAGGAAGTTTTGGTCTAGGAGAAAGAAATGATCGAGGAAGCAGGTTGCTAGAATTTTGTGAAAGATATAAGCTAGTAGTGGCGAACACACTGTTTAAGAACCATGCAAGAAGAATATTCACCTGGAAACGTCCTGGGGATACAGGCAGATATCAGCTAGATTATATCTTGGTCAAACAGAGATTCAGGAATCAAGTTCTAGACTGTAAAGCGTACCCAGGAGCATACATAGACTCTGCCCATAATTTGATAATAATGGAGTTCAGGCTGAAATTTAAGCGAATAAAGAAGCAGTATCAGCAGTATAATCAGAACAGACTGGAAGTGAATAAACTGAAACAATCTAGCACGAGAGAAAAATTTGCAGAAATGGTAAATTTAGGTCTAAGAAGTAAATGTGAAAGGAGCTCAACTGAGGACGAATGGAATGCATTAAAGGCCGAAGTAATGAAAGCTGGTAAAGAAACATTAGGCTTTAAGGAACAAGCTGCCCGAAAACCTTGGATCACAGAAGAAATTTTGGAGCTGATGGATCAGAGGAGAAGGTACAAAAATGCTCAGGATGAAGCAGGAAGAGAGCAGTACAGGCAGTTTAGAAATCAAATAAATAGGAAAAACAAAATAGCAAAAGAAAAATGGCTAGAAGAAAAGTGTGAAGAAGTAGAAAAGGAAATGGTCGCAGGTAAAGTAGATGTTGCCTACAGAAAGATCAAACAGAATTTTGGAGAAATGAAGAAAAGAGGTATGAACATTAAAGCTGCCGATGGGAAACCTCTTTTAAGCTCAGAGGACAGAGCTAACCGATGGAAGGAATACATTGAGAAACTGTATGTTGGGGATGACTTGAACAATAGTGTAATGGAAAAGGAAGGTGATGTCGACATTGATGACTTAGGAGATTCTGTTTTAAGAACAGAATTTAATAAAGCTCTGAATGACTTGAAAGCAAATAAGGCAGTTGGAATTGATGAGATTCCCTGCAGAACTTCTTAAATACCTAGAATAGGAAGGAATCGAAAGATTATTCAAGCTGATATCAAAAAGTTATGAAACAGGAGAAATTCCAACTGATTTTAATAAAAATATCATCTTCACACTTCCAAAGAAGGCACAAGCCGACAAATGTGAGAATTATCGCACCATTAGTCTAACATCACATGCTTAAAAATTACTGACCAAGATAATGTTAGGTGGGACAAGATGTTCAAAATTTTAAAGAAGTCAGGTCTAAAATATCGAGATAGAAGAATACTCTATAAACTATATAAGAATCATGTGGCTATAATTAAAGTAGAGAATCACGAGAGACATGCATCAGTTAAAACGGGTGTGAGACAAGGTTGTAGTCTTTCCCCGTTAATATTCAACTTATATGTAGAAGAAGCAATGAAGAAAGTCAAAGAAAAATTTCCATGTGGCTTAAGTTTTCAGGGAGAAAAATCAGTATGCTACGTTTTTCTGATGACATTGTCTTGTTAGCAGAGAGGGCTGAGGATATTGAGAAGTTACTGAATGGCATGAACAAAATACTGAACGACGATTTTGGACTGAATATAAATCAAAGTAAGACAAAAGTGATGAAATGTATCAGAAATGATACCAATACTAGTAGAGTAAATATAAAATTAGTATCTGATGCAATAGGAGAAGTAAGTGAATTCTGTTACTTGGGAAGTAAAATTACAACTGATGGCCGAAGCAGGAATGATGTTAAAAGCAGAATAGCACTAGCAAAAAGAGCCTTCATGAAAAAGAGAAACCTATTAGTTTCAAATATTAATCTAGGAATTAGAAAGAAACTTTTTAAAAGTCTGTGTGGAGCACAGCACTTCATGGTTGCGAAACATGGACTTAAGGAATACCAGAAATAAATAAAATATAAGCATTTGAAATGTGGTGCTACAGAAGAGTGCTGAAAATTAAGTGGACAGACAAAGTAAGAAATGAACGAGTTTTGGAAATGATGGGTGAGAAAAGAAGTTTGTGGAAGAAGCTTACGGAAAGAAGATTTTTTTTTGCTTGGGCTTTATGCCTCGTCGACAGCGTGGTCATTAATGGCGGGATGGGATGGGTGACAAGTAACGGGAAGGAATTCGGCCATGGCCGTTTTGAAAGAAGCATCCCGGCATTCGCCTGGAGTGATCTGGGGAAACGATGGAAAACCCAAATCTGGATGCCCGGATGGGGATTCGAACTGGCATTCTGCCGAATGCGAGGCCAGAACGTTAGTTGTTCACCCACCACGCTCGGTCGGAAAGAAGAGACAGGCTGGTAGGTCATATTTTGAGACATGCTGGATTGGTTAATTTGTTAGTGGAGGGAACAGTCGAAGGTAAGAACTGTAGAGGTAGACAGAGATTAGAATATATGAAACAGATAATTGAGGACGTGGGCTGTAAGGGGTATGTAGAAATGAAGAGGTTAGCTTAGGATAGGAAAGGATGAAGGATTGCATCAAACCAATCGAAAGACTGACGACAGCAAAAAAAAAAAAAAAAAAAAAAATCATATTACACGTGGACGAATTCTCCGACATAGCTACTATTATACAAAAATCCTGCCACAAATTATCTACTTTTAATAAATGTTTTCCGGTGCAGCCGAACTCTTAAATCGTATTTGATCAACAGGATTTTTCTCTGTTTCAGTAGTAAGTGTTTTTCCAAATTATTTTTTGCTTATGGTTTTGCGCCTTCGTCGAAGTCATCAGAGGTGGGAAAGGACTGAGGACGAGGAACAAAAGGAATTATGCCATGCCCTTTTGAAAAAGCATCCCGGCATTAGCCTCGAGTGATTTTAGGAAGTCATGGAAAATCCAAATCTTGATGCGCGGACGGGTATTAGAACTGGCGTCCTCCTGAATGCGAGGCAAGAGCGTTATAGCTTACCTACCACGCTCAGTGCTAAGCCTGTACAGACGTTTATGACTCTAATACCGACACAATCACGCGGTGTTCTAGACAGAGCGCAGACTCATGTAGGCGGAGAATGCAAATCTGGCCTCATTCATTTGCATCGTAAAACAAAGGAGGAGGACGAAGGGCTTCTGCCCTGCACATCCTGAGGGCACGACTACTGCTCAAGGGGCAGATCTTTTCGGCGCATGTATCCTACCACAACAGCGGCAGCAGTCCATTCCTCAGCATCTGTGTGAAACTACGGCACAAAGATGCTAAAACCTGTGCACATTGCAAAGAGCTTGTTTCATAATAAACTCAGTCAGTCAGGACACATTGGGCAGTTTTTATGGAGAGGTACGAGTTAGAATCCTGCATTTGTTGAAAGAGGTAATGCGTGAATTGGAATACAAAAGCTTTACAATGCCATAGCTTTTGTATGGCGGTGTAGTGTTGGACTCACATTACAAGTATATACAGGAGTAACAGTGAGTCGGAAGGAGGGCAGCTATTCTTTTTTTTGTGTGTGAAAATTACCGCAGATCACAGTCAGTAATTGATATGATATATAAAATGGATTGGAAATCATTGGAAGATAGAAGACGGGGAAATAGAGTGCTGTAAGTGTGCTGTAGATGTATACTGGCGAATATCCGTATTGATATTGGCACTAGAAGTGCATCAGTACGTGAAAGGGAAGAGATAACCTTGATCACAAACAAGCTCTTTACTTCAAGAATAAGGGAATGGAAACATTTATTTTGTAGAATAGGGTGACAGGTATTCGTATAAATAACTGAGGGAGATACTAAACAATTTACCTGAAGCAATAAATGAATTTAAGATAAAAATTTGTTAAGTATAAAAGAAGTTGTGTAGGGAGATGGCTACGGGGGGGGGGGGGGGGAGGGGAGAGGGGTGGTTGTATGCTCCATATAAATTAAATTGAATAACTAAACAATGTAAAAATCCTCACGACATGAGTCAGGAATACAGATGTTTGTTTCGGTATTATCCTCTTTTGAGTAAAAGACTTCTGCTATCTCCTTCTGTAATCCTCAGTTTTGTTATGTCTTCATCAAAAAAGACAATAACTGGAAGATGTAGAGCCTGGGAGATACGTGGGTGCTTTTCTGAAATTTGTTATTGGATAAAGTAATAAAAGTATCAACATTTTCAATCATGATATGTGACCTGATGGTAGAAGCGCATCTTATTCTTTGTCTTGGGTATTACTGCCTTCTTTCCGTTTTTCTTGGGCCTATGCCGATTTGCTACGGCATATCTGATAAAAAACGATGTTTCTGCTCTGAATGTGAGAACAGGAAAAACGCAAGCATCCTCCGTTTCCCTCTTAACGTTACCTGGAAAATCATTCTTCAGCATGAAACCAAATGAGACCAGTAATCCCTCTACAAAAGGCCTGTTCTGTTCTCTGCCTGATCACTTTATCATAACTACTTAAAAATCAGACCGTTTATCCTAAGTGCATAAAGCCCTTTTATGCTAATTGCTACATCTTCTTCTGGGTTTCACATTCATTGTCCTACAGTCCAATTAACTTACTACGTCCGTACATGTTATTTCGTATCTCCAAAGATAGATTTGGACCTTTTTTGATAGGGTAAGAGGGATGAAAGCAGAATTCCGCGTTACGTTCTATTACCTCAAGCAACTTGTTTATGGTTTTATATCTCTTCAACATCGGAGTCATTAGAGAGGATAAAGGACTGGGGGGATGGAACGGGCACAAATTTTGTCATGGCCTTTGAAAGAGTCATCGCAGCGTTTTAGTGTAAATTATTTCGAGAAACCATGGGAAGCAAAAACTGTGATGGAAGAACAGGAATTTTTACACTCTCCCTACTGAATGCCAGGCCCGAGTGTTACCGCTCTTCCACCTAGCTCGAAACTCAAGAGATTTACTCTGCTTGGAGGAAAAACCGATGTCAGAATATGAGTACTGGATGTCCAGTCACTCAACTTATATTTCATACGTTTAAACACTTAAAATCTCTTGGGTTTACTTCCAACTTGAGCCACTAAGACATTTTTGTTACAAATCTCAGGACGCTGTTCAACAGTATCAACAACTTTTATATTAAACGTTGGGAAATAAGATAATCATCTCGTTTGCGTTTTAGTTTTCCCTTGTACTAATGTAACAGAACAGTTATCATCTACTTCAATAACCTGTAATTCATGAAACTGTGGCTGTTGGAGAGTGCTTTACATTCAATCCAATCTTTTAATGTTAGTTTAAATTCCTAATAGCGTGAGGGAAGAAAGGATGCATGATCATTAAGGGACTTGATGTCCCATTTGAAAATATGTTGGTGGGAGAAATATTTCATTACAGAGATAAATATTTAAGATTGCAGTGGAGCCGATGTTTGTTGACAGAGAATTCCATCCCGGTTCAAATGTTCAGTTTATGAAATTTCGCAAAAAAAGTAAAGGTTTGTGTGATCGTAATGACCTAGTGACATAGTTTTTATTAATTGCGCAATCTGCCACCTTTAAACCGGTAATTCTACCTAGAATAGGAAACCAACAGTTTAGCGTAGAATCGGCACCACGGAAGCGTTCTGGCGTACATCATATTACACAGCAAGCTGTGCCAGAGGGACTTTCGATCCCCGTCAGAGGCTTCAACCTCTGGGCCACCAGACTGCCTCAGCGCTTTCGTAAGAGCTGTGAAAAAAGTCGAGGCTCCTTTCTGTGTTATCTCGATACTATTAACCAATCGCATTTCAATGCGGATCACATTCAGGGCAACAGTATTCCTTCTAGTACGTGTCTCCTTTGTTTTAAAAGTTTCATTTTTTTCAATAGTTTTGATCATCAATATAACGATATTTCGCAACAGTGCTTCGAAGTTTAGTATCATTTATCAACTTTTTTCCAACTCAAAGAATCAGAGCCTAATGGATGAGTGTTTAAGCTCGGGCCTGGCATGTGGCAGGAAGCGTGTTAAATCCCCCTTAGGTAATCCAGGTTTCGATTTTCTGTTTTTTCCCAAAATTACTCCAAGCAAATATAGAGGTGGTTCCTTCAAAAGTCAATGGTCGAATTACTTCCCGTTCCTTGTCCCCAATCCTTCTACTAACCTTGATGTCGACGAGGTGAAATAAAATACGCAAAAAAAAAAGAAAAGAAAGGCTCTTTCGTTGCCAGGAAGCCAGACATGTGCCTTAACCCAGATAAATGAGGTCTTCATCCCTTGCTTATTTATTTTGGTCAACAATTCCAATATGTTATATAGAAGTAAAGTCCTCCCTCTTTCTTTGATTCCATCACGGATTCTCTTGAAAAATTAGCTGCACAAACAGAAAACCTACCAGAACATCAGATACGAAGTGACTTAATCTCATTATTTCGCCACAAAACAACTGAGGCCTGGAATGATATGTGGCAATCCAGGGAACAACACAAGGGAAGAGACTACAGGCGAATACAACCGCAAATACCGACAGCACAATGATTTCAGAAAAAATATGCCACAAAAAAAAACTATGACTATAATATCGAGATTCAATCACGTCAGATTCTGGAGCCACTTGTACAAAATAAATTTAGCAAACTCCCTACTTTGTCAGTTCAGCGGTGAGTCCGATGCCGATACAAACCACCTATAATTCGGATGCAAGAATTACAAAGAAGAAACAGACACTTTCTGGAAAGAACTAAATCATTGGGACATAAGTTATCCAGTTAATGTAGGCCACCTCCTTGATCTAGAAAATATCGCAATATACCAGAGGATGGAGCACTTCATAACAAGAAACCATATGGAAATATAACCGGGTAGAACCCACTCTACTCCTCAATATTTCAAACAATTATTGTTTACAGAGCATCAGACTGTTTTATTGTTAAAAAGTTTTAATGAACAGTGACTTGTATGTATGTGTAATGGGGTAATGGGTATATGTAAATGTGGGCGCATGTATGTATGTATATAAAGTATAATGTATCTTGACTGTATGGCCAACAGGCCAAGTGTCAATAATATATTTTAAAAATTTTAAAAAAAAAAAAAATACTCGAAGAATCACGTGCACTGACTTTGGTATCGAAATCAGCCATAGTTGTCTGACCTTTCGGTTAATTTATTGAATATTTCATCTACACATGTCTCATCAGCAGGTAACGAATAATAATCTCAAGTGAAGAGGAACTATTGTGAGACCAGGGTATTCTCGTCTTTAAGCACATTCTTAGGATGTCGGAATAAGTTTCCAAATGTTTTGCGTTTACGTGTTCGATTTTATAAGAAGCGGCTTCCTAGTTATTGACATCGAATACCCGACAGCTGGCGAAAGAGAATTTACGTTTTTGTAACCTAATAACGACAAACGGCAGAAATTCTCCCGCCTTTTCCAGCCCTCGAGGAAGAGGACGCAAATGGCGCACTCCGCAACCGGAAATGGATTCCAGCCTCTGCGCGTGCAGGCGTGAAAATTGGCTAAACCCGCGGCGAATCGCAGGCGGCTGGGACGACAAAACTCGACTGCGCCTCTATATGTCAATCCACCCAGCTTAGGCAGAGTGCAGAGAAGCTACACGGAGGTCTGGACAGGATATCTGCTTACACAGCATTGGTTCATTTCTTTTCTTCTACTGAACATTTTAGTCCAAGACCCGACTGAATGATTTCTACGTCCATCTGTTATTTGAATCAAATGCAATTTTTATATTTAACTAGCAGAGTTCCCGGTATAGTTGGCTATTTTTATTCACACAATGAGAAACATGTGTACAAAGTTTTATAAATTTCGTGCCAACCATTTTCGGAATTAGAGCAAACCTAGATTCACCCGCCCCTTACCAAGAAAGGGGTGGGTTGAAGTTTATTTTACACGTTACACTATTCCTTGCAATTTTGGTGACGTTTTTCTTCTGATCCAGGCCGTATTTCAACCTAACCGCCACAACTAAGAAGAAATCAAAACACGTATTGTGCATGTTCACCGTGTAATTCCTAGTGCAAATTGTTTTCTGGTCCAGGCAGCATGTCAACCTAGCTACCTTAATATTGGGAACTAAGAGAGGTATCATTCTTTACTTTAAATTTGTCTCGTCGAGTTACAGAAGAATTCATAATCAAATACGGCGTTTGGAAATTTTTCCTTGCCGCTTTTCAATCTAAACACCTAAGTTTTGACTTACGATATCTCGAGAACTAAGTGAAATATCAAAAAGTTTTATTCTTTACTTTCGATTTTTTCAGATATATACGAATCTACCATAAAATTTATCAAATTTCAATGGTTCGGATATCGTAGAATCCCCCAGATTTTGAATGAATTTTCAGAATTTGAAAGCTTGAGGTCGAATTTAAAATTTAAGGTGTATCTTAAGACGTAACGACACATTTATTTTACGAATACTCTTGCATTGCTTGAAAAAATCTGAGTCGATTTTGACTGAATTTTCGCAGTTTCAACATGAGTTATAAATTGCGACAGCATGGTTAAGAAACTTCATTACTAAACAACGCTAGATTATGTTAGAACTCACATTTGATTCAGTTGCGAAGTGAATAAATGTACTTTTTGCTCGAAACGTCAGATATTTTAACTCCGCGGATTCAGCCTTTTATACAAATATTAAAAGTGAATCCAGATTAATATTATCGTAAACAAAGCTGATGGCCATTGTTTTACTGCCAGAGATCGTGATTAAGAAAATCTCTGTTGCTTTTTTCGTTATCAATTTCTCGCATTGAATACTGCCATCTATGTCATTTAAAAACTTAATCTCCCCTATTAAAGGAAAGAATATTTCATGTTTTATTTAGCGTGGAGTATGCAAAATAAGTATTACTATTAACTGCTTTTGACGCTTTCATTAAAGGATATGGTCTTTGGTATTTTTTATCACACTTTGAGAATTAATGAACTGAATTGAGATTCTAAGCTTTAAAAAGGTAAAAATCCCATCGGAATGAGCTCAGTAGTTTCTGAGTTTTTATTTTTCAAATTTATCCGGGTTTCGTTTTATAGATATAGATAGATAGATAGATTATTAATAGCAGAATACGATTCTGCCGGGTTGCCTATCAAAACATGGCAGCAAGTATTTTTAATTAAATTTTCAAAAAATGTATATAATTTTTAAATTTCGTTCACTTGTTTTTTTTAAATAAATTATAATTCATTTCAAAGAGAGACATGTAAAGAATATAAAAAGTTCGGGTTGTTTGTGTAAAAGTGGCCGTAAGTAGAGGTTGCCAGCAGTTAAAGTTAGCGCACCATGACATCTGACAGACGGGTTGGAGCCCTAACTCTCTCTTGCTCTTACACCCTACTTGCGGCCACTTTTATATAGGCGACCAAAACTATTTATGTTTTTTACCGTTGTGTTTCTTTAAAATAAATTAAAATTTGTTTAAAAATAAGTGAACGAAATTTTTGGAAAAATTTATTTTTTGAAAATTTAATTAAAAATACTTGCGCCATATTTTGATGGGCAACTCGGCAGAATCGCTACTAATAATTACATATCAAAATTGTATTTCAATCAAATAACAGATGGATGTAGAAACCCTGCAGCCGGATCTTAGGCTATTTACGACTGTTCAATGTGTCATTAGAGTTAGCAAAGTTAGTCCGTGTGCCCATACGAGATGGAGCTTCAATTGCCACGCATTCCGCGTCTGTCGGTCTGCTCCCACTTTAACATCAAATCTTAACTACGGTGTGTCCTATCGAGATTCACATTAAAAAAGCAAAGCCTTGCCAGAGGTGAAGGTCGAGATAAGTTCCAATAAAAATTCTTCACTGGACGGGAATTCGAACCGAAGGTTGTGAGAATGGAAACCGGCAATGGCCTTTAGAGGGAGCTACACCGAGTTCTCTGATGGGGGGTAGGGAGGGGCGTGTAAGACTCGAGTTTTGCGTTCGGGGGGATTCGGGTTGAAATCTCCATCAGTTTTCATTTTGATTTCGATTTTCTATCATTCTCAGAAATAATTCCAGGCGAGTTCCGGGATGGTTTCTTCTAAAGGTCATGGTCGAATTCCTTCCAGTTTCTAATCCCTTCCCGCCTCTATTGACTTTGACCTACAGGAGACGCACAGCCCGAAGCAAAAACATAAAAAAAGATTCTGACAGTTGGATTAAGTGATTTCGGAATAAAACATGTAGATGCTAAATCTCGATGGATGCACTACGGATTGAACCAGCGACTTCCATAATCTCAGAACCGAATGTTACCGCTCAACCGCAGTTTCGGTCAATCTAAATAAACGTCTAAAAACAGTCAGGAGCGATAACAGGAACTTGTACTATAATGACAATGGAAGAGATATTACTGACACAAGGAAAAAATGAAGATATCTACTTGATAATACCTTGATGATGGGAATGTATGGCATCTTTAAACTCTATCACCAGGTCCTAAGAGAGCGAGAATTTTCTTATTTATCAATGATCTGCATTATTATGACATGTTGTCAAACTTCTTTGGCAGTGAGGCTAAGAGAAAGAAACGGCAGAGTCCGTAGTAAGTAGGTTGCGGTCAAGGGACGACATCTGAGTTAACACCCATTTAGAAGTCCTCGCGGATCCCCTACGTTACCCACCTCCAGACTCCACCACCACAGCAGGAGGTGGACTCTTGCGAAACTACCCGCCATTACAGCGGGGACGGTGAACAAGGCGCGTTTCGCCACCCATTAAGGGTGCCCACGGGGAGACACGCGGAGTCAGCGCCCACCACGACCAAAACCTGGCCGTATAGCTAAAGTATTTCTGCTATTCCCACGTGCGCCCGGGGAAGGGAACAACAGTTGATGGATGGTCGGATCACAGATTTGCGACGGAACGCTGCTGGAAGAGGGGTTTCATCTGGGGAATTGCAGAGCTCTCTAATGTTAAGTGACCAATGATAGATAAAGGAATCGCCACAAACGCCGTGAGTCAATCGTCAATTGTGCTGAAGTCTGTCGTAGGCTGGTTGTGAATTAGTTATATGACAGAGAGGCAGTATGGTTGTGTACGTTCAGATATAAATTCAGTTATGATTAGTCAACAAGTTTTTAGTATCATGGACTCAGTACGTTTCAAAGTTGTATGATTTGTAGTCTTGTGACCACAAAAGAGCAAGTGTGTGGTCAGATGCTCAGAAATAAATTCAGAAAGGCGAGAGAAACAATTATCTGTACGAGAAGAAGTTATTTTCTTCCGAAAGTCTTCTAAATAGGTCAATGTCATTAGACTGAAAAATTCAATAAAATGAAACAATTACCGAAAAATTGTTAGACAACCCCATTATTATTATTTGTTTTGCTTCTACTTTTACGCCTCATCGACGTCGAGGTCATTAGAGGTGGGAAAGGACTAAGGCAAGGAACGGGAATGAATTCGGCCATGGTCTTTTTAAGGAACCATCCCACCATTCACCTGGAATGATTTGGGGGAACCTTGGAATATCCAAATGTGGATGGCTGGACATGGATTCGAACCATCCCATAATTGACCATTCATAATCTGTAACGTATAAGAAACAACAGTTTCAAATTTTAAGAATTATAATAAGCTTTTTCTGAGTCCTGCATCCAATTACATATTAAATTTTTCACCGAGCACACAAGCTACAATATGTTTCATTTTGTTTGCCACTCTCTACACGGGGCCGTTGATTTTTTTACGTGCTCTTGAGCTGACTTTCAACTCTGTCAAAACTTTAATTTTCCATCCGAAGTACGTTAGCAAACTCAGTCATCCCAAAACTAATTAAAAATGTATGTTCCCCTTTTCCTGTGTCTTTATCGGATTAGATTTTTTTTTTAAATGGCGTTCGGCCCTAAAGCCATTCAGCCAGCAACTATGTTTTTGTACTCCTCAGCGCTGTATATAGAGTCTTCTCATGTTATTATTGATGACAGGGCAACACAGGCAACACAGGAGGGACCCAAAACTTGATTAAAACCACCCATGCCCTAGGCCGGACTCGAACCGGCGGCCAATGCAACGCGAAGTCAGCTGGCTAGCCCTGCGCTACCGTGGCCGGCTACCGGGTTAGATTAGCAAGTCATATCTGAGAACTGAGTGAAAAATTGAAACTATTCTCTTTAATGTTAGAACGACACTTTGGGGTAATATAACTCATATTTTAATAGGATATTGTTCATTATCGGTTGCTCGTTACTCCCTGCTCCAAAGCAAAACAAATAATTGCGGTGAGAGGATGCGGCGTTGTTTAATCAAGCCGCCCCTGTCTGTGTCGGCGGCCGCCGATGCTGCGGCTGCCTTTGAACCAGTGGGCTGCGGTTTCGAGCCTCGGCATGCGGGTGGAACCCCGCCTCAAAGGACGGTCCGACATACAAGCCGCGCAAATTTGTTCACACCCCACAATCACACCCCTCAGCTTGCGGATTTCGAACCAGCACTTTCCTTTTCTCCGTAATGTGTATGCGTCTGTTCTACATTTAGTTATTGTAGGCCTTATATCCCTAAACATCTGCTTAGGTTCTATGCGCATCCAGTTACTATAGTTCTTAGAGATGAACGTTCTCATTTTTTATTCCCGAAATCAATTATCAATAATTCATCCTCTTGGTCCTTTATCCCCTTCCTCATACGTAATACTCCGAAATCTATCGACGAGGACCCACAGTGCATGTATTATACAGCCTCACCATTATCTTTAACCGTTTATTGTCCTGCCCAGTGACTCAATTACCAAATATATTCTGTTTAATTACATGTTAAGTAACTAACCAGATATCAGTAATTGCTAATGTTATTAGTTTGTCAGTGTTTAAATGTACTGTTTCAGATTCTGTGGGATAAAAGCGAACATGTCTAATTTAATCTGCAATTTAACAAAAATACTAGCTGCTATCCATTGAAACCCATCCAAATTATATTTTAGCTGATGTCTGCATACATTAATAACAGTAGAAACAAACATATCAACAAAATCAAACTATAGTAGAAGGATAGAATACACAGAATAAGAAGCTCAGAGTTTAAGACAAATGTCAAGTACTCTAATCCATTCGATTGCTATTGGTGATCCATGTATAAAATCATCAATTGTACTTTCGAAGGCTTTGTGGGGTCATTGTTTGATATTCAGCTATAGATTCTAGCATTTCCATTATTCAGCGAAACATCACAACTGTCCTGATTAGTATGGATTCTATTTGAAGGTACCCTTATTTTTCGTGATAGATGGAGTGCTTTACCTGACCATTGATTTATCATAACGACATTGCTATTATAACCGCTTTCTGTGTGTTTGGCAGAAACTACAGTTGAATGACCGGACTGTAATCCATTATGTATGAATGTTTCATACTAAAGCGTGAGTTTTACCATTACTTCCTTGGTACATTACTTCCTTACCATTTTCAGTGGATGCTGGAGCTTGCAAGTTTTACTCACCACATTCACAATGTAAAAGCGTTGACCATACTCAGCGTAATCTTATCCAACAATACTGACCGCAGCTACAACTTTCATGTCAGATTCCATGGTTACTTTATGTAGCCTGATTACCTCATAGTAGCTTCAACAACATTCTATGAACTCCATATCTCGTGCCGCTTTCGCCTACTTCGTCTGCTGGTGGACTTTACAAACCAAGTATCAATAATTAATTTCACAATCATGTAATTTCGTTCAGTGGGTGATTAGTTAGGAGGTGCTTACAATATTCTTGGAGTAAAGAAAATCTGTCAAACATTTTTAAATTGCCTCTTTTCCACTCATTCGGAACCCATACAGACATCTGGACGGGTCGGACGTAACAATGGGTGTTAATTTGCTTTTACGGATAGAAGTTGATAAAGGTTTTTAAAGATGTTAACTAGCATAAGGCAATAGGATGAGAGTCCGACGGAATCTCTAAAATTTCCTATAAATTGCTCAAAGTAATACCGAAAGGGTTCGAAACCAAAAGATCCAAACGGAATAAACTTGTCATCTGCAGACATCCAGAGTAAAATTCTAAAATTTCCTCACGATAATGCTCTTTTCTCAGTATGCAATTTTGACCGAACGGCAGAAACTCGAACGGTGCAAATACTAATATTACAGAAATATAATAAATCACACTAAAAGCTTACTGTTAGCTACAGGAAGAAAAATAATCGCTTAACGCGGCGTATGTAGCACTTGTGACGACACTCTTTTTTTTCACAGCTTTACGCCTCGTTGACGTTGAGGTCATCAGAGGGCGGTAATGACTGGAGACAACAGACAGGGAAGAATTCGGCCATGGCGTTAGCCTGGAGTGATATGGGGAAACCATGGAAAACTCAAATCTGGATGACCGACGGGGATCCGAACCCATGTCCTCCCGAAAGCGAGGCCAGAGCGTCACCGCTCACCCACCACTCTCGGTCCCACGTTAACACTGTACGGTTTCTGTGTGGCTCTTTTCTATCACAAGCTCCGTGTGTTTGAGTGGTTTGTGTTTGATTATAATGTATCGCAAACAAATCATTGCATTAATGGTATATAACCGTCGACGAAAGAGACAGAATATATATATATATGTTACTTTTGTGCATAATTGTACTATATTCTTGAAATAGGTGACATTGAAAGAAAATCTGCACAAGTTAGCTCAATATGCCTTTATTGAACAATATAACATAGCAGAATGAAATATACAGAAGACAATAAACATATTTTCAAAGAAATAATGAAGTAATACATAGTCAGACGTCGACTACATTGGCTCGCGGGCTCGACCGTACGATTGAAAACCGTCTAATGTGAAAGCGTGCATTTGGCCACGTAAGCTCTCGGGTTACCGGTCGCCGTCCGGCTGCCGTTTGTTGCAGTAGCAGTGGACGGCTGCTACACGGCAACCGGCGACGTTTTCCGTCGCCGCGTGATGTGAAAGGGGTCATGCTCTTCTTCGTGCCACTGTAAGAATGTCGCCGTACGAGTTTCTGCCATTCGGTCAAAAATGTATAATGTGAAAAGAGCCACGTCTGGCAATACATGCTTCGAAATTGCTGATTGGGTAAGGATATACAAGAATATAAAGGAAACTGGAAGAGATGTTAGTTAATAATCAATTTTAGTTTAGGAAAAACCTTAATGAAAGGGAACAATTTATGTTTCTCCAACCTCTGTCAAATTCTGTAGTTAAAGTAAGATCTTCTTTTTTTGGTGAATACCAACATCTTTCTTTCTTTAGAGCACACTATTGTTCAATCCACACTAGTCGTACAGTTTCTTCGTATATTCGTTCACTTGTTAACTTTTGAGTTCAGAAAAAGATTTTCTATCTGCACCTTTGTAAATATATCTTCTAATCATTTCTCAACATTCTTGCTGCATCTACTTTTCCGACTATGATCTCTTAAACTGTTTTGATACCTAGCTTTTTCCATCAGTATAAGGACTACTCCCGTGCGACAGATCGATTGGACCAGTGGACAGGTGTCTCCAAAATGGTCGAGACGTTCCAAATGTGCAGTCGGATTTCGTTTGATTTTTCTAATGCCATTTAACGTGTGTTTCACCTCTGACAAAATAGGATAGAACCTTTCGATGACACCATTACATTTAGTGGTGTGTGGTTTTCCTTCTTGAAAACTCAAACAGAGCCAGACATATATTTTTTTTAATTACAACTTTACGCCTCATTGACGTCGAGGTCATTAGAGGCGAGATGGGACTGAGGATAAGGAACGGAAAGGTATTCGGACATGCCCTTTGCAGGAAGCATCCCGGAATTCGCCTGGAATGATTTGGGGAAACCATGGAAAACCCCAAGCGAACAAGCCTAGGTGAGAGGAAGGTGAGCTAATGCCACTTTCCAACCAATATGATGAATTGTACGGTACTGACCTACTTCCACAATCGTCATCCCGTGCGTTGGTGGTCCCACAGCCAACTATACCTCACAACCTCTGAACCGGTTTATGGTAATTACGAGCTTAAACTTTAGACGGTTTATTGATCCTCTTATGGTAGTGGCGGATGGATCGGGTAGGAAATCTAGTGTCCGTTCGCTGTGTAAGCCGGACGGTCTGATCCGAGATGGGCAGCAGGCCATCCCTGCGTGCTTCAGTATGGGCGCACAAGGCCGCACAAGCTCATCATCGGCAAGCCTTGGACTCAACGCAAAGGCAGTACCTACTCATGATGAGCAGGGAACACAGAACTGCATCAACTGAGTGATCCCTGGCCGCATGCCACTAGACCTTGAGGTCATAAAAAGGGCGTATTACTTTTACATAAAAGAGGGCCAAGAGGCTGAATATTTGGGCATATATGTAGCCGGCAACGAACACCCAACAGGTTCCCGGCAGCACAAGCGGGGAATCCTACAGAGGAAAAGTTACGTCGACAATACCATTACAGAAGAATGGCATTGCAGATGGGAGAACAGCCGAAATGGAAGACACGCCTTCCAATTGATCACATCAGCGAGCTCATGGAGCATTGGTTGGAGAAAAACCACCTGTTTGTCATATCCAACTACTTGCCTCATCACAGGACATGGACTGAAACAGACGCTCTTCGAGAGGAACATTGTGGACAACAATGTCTACACCTGCGGAGAGCCAGAGTCCTCAGAGCACATTCTCAAAGAACTTGCCCATTACCAGGAGGAGCGCGTCGTCCTGGAGCAGCAAGTTGACCTGGGGCCACCAGATTGGAGACAACGACTCCTGGAATCAGAAGAAACCTTCAGAGCGCTGTACGCCTATGCTAAGGCTGCGTTCCAGAGAAGGACAACACTACAGCAAAATTGAAGAACAAGCAGAGGCAGTCACCACAGCACACACACCTCCTCACAAGAAGCCGCTGCTGTCGTCTTCCAGACCATTATCAACTTGCATTGTGTCTTGTTGCCAAAACAGAATTCCTACTTATGTGAGGTTCAGTAGCGCATAGGTCCTGTGGGCCCGGGCGGGGTAACACCGCCTTGAATGCTTCTGCTCGTGCGCTACGACGGTGGTCTGCAAAACTCGTCTGGGATGCAGGACTCATGCCTTTGGCACCTCACGGTGGTCGGAGGTGTGGGCGGCGCATCCTGGTCGAATATCTCTCTGGCAGCTCAAGGGTCAAGGTTGGAGCCGGGCAGCGGAGGGTGGGGGGTGGGGGGTGGGGGGGGAGACTAGCAGACAGGCTCGTCATACGACCAGGCAATGAAGGGTCTTGGGTCTGGCTCGTAGCGGCGCTGCGTCCACGTCGTTCCCCGTGGGCACCCTTCAGGGTAGCGAAAAACGTTATGCCTCACCGTCCCTGCCAACATGGTGGAACCATCCACCATTAAGGCGGATGATTTTGGGAAACCCAATCCAGAGTTGTTAGTGTAGCGAAGCAGTAGGATAGAATGGTTTGGTTGGGGTGGCAGTTTGAGTGCTTCGTCTCAGTTGCTACACTTCACCTCAACCCGGTCGGTGGACCAATCATATGTAGATTGTGGCTCATGTTGGCACCAATGATATTTGCCGCCTTGGGTAGGAGGTTACTCTCACATCTTGAGGCTGACTAAAACGGTTAATTCTGTGGCCAGTAGCCACAGGATATCGACAGTGTTAACTATCTGACGCATCGTTCATAGAACAGATTGTGGACATTTCATTCACAGTCGTGTATGGTTCCCTTCAAAACTTCACGTGTGTGCTGCTTGCGTGAATCAGCTACAAAACTTGCAGGGGTCTTGTGGAATGCATTGGTGGGTTTCTTAAGCTGAGGGATGAAGACCCGGATAACTGAAATAAATTGAACAAGAGAAAATTAAGAGAATGTCGACAGTTAAAAGTTTTCGTCACTAGCTGTAGAAGTATTTGTAGCAAACAACATGAACTAGAAAGTGTTATTAGTAACACAAGTAAATGTCGTTATAATTACAGAACGTTGGTTAAAACAAGATGTAAGTTCTGCCAAAATTTTTAATAACAACATTAATATTTTCAGCTTAAATTTCATTTCAGTGAACTAAATGTATTTATAGCCGTGAATAAATGTGTAATGTGTAATGAGATGGACGTCGATACGTTTTCGAAATGATATGCATTAAATCTAACATAGACAGGATTAAATATGTGATAGGCGCCTTCTATCGTCCAACTGATACCGACATAACTGCTGCTGCAGCGATAAGAAATAATGCAAATAATCAGCTCGACGATTATAGGATCATGCAGTGATACTAGGTGATGATTTTAACCACTCTTATATCGACTGGAGTACTAACGTCACATTACTGGTGACAGAGATAACATATACAATCACTGTCGCTTGTTCTCAAATCATGATTTTGAACAGTTGGTCACTGCTCTAGCGTGTGTCATGACGGTAACTGGGACATTTTATCATTACAAACAGGTCAAAATTATATGGTAAAAGATTTCCCCTTTTTTAAGAATTTTTTTGCGGTGTTAATTCAGTTCTCTATGTAATCGTAGGCTTCCGCGGCCAGAGTCAGTTGATTCTTGGCTGTCCGGGTGGCACCGCGTCATGTTCATCGTAGCCGACGTTTCGACCCTCATTCTGGGGTCTTCTTCCAGAATGAGGGTCGAAACGTCGGCTACGATGAACATGACGCGGCGCCACCCGGACAGCCAAGAATCAACTTACTCTGGCCGCGGAAGCCTACGATTACATTTGACTCAACTCTACGGGGAGAAGATATTTTATCGGACACGGGAATTTTCTAAACTACGTGAGACACGGACCCGGAAACTTTGTCAACTAACGTTTTTACTTCGATGCAGAGACGAGGGCAGTTCTGCCCTGGAAGAAGACCCCAGAATGAGGGTCGAAACGTCGGCTACGATGAACATGACGCGGCGCCACCCGGACAGCCAAGAATCATCAGTTCTCTATACGGTATTTACTCTGCTTCGTTAAATTCTCAGAATATCAGTTCCTAAACAGCAAATTTCGTATTTTATTAAAATTCATGTTCGTTCCCTTTCTTTAGGTTGGGAACTTCTTCATGTTTGACTTAATATATCTAAATCTTCAATGTGAAAAAGAGCTATTAAAATGCCAGATATAATGTTTCTCAACAATACGCTGTATTGTCTGTCGTGTATAATAATCCTACAGCTACTTGATAAATATTGCAACAAGGGGAAAAAATACCCAGATGACGGTCAAACATACCGTCTGAGGCGTTTGAAGCGATTTAAGTTTTGTATTACGAAGCGTAATCCCTAATGACAGGATGGAAATGGTTAGTAAACTCGCGAGGAATGTGGTTGGAGTTTTAGCAGTGTCGGCTGGACTTTAAAGTCTCATTACGGCGGCGACACTTCGGCGCTCTCATTACGTCACACCGCCCCCACTTGTCAGAGCGGGCGAGAGAAGAATGCCTAATCGGAGCGGCCACTACCGCCAATCGGGGAACAATTAATCACGGACTAACGGTAAGCCCTGCTGGCGGCGCATAAATCACCTCCCACAACTCCGGCCAGTTTGGATTTCTTCCAGCAGCTTCGACGTGTCTCTGGCAGACAGCGATTAATAACTTGGCATGGTCTCCGCATCCGTCACGCAGTTGAAGTTAGTTCATAAGGCACTTGACCTAACAGTGTCTATTCCACTCGGGGTAAATTGTTCAACGCCCAAGTTGTTAACTATGAATTCGACAATGTGCAGTGCCGATTTGCTCAGTTTCCCAAGATCACTCATCAATCACTGAAGGAGAAAAGGACCAATTTCATACACGCTTATTTGTAATTTTTGTTTTTCGTTACAGCCACTGCAGACTGCGCAAATACCAACTACCTGAATCAGAAGGGAGCGGCGGCGGAAGGCGGAGGGGGGTGGGGGGGGGGCACCATAGTTAGAACCATATTTGTTAAATATGGAGTGTCTTTCCTGAGGGGGCGTACATTAATTACGTGAGGTGTTTTTTTTCTGAAATCCGCCCCCTCACTCCCTGGTGGTGAGATTTGGTAAGATTTGGTAATATTTGGTGAGATTTGGTGAAAATTGGTGAGATTTGGTGAGATCTGGTTGAACCCCCCCCCCTTATGGTGAGGTTAGATCTTGAAGGATTCCCTCCCCCCCCCATGCCGATGACCTCGTAGGTTATCGAGACTTTTTTTATACCCTACCTCCCCCCAATCTCCCTAACGTTGGGATTGACGTCTGGAATGTTTGTGTCGCCATTTGTTTGCAAAATTTGTAACTTGTGTTCTGTATGAAAAAGGTATTTTCTTTGAGAAATGGAAAGTTAATAAGGCGAAGATTTGAGACGTTTCAGCATTCGCCTAAGATTTTGCAGAAAACAGCTTCAAATTACTTTCAGGAATGACGCTACAGGGGGTCTAGAACTCGAACCTGGTCCTGTTGAAGCTCCCCAATCCAGTTTGGGAGTGCCTTAACGCGCCACAATGATTATATCTGCCGCTTAACACGTGATTAACTAATTGGATCCACAGTCTTGTAAGAAGGTTTCATCAACAGAGTAGGAGAGGTGATGATGCATAATTTCTAATCACTAGATTGGTTATTAAAATCCTGGGTTAAATTCCAAATTTCTTGGCAGCGTATATATAGTGAGGGCATATGTAATTGTTGATTGTGACTCGTACATACTGTGCTTGGGGAGCCTCCATAAACTAGGTAGCTCCATTTTGGCCTCCTGTGAAACCCCCCTCCCCCCCATGTAGCACGTAGCTTTTTTTCATTTTGATTTCAGAAGACTGTTTTTTTTTTTTTTCTTGTCATACCATCATAAATTACATATCGGGATAATTAAATGACGGAAATAAATATTCAGATGCTGTTGTGTGTTCTGTACCTGATTTTAACAGTGACAAATAACATGAACGGAAGGCTAGCCTGCCTCGGACCCCCCACCCCACACGTAGAACAGCTAGCTTTCCAGCCAACCCCTCCCCAACCCCCTCTAGACAGAGACACGTAGTTTATGGACGCTCCCTTGGTGGGTGAACGGTTAGCGATAGTGAGGACGCTGGTTCGATCCACGGTCCGACCATGATGATTTCGGTTTTTAATCACTCCAGGTAAAAGCCGGGTACTTAAAAATGCTATATACGAATACCTTATTACTCTTTGCCCACAAGACTCCTAATGACTTCCACGAGCCGTAAATCGCTTAAAAAAATTATCTGTTGCAGTGTTTCTCAGCCTGTGGTCCAGACATATCGTCCGCAGATAGAACATTAAAAATTCAATTCTTATTCAATTAAAAATATCACAGTAAAAAATACATTTGTAAAAATTGTTCACATAAAATGGACACAGTCCCGTGTAATGATATAAGAGAGTATGAGCCACATGCCTAAAAAACTTTCTAAAAACCATGAATATTTCAATTACCAGGATAAAATTTCGTATTTCTAGTAGGTGAGGGCATGACTCTATTGTTACTGTAATAAAATATGTTTTCAACTCGCATCCAAGATAGCGGCATTACTTTAAGGATTCAGTTAATAACAGTTTTATGGAACCGTGGTACGTACCAATAACAACTGAAAGGGTAAGCTCAGAGAGACAGGAAGAGAGAGGTTGGTGAGGTGATGAGTAGGGCCAGAAAATCATATCCATGAGCCACCAGTTCAAGTGAACAGGCTTATAACTAAAAATATTTTCAACGTGACTAAAAAAGAGAATAACATGGTGCTTTTATAACTGTAAAGAAATCAGTTGTACTCAAAGTAAAGGCAAGATAATATAAAAATACGCAACATGCCTGATTAGTGGCAGAAAGGTCAACTGACATCGTACGGGTTATGAAGTCAAAGGCAATCGAAAGAACAGAATCTCAAGAACATACAAAAACTGGTTGGTCAATTGTAATGGGGTCGGTGAACGTCAATCTGTCCATTATGTTTAGGACTACCCTGGAATGTGGCCAACATACCTAAAATAATAATCAGGGTGGCTGAAATAATGCTCTCATATAGTCCGAAACAGTGCATAAAATTAACCGTAAACTTGTCTCTCTTATGCCTTGCATAATCTTTGGTCAAACATAATTGAATAGATTATGGAATCGCACGATAATAGGGTTTAACAATCCAAAACTGCTGACGTATCGAACACTAACATCAACTATGCTATTTATTAGTAATTGTTTGCTGTAATCGAGGAGATCGCACACAGAGGTTGTAAGCGATCGCTGGCCAGAGATATCGATGTGCGCGGCCAGTCTAGCAGAGATAAACTTGAGCTGTCAGGGCCATCTGCTGGCTGACCCCTATCTACATGCGGATGGCAAAGAGAACTGCACGAATGGTGATTTTTCCATCTGGAACATACAGTGCAACGGAATAAAACGCGACTTAACTACAGTGTGCGAAGATAAGAACTAGAACTGAGCAACAAAAAATATGATAGCACTAAATAGTAAGAAAAAGTAAAAGCCATAAAATTGTGGCTAATCCAAGATGGAACAAAAAATGTACAAATTTTGATACAAAATGCTAGGTCATAACCTATGCATAGCAAACGTATATAGTTAGCGCAGCCTACGGGACGTGAGGTGATAAAATTTAAGGATTATGTTTTTCCTTTATATCTCATTTTCGAAAAAGCAAAATTTTTAACATACAATATGTCTGATTAAAGTCAAAGAGCATTCAAACAGCGAATAACAATAATAATAGGCTACCTTGGTAATTGTTTATGTCACACACTCTGCCAGATATATATTCACTCTCAAGCTATTATAACAAGCTAAGAATTTAGTATACCTTTATAATTCTTTAGTGGTTTGAAATTAAAATTACAAATCAACAATAAAGAAAAGTACATATTTTGTTTAAATCCTCATGTTAACTATGAGTTGCCTGTTGTTTATTTAAATTTGTCCGATGTAGATGTTTTCGTTATAACCTCTGTCCCACAGATATCGCTTTACAGTTAACTAAGAAAAATGTAGCTATTTTAAGGTAATAAGAATTATTTAACAATAATATTGTATAGTTAAGCAACTGCAAGGAAAGTAATTGCTATAAGACAGATGTCCAACCGATAGTTTTTGTCGGAATTAGAAGTTAGTAACAATATTAATTGTTTTATGCAGGACAGTCAATTGAATCAAAGAATCAAATGTTGTTAAGACGTCTGTTGCACTAGTTTATATAATCTTTAAACTTTTTTATGACATCAGTCTCTCGGTACTCCATCTCTTCTTATCCTAAGCTATCTTTTTCATCTCAACATATCAAGTTCCCGATTATTTGCTTCATTTATTTTTATCTCTCTCTATTTTTATCTCTATCTTCTTATGTTATTCTTGCATTCCACTGTTCCCTCTACAAACCAATTAACCAATCCGTCATGTCTTAAGATGTGTATAAATCGTCCTTCATCTTTTCACAACATATTGATTACGTATATATATATATATATATATATATATATATATATATATATATATATATATATATGTGTGTGTGTGTGTGTGTGTGTGTGTGTGTGTGTGTGTGTGTGTGTGTGTGCAGCATTTTTCTGTAGCATCATATTTCCGATGCTTCATTTTCCCTAGTTACAGGCATAAAGCAATAGCTTCACTTCCTTATAGTTCTGTACTCCAAACATGAAATTTCATGAAGTTCTTTCTGAATCTTAGAGCAATGTTTAAAACCAAATTATTATTATTATTATTATTTTAGGAATGTTCTTTTCACTAGCACTTTTGCTCTTGAGATTATACTTGCTTTAACCACCAGTCACAACTTCATAAATAACCGACTTCTTTCACTAGTATCACATCTGATATTATATTTATATTTGGTTACCTATTGTTGGAATTTCCTCTACGCATAATGAGTGTTGGTATTATTCTGGTTCACATTAAGGCGAAGCCGACGTCTGCTACAAATGGGGTGATTGTAGTTGAATAGATATGAAGGGACGAGGGACCATTGCATTGGATTTTGTCCCTCTGCTCCAACTTCTCCCATGGTGAAGGGACAGTAGTGGTAGTCCAATGATAAGTCCTGTCTATGCCGTTATCTGTCCTACATAGATCGACCATTGCACATTTTTAACTAACTATCCTAACTGTCAGCGCTCCCAATACCGGTTGATGTTCTCTCTATGTTTTCTAACGGAGCAAGATCGCCGTCTTACATTCATACTTAGTGTTCCTCCATTAAGTGTTACCTGTTGATTACTATATTTCTTATTTTATTATTAATGTTAGTTAATCATAATTAAGAAAATACTCCAATGGTAATTACCCTGCACATTTACTTTTGCATTACATAGATCTTTTTTTTTTAATCTTTCAATCTGGACACCCTTTTATAGTGACTCACTACTGAAATCGCTAGTTTCGTGATCACTGTCGCCTCTTCCCGCACACATCCATACAGATTTTATCACCATTTGTATGTCTCATTCATTCCCGGAACTCTCATTCACCGTGTCCTGTCCTCCAACCGCTCCCATCCCAGCTCGTTCAACATATCAGTCGCTGATTGCGTTCAAAGACAATTTTCATATACAAATCCAACTGCCCTTCCATTGTCTCCACTCCAGCTCCCTTACCCTGCCCCGTATTAGTCCTCCACATTCAAGTGACGTTCTAATAAAATTTTGTTTCTCTTGGCACATTCCCTCATCGACGTTTCCTGTCGACTGAGAACCTTAAACCTCTGCCTTTCACGTGCCCGGTGTGTACTTCCAAGTTTAATTTATTGGAAATTATTAGCCAAGATATGTGTTAATAATTCTTTGTTGTCATATATGAATCAAATTATGTCATATATTCAATGCGCCTACTACCGTGAACTAAACAGAAATGTGGAGAGAATTGAAGAATTTAAAACTGCTACTAACCAACCTACCAACCTATAGGTTGAAAACTGAAGAAGAAGAAGGCCCCAATAGGAAAATCCTCCTCCTAAACCATATAATCATTTTAAAACCATTATTTTATATTTGTGCACCTAATATTATGACTTTTTCAGGCATCTTTACCATAGAGAATGAATTATCTTAAAAAATAAACCCATGCAAGTAAATCTGTTGCGATATTTGAATCTCTACTGTAAAGTTCCATAAAGTCTTTCTGAAACATCTGGCAATAAAATGAATGTAGACAAGAGTTATCGTTATTTTTATTGTAATATCTGAGTTTACGAAATAGGTTGAGTAAACGGGGTTCTCCATGATTTAGTTGCAGCTCTGCAAAACACTAGCTATAAACACTCATTCTATTGTTCTTTCTGCAATTCAGATAGTTCTGTATAGAAAAGCGGAATAAATCTAGATAAGACTGCTTAGTATTGCTATCGGCCAAAAGGATCGCTGATGGCTAGAGAGTAATCGCATTCCGCGATATTTATGTGAATAATATTTAAAAGTTCTTAGATTTCAGCACTGGCGAATGATTATTATACCAATATTTATATTAAACTAACTTTAAGTTAGCATGGTATAGGGAAATATAAGGATCATATTTAATACACATGTCTTTCGACACGAGGAGAGACCTAGCGTGGTGGTTGCACGCTAACCCTCTGACTCGCATTCGGGAGGACTTCGATTCGAATTCCGGTCCGGCCATCCAGATTTATTACACTGATGATTAAAAATATTCATGGACAAATATTAGGAATAGAAGTGGATATTTTTTTTGCTTATGACTTTACTCCTCATCGACGTCGAGGTCATTAGAAGCGGGAAAGAACTGGAACAAGGAACTGGAAGTAATTCGACAAGGGCCTTTTGAAGGAATCATCCCGGCTTTCCCCTGGAGTGATTTCGGGAAACCATGGGAAACCCAAATCTGGATGCTCGGATGCGAGGCCAGAACGTTAACCACTGCACTGCCATGCTCTGTAAAAGAAGTGGAACTACCGATATTATTTTAAAAGAAGAGAGTGACTTATCGGCTCATTACAGTTTGAAGGAGTGGACTGAGTGTGGTGGTGTAACTGTTAGCGTTCTGGCCTCGCATTCGGGAGGACGGCGGTTCGAATCCCCATCTGGGCATCCAGATTTGGGTTTTCCATGGTTTCCCAAATCACTCCAGGCAAATGCCGGGATGCTTCCTTCAAGGCCATGGCCGAATTCCTTCCCATTCCTTGCCCCCCCCCCCCAATCCTCTCCCGTCTCTAAAAACCTCGCTGTTAAGAGACGTTAAGCAGTTTAAAAAAAATGAAGAAGTGGTGAAAAAATTGTTTAAATATATTAACGAAAGATAATTGAAAAAAGGAGGGAAATAAGATTATTGCGTACTTGTCAGTTTATTTAGGCGTCTGTTGTGGCAATTGAAAAATACTATTTCCGATTAATTTCAAGGTATTGGTGGACAAGTATGGTCAGAAGAGAAAACTGTGCAATTTTTATCAGATTCAGTGGATGATTTTTGGCATACATATTTATTACGTCATTGAGAGAAAAGAATGATTCCAGCTTCCTCTGTGGACCTTTGCAACTTCGGAAGAACCTACGATTAAACGTAGATATAATATTCAGTGGGTGGCTAGAGATAACCTTTATTGAAGAGATTGAATAAAGTGTACTTGATAACTGATGTGTCAAACTAGGTATTATTCACCGTTAAAAAAAAATAAAAATAGAACTTTATAAACTATGAAGATGAATTAATTAATTTTTGGTGAACCGATCGTGGCGACCGGGTTTTCTTTTCTCTTTAAAAAAACAAAAAAAAAAAAAAAAAAACAAAAAAAAAAAACAAAAAAAAAAAAAACTGACTGTTAAACTACTGGCACTAATTCGAATTCTGAAAGAGTCTCGACTCACATAGTGGTGATTCGAGTCGTGGTTGTGCACTTGTGGTTTTATTTCGTCAGCATGACGACAGCAGAAGCTCCAAGAGTCCGCAGATGTCCGCTGCCCCCTCGGTTCGGTCGTGGCTGGTAATAATGTATGTCCGGTAATGGTGCAGCTGACCGAATCCCCAAGGCGCCCACCGGACCTCTCAGCGGCCGGACACAATTCCCGGACCCTATCTGCGGTCGGAGTCCTTATCGGCCGCTCTTAATTATTAGAGGAGGATGGGAATAAGATGGCCGAGCAACCTTTGCCTGTTTTACTACGGATATCTTTGTCTGTCTGGGGAAGGGGAGGGTAATCTCTGGTCTGAGTTCTCGTAATCACGATCTCGTCTTTTATTTTGAGCTTGCCCACGGTTGTAAATACTTGGAAATCTTTCTTCATCAACCCCCTACAAGTATTTTTTCTTTTTACATTTCCTTGTAATGACGAACTGTCCTACAACCCAGGCAGTTTCCTGCATGTCCCTCATTATTGCTCCATATTATACGAAACGCTGTGCTGTAAGATGTTATCTACCTCACTAGCAGCAGGTCAGTTACAAAATGGAACTGTGCTCCAGACTACATCTCACGGTCACTACAGAGGTGTATTAGGCGGTAAATTTAAATTATGTCATGAAACGTAGCAATCAAACAGAAATAATATTATTATAACAGCCCTGAAGCGTTTTAGATTCTAAAAATCGTACATGACATATTCTCCAGTTCTGAAACTATTCGTATGTTTGCTTTGCATCCCCAGAAATATTCTTCTTTCCCAGCTTTTGCTTTCTTTACAAATCACCAAAACATTCTTAGGAGGACACAAAATTAATTTATATATGTTGAACTGTAGAAAATCTTTCCTCCTTTTAGCAACAACATTCAGTTGCGGATCTTTATTAATGACCGAAGATTTCATAATGACCGAGTTAGCTGATCTGGCTGAAATACGAATTAGACCCGTACTTCATTCCTCGAATTTACTCCATGAAATTTGAAGAATGTATGTTGAGATTGAAATGAGTTATAATGTGTAAAGACATGATGTGATATAGCTGAAATACGTACTGAACGTTTTATGTGATCCTAGAGGTTTGCTCCGTAAAATCTGAAGAACTTCGGATGAGTTTGAAGTGGATTATAAATAGTAACATCATTATTAAATCTACACAATTTTAAGAAATTATGTTTAGTTTGAGGTGAGTTAGAATGATTCGGTACAGTTTTGCGCGGACAGACAATGTCTGGCTGTTGTATAGATGATTATCACTGTTTGTGAAAATTATTACATGTTAAATATTAAATATACAACGATGACTGTTTCATGGATGGGTAGACAAACTCTCAAAGTTTTTTTCTGTATAGCCCATCATCCAGTCGTTACGTTTTTCGTCACCAGATATTGGTTTTAGCAACATGTTATTTAATCGTGAGGAGAAAGCATATTATACTCCAGAATTTTGTTAAACTCAGTCTCTTACCGTTTTCCAATGTAATCTTCGGGCAAGAATTTGGAAGTATCCACACTCCGATAATTCCATTCGCATGAACAGTAGAATTAACTGTTTCCGGAAACCGGATGTTTGTGTAAATGAAAAGCGTTCGTCCTTGAGAAAAACAAAATTCACCGCTGACATGATGCTCCGAGTGTAGATATATGTATAGTGACGAAGGGCATCTATAACGGTTGAAAATAAAGCTTTATATTTTGATAACGATAAACAAAGATTTTTATTCCGATATCAATTGAGTTACGTGCTCTAATTTTTTGAATCACCAACATTCATTTATAATAACACTTTACATCTTTGAGCTCCGCATGTCTATTTGCTCCTCTTGCGTTCTATGAATCAAAACTGAAAGAAGTTGTAGTACGAATGATATATTACCACTGGGCCATGGCCTGTATTAGGTATGTCTAGCATCGGTCCTTCAGTTTTTTCTCTGCTTGTTTTTTCTTTTGGTTTAACATCTAGTCGAAGTCGACCCGGAAGATAAAGGGGATAAGTAACGGGGAAAATTCATCTGGATGACCCGACGGAGATTTGAACGCGCGTGTTTCCGAATTCTACGTGTGAACAGCGGCGCTCTAGAATGGTGGCATGCCAGTAATCTGCAAGGCTCGTCCCAGACCGCGATACCTTGCTACCTCACGCTACTACTTGGTGGATCGTTGCCAACATTGCTCCCAGACGTCTGCACCTACGATCAGAACAAGTTCTATGCAGAAGTCATTCATCTCTCCACACCCTCTACGCTACCAGCAGATGTCCCAGTCCATCGGAAACCGGCTCCACATTATACATTGAGAAGACATTGTAATACTACGCAATAACTTAAATCCGCAATTTTCTTTAAAGACTGTCTGCTCATTATCACGTGCCTTAACTAGCAGTAAAATTAGTGTTACATAATGCTTTGTGGTGTAATTACTGCACGCGCAGTTCAGTATTTAGCTTACTCTTGCTCAGGGGAAGTTTAAAAAAACTAAATACTACGTCACCCAGGTACAGTTCACAATACAGTGCTTGTATTATGCATAATATTTTTTCTCTTATGGTTGTACGCCTCGTCTACGTCGAGATCGTTTGAGGCGGGAAAGTACTGGGGGCACGGAAAGGGAAGGAATTCTGCCGTGGCCTTTTGAAGGAGCCATCCCATCATTCGCCTGGAGTGATTTGGGTAAACCATGGAAAACGCGAACCTGGATGCCGGAGGGGTGTTAGAACGCGCGTCCTTCCGAATGGGAGGCCAGAACGTTACGGCTCACCCAGCACGCTCGGTAGAATAACTACTGCACTATGATCAATACCAGTTTACGGTTCGTCAGTGAAGGGGTCATTAAAGCCGGAAGATAATTGTGTAAAAGTTGTTGGTAAGAAATAACTGGATAGGGGATCAAAACCCACGTCCTCCAGAATGTCAGGCCAGAACATTACCGCTTACTCAGCGAGTTCTATTCAAATTTTTATAGTACTGCTGTATAAAGAATTTCTGTTATACTTTTAAATATCTCTCCATCGCTAGTTGATGATGTCATATACACTGACGCCGTATAATTCTAACATGTTCTTTACAGTTATAGTATGGTATAGGTATGAGATATTTGAAGGTACTAATATTTAAAATACTTGGTTGAAAAAAGTGGACAGATAACAGTTTATAGTCAAGCTGTTAATAACACTCAAAATGAGCCTAACTTGACTGTGACCAGACTATTTAGAAAAATGTAGTCGCAAAGAAAATATGTATCTTAAAAGTATTCATTAAAAACCTTGCCAGAGCGAGTTAAGCCTCGCGCTTTTAGGGTTTGTTACTAGTTTAGTCGCATGTGTAATGTCAGATGAAGTCGCTTTCGCGAAAATCAAAGCTTGACTTATTTTTAGGTTCGATAGTGGTCTCCGCTCCACTGCTTTCTACCGCCTCGGCATGTTTCCGCTCGCACTACTAGTGCAATCCTTAAGTTCCAGTCAAATTTACTATGTATGCTACCTATCTCACCCTTTAGAATGCAATGCACTCCGCATAAAGAGAACTTCCAGTAAACCAGTGTCGGAATATACCAAAGCAGAATAAAATAGAAACTTACGCTTGTTTTTCTCACAACTAGCAAACTATATTAAGTGTTACTACTTTTAGAATGTCCGTTCTTAATATACGGTGTGGTTGATATTGCTGGGTAAAACAATTCAAGATGCTAAGCAATAGCGTTTCTGAGGTACTCCTGGTAACAGAAATGGTCTATTTAATGAGTTTTCCGGCCACTCACGTCTATACTTCCCAGTGGAAAAGAAATAAAAAATTTGTCTTCTACTCGATGAGTTCCAAGCATCTATACACCCTGAAGTAAAAAAAATAAAAATCTGTCCCCTGAACTTCTAGCGAACACCACTAGAATACATTTTTACAAAATTGTAAATTCGAAGTAAACGATTTGATCCAAGCAAGAAAAAAGAAGTTCCTGGCACTCACATTTTATCGTGGAGTTTGAAAACGTTAGCAGTTGCAATTGCTTTCGTTTCTCATATTACCTAGAACTTATCGACTAAAATAAAATCAATAACTATACACGAAACATCAGCTACTGATTTTCTACCATTATGTAAACGAGTTTTTCAACTCATCTGGATACAGGTAACTAATACCATAAACGAAAATGGAACTTACTGAAATTATTCTACAGTATGGATTCCATCATTACACTGAACTATTTAAAATTACTATTATTCACCATTAAGATAAATACAATATTCAAAGTCTAATTAGAACTAGAATATAATAGGGAAGAGTTGTGTATTGAATTTCATTGAAGAGGTATTTATTGCATTAGTTTCGGACTTCGTGAAATATTAAATGCCGCCGTTGAACAAAAAGGCGTAAAAATAATGTTCAAATAGAAACAAACACAGAACATTTTTATGAGAAGCCACGACTAACGAGTTGAAATGTCATATTCAGCATCTGCTGCAATCAAAGGCCTTCTAGCGACTGCAAGAATTATATAGATATATTTCACCTTTAAGAGCAACATAATACGAAGGTGCGACAAATGAAAACGTTACATAGTTTAGAAGAGCTATTTATTGTGGAAAATGGAACAAAGCTTTATCACTTTTCAATATAATCTCTGCCAAGCTCTTGAAATGTTTACTACTAAAAAGTGCATGGATTCCTTTGGTAGGCTGAGCAACCACTCAAGCACAAGTTTCATCTATGGCTTCTTTGAGTGAAACAAACATAAGTAAATAACTTTAAGTGAGGTCTGGTGAGAATGTTGGTTGGGGAGTCACTCAAAATGCAGGTTTTTTTACAATCTCAACTGCTGTACGAGCACTGCCATATTGCAAAACGACACTTATGGAAACTAATTCACGTCCCTTTGATTTAATTTCAGGACGAAGATAATTTTTAGATGATGTGAATATTACACACTGTTGACAGTGGTCGCCAGAGACGTGTAGTGACCATAGGCGATATCTCTTTCGCCCTGAAAAAAGTCAGCATAATCCTCCTTGCTAATAGTCGGGTTTAAAACTTTTTCGGTTTTAGTGATGAGGAATGGAATCATTTCTTGCTCGCTATCTTCGTTTTAGGGTGGTGGAAATGAATATCGGTGTCACCCCTGTTACGATTCTTGCAAGAAAGTCATCATCTTGTTCAAAGTCCCAAAGAATTTTTCCCTATACGTCAACACTGATAAGTCAGCTTCCATTTTAGCCATTTTGAATCTACTGGCGCACTTCGTACTCAATGTGTTATGCTAAACTACAACCAGAGATTAAACGTGCTCCAGTTTTATTGAGTGAAACTCGGTGGTTTTCCCTCACAATGGATTCAACTGTAGTTATGTTATCCAGAGTTATAAATAGATGCTTCTGATCCACCCGAGGATCTTACTACACCATTTGAAACTTCGCATCACATTCGTAGATATCCTGCTATCACTAAAATGGATCATTATATTGAAACGCCATTCTTTGATAGATTTTAATAGGTTTTACATTTTGACTATACAAAAAACTGAGCAATATAACAATGTTCTTTCCTGGTGCAAGTCTCCACTATGCAAGCTGTTTGTATCACGCTTACCAACTTACGGCACAATGGCGTAAAATTTCATTTTTTTATTTTTTTATTTTTAAATTACAGATTTAAGGGTTTCGTTTGACTCGCCCTCGCATTAGGATCCGAGCATTAACTAAGAACTTAAAATTTATGATACCTTCAGTATAATCCTGTCTGCGGACCTGTCCCTTCTTTAATGGTTTCTCCCTCACTGTGTCTTTTGTTGTCACGCAGGGCCTTGGCCAACGTTTTCGTTCTGCTGTATAAGAAATGGAGCTCAAAGAAAGGGATCGTTTCTTGCCACAGAAATGTTACCCTCTGGTATAACGCATCGGGGCTTACCAAGCTCCCGAACTTCACCACCCGCCTCACAAAGAATGCTAACTGGGCGCGCACACCACCTCTTTTGAAGATAGGCCCTGATCCCTATAATGCATCTATTCACCGTTCCAGGCGATATACCACACCCGGCTCAAAAGGGGAACAAATCCATTGGGCTGAGAGAGGAGACGGAGCAGGGGATGCGGCGATTGTGAAAAACATCCCGACTGCATCAACGCAACTTATACGGCCGCTATTCATCTCGCTTGGATCTGAAACGCAGGCAAGGCGTGCTAAGCATTTACTAAACGAACATGTTTGTTAAGACCTAGTGCTGTCGTTTCTTAAAGTATCGCGTTTAATTTAAATTATGGCACAGCTGTTAATATCACCAAAGAAAATTCATGGTATTTCTGAAACTGTAAAACGAGTAACTGTTTGAATGAAATGAAATTTCTTCGAGTACTCGTGAGCTGTTTTTGACTCGAAACAAGAGATAAGAAATATGACTGAACAGTCTAGGAGACAATCATAAGTATCAAGAAATTTATTCATCAGGTCTGCACCCATCTTACACCTAAAAAACCATATGATTGGATATTACATATTCTCTGTTCTTATCTACTAGCACGAAAGCTGGATCCTATGTTAAAATCAAAATAAGAATTGTAACAGCGAGTTGTGCTTATATTTTTGTATTCTGCAAATATAAGTATAACGGCTGCAAAGAATGGAGTAGTTTCTTTATCAAATGCAGAATAAAAGGGTTGGATGATTCAAAACGCAGAAATATGACATTATGAGAAGAAAAAGATGCAGCTTATCACAGAATGAAAAATACAACGATCCGTTGGCAGACTAAAGAACTGAACACCTGAGTAAGTGATTTACCTTCACATCAATACTTATTTTCTTTCACTGCTTTACGAATAACGCTTGGTATATGGAGAAAAATATTTAGGCTCGAACTTTATGTTTTGCAACAACGACAAAATTTGGTATGTGTTTAGCAACATGTTAAACATTTATTTTATTTTACACACACTTCAATAGAAATGTTGATACATAACTGAGATGATCTTAACAAAAACAGAATGAATTTTTCTAATAAATTTTTCGATATTTTAGAAAAGACTTGATTTTTAGCAGCTCAAATATATGCATTAATTAAACTCAATCTTCTGAACATCTGATTTCTGAATATCCTCCCAACTTTTATTAACTTATTGTTATTGCCACCTGTTGGTCAGTGGTTAAATCATCTGACTGGAGACTGAAAGGTCCCCGGTTCGAATCGCTGTCTCGGCGAGGATTTTCATAAGCCCTTAACCCGACCTCCACCTGCGGCACAGCTTGCTGTGTAAACCTAAGTACACCAGAACGCTTCCGTGGTTCGGATTCCTCGTTGAACTGTAGTTGCACTCTAGTGTTAACAACCTTATTTGTAACACTGATGTGTACGCATCCACAGCAAATTTGAAACAAACAGAGGCTTAAAGTGGTCACAGTTGGCCCAAACGAACATACATACATTATTATTCCGATGTGAACTACACTCTAACTTCTCACAGAAATATTATTGTAACAGCCATTCGGTAATATTATACAAACTTGATAGTTATCGCGAGTAAATAGAGAATTACACATATTAGGCAAAAAAAATCTTTCTTAAAAAAAAAAGGGCCAAGTTAATACTTAGATTTTATAAGTAAGCGTAACCCCAAAATATTTAGTTAATGCCAAATAGCTAATAAGGAACTTTGATAAGCTGAGTAAATTGACGTTTATGTACACCTAAAAGGAAAAATTACAACTAGCTATCATTCTTTAATCGAAAGCGATATCCATTAATCTAGGTGCTGTAGACGTTCAGTTGCTACTAGCATAGCTATTAATTTACTACCTTACCGTACCTCATAGAATGGTGGAGAGATCTGATGGCTTAGAGCTTAAGGTGTGTGGATGGAAATCGTAAGGTCCCCGGTTCGAATATCTGTCTCGGCTGAGATTTTCGAAGGCCCTCAACCCAACTTTCACCTTTGGCACAACTACTATGCAATGTGAAGTATACTGAAATCATCCCGTGGTTCGGATTAAAAGTTAGACTACGTATTTTCCCGGTAGGGTTACTGGTTTAGGTTAAGTTAGACACGACAGAAGTACAAGCGCGACAAATCGAAACCTTATCAACCAGCGGCTGTACCCAAAATAACGTTATTCGCGTTATTACCAAATTGTTTATCCTTCAGTTGGTTTTTTTCCGGGTGAGTAAACTTAAAATCCGACAGGAGTAGCTTTCGATAAAGCACTCCGGCCATGCTGATCTGCGTTTTCCATGGTTTTCCAGGCGAATGCTCGGATGATTCCTCACATTTGCCCATGGGCGCCTCCTGCTATATCCTGTATACCCCATCCAAACTATTACCCTTTCGGATAGGTGCAATGCACCCTCCGTCACACACTTCTAGTGAATCGCGGAGTAATAATAATAATAATTACGGAAACAAAGGGAATAGAAGCACGCATCATTATATTCGTAGAGTTGATTACGTTATTTGTGGGATATACTGTCGATGTGATTTTTTGTTACCAGCTGGTATGTCACGTAAGCCGAAGTTGGTATCTGTAATAAGAAAATGAGTATAAGTATTTCCTGTTGCATGTGAAATGTGTAAATTTTGTTCTATGTTTTACATATTAATCTCACTGTGAAATAATTAGATTTTAATGCAGAAAAAGTTGACCACGAAGCTATTATCAGGGACTGGAAGAACCAAGACAACAGTTTATGAGCTTCCATTTTCCCAACAATTTTGGTAAGTATTAGTATAAATGCTACAAACCTCTGACTTAGGTCGTTAAGTAGCAGTAATTACGCCTTGCACTAGATGCGGGGTTAGTTGAATCGAGTCTCGATGGTAAAATAAATTATCACCATATGTCATTTTGGTAGAAGGGTAGTAGAGAGGGTGTGCCAGTTCCCTAATGGTGTGAGTGCGCAGATTTCAGAGTTCGTTGTCGATGTTATCTTGGTTGTGCGGGTTGAACTGCGTCAATTTATCGAAACCTCTGAAGAAGGCCACAAAATGATGGCCGAAACGTTAGGTTTCGATAAATTGACGCGTTTCAACCCGGACAACCAGGATAACATCCCTAATGGTGTACCAGAGAGATGGGATCTTCGCAGACAGTGATGCGTGAGCACACATGACACTGCTGGTGGTGATTATTCCGTCTGATAAGCACATTAAATTTAGCGGTCCTCCTGAGTCGTTTGGAAGGGTAGGCTTAAATACGCCGTACCCGGTTCCACTTTTTATTTTTTTATTTTGAAAGATTTATAAGAAGACAGGACTCTCTCACTCGTGGGGTAAATGTTCAGTAATAAAGTAATATCTGCCAGTGAAAAGAGAGTCGTAAGATTCTGAAGTGCCTATATTGTGTCATGTTTGCCATTCATACTTCATGGTAAATTGGAAGCTGTTCGAATAGTGAACGGAAGCCTCAGACTTGATATTCGGGAGGATATGGGTTCAGATCTCAGTCCAGCTATTTAGATTTCGGTTTTCCATAGCTTACCGATATCACTCGAGACGTAAGACTGGATGGTTCCTTCAAAAGGCCATGGGAAATTGTCTCCTATTCTTTCATACCATGATCTACTGCCTCTAATTATCTCGTTGTAGACGAGCAGTAAAGACGGAAGCACTAAAAAATTAAAAAATCTGTCACCCGCCATACGGTTAGGCTTGGCAAGATGTGTCCCGAAGAGACATAATAGATTTGACATTCGCAGAGTTGTTGCTGACAACTGGCCTAGCTTTTCCCAGGTTTACCCTTCATACACTGCGTTACCACCTGCGTGTCCTTATAACCCATAACATAAATTCGTCTGTTTCAGCGTTTCTGATTGACTGCGAAATCGGAGCTGTCCGCCACCACCTGCAAGAAATTTTACATATTATATTTTTGAAAGTTTGTACGTCTGAAGCTTTTGAAGACTGTGTGTATTACATCTTTTTTCGGAATACCTGGAGCAATTTATACCAAGTATATTACACATATACGCCAGTTTTACGATGAAACTAGGCTATAACATTGATCAACTTTCTAAAAAAAATTGAAATTTCCAAAAATTTGAGAAAAAATAACTAAATTTACCATCCAGTACGCGTTATTTTTTTTTCGATTTCTTATGAATAATGCTTTTGTAGCTATAATGAAAACATTTATTGTTAGTCTAAACTACATTCACGAACTAACAGTATTTAGTTCGATTATTAGAATAGTGTCAACTATTTTTAGAACAATATTTAATTAGTGGGATATTTGAACGCCGTTAATACTACAAATCTTTATCTCATAACTTTGTTAATTTTAACGGTTAATCAGCTATCGATTGAGAAAGCGACTGAGATATTTTAAAGACTGAATGTTCACTGCACCATAACTATAACCGGCCCTTAGTGGCTGACTAATTCTATCTGTAAGTTGTAAGACAATTCCATTAGTTCTAAAGTTTATTAAAAACTCAGTCTACATCAGAGTTGGCATACGGTATGCTCTCTGCATCAATGAAAGTATTAAAATAAATAAGTAAGTAATAAACAATCACAGTATCTGTTTCACTCATAGTTAGCTCTACGCCTTCGCACCGGATGGTAAGACAGCAAATATTTTATACAAGAAAGCGCTAGAGTAGAAAAATATTAACAGAAATAATGTTACATAGATTTGTAAACAAATCTGTTTAAATACTTTAATATAATTTATTCTTTTTATGGCTTCCATATTATTTTGGCAATCTTTGCCAATTAAATTCGTCCCGACAAACGCCGCTATTTTCATTATAAATATATTATAAATCAGTCAGAGACAAATCATTATCTATCCACCATTCCCATCAAGTCAAATATAGCAAATCTAGGGGAAAAAATCCGCGAGACGGTACAGCATTGAACAAGGCAGAAATTAGATAAAAAAATAGAGCCCTTGTAAAAGTCAACACCACCTTTGGAGTCGTACATATGAGAACAGTCTTTATAATTCATAGTAAAATTCTCCCTGACTAGTAGATGGCACACTTAATAACATAAACCACACAGAGGAGGTACAATATTCCAGGCAAGTTGCTGGGAACAACTAACAGCGTAGCCGGCCCTGGCAGTGTAGGGGCTAGCACGCTGGCCTCGCATTGTAAGGGCCGCCGGTTCGAGTCCGGCCGCGGGCATGGATGGTTTTAATTAAGTGTTGTGTTCGTCTTGTGCTGTCCTTATTGTAGTGCCTACAATATCATGATTAATGCCTGATACAACAGTTGGTACAAAAACAAATTAACCGTCGACGACTGGTAGACTCGTTATGGCTTTGATTTTAGTTTAATGTAAATGCCGGTACTAGTAACGAAATTATTACGTTTACTTTCTGATGGGCAATGTTATAGGCATAACCAGAATTGTCCTGATCTGAAACAAAAACTAACTGTCAAATATGTAAGAAGATTACCATATATTTGAAAGTTGTTTTTTTTTTTTTGGTAAAACATCAGAACCAGAAGGAAAAGCAAAAAATGTACAAATAAAGTAACACTTCAGATACAACTACGACAGATAACTAAACAATGACTCATTCCATTCCTCGTAGGTTAGCCAAAGGCCAAAATGACTTGCTGTATTGTCTAATACCTCGTCTCGGGGATGAATGATGAACTACCGGGTCTAGCATCCTGGAAGGTTTGGGTTCGATCTCTATCCGGCCGTGCTCATATCGGTTTTCCAGTTTTTCCGAACTCAGTAGAGGAGAACGCGGGGGGTTATTGCTTTATAGCTTTATAACGACTTGGCCGATTTCCTTCCGTTTCTTTGATATCCATCCTCCTCCACCTCTAATGACATCGACGATCCAAAGCAAAGGTTATTTTATCGTTTACGATTGTAACAGGAAACTTTTCAGTTAGCGTTTCGCGAATAGAAATTGTTTTATTTCTTAATTCCAAGACTATGAAAGACATGTACATTGATTGTAACCGTAACAAAGAAATACTGAAGTGGAGCAAGCATTAGAATGTTTTGTTTTTTTTCCCCTGCTATTATCATCACAAGAGGGATACATTAACACTACTATCTGAAATAGTTTCTGTGACAGTGGTTTGTATGATTAATAACACTGGCTATTAATTCTAGTGGTTTGTAGCACCTTATTGGAATCGAGAAGTCTCATTTTTTTTTTTTATTCGGAAGGAAGTTTTACTGCCCTTTACACTGACGTCCACCCGTTCCTCAGCTTCTCGTTGTTCAGATGAGACACGCGTCATGCACCATGATTCACATTCCATAAAATGATGAAGGCTCTCTTCATCTATTAGGATTGTCAGATTAGATTAAGGCTCGTCTTAGGTGGACTGCACAGCAAATTTATATTTTGTCAGTCGGCAGGCGAACATATCTTCAGGTACTGTCCGCAAACATTGCTATACGTAATTACGTTGCTTTGTATTTTCATAAGCCGTTCGGATTACCGTCCATGTATCCGGAAGGCCGATGATAAACCAATCTACTATACTTGCATACTATTGATGCTGCAGTGAAACAAAATTATTTAAGAACCATGATTGGTAAACATGTTATTACTGAACTTCTAAGTGATGTAAGATTAAAGGAAAGGTGAAGTTAGGCAACAAACACTAACTCCAGCCAAGTGCCACAAGCTGAACTGAATTCGCGTCCAAAACTAAATCTCATTTCAAAAAATCTGTTTTTCTCAAGCATGAAGTGGAATCTAAAGCTTCTGGAAGACGTTAAGGTCAATACAAATAATTTTCAGGGGTCGGACGGAGGAAATGAATGAAATGTTACGTTAGTAATATTCACATCCTCTTATACACTTTGCAAGTTACAGAAAACTGTGAGTGGCAGAAGGTGTTTTGCACCAAACTATCCTCTATTCTGTACATTCAAATCCCTAACGGCACGAGAAAAGATAGAATTCGTATAGATATCAGTTCTGCATCTTATTTCCCTGAGCTTATGTATTCTATCATTTAGAATCAAGTACTTTGTAGGAGAAGTATTTAGCTACATTTCTAAACAACTGGAGTTGTTCGTACATTTGTCAATAATTTTACGTCGCCTGTCCACCAAGGAATCCCAGCCCAGTCTCTGAATCAAATCTGTGGCACTTTCGTAAGAGATGTGGTCAGCGGTTACAAATTGTGCGGTTCTTCCCTACACACTTTCGATACTATTAATGAACCCTCTGAAGCGGAAACCATACAGCATAATAATACTCCAGATGAGGCAGTTCACGAATTTTATACGACAATTCCTTTGCCGATACGTTACAACATTCCAAAATTCGACCTATGAATCGCAGTATATAATTAGGTACTCCAACAATCGTCGTTATGTGTTGACCCCATTTCATGCTGTTGAATACTATTACACCCAGGTACTTAAAGGATTCAAGATTACGAAGAATTTAACAGATTACTTTGTCTTCTTATTCGTTATGCTCATTGCTTGGCATTTACTACTACTTAATGTAAGTTTCCATTTACAGGGGATTACCTGTGGTGCTTCTTTGTAACGACCAAATGGAATCTAATCTTCACGTTTTATACGTTTAATACTTATATTTTGTGTCACACACCTACGTATTATCCTTTAAATCCCTTCTACTAGTTTTACTTGTCTCTACAAATTTTGCTCGAGACCCGGTGCCGGCTAGTGACAATCAATACACAGGGGGTGACGCCTCTTACTGGCTAACTCGATCAACCCCCCCGGACGAGTGGTCGCCGAGTGTTCTGATGCTATTAGGGCACGGTGTTCCATGGGCAATGGAGGGCCTGTTGCAAACGGGGACCCCCCAGGCTTGCGACAGCATTCCCGACAAGTTACCAACAACACTCCCGTCAGCTTTGCTTTCACATTCGACAAATACGCCAACAACGAGATCATTTTGAACGGGAAGATAATTATCGCAAATAAATTACTACAGCATTATGTTTAAATGGATTGCAAAGATAGAGAGTTGTGATCAGGTTCAAAGGAATCTGTAAGGGATAAACAGTAGCGTGGAACACATCCACCCCATCGACTCAGATCATTTCGGCAACATGAAGGTGACCAGCAACATACCAAGGATTAGCTGATAACAACCACTAAGAGAAGGAATTTCCATCATCATTAAGCTGATTCGTTCGATGGAGAGGATATAAAACTCAATTAATCGTGTTTTGGAAGACTAGGTCTCAATGGACCGGCACTGGGCTTAACCCTCAAATACAGCATACAATACGCAATAACACTCAGCACAGATACCTGTACACAAGCAACATTTAAACTCACGTCCTACCTCTGTAACCTATCTGAATAAGACTCCTTCGCGAGAACGCAACCGACTTTTGGATTGTGAACCAAACAGGGCAAGCCAGGTCAACGTAAAATGAAAGTAAACGCAAAAAGCATTAAATTTTTATGTTCTAAGGAAGTAAAATAAAGTTTTTTTTACGAAATTATTTAGTGAGAATGAATTGGTGGTGAAAGGTGTATATATATATATAGTAATAAAACGCTAATCATGGCCACTGTGTCTGTTCAGTCTGCCAGTAAAGGCCCCTGCCAGGAAGACCTCACACACAACGCGCCTGCACGCCGGGATACATATACGACTCCAAACAGGCTCAGAGGCATCAAAACAAATAGAATCATCTAGAAGCTAAGTGGGACTATTTCTTACAGAGGTCGCCGTACTACCACACAACGGAATTCCTGCGCCAGGCCGCCTATATAAGCATAGCCGGCCGCTCCACCGCCAGTTCCGGCCTGACCGCGGAACCAGCTTCAACTACAGAAGACCACCGGAAGTTCGCGAGAAGTAGAAGCCGTCTCTCTCTACCCCGGATCAGGACCAGGCTAAATTTCTCGACGGTCATCCGCTAACTGTACCATATTTGTTATTGTTTACCAGTGTTTTGTGTACATAGTAATAAACCTCAAGGAACCATTAAGTGTAGTTCACTTCAGTGGCGACAAGGTTGGGATAAGAACTCTCGACCATCATGGCTACGCCAGCAGCACCTACGGAATGGCAACAGTTCCTCCAAGGACTTCTACATCAGTTCTTCGAATCTCAGAGACAACTGATTGCGGAAGTCAGGAATCTCCGCCAACCCACGGCCCC
>CM061919.1:76747626-76944940 GCA_031002005.1 Vandiemenella viatica
GGGGCCGTGGGTTGGCGGAGATTCCTGACTTCCGCAATCAGTTGTCTCTGAGATTCGAAGAACTGATGTAGAAGTCCTTGGAGGAACTGTTGCCATTCCGTAGGTGCTGCTGGCGTAGCCATGATGGTCGAGAGTTCTTATCCCAACCTTGTCGCCACTGAAGTGAACTACACTTAATGGTTCCTTGAGGTTTATTACTATGTACACAAAACACTGGTAAACAATAACAAATATGGTACAGTTAGCGGATGACCGTCGAGAAATTTAGCCTGGTCCTGATCCGGGGTAGAGAGACGGCTTCTACTTCTCGCGAACTTCCGGTGGTCTTCTGTAGTTGAAGCTGGTTCCGCGGTCAGTCCGGAACTGGCGGTGGAGCGGCCGGCTATGCTTATATAGGCGGCCTGGCGCAGGAATTCCGTTGTGTGGTAGTACGGCGACCTCTGTAAGAAATGTCCCACTTAGCTTCTAGATGATTCTATTTGTTTTGATGCCTCTGAGCCTGTTTGGAGTCGTATATGTTATCCCGGCGTGCAGGCGCGTTGTGTGTGAGGTCTTCCTGGCAGGGGCCTTTACTGGCAGACTGAACAGACACAGTGGCCATGATTAGCGTTTTATTAGTATATATATATATACCTTTCACCACCAATTCATTCTCACTAAATAATTTCGTAAAAAAAACTTTATTTTACTTCCTTAGAACATAAAAATTTAATGCTTTTTGCGTTTACTTTCATTTTACGTTGACCTGGCTTGCCCTGTTTGGTTCACAATCCAAAAGTCGGTTGCGTTCTCGCGAAGGAGTCTTATTCAGATAGGTTACAGAGGTAGGACGTGAGTTTAAATGTTGCTTGTGTACAGGTATCTGTGCTGAGTGTTATTGCGTATTGTATGCTGTATTTGAGGGTTAAGCCCAGTGCCGGTCCATTGAGACCTAGTCTTCCAAAACACGATTCATTGAGTTTTATATCCTCTCCATCGAACGAATCAGCTTAATGATGATGGAAATTCCTTCTCTTAGTGGTTGTTATCAGCTAATCCTTGGTATGTTGCTGGTCACCTTCATGTTGCCGAAATGATCTGAGTCGATGGGGTGGATGTGTTCCACGCTACTGTTTATCCCTTACAGATTCCTCTTGAACCTGATCACAACTCTCTATCTTTGCAATCCATTTAAACATAATGCTGTAGTAATTTATTTGCGATAATTATCTTCCCGTTCAAAATGATCTCGTTGTTGGCGTATTTGTCGAATGTGAAAGCAAAGCTGACGGGAGTGTTGTTGGTAACTTGTCGGGAATGCTGTCGCAAGTCTGGGGGGTCCCCGTTTGCAACAGGCCCTCCATTGCCCATGGAACACCGTGCCCTAATAGCATCAGAACACTCGGCGACCACTCGTCCGGGGGGGTTGATCGAGTTAGCCAGTAAGAGGCGTCACCACCTGTGTATTGATTGTCACTGCCGGCACCGGGTCTCGAGCAAAATTTGTAGAGACAAGTAAAACTAGTAGAAGGGATTTAAAGGATAATACGTAGGTGTGTTGACACAAAATATAAGTATTAAACGTATAAAACGTGAAGATTAGATTCCATTTGGTCGTTACAAAGAAGCACCACAGGTAATCCCCTGTAAATGGAAACTTACATTAAGTAGTAGTAAATGCCAAGCAATGAGCATAACGAATAAGAAGACAAAGTAATCTGTTAAATTCTTCGTAATCTTGAATCCTTTAAGTACCTGGGTGTAATAGTATTCAACAGCATGAAATGGGGTCAACACATAACGACGATTGTTGGAGTACCTAATTATATACTGCGATTCATAGGTCGAATTTTGGAATGTTGTAACGTATCGGCAAAGGAATTGTCGTATAAAATTCGTGAACTGCCTCATCTGGAGTATTATTATGCTGTATGGTTTCCGCTTCAGAGGGTTCATTAATAGTATCGAAAGTGTGTAGGGAAGAACCGCACAATTTGTAACCGCTGACCACATCTCTTACGAAAGTGCCACAGATTTGATTCAGAGACTGGGCTGGGATTCCTTGGTGGACAGGCGACGTAAAATTATTGACAAATGTACGAACAACTCCAGTTGTTTAGAAATGTAGCTAAATACTTCTCCTACAAAGTACTTGATTCTAAATGATAGAATACATAAGCTCAGGGAAATAAGATGCAGAACTGATATCTATACGAATTCTATCTTTTCTCGTGCCGTTAGGGATTTGAATGTACAGAATAGAGGATAGTTTGGTGCAAAACACCTTCTGCCACTCACAGTTTTCTGTAACTTGCAAAGTGTATAAGAGGATGTGGAATATTACTAACGTAACATTTCATTCATTTCCTCCGTCCGACCCTGAAAATTATTTGTATTGACCTTAACGTCTTCCAGAAGCTTTAGATTCCACTTCATGCTTGAGAAAAACAGATTTTTTGAAATGAGATTTAGTTTTGGACGCGAATTCAGTTCAGCTTGTGGCACTTGGCTGGAGTTAGTGTTTGTTGCCTAACTTCACCTTTCCTTTAATCTTACATCACTTAGAAGTTCAGTAATAACATGTTTACCAATCATGGTTCTTAAATAATTTTGTTTCACTGCAGCATCAATAGTATGCAAGTATAGTAGATTGGTTTATCATCGGCCTTCGGATACATGGACGGTAATCCGAACGGCTTATGAAAATACAAAGCAACGTAATTACGTATAGCAATGTTTGCGGACAGTACCTGAAGATATGTTCGCCTGCCGACTGACAAAATATAAATTTGCTGTGCAGTCCACCTAAGACGAGCCTTAATCTAATCTGACAATCCTAATAGATGAAGAGAGCCTTCATCATTTTATGGAATGTGAATCATGGTGCATGACGGGTGTCTCATCTGAACAACGAGAAGCTGAGGAACGGGTGGACGTCAGTGTAAAGGGCAGTAAAACTTCCTTCCGAATAAAAAAAAAAAATGAGACTTCTCGATTCCAATAAGGTGCTACAAACCACTAGAATTAATAGCCAGTGTTATTAATCATACAAACCACTGTCACAGAAACTATTTCAGATAGTAGTGTTAATGTATCCCTCTTGTGATGATAATAGCAGGGGAAAAAAAACAAAACATTCTAATGCTTGCTCCACTTCAGTATTTCTTTGTTACGGTTACAATCAATGTACATGTCTTTCATAGTCTTGGAATTAAGAAATAAAACAATTTCTATTCGCGAAACGCTAACTGAAAAGTTTCCTGTTACAATCGTAAACGATAAAATAACCTTTGCTTTGGATCGTCGATGTCATTAGAGGTGGAGGAGGATGGATATCAAAGAAACGGAAGGAAATCGGCCAAGTCGTTATAAAGCTATAAAGTAATAACCCCCGCGTTCTCCTCTACTGAGTTCGGAAAAACTGGGAAAACCGATATGAGCACGGCCGGATAGAGATCGAACCCAAACCTTCCAGGATGCTAGACCCGGTAGTTCATCATTCATCCGCGAGACGAGGTATTAGACAATACAGCAAGTCATTTTGGCCTTTGGCTAACCTACGAGGAATGGAATGAGTCATTGTTTAGTTATCTGTCGTAGTTTGTATCTGGAAGGGTTACTTTATTTGTACATTTTTTGCTTTTCCTTCTGGTTCTGATGTTTTACCAAAAAAAAAAAAACAACTTTTCAAATATATGGTAATCTTCTTACATATTTGACAGTTTTTGTTTCAGATCAGGACAATTCTGGTTATGCCTATAACATTGCCCATCAGAAAGTAAACGTAATAATTTCGTTACTAGTACCGGCATTTACATTAAACTAAAATCAAAGCCATAACGAGTCTACCAGTCGTCGACGGTTAATTTGTTTTTGTACCAACTGTTGTATCAGGCATTAATCATGATATTGTAGACACTACAATAAGGACAGCACAAGACGAACACAACACTTAATTAAAACCACCCATGCCCGCGGCCGGACTCGAACCGGCGGCCCTTACAATGCGAGGCCAGCGTGCTAGCCCCTACACTGCCAGGGCCGGCTACGCTGTTAGTTGTTCCCAGCAACTTGCCTGGAATATTGTACCTCCTCTGTGTGGTTTATGTTATTAAGTGTGCCATCTACTAGTCAGGGAGAATTTTACTATGAATTATAAAGACTGTTCTCATATGTACGACTCCAAAGGTGGTGTTGACTTTTACAAGGGCTCTATTTTTTTATCTAATTTCTGCCTTGTTCAATGCTGTACCGTCTCGCGGATTTTTTCCCCTAGATTTGCTATATTTGACTTGATGGGAATGGTGGATAGATAATGATTTGTCTCTGACTGATTTATAATATATTTATAATGAAAATAGCGGCGTTTGTCGGGACGAATTTAATTGGCAAAGATTGCCAAAATAATATGGAAGCCATAAAAAGAATAAATTATATTAAAGTATTTAAACAGATTTGTTTACAAATCTATGTAACATTATTTCTGTTAATATTTTTCTACTCTAGCGCTTTCTTGTATAAAATATTTGCTGTCTTACCATCCGGTGCCAAGGCGTAGAGACTCAAGAGCAAGCAACGTAGAGCTAACTATGAGTGAAACAGATACTGTGATTGTTTATTACTTACTTATTTATTTTAATACTTTCATTGATGCAGAGAGCATACCGTATGCCAACTCTGATGTAGACTGAGTTTTTAATAAACTTTAGAACTAATGGAATTGTCTTACAACTTACAGATAGAATTAGTCAGCCACTAAGGGCCGGTTAATGTTATGGTGCAGTGAACATTCAGTCTTTAAAATATCTCAGTCGCTTTCTCAATCGATAGCTGATTAACCGTTAAAATTAACAAAGTTATGAGATAAAGATTTGTAGTATTAACGGCGTTCAAATATCCCACTAATTAAATATTGTTCTAAAAATAGTTGACACTATTCTAATAATCGAACTAAATACTGTTAGTTCGTGAATGTAGTTTAGACTAACAATAAATGTTTTCATTATAGCTACAAAAGCATTATTCATAAGAAATCGAAAAAAAATAACGCGTACTGGATGGTAAATTTAGTTATTTATTTCTCAAATTTTTGGAAATTTCAATTTTTTTTAGAAAGTTGATCAATGTTATAGCCTAGTTTCGTCGTAAAACTGGCGTATATGTGTAATATACTTGGTATAAATTGCTCCAGGTATTCCGAAAAAAGATGATACACACAGTCTTCAAAAGCTTCAGACGTACAAACTTTCAAAAATATATGTAAAATTTCTTGCAGGTGGTGGCGGACAGCTCCGATTTCGCAGTCAATCAGTAACGCTGAAACAGACGAATTTATGTTATGGGTTATAAGGACACGCAGGTGGTAACGCAGTGTATGAAGGGTAAACCTGGGAAAAGCTAGGCCAGTTGTCAGCAACAACTCTGCGAATGTCAAATCTATTATGTCTCTTCGGGACACATCTTGCCAAGCCTAACCGTATGGCGGGTGACAGATTTTTTATGATATTTTAGTGCTTCCGTCTTTACTGCTCGTCTACAACGAGATAATTAGAGGCAGTAGATCATGGTATGAAAGAATAGGAGACAATTTCCCATGGCCTTTTGAAGGAACCATCCAGTCTTACGTCTCGAGTGATATCGGTAAGCTATGGAAAACCGAAATCTAAATAGCTGGACTGAGATCTGAACCCATATCCTCCCGAATATCAAGTCTGAGGCTTCCGTTCACTATTCGAACAGCTTCCAATTTACCATGAAGTATGAATGGCAAACATGACACAATATAGGCACTTCAGAATCTTACGACTCTCTTTTCACTGGCAGATATTACTTTATTACTGAACATTTACCCCACGAGTAAGAGAGTCCTGTCTTCTTATAAATCTTTCAAAATAAAAAAATAAAGAGTGGAACCGGGTACGGCGTATTTAAGCCTACCCTTCCAAACGACTCAGGAGGACCGCTAAATTTAATGTGCTTATCAGACGGAATAATCACCACCAGCAGTGTCATGTGTGCTCACGCATCACTGTCTGCGAAGATCCCATCTCTCTGGTACACCATTAGGGATGTTATCCTGGTTGTCCGGGTTGAAACGCGTCAATTTATCGAAACCTAACGTTTCGGCCATCATTTTGTGGCCTTCTTCAGAGGTTTCGATAAATTGACGCAGTTCAACCCGCACAACCAAGATAACATCGACAACGAACTCTGAAATCTGCGCACTCACACCATTAGGGAACTGGCACACCCTCTCTACTACCCTTCTACCAAAATGACATATGGTGATCATTTATTTTACCATCGAGACTCGATTCAACTAACCCCGCATCTAGTGCAAGGCGTAATTACTGCTACTTAACGACCTAAGTCAGAGGTTTGTAGCATTTATACTAATACTTACCAAAATTGTTGGGAAAATGGAAGCTCATAAACTGTTGTCTTGGTTCTTCCAGTCCCTGATAATAGCTTAGTGGTCAACTTTTTCTGCATTAAAATTTAATTATTTCACAGTGAGATTAATATGTAAAACATAGAACAAAATTTACACATTTCACATGCAACAGGAATACTTATACTCATTTTCTTATTACAGATACCAACTTCGGCTTACGTGACATACTAGCTGGTAACAAAACATCACATCGACAGTATATCCCACAAATAACGTAATCAACTCTACGAATATAATGATGCGTGCTTCTATTCCCTTTGTTTCCGTAATTATTATTATTATTACTCCGCGATTCACTAGAAGTGTGTGACGGAGGGTGCATTGCACCTATCCGAAAGGGTAATAGTTTGGATGGGGTATAGAGGATATAGCAGGAGGCGCCCATGGGCAAATGTGAGGAATCATCCGAGCATTCGCCTGGAAAACCATGGAAAACGCAGATCAGCATGGCCGGAGTGCTTTATCGAAAGCTACTCCTGTCGGATTTTAAGTTTACTCACCCGGAAAAAAACCAACTGAAGGATAAACAATTTGGTAATAACGCGAATAACGTTATTTTGGGTACAGCCGCTGGTTGATAAGGTTTCGATTTGTCGCGCTTGTACTTCTGTCGTGTCTAACTTAACCTAAACCAGTAACCCTACCGGGAAAATACGTAGTCTAACTTTTAATCCGAACCACGGGATGATTTCAGTATACTTCACATTGCATAGTAGTTGTGCCAAAGGTGAAAGTTGGGTTGAGGGCCTTCGAAAATCTCAGCCGAGACAGATATTCGAACCGGGGACCTTACGATTTCCATCCACACACCTTAAGCTCTAAGCCATCAGACCTCTCCACCATTCTATGATGTACGGTAAGGTAGTAAATTAATAGCTATGCTAGTAGCAACTGAACGTCTACAGCACCTAGATTAATGGATATCGCTTTCGATTAAAGAATGATAGCTAGTTGTAATTTTTCCTTTTAGGTGTACATAAACGTCAATTTACTCAGCTTATCAAAGTTCCTTATTAGCTATTTGGCATTAACTAAATATTTTGGGGTTACGCTTACTTATAAAATCTAAGTATTAACTTGGCCCTTTTTTTTAAGAAAGATTTTTTTTGCCTAATATGTGTAATTCTCTATTTACTCGCGGTAACTATCAAGTTTGTATAATATTACCGAATGGCTGTTACAATAATATTTCTGTGAGAAGTTAGAGTGTATTTCACATCGGAATAATAATGTATGTATGTTCGTGCCGGCCTCGGTAGCGTAGGGGCTAGAGTGCTAGCTCCGCGTGCCGAAGGCCGCCGGTTCGAATCCGGCCGCGGGCATGGATGTTAAGTGTTGTGTGTCTGTGTAAATGTCCTGTCCGTCCTGTGGCGTCCATACACTGAAAACAATTAAATTACCTTGAGCTGGCTGTATGGCCTCCGTTGCCAAATGCCATAAAAAAAAAAAAATAAAAAATAAAATGTATGTTCGTTTGGGCCAACTGTGACCACATTAAGCCTCTGTTTGTTTCAAATTTGCTGTGGATGCGTACACATCAGTGTTACAAATAAGGTTGTTAACACTAGAGTGGAACTACAGTTCAACGAGGAATCCGAACCACGGAAGCGTTCTGGTGTACTTCGGTTTACACAGCAAGCTGTGCCGCAGGTGGAGGTCGGGTTAAGGGCTTATGAAAATCCCCGCTGAGACAGGGATTCGAACCGGGGACCTTTCGACCTCCAGTCAGATGCTTTAACCACTGGCCACCAGGTGGCAATAACAATAAGTTAATAAAAGTGGGGAGGATATTCAGAAGATTGAGTTTAATTAATGCATATATTTGAGCTGCTAAAAATCAAGAATTTTCTAAAATATAGAAAAATTTATCAGAAAAATTCATTCTGTTTTTGTTAAGATCATCTCATTTATGAATCAACATTTCTATTGAAGTGTGTGTAAAATAAAATAAATGTTTAACATGTTGCTAAACATATACCAAATTTTGTCGTTGTTGCAAAACATAAAGTTCGAGCCTAAATATTTTTCTCTATATACCAAGCGTTATTCGTAAAACAGTGAAAGAAAATAAGTATTGATGTGAAGGTAAATCACTTACTCAGGTCTTCAGTTCTTTAGTCTGTCAACTGGTCGTTGTATTTTTCATTCTGTGATAAGCTGCATCTTTTTCTTCTCATAATGTCATATTTCTGCGTTTTGAATCATCCAACCCTTTTATTCTGCATTTGATAAAGAAACTACTCCATTCTTTGCATCCGTTATACTTGTATTTGCAGAATACAAAAATATAAGCACAACTCGATGTTACAATTCTTATTTTGATTTTAACATAGGATCCAGCTTTCGTGCTAGTAGATAAGAACAGAGAATATGTAATATCCAATCATATGGTTTTTTAGGTGTAAGATGGGTGCAGACCTGATGAATAAATTTCTTGATACTTATGATTGTCTCCTAGACTGTTCAGTCATATTTCTTATCTCTTGTTTCGAGTCAAAAACAGCTCACGAATACTTGAAGAAATTTCATTTCATTCAAACAGTTACTCGTTTTACAGTTTCAGAAATACCATGAATTTTCTTTGGAGATATTAACAGCTGTGCCATAATTTAAATTAAACGCGATACTTTAAGAAACCACAAGACTAGGTCTTAACAAACATGTTCGTTTAATAAATGCTTAGCACGCCTGGCCTGCGTTTCAGATCCAAGCGAGATGAATAGCGGCCGTATAAGTTGCGTTGATGCAGTCGGGATGTTTTTCACAATCGCCGCATCCCCTGCTCCGTCTCCTCTCTCAGCCCAATGGATTTGTTCCCCTTTTGAGCCGGGTGTGGTATATCGCCTGGAACGGTGAATAGATGCATTATAGGGATCAGGGCCTATCTTCAAAAGAGGTGGTGTGCGCGCCCAGTTAGCATTCTTTGTGAGGCGGGTGGTGAAGTTTGGGAGCTTGGTAAGCCCCGATGTGTTATACCAGAGGGTAACATTTCTGTGGCAAGAAACGATCCCTTTCTTTGAGCTCCATTTCTTATACAGCAGAACGAAAACGTTGGCCAAGGCCCTGCGTGATAACAAAAGACACAGTGAGGGAGAAACCATTAAAGAAGGGACAGGTCCGCAGACAGGATTATACTGAAGGTATCATAAATTTTAAGTTCTTAGTTAATGCTCGGATCCTAAAGCGAGGGTGAGTCAAACGAAACCCTTGAATCTGTAATTAAAAAAAAAAAAAAAAATCGAAATTTTACGCCATTGTGCTGTAAGTTGGTAAGCGTGATACAAACAGCTTGCATAGTGACCTGTAGGTGCAGATGTACAAGTAAATAGATAGTTGAAGACTTGCATCAGGAAAGAACATTGCTATATTGCTCAGTTTTTTGCGTATTAAAATTGATCAAAGAATGGCGTTTCAATATAATGATCCACATTAGTGATAGCAGCATATCTACGAATGTGATGCGAAGTTTCAAATGGTGTAACGACAGTGGAATAGGATCCTCGTGCGGAACAGACGAATCTAGTTATAACTCCGGAGAACATAACTACAGTTGAATCTATAGTGAGAGAAAATCACCGAGTTTCACTGAAAAAAACTGGAACACGTTTAAATCTCTGGTTGTAGTTTAGCATAACACATTGTGTACGAAGCGTTCCAGTGGATTCAAAATGGCTAAAATGGAAGCTGACTTATCAGTTGGAAGAACGAAGTGTTGACGTATGTGTAAATCTTCTGCGGCACTTTGAACAAGATCATTACTTTCTTGCAAGAATCGTAACAGGAGTAACCATCCTAAAACGAAGATAGTGAGCAAGAAATGATTCCATTCCTGATCACTAAAACCGAAAAAGTTTTACCCCACTATTAGCAAGCAAGATTATGCTGACTTTTTTCAGGATGAAAGAGGTATTGTCACTACACGTTTCTGGCGACCGCTGTCAACAGTGCATCATATTCACATCACCTAAAAATATCTTCGTCCTGAAATTAAATCGTGAATTAGTTTCCATAAGTGTCGTTTTGCAGTATGGCAGTCCAAGGGTTTATACTGCTCGCACAACAGCTGAGATTGTAAAAGATCTGCATTCTGAGTGACTCCCAAATCAATATTCTCACCAGACCTTACCTCAAGCTATTTACATATGTTTGTTTCACTCAAAGAAGCCATAGATGATGCTTGTGCTCGAGTGGTTGCGCAGCCTACCAAAGGAATCCAAGCACTGGTTACGAGTAAACGTTGCAAGAGCTTGGCAGAGATTATATTGAAAAGTAATAAAGCTTTGTTCCATTTTCCACAATAAATATCACTTCTAAACTATGTAACGTTTTCATTTGTCGCACCCTCGTATTATGTTGCTCTTAAAGGTAAAATGTATCTATATAATTCTTGCAGTCGCTAGAAGGTGTTTGATTGCGGCAGATGCTGAATATGACATTTCAACTCGTTAGTCGTGGCTTCTCATCAGAATTTTCTGTGTTTGTTTCTATTTGAACATTACTTTTTCGCCTTTTTGTTCCAAGTATCTTAAAACAGAATTCTTCTGCTTCGAGACATATGTAAATCAAGTTTCGGGATTGTGGGGATTGTGGTCGTCAGTTAGACAAATTAGCATTTCTAACTTTTAATACACAACTCTTCCCTATCATATTCTAGTTCTAATTTAGATTTTGAATATTGTATTTGTCTTAATGGAGAATAATTTTAAATAGGCCAGTGTAATGACAGAATCCATAATGTAGAATAATTTCAGTAAGTTCCATTTTCGTTTATGATATTAGTTAACTGTATCCAAATGAGTCGAAAACCTCGTTTACACAATAGTAGAAAATCAGTAGCTGATGTTTCGTGTACAATTATTGATTTTTATTTTAGTCGATAAGTTCTAGAAACGAAAGCAATTGCAACTGCTAACGTTGTCAAACTACACGATAAAATTGGAGTACCAGGTACTTCAGTTTTCTTGCTTGAATCAAATTGTTTACTTCGATTTTTTTGAATTTTGTAAACTGTATTCTAGTGGTGTTCGCTAAAAGTCCAAGGCACCGAAAAATATATATATATTTTCTACTTCAGAGTGTAATGTATAGATGCTTAGAACTCATCGAGTAGAAGACAATTCTTTTCCACTGGGAAGTATGGACGTGAGTAACCGGAAAACTTATTATATAGACCATTTCTGTTACCAGGAGTACCTCAGAAACGCTATTGCTTAGCATCTTGAATTTTTTTACCCAACAATGTCAACCACACGGTATATTAAGAAGGGACATTTAAAAAAAGTAACATTTAATATAGTTTATTAGTTGCGAGAAAAATAAGCGTAAGCGTAAGTTTCTATTTTATTCTTCTTTGGTATATACTGGCACTGGTTTACTGGAACTTCTCTTTATGCGGAGTGCACTGCATTCTAAAGGGTGAGATAGGTAACATCTATAGTAAATTTGATTGGAACTTAAGGATTGCACTTATGGTGCGAGCGTAAACATGCCGAGGCGGTAGAAAGCCGTGGAGCGGAGACCACTATCGAACCTAAAAATAAGTCAAGCTTTGATTTTCGTGCAAAGCGACTGCATCTGACTTTACACATTCGACATATCTAGTAAGAAACCTTAAAAGCGTCAGGCTTAACTCGCTCTGGCAAGGTTTTTAATGAATACTTTTAAGATACATATTTTCTTTGCGACAACATATTTCTTAATAGTCTGGTCACAGTCAAGTTAGGCTCATTTTGAGTGTTAACGGTAAACTGTTCTGTCCACTTTTTTCAACCAAGTATTTTAAATACTTTCGAAGTTCTCAGAAATATATCATACCGTAACTGTAAGGAGACTATGTTGGAATTATACGGCGTCAGTGTATATGACGTCATCAACCAGCGATGGAGCGATATTTGAAAGTATCACAAAAATTCTTTATACAGTAATACTATAACAAGTTGAATAGAACTCGCTGAGTAAGCGGTAATGTTCTGGCCTGACATTCTGGAGAACGTGGGTTTTGATCCCCTATCCAGTTATTTCTTATCAAAAACTTTTACACAATTCTCTTCCGGCTTTAATGACCCCTTCACTGACGAACCGTAAACTGGTATTGATCACAGTGCTGTAATTATTCTACCGAGCGTGGTAGGTGAGACATAACGTTCTGGCCTCGCATTCGGAAGGACGTGCGTTTGAATCACCCTCCGGCCATCCAGGTTTGGGTTTTCCATTGTTCCCCAAATCACTCCAGGCGAATGATGGGGTGGCTCCTTCGAAAGGCCAAGGCAGAATTCCTTCCCTTTCCGTGCCCCCAGTACTTTCCCACCTCTAACGATCTCCACGTAGACGCGGCGTACAACCATAAGAGAAAAAATATTCTGCATAATACAGTACATGCACTGTATTGTGGATTATAGCTGGGTGACGTAGTATTTAGTTTGTTTAAACTTCCCCTGAGTAAGAGTAAGCTATATACTGAACTGCGCGTGCGGTAATTACACCACAAAGCATTATGTAACACTAATTTTACTGCTATTTAAGGCACGTGATAATGAGCAGACAGTCTTTAAAGAAAATTGCGGATTTAAGTTATTGCGTAGGATTACAATGTCTTCCCAACGTATAATGTGGAGCCGGTTTCCGATGGACTGGAACATCTGAGACTGCTGGCAGCGTAGAGGGTGTGGAGAGATGAATGACTTCTGCAAAGAACTTGTCCTGATGGTAGGTGCTGGAAATAAAGAGTTTTGAGCCGGTGGCCTTCTGGCAGACGTCTAGGAGCAATGTTGGCAACGGTCCACCAAATAGTAGCGTGAGGTAGCAAGGTATCGCGGTGTGGGACGAGCCTTGCAGATTACAGGCATGCCACCATTCTAGAGCGCTGATGTTCAAACGTGGAATTCGGAAACACGCGCGTTCAAATCTCCGTCCGGTCATCCAGATGAATTTTTCACATTACTTATACCCTTTATCTTCCGGGTCGACTTCGATGAGATGTTGAACCAAAAGAAAAAACAAGCAGAAAAAAGAACTGAAGGACCGTTGCCAGACATACCTAATAAAGGCCATGGCCCAGTGGTAATATATCATTCCTAGTAAAACTTCTTTCAATTTCGATTCACAGAACGCAAGAGGAGCAAATGGACATACGGCGCTCAGAGATGTAAAGTCTTATAAAAATGAATGTTGGTGTTTCCAAAAATTAGTGGACGTAACACAATTGAGATCGGAATAAAAATATTTCTTTATCGTTATCAAAGTATAAAATTTTTTTTTCTAACGTTACAGATGCCCTTTGTCACTATACATACATCTACACTCAGCGCATCATGTCAGTGGTGAATTTTGCTTTCCCCAAGGACGAACGCCAGTTACTTTTTCATTTACACAAACATCCGGTCTGCGGAAACAGTTCTTACTACACTCAAGAGCCAAAGAAACTGGTATAGGCATGCGTATGCAAATACAGAGATATGTAAACACTCAGAGTACGACGCTGCTGTCGGCAACGCCTATAAAAGACAACAGGTGTCTGGCGCAGGCGTTAGATCGGTTACTGCTGCTACAATGGCAGGTTATTACGATTTAAGTGAGTTTGAACATTGTGTTATAGTCGGCGCACGAGGGATGGGACACAGCATCTCCGAGGTAGAGATGAGGCGGGGATTTTCCCGTAGGACCATTTCACGAGTGCACCGTGAATATCGGGAATCCGGTAAAACATCAAATCTCAGACATCGCTGCGGCCGGAGAAAGATCCTACAAGAACGGGACCAACGACTGAAGAGAATCGTTCAACGTGACAGAAGTGCAACTCTTCCGCAAATTGCTGCGGATTTCAATGCACGGCCATCAACAAGTGTCAGCGTGCGAACCATTCAACGAAACTATCGATATGGGCCAAATCATTTTCCCTTGTTGAATGCAGAACACAAAGCTTTACGCCGAAATTGGACTGTTGATGATTGGAAACATGTTGCCTGGTCTTACGAGTCTCGTTTCCAATTGTATCGAGCAAATGGACGTGTACCGGTATGGAGACAACCTCATGAATTTATGGACCTGCATGTCAGCAGGCGACTGTTCATCTGGTGAAGGCTCTGTAATGGTGTGGGGCGTGTGCAGTTGGAGGGACATGGGACCCCTGATACGTCTAGATACGACTCTGACAGGTAACACGTACGTACGCATCCTGGCTGATCGCCTGCATCCATTTACGAGAATTGTGCATTCCGACGGACTTGGCCAATTCGAGCAGGACAATGTGACACCCCACACGTCCAGAATTGCTACAGAGTGTCTTCCAGGAACACTCTTCTGAGTTTAAACACCTCCGCTGGCCACCAAATTCCCCAGACATGAACATTATTGAGCTTATCTGGGATGCCTTGCAACCTGCCGTTTAGAAGAGATCTCCACTCCCTCGTACTCTTACGGATTTATGGACGGCCCTGCAGGATTCATGGTGTCAATTTCCTCCAGCACTACTTTAGGCTTACACGTCGTGTTGTGGTACTTCTACGTGATCGCGGGGGTCCTACACGATATTAGGTAGGTGTAACAGTTCCTTCGGCTCTTCAGTGTACATGCGAATGGAATTATCGGAGTGCGAATCCTTCCAAATTCTTGAAAAACGATAAGAGACTGAGTTTAACAAAATTCTGGAGCATAAAATGCTTTCTCCTAACGGTTACACATGTTACAAAAACCAATACCTGGTGACGAAAAATGTAACTATTGATGATGGGCTATACAGAAAAAAAATTTGCGAGTTTGTCTACCCATCCATGAAACACAGTTGTATATTTAATATTTAACATGTAATATTTTTCACAAAACCGCGATAATCATCTATACAACAGTCAGACATTGTCTGTCCGCGCAAAACTGTCTCGACGCATTCTACCGAGCGTGGCGGTGTAACGGTTAGTGTTCTCGCCTCGCATTCGGGAAGACGGTTGTTCGAATCCCCGTCCGGGCATCCAGATTTGGGTTTTCCATGGTTTCCCAAATCACTCCAGGCAAATGCCGGGATGCTTCCTTCAAAAGGCCATGGCCGAATACCTTCCCATTCCTTGCCCCCATCCTTTCCCGTCTCTAAAGACCTCGCTGTTGAGAGACGTAAAGCAGTTAAAAAAAATCGACGCATTCTAACTCCCCTCAAACTAAATATAATTTCTTAAAATTGCGTATATTTAATAATGATGTTACTATTTTTAATTCACCTCAAACCTATCCGAAGTTGTTCAGATTTTACGGAGGGAACCTCTAGGATCACATAACACGTTCAGTACGTATTTCAGCTACTCGTATATCACATCACATTATTATGACCTTCAGCTACACAGTGCGCAGTTTCTGCCCACACTAAATGCCTGTCTTTACACATTATAACTCTTTTCAATCTAACACAAATTCTACAAATTTCATGGAATAAATCCGAGGGATGAAGTACGGGTCTAATTAGTATTTCAGCCAGATCAGCTAACTCGGTCATCATGAAGTCTTTTGTCATCAATAAAGATCTACAACTGAGTGTTGAAAGATTTTCTACAGTTCAACAAAAATTAATTTTATGTCCTTCTAAGAATGTTTTAGTGATTTGTAAAGAAAGCAAAAGTCGGGAAAGAAGAATATTCCTGGGGATGCAAAGCAAACAGATGAATATTTTCAGAACTGGAGAATATGTCATGTACGATTTTTAGGAACTAAAACGCTTCAGGGCTGTTATAATAATATTATTTCTGTTTGATTGCTACGCTTCATGACATAACTTCAATTTACCGCGTAATAAACCTCTCTAGTGACCGTGAGATGTAGTCTGGAGCACAGTTCCATTTTGTAACTGACCTGCTGCTAGTGAGATAGATAACATCTTACAGCGCAGCGTTTCGTATAATATGGAGCAATAATGAGGGACATGCAGGAAACTGCTTGGGATATAGGACAGTTCGTCATTACAAGGAAATGTAAAAAGGAAAAAAGAATACTTGTAGGGGTTGATGAAGAAAGATTTCCAAGTATTTACAACCGTGGGCAAGCTCAAAATAAAAGACGAGATCGTGATTACGGGAACTCAGACCACAGATTAACCTCCCCTCCTCCCGACAGACAAAGATATCCGTAGTAAACAGGCAAAGGTTCCTCGGCCATCTTATTCCCATCCCCCTCCAATAATTAAGAGCAGCCGATAAGGACTCCGACCGCAGATAGGGTCCGGGAATAGTGTCCGGCCGCTGAGAGGTCCGGTGGGCGCCTTGGGGATTCGGTCAGCTGCACCATTACCGGACATACATTATTACCAGCCACGACCGAACCGAGGGGGCAGCGGCCATCTGCGGACCCTCGGAGCTTCTGCTGTCGTCATGCTGACGAAATAAAACCACAAGTGCACAACCACGACTCGAATCACCACTATGTGCGTCGACACACTTTCAGAATTCGTATTAGTGCCAGTAGTTTAACAGTCAGTTTTTTTTTGTTTTTGTTTTTGTTTATTTTTTTATTTTATTTATTTATTTTTAAAAAAAGAGAAAAGTAAACCCGGTCGCCACGATCGGTTCACCAAAAATTAATTAATTCATCTTCGTAGTTTATAAAGTTCTATTTTTTTTTTTTTTTTTTTTTTTAACAAGAATAATACCTAGTTTGACACATCAATTATCAAGTACACATTACTCAATCTCTTCAATAAAGGTTACCTCTGGCCACCCACCGAATATTATATCTACCTTTAACCGTAGGTTCTTCCGAATTTGCAGAGGTTCACATAAGGAAGCAGGAATCCTTCTTTTCTCTCAATGACGTTATAAATATTTATGCCAAAAACCATCCACTGAATCTGATAATATTCACAGTTTTCTCCTCTGACTATACTTGTTCACCAATACCCTGAAATTAATCGGAAATAGCATTTATCAATCGCCACAACAGACGCCCAAAATAAAATGACAATTTGAAATAATCTTGTTTCCCTCATTTCTTCGATTAACTTTCGTTAATATATTTAAACAATTTTTTCACCACTTCTTCAAACTGTAATGAGCCGATAAGTCACTCTTTTCTTTTTAAAAAATATTGGTACTTCCACTTCTATTACCGAGCGTGGCGATGCAGCGGTTAACATTCTGGCCTCGAATTCGGGAGGATATGGGTTCAAATCCCCGTCCGAGCATCCAGATTTGGATTTTCCATCGTTTCTCCAAATCGCTCCAGGTGAAAGTCGGGATGGTTCTTTCAAAAAGCCATGTTGGAATTCCTTCCAGTTCATTGCTCCAGTCCTTTCCCGATTCTAATGACCTCGACGTCGATGAGGCGTAAAGTCAAAAGCAAAAAAAATATCCACATATATTCCTAATATTTGCCCATGAATATTTTTAATCATCAGTGTAATAAATCTGGATGGCCGGACCGGGATTCGAATCGACGTCGTCCCGAATGCGAGTCAGAGGGTTAGCGTGCAACCACCACGCTCGGTCTCTCCTTGTGTCGAAAGACATGTATAAATAGGATTCTTTTATTTCTGTATACTATGCTAACTTAAAGTTAGTTTAATATAAATATTAGTCTAATAATCATCCACCAGTGATAAAATCTAAGAACTTTTAAATTTTATTCACATAAATATGGCGGAATGCGATTACTCTCTAGCCATCAGCGATCCAGGTGGCCGACAGAAATACTAAGCAGACTTTGCTAGATTTATTCCGCTTTTGTATACAGAACTATCTGAATTTCAGAAAGAACAATAAGATGCGTGTTTATAGCTAGTGTTTTACAGAGCTGCAACTATATCATGGAGAATCCCATTTACTCAACCTATTTGGTGAACTCAGGTATTACAATAATAATAACGAAAACTCTTGTCTACACTATTTTATTGCCAGATGTTTCAGAAAGACTTTAAAGCCCTTTACTGCAAAGATTCAAATATCGCATCAGATTGACTTGCATGGGTTTATTTTTTAAGATAATTCATCCTCTATCGAAAAGATGCCTGAAAAAAGTCATAATATTAGGTGCAAAAATATAAAATAATGGTTTTAGAATGATTATAAGGTTTAAGAGGAGTATTTTCCTATTGGTGCCTTCTCCTTCTTCTTCAGTTTTCAACCTATAGGTTGGTTAGTAGCAGCTTTAAATTCTTCATTTCTCTCCACCTTTCTGTTTAGTTCACTGTAGTAATTTGATTCATATATGCCTACAAAGAATTATTAACAGATATCTTGGCTAATAATTTCCAATAAACTAAACTTGGAAGTACACACCGGGCACGTGAAAGGAAGAGGTTTAAGGTGCTCAGTCGACTGGAAACGTTGATGAGGGAATGTGCCAAGAGAAACAAAATCTTATAAGAACGTCACTTGAATACGGAGGACTAATACGGGGCAGGGTAAGGGAGCTGGAGGGGAGACAATGGAAGGGCAGTTGGATTTGTATATGAAAATTGCCTTTGAACGCAATCAGTGACTGATATGTTGAAGGAGCTGGGATGGGAGCGGTTAGAAGATAGGACACGGTGGATGAGAGTTCCGGGAGTAAATGAGACATGCACATGGTGATAAAATCTGTATGGATGTTGAGATAAGAATGAGGAGTGGCATGTGTGCGGGAAGAGGTGAAAGTGATCATGAAACTAGCGATTTCAGTAGTGAGTCACAGACTGACATAAATTATAAAAGGTTGTCCAGATTGAAATATTAAGGAAAAATATGTGTAATGCAAAAGTAAATGTGCAGGGTAATTAACATTGTAGTATTTTCTTAATTATAATTAACTAACATTAATAATAAAATAAAAATATAATAATCAACAGGTAACACTTAATGGAGGAACATAAGTATGAATATAGGACGGCGAGCTTGCTCCGTTAGAAAACATAGAGGGAGGCATCAACCGGGATTGGGAGCGCTGACAGTTAGGACAGTTAGTTAAAAATGCACAATTGTCGATCTATGTAAGACAGATAACCGCATAGACAGGAATTATCATTGGACTACTACTACTACTACTGTCCCCTTCACCATTGGAATCATAGTGGGAGCAGGCGAACAAAACCCAGTGCAATGGTCATTCGTCCCTTTATATCTATTCAACTACAATCGGTCCATTTGTAGCAGACGTCGGCTTAATGTGAACCAGAATAATAGCAAAACTCATGATACGTAGAGGAAATTCCTACAACAGGAAACCAAATATAAATATAATATCAGATTTGACACTAGTGAAAGAAGTCCGCTATTTAGGAAGTAAAATTGTGACTGGTGGTTAAAGCAAGTACAATCTCAAGAGCAAAAGTGATAGTGAAAAGAAAATTCCTAAAATAATAATAATAATAACTAGACGACCCGTGCGAAAATTTCGCGAATAAAATGCGATGAATAGTGAGGTTGAATATAATGTCACCAAGTTCAGTCATTACTCCTCATATTCCTTTTCATTTATCGATTTTGGTTAGAAATCCAGGGAGATAAATGGCTCGAAACACATAAAACGTATTTTAGAAATATTGACATTTTTGCGCTTTATGGGTCGAATTACGAAAAATTCCTTTCTTAGAATATAATGTTACCACGGCGGAAACCTTAGTCTTTAATACGATATGTCATTTATCTATATCGATTAGATATCAAGGGAAATATAAGGCTCGTGACACAAAAATACGTTGTAGAACAATTTATACTTTTTCCCTTTAATAGTTGAATTCCAAACACTTCTTTCTTAAAATATGATGTCAGCAAAGCTGAAACATTATTCCTCACAATCGTACTCGATTTATCGATTTTGGATAGATATCAAGGGAGATAAGTGGCTCGAGACACAAAAAATGTATTTTAGAAAAATTGACTTTTTTGCCTTTTATGGGTCGAATTACGGTAAATTCCTTTCTTAAAATATAATGATACCACGGCGGAGACCTTATTCTTTAATATGATACCTCATTTATCTATATCGGTTAGATATCAAGGGAGATAAATCGCTCGTGACACAAAAATCTGATATAGAAAAATTTATACGTTTTTCCTTTAAGGGTTGAATTCCAAAAACATTCTTTCTTAAAATATGATGTCACAAAGCTGAGTGAGACATTACTCCTCATAATCCTACCTCATTTATCGATTTTGGTTAGATATCAAGGGAGATAAGTGGATCGAGACACAAAAAACGCATTTTAGAAAAATTGACTTTTTTGCCTTTTATGGGTCGAATTACGAAAAATTCCTTTCTTAAATAATAATGTTACCACGGCGGAGACCTTATTCTTTAATATGATACCTCATTTATCTATATCGGTTAGATATCAAGGGAGATAAATCACTCGTGACACAAAAATCGGTTATAGAAAAATTTATACTTTTTTCCTTTAAGGGTTGAATTCCAAAAACAATCTTTCTTAAAATATGATTTCACAAAGCTGAAACATTACTCCTCATAATCCTACCTCATTTATCGAATTTGGTTAGATATCCATGGAGATAAATGGCTCGAGATAAAAAAAACGCATTTTAGAAAAAGTGTTTTTTTTTGCCTTTTATGGGTCGAATTACGAAAAATTCCTTTCTTAAAATATAATGTTACCACGACGGAGACCTTATTCTTTAATATGATACCTCACTTATCTATATCGGTTAGATATTAAGGGAGATTAATCGCCCGTGACACAAAAATCGGTAATAGAAAAATTTAAACTTTTTCCCTTTAAGGGTTGAATTCCATACACATTCTTTCTTAAAATATGATGTCACAAAGCTGAGACATTACTCCTCATAATCCTACCTCATTTATCGATTTTGCTTAGATATCCTGGGAGATAAATGGCTCGAGATACAAAAAACGAATTTTAGAAAAAGTGACATTTTTGCCCTATAAGGGTCGAATTACGAAAAATTCCTTTCTTAAAATATAAAAAACCATGGCGGAGACCTTATTCTTTAATATGATACCTCATTTATCTATATCGGTTAGATATTAAGGGAGATAAATTGCTGGTGACACAAAAACGCATTGCAAAAATATTGATACTTTTGCCTTTTAAGGGTCGAACTTCCTAAACTTTCTGGCTTAATATATGACATCACTAAAGCGGAGATCTTAATCTTTAAAACGATACTTCATAAAACGGTTTCAGATAGGTATCCAGGGAGATAACTGACTCGTAACACAGAAAACAGCAATTTAGAAAAATTTACATTTTTGCCCTTTAAGGGTCGAATTCCGAAAACTTTCTTGCTTAAAATACGATTTAACCAAAGTGGAGACCATAAGCTTTAAAATGACACCTCATTCATTGATTTCGGTTAAGTATGAAGGAAGATATAGGCTTGTGACAAAAAAATACCTTATAGAAATAATATATATGATAATTTGGTTTTAAACATTGCTCTAAGACTTAGAAAGAACTTCATGAAATTGTATGCTTGTAGTACAGAACTACATGGAAGTGAAGCTAATGCTGTATACTAGTAACAACAGAAAATGAAGCATCGGAAATATGATGCTACAGAAAAATGCTGAAAGTTGAAAGTTAGATGCGTATATATAGTACGAAATCAATATGTTGTGAAAAGGTGGAGGACAATTTATACACATTTTAAGACATGACAGATTGGTTAATTGGTTTGTAGAGGGAACAGTCGAATGCAAGAAATGACATAAGAAGATAGAGATAAAAATAGACAGAGATAAAAATAAATGAAGCAAATAATCGGGAACTTGGTATGTTGAGATGAAAAAGTTAGCTTACGATAAGAAGAGATGGAGTACCGAGAGACTGATGACATAAATTTTTTTAAAGATTATATAAACAAGTGCAACAGACGTCTTAACAACATTTGATTCTTTGATTCAATTGACTGTCCTGCATAAAACATTTAATATTGTTACTAGCTTCTAATTCCGACAAAAACTATTGGTTGGACATCGTCTTATGGCAATTACTTTCTTTGCAGTTGCTTAACCATACAATGTTATTGTTTAATAATGCTTATTAACTTAAAATAGCTACATTTTTCTTAGTTAACTGTAAAGCGATATCTGTGGGACAGAGGTTATAACGAAAACATCTTCATCGAAAAAATATAAATAAACAACAGGCAACTCATAGTTAACATGAGGATTTAAATAAAATATGTACGTTTCTTTATTGTTGATTTGTAATTTTAATTGCAAACCACTAAAGAATTATAAAGGTATACTAAATTCTTAGCTTGCTATAATAGCTTGAGAGTGAATATATATCTGGCAGAGCGTGTGACATACACAATTACAAAGGTAGTGTATTATTATTTAGTATTATTATTGTTATTCGCTGTTTGAATGCTCTTTGACTTTAATCAGACATATTATATGTTAAAAATTTTGCTTTTACGAAAATGAAGAACATAATCCTTAAATTTTATCACTCTCACCTCACGTCCTGTAGGCTGCGCTAACGATATACGTTTGCTATGTATAGGTTATGGCCTAGCGTTATGTAACAAAATTTGTACATTTTTTTGTTCCATCTTAGATTGGCCACAATTTTATGGCTTTTACTTTTTCTTACTATTTAGTGCTACTATATTTTTTGTTGCTCAGTTCTAGTTCTTATTTTCGCACACTGTAGTTAAGTCGCGTTTTATTCCGCTGCACTGTATGTACCAGATGGAAAAATCACCATTCGTGCAGTTCTCTTTGCCATCCGCATGTAGATAGGGGTCAGCCAGCAGATGGCCCTGACAGCTCAAGTTTATCTCTGCTAGACTGGCCGCGCACATCGATATCTCTGGCCAGCGATCGTTTACAACCTCTGTGTGAGATGTCCCCGATTACAGCAAACAATTACTAATAAATAGCATAGTTGATGTTAGTGTTCGATACGTCAGCAGTTTTGGATTGTTAAACCCTATTATCATGTTATTCCATAATCTATTCAATGATGTTTGACCAAAGATTATGCAAGGCATAAGAGAGACAAGTTTACCATTAATCTTATGCACTGTTTCTGACTATATGGGAGCATTATATCAGCCACCCTGATTATTATTTTAGGTATGTAGGCCACATTCCTGGGTAGTCCTAAACATAATGGACAGATCGACGTTCACCGACCCCATTACAATTGACCAACCAGTTTTTGTATGTTCTTGAGATTCTGTTCTTCATAAACCGTACGATGTCAGTTGACCTTTCTGCCGCTAGTCAGGCATGTTGCGTATTTTTATATTATCTTTCCTTTACTTTGAGTACAACTGATTTCTTTACAGTTATAAAAGCACCATTTTATTCTCTTTTTTAGTCACATTGAAAATATTTTTAGTTATAAGCCTGTTCACTTGAACTGGTGGCTCATGGATATGCTTTTCTGGCCCTACTCATCACCTCACCAACCTCTCTCTTCCTGTCTCTCTGAGCTAACCCTTTCAGTTGTTATTGGTACGTACCACGGTTCCATAAAACTGATATTAACTGAATCCTTAAAGTAACGCTGCTATCTTGGATGCGAGTTGAAAACATATTTTATTGCAGTAACAATAGAGTCATGCCCTCACACGTACTAAAAATACGAAATTTTATCCCGGTAATTGAAATATTCATAGTTTTTAGAAAGTTTTTTTGGCATGTGGCTCATACTCTCTTATATCATTACACGGTACTGTGTCCATTTTATGTGAACAATTTTTACAAATTTATTTTTTAATGCGATATTTTTAATTTAATAAGAACTGAATTTTTAATGTTCTATCTGCGGACGATATGTCTGGACTACAGGCTGAGAAACACTGCAACGGATAATTTTTTTTAAGCAATTTACGGCTCGTGGAAGTCATTAGGAGTCTTGTGGGCAAATAGTAAAAAGGTATTCGTATATAGCATTTTTAAGTACCCGGCTTTTACCTGAAGTGATTAAAAACCGAAATCATCATGGTCGGACCGTGGATCGAACCAGCGTCCTCATTATCGCTAACCGCTCACCCACCAAGGGAGCGTCCATAAACTACGTGTCTCTGTTTAGAAGGAGGGGGGGAGGGTTGGCTGGAAAGCTACGCTGGGCTACGTGTGGGGTGGGGGTTCCGAGCCAGGCTAGCTTTCCGTTCATGTTATTTGTCACAGTTAAAATCAGGTACAGAACACACAACAGCATCTGAATATTTATTTCCGTCATTTAATCATCCGAATATGTAATTTATGATAGTCTGACAAGAAAAAAACAGTACAAAATGTCTTCTGAAATCAAAACGAAAAAAAGCTACGTGCTACATGGGGAGGGGGGATGGGTTGAGGCAAATGTTACGTTGAGCAACGTAAAGGGGGGGGGGGAAGGTTGAGGCAGAAGGCACGTTGAGATACATGGGGGAGGGGGAGGGGTGTTTCCACGGGTGGCCAAAATGGAACTACCTAGTTTATAGACGCTCCCCAAGCCCAGTATGCACGAATCACAATCAACAATTACATACGCCCTCACTGTATATACGCTGCCAAGAAATTTGGAATTTAACTCAGTGATTAGAAATTATGCACCATCACCTCTCCTACTCTGTTGATGAAACCTTCTTACACCACTGTGGATCCAATTAGTTAATCACGTGCTAAGCGCCAGATATAATCATTGTGGTGCGTTAAGGCACTTCCGCAATGGGTCGGGGAGCTTCAATGGGACCAGGCTCGAGTCCTAGACATCCTGTAGCGGCATTCCTCATAGTCATTTGAAGCGGTTTTCCGCAAGCTCTCAGGCGAATACTGAAACGTCTCAAATCTTCGCCTTATTAACTACCATTTCCCATACAAAATACCTTTTTATACAAAACAGAAGTAACAAATTTGGCAGACAAATGACAACACAAACATTCCAGATGTCAATCCCAACGTTAGGGGAGATGGGGGGGGGGAGGGTATAAAAAAAGGTCTCGATAACCTACGAGGTCATCGGCATGGGGGGGGGGGGGGAAATCCTTCAAGATCTAACCTCACCATAAAGGGGGGGGGTTCAGCCAGATCTCACCAAATCTCGCCAATTTTCACCAAATATTACCAAATCTGACCAAATCTCACCACCAGGGAGTGAGGGGGCGGATTTCAGAAAAAAACACCTCACGTATTTAATGTACGCCCTCTCAGGAAAGACACTCCATATCTAACAAACATAGTTTTAACTATGGTGCCCCCCCCCCCCCGCCATCCGCCGCCGCTCCCTTCTGATTCAGCTAGCTGGTATTTGCGTAGTCTGCAGTGGCTGTAACGAAAAACAAAAATTACAAATATGCGTGTATGAAATTGGTCCTTTTCTCCTTCAGTGATTGATGAGTGATCTTGGGAAACCGAGCAAATCGGCACTGCACATTGTCGAATTCAGAGTTAATAACTTCGGCATTAAACAATTTACCCCGAGTGGAATAGACACTGTTAGGTCAAGTGCCTTATGAACTAACTTCAACTGCGTGACGGATGCGGAGACCATGCCAAGTTATTAATCGCTGTCTGCCAGAGACACGTCGAAGCTGCTGGAAGAAATCCAAACTGGCCGGAGTTGTGGGAGGTGATTTATGCGCCGCCAGCAGGGCTTACCGTTAGTCCGTGATTAATTGTTCCCCGATTGGCGGTAGTGGCCGCTCCGATTAGGCATTCTTCTCTCGCCCGCTCTGACAAGTGGGGGCGGTGTGACGTAATGAGAGCGCCGAAGTGTCGCCGCCGTAATGAGACTTTAAAGTCCAGCCGACAATGCTAAAACTCCAACCACATTCCTCGCGAGTTTACTAACCATTTCCATCCTGTCATTAGGTATTACGCTTCGTAATACAAAACTTCAACCGCTTAAAACGTCTCAGACGATATGTTTGACCGTTATCTGGGTATTTTTTCCCCTTGTTGCAATATTTATCAAGTAGCTGTAGGATTATTATACACGACAGACAATACAGCGTATTGTTGCGAAACATTATATCTGGCATTTTAATAGCTCTTTTTCACATTGAAGATTTAGATATATTAAGTCAAACATAAAGAAAGGGAACGAACATGAATTTTAATAAAATACGAAATTTGCTGGTTAGGAACTGATATTCTGAGAATTTAACGGAGCAGAGTAAATACCGTATAGAGAACTGAATTAACACCCAAAAAAAAGGGGAAATCTTTCACCATAAAATTTTGACCTGTTTGTAATGACAAAATGTTCCAGTTACCGTCATGACACACGCTAGTGCAATGACCAACTGTTCAAGATCATGATTTGAGAACAAGCGACAGTGATTGTATATGTTATCTCTGTCACCAGTAATGTGAACGTTAGTACTCCAGTCGATATAAGAGTCGTTAAAATCATCTCCTAGTATCACTGCATGATCCTATAATCGTCGAGCTGATTATTTGTATTATTTCTTAACGCTGCAGCAGAAGTTATGTCGGTATCAGTTGGACGATAGAAGGCACCTATCAAAAATTTAATCCTGTCTATGTTAGGTTTAATGCATATCATTTCGAAAACGTATCGACGTCCATCTCATTACATAAAAGGTATTTATTACTGCTATAAATACATTTAGTTCACTGAAATGAAATTTAAGAGAAAATATTCATTTTGTTATTAAAAATTTTGGCAGAACTTATATCCGGTTTTAACCAACGTTCTGTAATTATAACGACACCTACTTGTGTTACTAATAACACTTTCCAGTTCATGTTGTTTGCTACAAATACTTCTACAGCTAATGACGAGAACTTTTAACTGTCGACATTCTCTTAATTTTCTCTGAACATATGGTGTTCAATTTATTTCACTTTTCCGGGTCTTCCTTCCTCAGCTTAAGAAACCTCCCGATGCATTCCACACGACCCCTGCCAGTTTTGTAGCTGATTCACGTACGCAGCACACACGTGAAGTTTTGAAGGGAACCATACACGACTCTGAATGAAATGTCCACAATCTGTTTTATGAACGATGCGGCAGATAGTTAACACTGTCGATATCCTGTGGCTACTGGCCACAGAATTAACCGTTTTAGTCAGCCTCAGGATGTGAGTGTAACCTCCTACCCAAGGCGGCAAATATCATTGGTGCCAACATGAGCCACAATCTACAGTTGGCTCAGCTCAGTGACATGAATACATATGATTGGTCCACCGACCGGGTTGAGGTGAAGTGCAGCAACTGAGACGAAGCACTCAAACTGCCACCCCGACCAAACCATTGTATCGTACTGCTTTGCTACATCCACAATTCGGGATTGGGCTTTTCAGAATCATCCACGTTAATGGTGGATGGTTCCACCACGTTGGCAGGGACGGTGAGGCATAACGTTTTTCGCTACCCTGAAGGGTGCCCACGGGGAACGACGTGGACGCAGCGCCGCTACGAGCCAGGCCGAAGACCCTTCATTGCCTGGTCGTATAACGAGCCCGTCTGCTAGTCTCCCCCCCCCCCTGCTCGGACCCAACCTTGACCCTTGAGCTGCCAGAGAGATATTCGACCAGGATGCGCCGCCCACACCTCCGACCACCGTGAGGTGCCAAAAGCATGAGACCTGCATCCCAGACGAGTTTTGCAGACCACCGTCGTAGCGCACGAGCAGAAGCATTCAAGGCGGTGTTACCACGCCCGGGCCCACAGGACCTATGCGCTACTGAACCTCACATAAGTAGGAATTCTGTTTTGGCAACAAGACACAATGCAAGTTGATATTGGTCTGGAAGACGACAGCAGCGGCTTCTTGTGTGGAGGTGTGTGTGCTTTTGTGAATGCCTCTGCTTGTTCTTCAATTTTGCTGTAGTGTTTTCCTTCTCTGGAACGCAGCCTTAGCAAAGGTGTACAGCGCTCTGAAGTTTTCTTCTGATTCCAGGAGTCGTTGTCTCCAATCTGGTGGCCCCAGGTCAACTTGCTGCTCTATGACGACGCGCTCCTCTTGGTAATGGCCAAGTTCTTTGAGAATCTGCTCTGAGGACTCTGGCTCTCCGCAGGTGTAGAGATTGCTGTCCACAATGTTCCTCTCGAAGAGCGTCTGTTTTAGTCCATGTCCTGTGATGAGGCAAGTAGTTGGATATGACAAACAGGTGGTTTTTCTCCAACCAATGCTCCATGAACTCGCCGATGTGATCCATTGGAAGGCATGTCTTTCATTTCAGCTGTTCTCCCGTCTTCGATGCCATTCTTCTGTAATGGTATTGTCGACGTAACGTTTCCTCTGTAGGATTCCCCACTTGTGCTGCCGGGAACGTGTTGGGTGTTCGTTGCCGGCTACAAATATGCCCAAATATTCAGCCTCTTGGCCCTCTTTTATGTAAAAGTAATACGCCCTTTTTATGACCTCAAGGACTAGTGGCATGCGGCCAGGGATCACTCAGTTGATGCAGTTCTGTGTTCCCTGCTCATCATGAGTAGGTACTGCCTTTGCCTCGAGTCCAAGGGTTGCCGATGATGAGCTTGTGTGGCCTTGTGCTCCCATACTGAAGCACGCAGGGATGGCCTGCTGCCCATCTCGGATCAGACCGTCCGGCTTACACAGCGAACGGACACTAGATTTCCTACCCGATCCATCCGCCACTACCATAAGAGGATCAATAAACCGTCTTAAGTTTAAGCTCGTAATTACCACAAACCGGTTGAGAGGTTGTGAGGTATAAGTTGGCTGTGGGACCACCAACGCGCGGGATGACGATCGAGGAAGTAGGTCAGTACCGTACAATTCATCATATTGGTTGGAAAGTGGCATTAGCTCACCTTCCTCGCACCTAGGCTTGTTCGCCTGGGGTTTTCCATGGTTTCCCCAAATCATTCCAGGTGAATTCCGGGATGCTTCATGCAAAGGGCATGTCCGAATACCTTTCCGTTCCTTGTCCTCAGTCCCACCCCGCCTCTAATGACCTCGACGTCAATGAGGCGTAAAGCTGTAATTAAAAAAAAATATGTCTGGCTCTGTTTGAGTTTTCAAGAAGGAAAACCACACACCACTAAATGTAATGGTGCCATCGAAAGGTTCTATCCTATTTTGTCAGAGGTGAAACACACGTTAAATGGCATTAGAAAAATCAAACGAAATCGGACTGCACATTTGGAACGTCTCGATCATTTGGGAGACACCTGTCCACTGGTCCAATCGATCTGTCACATGGGAGTAGTCCTTACACTGATGGAAAAAAACTAGGTATCAAAAAAGTTTAAGAGATCATTGTCGGAAAAGAAGATGCAGCAAGAATATTGAGAAATGATTAAAAGGTATATTTACAAAGGTGCAGATAGAAAATCTTTTTCTGTACTCAAAAGTTAACAAGTGAACGAATATACGAAGAAACTGTACGACTAGTGTGGATTGAACAAGAATGTGCTCTAAAGAGAGAAAGATGTTGGTATCCATCAAAAAAAAGAAGATCTTAGTTTAACTTTAACTACAGAATTTGACAGAGGTTGGAGAAACTTAAATTGTTCCCTTTCATTCGGGTTTTTCCTAAACTAAAATTGATTATTAACTAACATCTCTTCCAGTTTCCTTTATATTCTTGTATATCCTTACCCAATCAGCAATTTCGAAGCATGTATTGCCAGACTTGGCTCTTTTCACATTATACGTTTTTGACCGAACGGCAGAAACTCGTACGGCGACATTCTTACAGTGGCACGAAGAAGAGCATGACCCCTTTCACATCACGCGGTGACGGAAAACGCCGCCCGGTCGCCGTGTAGCAGCCGTCCACTGCTGCTGCAACACACGGCAGCCGGACGGCGACCGGTAACTCGGGGGTTTACATGGCCAAATGCACGCTTTCACATTAGACGGTTTTCAATCGTACGGTCGAGCCCGCGAGCCAATGTAGTCGACGTCTGACTATGTATTACTTCATTATTTGTTTGAAAATATGTTTATTGTCTTCTGTATATTTCATTCTGCTGTATTATATTGTTCAATAAAGGCATATTGAGCTAACTTGTGCAGATTTTCTTTCCAATGTCTTAGTCACCTATTTCAAGAATATAGTACAATTATGCACAAAAATAACATATATTTATATTCTGTCTCTTTCGTCGACGGTTATATACCATTAATGCAATGATTTGTTTGCGATACATTATAATCAAACACAAATCACTCAAACACACGGAGCTTGTGATAGAAAAGAGCCACAAAGAAACCGTACAGTGTTAACGTGGGACCGAGTGTGGTGAGTGAGCGGTGACGCTCTGGCCTCGCTTTCGGGAGGACATGGGTTCGGATCCCCGTCGGTCATCCAGATTCGAGTTTTCCATGGTTTCCCCATATCAGTCCAGGCTAACGCCATGGCCGAATTGTTCCCTGTCTGTTGTCCCCAGTCATTTCCGCCCTCTGATGACCTCAACGTCAACGTGGCGTAAAGCTGTGAAAAAAAAGAGTGTCGTCACAAGTGCTACATACGCCGCGTTAAGCGATTATTTTCGTCCTGTAGCTAACAGTAAGCTTTTAGTGTGATTTATTATATTTCTGTAACGTTAGTATTTGCACCGTTCGAGTTTCTGCCGTTCGGTCAAAATTGCATACTGAGAAAAGAGCATTATCGTTAGGAAATTTTTCGAATTTTACTCTGGATGTCTGCAGATGACACTTTTATTCGTTTGGTTCTTTTGGTTTCGAACCCTTTCGGTATTACTTTGAGCAATTTATAGGAAATTTTAGAGATTCCGTCGGACTCTTATCAGATCCTATTGCCTTATGCTAGTTAACATCTTTAAAATCCTTTATCAACTTATATCCTTAAAAGTAAATTAACACCCATTGTTACGTCCCACCCGTCCAGATGTCTGTATGGGTTCCGAATGAGTGGAAAAGAGGTAATTTAAAAATGTTCGAAAAATTTTCTTGACTCCAAGAATATTGTAAGCACCTCCTAACTAATCACCCACTGAACGAAATTACATGATTGTGAAATTAATTATTGATACTTGGTTTCTAAAGTCCACCAGTAGAGGAAGTAGGCGAAAGCGGCACGAGATATGGAGTTCATAGAATGTTGTTGAAGCTACTATGAGGTGATCAGGCTACATAAAGTAACCATGGAATCTGACATGAAAGTTGTAGCTGCGGTCAGTATTGTTGGATAGGATTACGCTGAGTATGGTCAACGCTTTTACATTATGAATGTGACGAGTAAAACTTGCAAGCTCCTGCATCCACTGAAAATGGTAAAGAAGTAATGTACCAAGGAAGTAATGACGCTTTAGTATGAAACATTCATACATAATGGATTACAGTCCGGTCATTCAACTGTAGTTTCTGCCAAACACACTGAAAGTGGTTATAACAGTAATGTCGTTATGATAAATCAATGGTCAGGTAAAGCACTCCATCTATCACGAAAAATAAGGATACCTTCAAATAGAATCCATACTAATCAGGACAGTTGTGATGTTTCGCTGAATAATGGAAATGCTTGAATCTATAGCTGAATATCAAACAATGACCCCACAAAGCCTTCGAAAGTACAATTGATGATTTTATACATGGATCACCAATAGCAATCGAATGGATTAGAGTACTTGACATTTGTCTTAAACTCTGAGCTTCTTATTATGTGTATTCTATCCTTCTACTATAGTTTGATTTTGTTGATATGTTTGTTTCTACTGTTATTAATGTATGCAGACATCAGCTAAAATATAATTTGGATGGGTTTCAATGGATAGCAGCTAGTATTTTTTGTTAAATTGCAGATTAAATTAGACATGTTCGCTTTTATCCCACAGAATCTGAAACAGTACATTTAAACACTGACAAACTAATAACATTAGCAATTACTGATATCTGGTTAGTTACTTAACATGTAATTAAACAGAATATATTTGGTAATTGAGTCACTGGGCAGGACAATAAACGGTTAAAGATAATGGTGAGGCTGTATAATACATGCACTGTGGGTCCTCGTCGATAGATTTCGGAGTATTACGTATGAGGAAGGGGATAAAGGACCAAGAGGATGAATTATTGATAATTGATTTCGGGAATAAAAAATGAGAACGTTCATCTCTAAGAACTATAGTAACTGGATGCGGATAGAACCTAAGCAGATGTTTAGGGATATAAGGCCTACAATAACTAAATGTAGAACAGACGCATACATATTACGGAGAAAAGGAAAGTGCCGGTTCGAAATCCGCAAGCTGAGGGGTGTGACTGTGGGGTGTGAACAAATTTGCGTGGCTTGTATGTCGGATCGTCCTTTGAGGCGGGGTTCCACCCGCATGCCGAGGCTCGAAACCGCAGCCCACTGGTTCAAAGGCAGCCGCAGCATCGGCGGCCGCCGACACAGACAGGGGCGGCTTGATTAAACAACGCCGCATCCTCTCACCGCAATTATTTGTTTTGCTTTGGAGCAGGGAGTAACGAGCAACCGATAATAAACAATATCCTATGAAAATATTAGTTGTACAGGGTGATTATAATTAAAGTTTAAGTTTGAAAACGCTCTAAAAAACGAACCACTGATTAGAATGACGTCAAAATGGAACGGCGTATTATTGAAGAAGGGGGAAAGAACATGAACCAAAAAAAAAAGTTCCAAATTTTAGCGACAGAAGCATCAGAATTTCGTCTACAAATGACAAAATAATCGTAAACCAACTGTACTGTTCAGTGTGCGTAACTGTACAGGTGTGATACTGTTAGTTACGTAAGCCCGTCCACCACGGCAAGTTCGTATCACAGGTATCTTCTGATGCTTACAGCGCCATCTGTCACAAAAATTTTGAACTACTTTTTTGGTTCATGTTCTTTACCCATCTTCAATAATACCCCTATCAGTTTTGACTTCATTCTAATGAGTTGTTCGTTTTTTAGAACGTTTTGAAACTTAAACTTTAATTATAATCAGTAATCACCATGTATTACCCCAAAGTGTATTTCTAACACTAAAGAGAATAGTTTCAATTTTTAACGCAGTCCTCAGATATGACTTGCTAATCTAACGGAGCCGCCGGTTTGAGTCCGGCCTTGGGGGGCATGGGGGGTTTTAATTATATGTTGTGTCCGTCCTGTGTTGCACTGTCACATGTTATCATCAATAATAACGCCAGAAGATTCTATATATAGACACTCGAGGAATAAAAGAAACACAGTTGCTGGCTGAATGGCTACAGGGCCGAAATATATATATATATATATATATATACACTCCTGGAAATTGAAATAAGAACACCGTAAATTCATTGGCCCAGGAATGGGAAACTTTATTATGTACACATTCCTGGGGTCAGATAAAACACATGATCACACAGACAGAACCATAGGCACATAGAAACAGGCAACAGAGCATGCACAATGTCGGCACTAGTACCGTGTATATCCTCCTTTCGCAGCAATGCAGGCTGCAATTCTCCCTTGGAGACGATCGTAGAGGTGCTGGATGTAGTCCTGTGGAACGGCATGCCAAGCCATTTCCACCTGGCGCCTCAGCTGGACCAGCGTTCGTGCTGGACGTGCAGACCGCGTGAGACGACGTTTCATCCAGTCCCAAACATGCTCAATGGGGGACAGATCCGGAGATCTCGCTGGCCAGGGTAGTTGACTTACACCTTCTAGAGCACGTTGGGTGGCACGGGATACATGTGGACGTGCATTGTCCTGTTGGAACAGCATGTTCCCTTTCCGGTCTAGGAATGGTAGAACGATGGGTTCGATGACGGTTTGAATGTACCGTGCACTGTTCAGTGTCCCCTCGACGATCACCAGAGGTGTACGGCCAGTGTAGGAGATCGCTCCCCACTCCATGATGCCGGGTGTTGGCCCTGTGTGCCTCGGTCGTATGCAGTCCTGATTGTGGCGCTCACCTGCACGGCGCCAAACACGCATACGACCATCATTGGCACCAAGGCAGAAGCGACTCTCATCACTGAAGACGACACGTCTCCATTTGTCCCTCCATACACGCCTGTCGCGACACCACTGGAGGCGGGCTGCACGATGTTGGGGCGTGAGCGGAAGACGACCTAACGGTGTGCGGGACCGTAGCCCAGCTTCATGGAGACGGTTGCGAATGGTCCTATCTGATACCCCAGGAGCAACAGTGTCCCTAATTTGCCGGGAATTGGCGGTGCGGTCCCCTAAGGTACTGCGTAGGATGCGACGGTCTTGGCGTGCGTCCGTGCGTCGCTGCTGTCCGGACCCAGGTCGACGGGCACGTGCACCTTCCGCCGACCACTGGCGACAACATCGATGTACTGTGGAGACCTCGCGCCCCACATGTTGAGCTATTCGGCGGTACGTCCACCCGGCCTCCCGCATGCCCACTATACGCCCTCGCTAAAAGTCCGTCAACTGCACATACGGTTCACGTACACGCTGTCGCGGCATGCTACCAATGTTAGAGACTGAGATGGAGCTCCGTATGCCACGGCAAACTGGCTGACACTGACTGCGCCGGTGCCCAACCGCTGCGCAGCTAGCGCCCTTCGACGGCCAACACTGCTATTCCTGGTGTGTCCGCTGTGCCGTGCGTTTGATCATTGCTTGTACAGCCCTCTCGTAGTGTCCGGAGCAAGTATGGTGGGTCTTACACACCGGCGTCAATGTGTTCTTATTTCAACTTCCAGGAGTGTACATAAACATATTTTAAAAGAAAATCCAACACGGTAAACACACAGGAAAAAGGGAAAATAAATACATTTTTAATTAGTTTTGGGATGACGTAGTTCGCTAACGTACTTCAGATGTAAAATTAAAGTTTTGACAGAGTTGAAGGTAAGCTTAAGGGCCACTAAAAAAAAAATCAATGGTCCCGTCTAGAGAATGGTAAACAAAATGAATCATATTGTAGCTTGTGTACTCGGTGAAAAAATTAATTTTTAATTGGATGTATGACTCAAAAAAACTTAATATCATTCTTAAAATTTGAAACCGTTGTTCCTTATACGTTACAGATTATGGGCGGCCAATTGGATATCGATAATGGGATGGTTCGAATCCATGTACGGCCATCCAGATTTGGATTTTCCATGATTTCCCCAAATCATTCCAGGCGAATGGTGGAATGGTTCCTTAAAAATACCATGACCGAATTCATTCCCATTCCTTGCCCCTCTAATGACCTCGACGTCGATGAGGCGTAAAACTAGAAGTAAAACAAATAATAATAATGGGGTAGTCTACCAATTTTTAGGTAATTGTTTCATTTTATTGAATTTTTCAGTCTAATGCCATTGACCTATTAAAAGTATTTAGAAGACTTTCAGAAGAAAATAACCTCTTCTCGTACAGATAATTTTTTCTCATGCCTTTCTGAATTTATTTCTGAGCATCTGACCACCTACTTGCTCTTTTGTGGTCACAAGACTCCAAATCATACAACTTTGAAAAGTACAGAGTCCATGACACTATAGACTTTTTGACTAATCATAACTGAACTTTCATCTGAATGTACTGCATGGCTGGCACAACCAGACTGCCTCTCTGTCATATAACTAATTCACAACCAGCCTACGACAGACTTCAGCTCAATTGACGATTGACTCACGGCGTTTGTGGCGATTTCCTTATCTAACATTGGTAATTAAAAATTCGAGAGCTCTGCGATTCCCTAAATGAAACCCCTCTTTCAGCAGCGTTCCTTCGCAGATCTGTGATCCGACCATCCAACAACTCGGGCGTACGTGGGAATAGCATAAATACTTTAGCTATACGGCCAGGGTTTGGTCGTGGCGGGCGCTGACTCCGCGTGTCTCCCCGCAGGGCCCGCTCTAGCGGTTTTGCCGCCCCGGACAAATAGACAAATTGCCGCCCCTTAAGATTATGTAGAATTATATTTTTTTTTAAAAATAAGTAATTTTTAATCGAATAAAATATTTAATTTTAAATTTTAATAAAATCATATATTCATAAATAAACTTATTGAATTTTGATCTAGCTGCTCAAAATAGAGAAATTAATTATGAAATATCTGTACATAGCCACAAATTAACCATATTTTTACGTTTTTAAATGCTATTACAGATGGATATTATCACCCAAACCATCTAAATGCCATTATTTTGAAAATAAAACGAGATTACACCAAATACGCTAAAATCACAAAAAAAACTTTTTTTTCCTACTTTCAGGTTGCGAATTTTTTATTACATCTTAAAATTTACTTCATCAGCAATTTCATACTCAATTGCCAAAATGGCTAAATCATTAAATTATCAATTTCTTGGTTTTCGTAAATGCTTAGCAAGGCGTCGTATACATCTCCCAAATGAAATTTTAAAGGTTTTAATGCCTCTATCCTACTCTCCCATCTAGTGTCACTCCATGTTTTCAAAGTTGAACCCTTAACATGTTTTAAAAATATTGCCCATCGAAAAGTAGATGCCAAAAAAATATATATATTATTTTTGGTCCATGTTGAAGAAATTAGCTGCTTCCAAGGATGCTTTTGCCATTAATAAAAAGATTGAGAGAATGGCTAATACACGGAACATTGAATGCTCGCGAATTATATTTGTTTAATTCTAAATTGCACTCCTGCTTTATTGCACCCGTTGTCAGTCCCTTTGGTCTGATATCCTGCAAATTTAAACACGAATCATTAAGTTCTCCAACTATAATGTCAGACATTTGTTTTCCTGTGGATCTTTCGACTGGTAAGAAGCCTTAAAAGCTTTCATTAATTTTAATTTAAACATCAGGATTAAATTTATTGCTTGAAACATATCTGATTACAACAGTAATTTGCTGTATCTTACTAAAGTCAGGAGTACAGTTTAAGATTATGGAAAAATATTTGAATTTTTAATTTCATTAATAACATGAGACTTTACACTATGATGCAGCAGATCTACTATCCCGGTTTGTATATTTTTCCCAAGATATTGAGCTTTAGTCTCTACTTTTTAGAGCACTCAACGGACGTGCTCTTCCATAATGGGATCGTATTCAGACAGTACCTAACTCAACTATTTTAAGAAATTACCGGTATTGTGCTCAAACAACTTGTCGTTTGTACCTTGAAAAACCAGTCAACTTTTACCAAGCATTTTGGTAATTGCAACGATTCTTAGAAGCACCTCATTCCAATGATTTATTTCGGCATTAATAACTCTTTGAGTGGCAGCATCTACAGTTTTACAATCTTTTTACCTGAATATGATTTTTCGAAATTTCATGCTCTTTTAAAGTTTCATCGAGGTGCTCCCAATTTTTAAAACCCTCCTTTTAGAGAGAACTAACTAAACAACTGAAAATTTTGCAACAGAAACAGTAAACGCATTAGCTAATCTCGCAATATTTGTTCTCCGTTGCTGAAAATTCGTGCATAATATTTTGCGCTAAAACGTCGATCTGTGTCATTGGAAGGAAATTTGTAATTATGCAATAGTTTAGGAGGACCTTGCCTTACTAAAAAGCTTTTTACGGCGTCTCATAAAATTCTTGGCCACAACGTTTTAGAACGCCTTCTGTGAGTCTCACGTTGGTGTCAGTTCCAGTTGGTTTACAAACTTCGTTCATTTTTTCGCTATTATTCTCTGACGATTCTATACTTCTTTTGTATCCCGACCTGATATTGGATTCTAAGATTTGTTTTGGTAAACCCTGAATACAGAATATTTTTTTAACGCGCCAGATCGATTTTGCCTTTCCGCTTCCTTTCCCAATCTTCTTTTTTTGTACTGGTAACCAAATAGTTTTCTTTGACCGTCAGACATTTTGGAAGAGGCATGCACGTAACTCAAACAATTTACACTATAAAATAATATAAAAAGTAAATATTTATCCTTGCTCTTAATAAGCTAAAACCATAACTAAGATAAATTATTCTCAGTCGATATAAAAAAATATTTATGCACAACACAAAATATTTTCCATATCCTGTGAACCTAAAGAAAGTCTAGTGTTACTACACAGTCAAAGCTCATTCACGGATGATAACATCCGTAAATTTGCTGCAAATACAGAAACCGTGTATACAGAATGGCAATTTCTATAGGCTTAAACGGAATAGGTTCCAAGTTCACAAACAAAAAAAATGATGTTGTGGAGTGATTGTCGCGCAATGCACTTATTAAACCAACTGACAAAGTTATTCACATTCACTAAAATAGTTAATGAATTTCTTTTTGTTAAGACGATTTACAAATGCAGCAATTAGAGTATCTGTAAACCGCATTCGTATATATAATAAACATCATGGAATATTATATATTAGCAGTTAGCATTCGAAATTAAATATACTAATGGTATGTGAAGTTACTAATCGGTAATCAGCAGCTGGTAATATTATTTATTTATTAATGATTGTAAGTACTGTCCCACACATACTAAACTACAGTATTTTCAAAAGCGATCAAAGATAGCGTATGTAATTTAATCCAACTAAAACACAATGCCTGTATCTAATTTGTACAACAAATCTGTGAAGCTCGGATTACGAGAAGAAATTATTCCACTTCGATTTCCAATAATTAAGATCCATATTCATTTGGTTCATCAAAACAATAAAATTAATACTCAGCATCTCCCGCCAAGCACTATCGATTCCATGTATTAGAGCCTAGCTGCAATTGCGAAAAACACTCCTTTTCACCGCGTCTAGTAACTTGTGGGCAGTATAACGTCGGAATCAGTGAAGGTAGCCGAGGGCAGGTGTAACAGCCCCCACCTACTGGGCTTCTGTTGTGTGCTTTTGTTGTTGTGCGCCTATGTCGTATATCCAACTAAATAACAGTTTAATCATAGATGTATTTACCTTTAGAAATTATGAAATCCTGAAGTAAATTTTATGAACTTCCACTTATCACTAATAACGTAATAGTAAGACTAATGCTGTTGTGTAATGAAACCACTTTTGTAATTAGCAATAATAAGCAAATTGAGATAACAACGCGTTCTACTCGCGTGCTAAGGCCCAATTCACACAGACGAGACGTGGCGCGGACTTCGGGCTGAGACATCCCTCGGATGCGGCGCATTTTGAAGTTGCTCCTGTGGCGGAATTCACACAGAGGCAGCGAGGTAACGACGCGCCCCTTTGAGGTCCGCGCCCCGTCTCTTCGAAGTCTCTAGGGGCGCACCCAAATAGCTAAGAACTGTAAGTTTTTAACGAACGAAAAATCGGTTTGTGGATTTTTTTTATTAATTGGGTATTTAACCCATTAATATTATTAATATTTTTCTCACACTTACAGCCGAAATGGCGCGCCTAAATTTTAGCGCCCCGGGCAAATGCCCGGTTTGCCCCCCCCTAGAGCGGGCCCTGCTCCCCGTGGGCACCCTTAATGGGTGGCGAACGCGCCTTGCTCACCGTCCCCGCTGTAATGGCGGGTAATTTCGGAAGAGTCTACCTCCTGCAGTGGTGGCGGAGTCTGGAGGTGGGTAACGCAGGGGATCCGCGAGGACTTCTAAATGGGTGTTAACACAGGTATCGTCCCTTGACCGGAACCTACTTACTACGGACGCTGCTGTTCCCTTCTCTTAGCCTCACTGGCAAAGAAGCTTGACAACATGTCATAATAATGCCTCACGAATAACTAAATAATTTATTAGGCATAAAAAATCAGTGAATTTTTATATTTACGACGTTTCAGCGCATACTACGACCGGCATTTTCAGCGGTCCACTGTCTTTGTTTATCCCGGACGTCGTAATAACGCGTAACACACTGCGCAGTTCAGGCTGAGTTATGAAATAACACTTGCTTCCGCTGAGAAACCTACGTGTTTCATTCACAAGAATCTATTAGTTTTAACTGTTAATTCTCATTTTAAACTACATCAGCGCTGTATGCTGGCTGCTTGTAAATGATTTTATATATGGGACCTATCGAACGCTGTTACTAGAATGCTCTTCAGTATGGCATCTCCAATCTTCAAATGTTTCAAATCTGGGTTAGTTCTCTTATTTTATTGACACAGTTTCTCTGATTTCGTCTATGAGTGGTTTGAAATATTACTGGCTTAACAGTGAAATATTATGTTTATGATTGCTAAATCATTTCTAAAATTCAAAATACTCTCTCTCTCCAGCAGCAATGATTCTGGAACGCCGCTGATTCTTAACTAAACTGGTTTTTCTTGAAGATCTAAAGCAGCAGCCGCCTTTTGATTCAGTGAAATGAGTTGACCATCGAGGAGTGTTCTAGCATTGGGAAGTCCGTCAGGCAACTCTGTTAAATACTTTTTTACTCTAATATCTAAATTTTTTCCCATCGACAGATCAGTCGCTTCGTTAAAAACGGCATTTATATTTAAAAAAATCGGATATTTTCTTACGATTTTTTTTTTCAGTTTAGATGGCTTAAAGAACCCTGATAGTCTTCTCTAATTATTATTTTGTTCTTTTGCAGATCATTAATAAATAAGAAAAATCTCGCTGTCTTAGAACCTGTTGACAGAATTTAAAGATGCCACACATTCCCTTTCTCAGTGTATTATCAATCAGATATCTTCATTTTTTCCTTGTGGCAGTAATATCACTTCCATTGCCATTACAGTTCAAATTCCTGTTATCGCTCCTGACTGTTTTTAGACGTTTATTTAGATTGACCGAAACTGCGGTTGAGTGGTAACATTCGGTTCTGAGATTATGGAAGTCGCTGGTTCAATATGTAGTGCAGCCATCGAGATTTAGCTTCTAAATGTTTTATTCCGAAATCACTTAATCCAACTGTCAAAATGTTTTTTTATGTTTCTGGTTCGGGCTGTGCGTCTCCTGTAGGTCAAAGTCAATAGAGGCGGGAAGGGATTAGAAACTGGAAGGAATTCGACCATGGCCTTTAGAAGAAACAATCCCGGAACTCCCCTGGAATGATTTCTGAGAATGATAGAAAATCGAAATCAAAATGACCTGATGGAGATTTCAACCCGAATACCCCCGAGCGCCAAACCCGAGTCTTACCACCCCCATTCCCCCTCCCCCCCCCCCCCCCCCGTCAGAGAACTCGGTGTAGTTCCCACTAAAGGCCAGTGCCGGTTTCCATTCTCACAACCTTCGGTTCGTATTCCCGTCCAGTGAAGAATTTTTATTGGAACTTATCTCGACCTTCACCTCTGGCAAGGCTTTGCTTTTTTAATGTGAATCTCGATAGGACACACCGTAGTTCAGATTTCATGTTAAAGTGGGAGCAGACCGACAGACGCGGAATGCGTGGCAATTGAAGCTCTGTCTCCATCTCGTATGGGCACACGGACTAACTTTGCTAACTCTAATGACACATTGAACAGTCGTAAATAGCCTAAGGTCCGGCTGCAGGGTTTCTACATCTATCTGTTATTTGATTGAAATACAATTTTGATATGTAATTATTAGTAGCGATTCTGCCGAGTTTCCCATCAAAATATGGCTCAAGTATTTTTAATTAAATTTTCAAAAAATAAATTTTTCAAAAAATTTCATTAACTTATTTTTAAACAAATTTTAATTAATATTAAAGATACAACGGTAAAAAACATAAAAAGTTTTGGTTGCCTATATAAAAGTGGCCGCAAGTAGGGTGTAAGAGCAAGAGGGAGTTAGGGCTCCACCTCGTCTGTCAGATGTCATGGTGCGCTAACTTTAACTGCTGGCAATCTCTACTTACGGCCACTTTTACACAAGCAACCCAAACTTTTTATGTTCTTTACATGTCTCTCTTTGAAATGAAATTCAATTTATTTAAAAAACAAGTGAACGAAATTAAAAAAAATATATATATTTTTTGAAAATTTACTTAAAAATTCTTGCGGCCATATTTTGATTGGCAACCCAGCAGAATCGTATTCTGCTACTAACAATCTATCTATCTATCTATCTATATCTATAAAACGAAAACCGGATAAATTTGAAAAAATAAATACTCAGAAACTACTGAGCACATTTCGATGGGATTTTCATCTTTTTAAAGCTTAGAATCTCAATTCAGTTGTTTGGTATGTCTTATAATTCTACGTTACATAACGCTGGAGCATTAAATGATATTCTCAACGTGTGATAAAAAATACCAAAGACCATAGCTTTCAATGAAAGCATCAAAAGCTGTTAATAGTAATACCTATTTTGCATACTCCACGCTAAACAAAACAAGAAATATTCTTTCCTTTAATTGCGGAGATTTAGTTGTTTAAACGACATAGATGGCAGTATTCAATGCGAAAAATTAATAACGAAAAAACAACAGAGATTTTCTTTAAAACAATGTCTCTGGCCATCAGCTTTATTTACGATAATATTAATCTGGATTCACTTTTAATATTTGTATAAAAGGCTGAATCCACGGAGTTAAAATATCTGACGTTTCGAGCAAAAAGTATATTCATTCACTTCGCAACTGAATCAAATGTGAGTTTCTAACATAATCTAGCGTTGTTTAGTAATGAAGTTTCTTAACCATGCTGTCGCAATATATAACTCATGTTAATATTGTGAAAACTCAGTCAAAATCGACTCAGAAATTTTCAGGCAATGCTAGAGTATTCGTAAAATAAATGTGTCGTAAGGTCTTAAGATATACCTTAAATTTTAAATTCGACCTCAAGCTTTCAAATTCTGAAAATTCATTCAAAATCTGGGGGATTCTTCGATATTCGAACCATTGAAATTTGATAAATTTTATGGTCGATTGGTATATATATGAAAAAATCGAAAGTAAAGAATAAAACTTTTTGATATTTCACTTAGTTCTCGAGATATCGTAAGTAATAACTTAGGTGTTTAGATTGAAAAGCGGCAAGGAAAAATTTCGCAAACGCCGTATTTGATCATGAATTCTTCTGTAACTCGACGAGACAAATTTAAAGTAAAGAATGATATCTCTCTTAGTTCTCAATATTAAGGTAGCTAGGTTGACATGCTGCCTGGACCAGAAAACAATTTGCACTAGGAATTACACGGTGGACATGCACAGTACGTGTTTTGATTTCTTCTTAGTTGTGGCGGTTAGGTTGAAATACGGCCAGGATCAGAAGAAAATCCTCACCAAAATTACAAGGAATAGTGTACGTGTAAAAAAACTTCAACCCACCCCTTTCTTGGTAAGGGGCGGGTGAATCTAGGTTTGCTCTAATTCCGTAAATGGTTGGCACGAAATTTATAAAACTTTGTACACATGTTTCTCATTGTGTGAATAAAAATAGCCAACTATACCGGGAACTCTGCTGGTTAAATATAAAAATTGCATTTGATTCAAATAACAGATGGACGTAGAAATCATTCAGTCGGGTCTTGGACTAAAATGTTCAGTAGAAGAAAAGAAATGAACCAATGCTGTGTAAGCAGATATCCTGTCCAGACCTCCGTGTAGCTTCTCTGCACTCTGCCTAAGCTGGGTGGATTGACAGATAGAGGCGCAGTCGAGTTTTGTCGTCCCAGCCGCCTGCGATTCGCCGCGGGTTTAGCCAATTTTCACGCCTCCACGCGCAGAGGCTGGAATCCATTTCCGGTTGCGGAGTGCGCCATTTGCGTCCTCTTCCTCGAGGGCTGGAAAAGGCGGGAGAATTTCTGCCGTTTGTCGTTATTAGGTTACAAAAACGTAAATTCTCTTTCGCCAGCTGTAAGGTATTCGATGTCAATAACTAGGAAGCAGCTTCTTACAAAATCGAACACGTAAACGCAAAACATTTGGAAACTTATTCCGACATCCTAAGAATGTACTTAAAGACGAGAATACCCTGGTCTCACAATAGTTCCTCTTCACTTGAGATTATTATTCGTTATCTGCTGATGAGACATGTGTAGATGAAATATTCAATAAATTAATCGAAAGGTCAGACAACTATGACTGTTTTCGATACCGAAGTCAGTGCACGTGATTCTTCGAGTATTTTTTTTAAAAAAACATATTTTATTGACACTTGGCCTGTTGGCAGGGCCGGCGTTAGGGGAAGAGGGGGGGTAAGCGGGTCAAATGTACCCGGGACCACTGGCTGAAGGGGGGCCCCGATCACTGGCTGCAGGGGCCCCCAGGCCTCGAAGCCAATTTACCCCGGGCCCGAAATTCCTAGCGCCGGCCCTGCCTGTTGTCCATACAGTCAAGATACATTATACTTTATATACATTCATACATGCGCCCACATTTACATATACCCATTACCCCATTACACATACATATAAGTCACTGTTCATTAAAACTTTTTAACAATAAAACAGTCTGGTGCTCTGTAAACAATAATTGTTTGAAATATTGAGGAGTAGAGTGGGTTCTACCCGGTTATATTTCTATATGGTTTCTCGTTATGAAGTGCTCCATCCTCTGGTATATTGCGGTATTTTCTAGATCAAGGAGGTGGCCTGCATTAACTGGATAACTTATGTCCCAATGTTTTAGGTCTTTCCAGAAAGTGTCTGTTTCTTCTTTGTAATTCTTGCATCCGAAGTATAGGTGGTTTGTATCGGCATCGGACTCCCCGCTGAACTGACAAAGTAGGGAGTTTGCTAAATTTATTTTATACAAGTGGCTCCAGAATCTGCCGTGATTGAATCTCGATATTATAGTCATAGTTTTTTTTTGTGGCATATTTTTTCTGAAACCATTGTGCTGTCGGTATTTGCGGTTGTATTCGCCTGTAGTCTCTTCCCTTGTCTTGTTCATTGGATTGCAACATATCATTCCAGGCCTCAGTTGCTTTGTGGCGAAATAATGAGATTAAGTCACTTCGTATCTGAAGTTCCGCTAGGTTTTCTGTTTATGCAGCTAATTTTTCAAGAGAATCCGTGATGGAATCAAAGATAGAGGGAGGACTTTACTTCTATATAACATATTGGAATTGTTGACCAAAATAAATAAGCAAGGGATGAAGACCTCATTTATCTGGGTTAAGGCACATATCTGGCTTCCTGGCAACGAAAGAGCCTTTTTTTTTCTTTCTTTTTTTTGCGTATATTATTTCACCTCGTCGACATCAAGGTTAGTAGATGGATTGGGGACAAGGAACGGGAAGTAATTCGACCACTGACTTTTGAAGGTACCACCTCTATATTTGCTTGGAGTAATTTTGGGAAAAAACAGAAAATCGAAACCTGGATTACCTAAGGGGGATTTAACACGCTTCCTGCCACATGCCAGGCCCGAGCTTAAACACTCATCCATTAGGCTCTGATTCTTTGAGTAGGAAAAAGGTTATCAAATGATACTAAACTTCGAAGCACTGTTGCGAAATATCGTTATATTGATTATCAAAAACTAAAAACAAAATGAAATTTTTAAAACAAAGGAGACACGTACTAGAAGGAATACTGTTGCCCTGAGTGTGATCCGCATTGAAATGCGATTGGTTAATAGTATCGAGATAACACAGAAAGGAGCCTCGACTTTTTTCACAGCTCTTACGAAAGCGCTGTGCAGTCTGATGGCCCAGTGGTTGAAGCCTCTGACGGGGATCGAAAGTCCCTCTGGCACAGCTTGCTGTGTAATATGATGTACGCCAGAACGCTTCCGTGGTGCCGATTCTACGCTAAACTGTTGGTTTCTTATTCTAGGTAGAATTACCGGTTTAAAGGTGGCAGATTGCGCAATCAATAAAAACTATGTCACTAGGTCATTACGATCACACAAGCCTTTACTTTTGTTGCGAGATTTCATAAACTGAACATTTGAACCGGGATGGAATTCTCTGTCAACAAACATCGGTTCCACTGCAATCTTAAATATTTATCTCTGTAATGAAATATTTTTCCCACCACCATATTTTCAAAAGGGACATCAAGTCCCTTAATGATAATGCATCCTTTCTTCCCTCCCGCAATTAGCAATTTAAACTAACATTAAAAGATTGGATTGAATGTAAAGCACTCTCCAACAGCCACAGTTTCATGAATTACAGGTTATTGAAGTAGATGATAACTGTTCTGTTACATTAGTACAAGGGAAAACTAAAACGCAAACGAGATGATTATCTTATTTCCAACGTTTAATATAAAAGTTGTTGATACTTTTGAACAGCGTCCTGAGATTTGTAAAACAAATGTCTTAGTAGCTCAAGTTGCAAGTAAACCCAAGAGATTTTAAGTGTTTAAACGTATGAAATAAAGTTGAGTGACTGGACATCCAGTACTCATATTCTGACATCGGTTTTTCCTCCAAGCAGAGTAAATCTCTTGAGTTTCGAGCTAGGTGGAAGAGCGGTAACACTCGGGCCTGGCATTCAGTAGGGAGAGTGTAAAAATTCCTGTCCTTCCATCATAGTTTCTGCTTCCCATGGTTTCTCGAAATAATTTACACTAAAACGCTGCGATGACTCTTTCAAAGGCCATGACCAAATTTGTTCCCGTTCCTTGCCCCCAGTCCTTTTTATCCTCTCTAATGACTCCGATGTCGACGAGATATAAAACCATAAACAAGTTGCTTGAGGTAATGGAACGTAACGCGGAATTCTGCTTTCATCCCTCTTACCCTATCAAAGAGGGACCAAATCTATCTTTGGAGATACGTAATAACATGTACGGACGTAGTAAGTAAATTGGACTGTCGGACAATGAATGTGAAACCAAGAAGAAGATGTAGCAATTAGCATAAAAGGGCTTTATGCACTTAGGATAAACGGTCTGATTTTTAAGTAGTTATGATAAAGTGATCAGGCAGAGAACAGAACAGGCCTTATTTAGAGGGATTACTGGTCTCATTTGGTTTCATCCTGAAGAATGATTTTCCAGGTAATGTTAAGAGGGAAACGGAGGATGCTTGCGTTTTCTCCTGTTCTCACATTCAGAGCAGAAACATCGTTTTTTACCAGATATGCCGTAGCAAATCGGCATAGGCCCAAGAAAAACGGAAAGAAGGTAGTAATACCCAAGACAAAGAACAAGATGCGCTTCTACCATCAGGTCACTTATCCTGATTGAAAATATTTATACTTTTATTACTTTATCCAGTAATAAATTTCAGAAAAGCACCCACGTATCTCCCAGGCTCTACATCTTCCAGTTATTGTCTTTTTTGATGAAGACAGTACAAAACTGAGGATTACAGAAGGAGATAGGAGAGGTCTTTTACTCAAAAGAGGATAATACCGAAACAAACATCTGTATTCCTGACTCATGTCGTGAGGATTTTTACTTTATTTAGTTATTCAATTTAATTTAAATGGATCATATAACCCCCCCTCTTCCCCCCTCCCCCCCCCCCGTAGCCCTCTCACTACACAACTTCTTTTATACTTAACAAATTTTTATCTTAAATTCATTTATTGCTTCAGGTAAATTGTTTAGTATCTCCCTCAGTTATTTATACGAATCCCTGTCACCCTATTCAACAAAATAAATGTTTCCATTCCCTTATTCTTCAAATAAATAGCTTGTTTGTGATCATGGTTATCTCTTCCCTTTCACGTACTGATGCACTTCTAGTGCCAATATCAATACGGATATTCGCCAGTATACACCTTACACACTTACAGCACTCTATTTCCCCGCCTTCTATCTTCCAATGATTTCCAATCCATTTTATATATCATATCAATTACTGACTGTGATCTGCGGTAATTTTCACACACACACAAAAAAAGAATAGCTGCCTTCCTTCGGACTCACTGTTACTCCTGTATACGATACTTGTAATGTGAGTCCAACACTACACCGTCATACTAAAGCTATGGCCTTGTAAAGCTTTTGTATTCCAATTCACGCATTACCTCTTTCAACAAATGCAGGATTCTAACTCGTACCTCTCCCTAACAACTGCCCAATGTGTCCTGACCGACTGAGTTTATTATCAAACAACGTTTCCGCAATATGTACAGGTTTTAGCATCTTTGTGCCGTAGTTTCACACAGGTACTGAGGAATGGACTGCTGCCGCTGTTGTGGTAGGATACATGCACTGAAAAGATCTGCCCCTTGAGCAGTAGTCGTGCCCTCAGGATGTGCAGGGCAGCAGCCCTTCGTCCTCCTCCTTTGTTTTACGATGCAAATGAATGAGGCCAGATTTGCATTCTCCGCCTACATGAGTCTGCGCTCTGTCTAGAACACCGCGTGATTGTGTCGGTATTAGAGTCATAAACGTCTGTACAGGCTTAGCACTGAGCATGGTAGGTAAGCTACAACGCTCTTGCCTCGCATTCAGGAGGACGCCAGTTCTAATACCCGTCCGCGCATCAAGATTTGGATTTTCCATGACTTCCTAAAATCACTCGAGGCTAATGCCGGGATGCTTTTTCAAAAGGGCATGGCATAATTCCTTCCCGTTCCTCGTCCTCAGTCCTTTTCCACCTCTGATGACTTCGACTTTGATTTCGACGAAGGCGCAAAACCATAAGCAAAAAATAATTTGAAAAAGCCTTACTACTGAAACAGAGAAAAATCCTGTTGATTGAAATACGATTTAAGAGTTCGGCTGCACCGGAAAACATTTCTTAAAAGTAGACAATCTGTGGCAGGATTTTTGTATAATAGTAGCTATGTCGGCGAATTCGTCCACGTGTAATCTGATATTTGAGTTATTAATTCCCTGATAAACTAAAATACAATTTTCGCGGGTTCGCTGCCGGATTGTGTTGATGAGAGACTAGCTTTCGGCGATGTACCCTGCCGCCATCTTCAGGTCTGATTCGGTGCAGCTCTGGTTGCCACAGTGTGAGAATCAGTTCTGAAGATGGCTGCAGAGTACGCCACCGAAAGCTAGTCTCTCATCAACACAATCCGGCAGCGAACCCGAAACTATCACACAGAAAACTATCAACGAAACAATGGATGGGAAATAAAAGTAAGATGAGCAGCCCTGTTTTTACATCTTTCTAGGGTCTCATTCTTTTTCTGACGTTTTTAAGATTCAAACTCGTCGTCACAACGTGTAAAAGGCTAAACATGGTCATCTGGTGATAAGTAAATGAACTATTTCCGTATCCATGAGAGTTACAAAACTAAATGTATCAATGCAATGGTCAAAACGACCACTAGGTTTTATTTATTTATTTTCTGCACAGATTTGATGATAGTTACAATGGTAATTTGTTAGTATTGAGATAACTCTCGATGTACTACATTTAATTAATACAGAAAATATCCTATTAACCCTTCGGTAATCACTACGTATATGTTTGAACAGATTGATATAAAAACTTACTCCTTTTGTCTCTGTACCATGGAAAATTTGTAATTTATAGAGATAAAAAGGATGCTGTATGTTAACTGATGCCGCGTTCTATTACTATGTTTAGTTTTGTTGGTATTCGTTCATTAGTTCTTGCGAGATACTCATAGAGGCAAAAATTCCTAAATATACCGTTTTGGTACCTGTGTGATCTGAAACTAAATTCTTAATTTGGAGAGAAAGTGCGATGTTTTGTGTGTTAACCTATGTCATAAGCTATCCTATGAGCAGTTTCGTTATAATTCACCTTCAGTTTTTGTGTGAAGCGCTTAGAAACAGACAAAAGTTCCAAATTTAGCTGGTTTTGCGTTTATAGCTTACTATTTTTGAAATAAACTTCAAGTACGGACACAGCGTTTTTGTAATTACCTTATGTAGTATAGATTGGTGCTCATTAAAACTTATTCCCTTTCCTGTACCTAACTACTTTTTTGTTTGTCCATCATTTCACTTAAAGGTTTTAGAGTTAATTTAATGGACACACTTTAGATATCCAGAAAAAATTACTCTTATGAAGTATTGATTGTGCCTGCAATTAGATGATATACTTTCAATGTAAATTTGTTAAATATACCAGTCACATATTTGTAAATTGATTCAGTAAAGGTTGCCTCTGACCAAGCAGCTCACAGTAAAATAAAAACATCATTGTGCAGATGATTCACGAGTTTAATAAGTGTACTAACGAACAGTTTCAGCGTAAAATTGTCTATTAAAGATAAACATCTATTGTAGCGGACTTCTCTTTATGGGAAGTATTATGCTCATATAATATTCAAAACATGTAGACTTTGTAATGATAGTTTATGAATCTTTTTTTCGATTGGTTTAGAAATCGATGATGGTATTTACGGCCCGTTCCATTAACTCGTAGTAATTTAACTTAACAATAAGTCTCTTTGAAAAATTCGTCAGAACGTCAAAGAAAAAAGAAATAGTTTACTTAGAGTGAAGCTTATTAATTTAATACCATTCATTTTTTCTTTTTCCTTCTGGCTTTACTCCTCGTCGACGTCAAGATCATTAGAGTCGAGAAAGGACTCGGTTAAATAACGGGAAGGAAATTGGTCATGGCTTTTGAAGGAACCATCCTGGCATTCGTCTGGAGGGATTTGGGGAACACTGGTCCGTCTAGGCATTCGCCTTGATGGTCGCAGAAAATCTCCTAAAAACTGCAGTCATGACTGCCTAGACAGTCCGTTACACCTCCCCGTCCCAGTATGTGATGCCTCAGCGCATTGAGTCGCACTGGCAGGTTGAATATTAGCATCATCATGTTATTAGTGGAAGATTCTATCGCCAACACCGAGTTTGTGAGAGAAAATTTTCTGCTCCAAGGAACAAAACACCTTATAGAAACTTCTGAATGATGGGGAAAGAGCGGTTAGAAAAATGACGTGTGGGGCAGATAGTATACTATTGGTGTTTCACTTCTTCGACTGAAAATTAATTTTGGGCCTACAGATTTTTTCCGATCGTTATAATTTAAGAATTCTATATCAGATGTTCGTCATGGCATCAGTTTGTTCAGCGTTGGTAAGATTTACGAGATGGTATTTCCAAGCATTCTCTAGCAACCGTTGCCTTTAGGAACTATTACGGAATTTCAGATAATAATAAAAAATTTGATACTGCCCGTAACGCATATAACCATAAAGAGTTTTGTTGCAACTATTGTTGCTATTTCACTGACGCTATTATCGATTGATACCAGACGATGCTATCCAATAGTGAACGCAAAACTTGCTTAACGCAATTTTCACGAAATACAGTACACTACATTGAATAAACTCCCTATGTCAGTTTATCACACATGTAATAACACTTAGGTACACTATCTACACAGGGAGAGGCAGGTGTAACTATCCCAGTTAATTTTATCCCGAAAGTTACTATGGAAGTATATCAACAACTTCCGTGGTAATTTTCTACCACTTGACATGTGGTATGGTAGAAATGTCTAGTTTTGTTTTTTGAGAGGTAAATACTAAAAGAATATTTTAAAGAGTAAGATATCCGTTGTGGTGCATCATGTATTAAGACAGGAATTTTTCGGAATTCGACCCTTAAAGGGCAAAAGTATTAAAATTTCTGCAACGCGTTTTTGTGCCACGAGCCATTTATCTTCCTTCCTATCTAGCCGATATAGATAAATTAGGTGTCATATTAAAGAATAAGGTCTCCATTGCGGTAACATCATATTTTAAGAAAGGAATTTTTCAGAATTCCACCCTTAAACGGCAAAAATGTTAATATTTCTAAAATGCTGTTTTTTATTTTACAATTCATTTATCTCCCTGGATACCTATCTGAAATCGTTTAGTGCAGTATCATTTTAAAGAGTAAGATCTCCGCTTTGGTGGCATCATATGTTAAGACAATAATTTTTCGGAATTCGACCCTTAAAGGGCAAAAGTAATTTCTGCAATGCGTTTTTGTGTCACGAGCCATTTATCTCCCTTCCTATCTAACCAATATAGATTAATGAGGTATCATATTAATGATTAAGGTCTCCGTCGTGGTAACATTGTACTTTAAGAAAGGATTTTTTCGTAATTCGACCCTTAAAGGGCCATAAATTAACTAGGAGTATGAAGAGTAGTATCTCAGCTTTGGTGACATCATATACTGTATTAAGAAATAAGTTTTTGAAATTCAACCCTTTAAGGGGAAAAATATCAATGGTTCTACAACGAATTTTTGTGTCACGAGCTATTTATCTTCCTTCATATCTGACCGATATAGATAAGTGAAGTATTATATTACCGATTAAGGTCTCCGCCGTGGTAACATTATATTTTAAGAAAGGAATTTTTAGTAATTCGACCCTTAAAGGCCAAAAATGTTAATATTTCTAAAATGCGTTTTTTATGTCTCGAGCCATCTATCTCCTTGGATACCTAACCGAAATCGATAAATGAGGTATCATTTTAAAGACCAAGGTGCCCACTTTGGTGATATCATATTTTATAAAAGGATTTTTTGAAATTTGAACCTTAAAGGATAAAATATTAATATTATCTCTACAACGTGCTTTTGTTAAGTTAAAAGTCATTTATCTTCTTAGATACCTAACCGAAATCGATAAAAGACATATAATTTTAAAGACTAAGGTCTCAAGTTATGTAAAATCATAAATTAAGAAAGAATTTTTCGGACTTTGGTGCTTAAAGTGGCCGTGCGTATGAGACTGCAGCTGCAATCCCTAGATTGTCAGAGATGTCAGTAAACTGTTTTTTTATAAAATAAGCAGCTTCTCGGATTTTTTTTCTATTACAGAAACATTTTTGTTTTGCTTTACAATTCCAATGTACACATTTTACTCGCACAGCAACACATATCACAGAGATGTCGATATGCTGTGTGCATTTTGTTCAGGTTGGTTGTATTCTGTTAAGGTCAGTGATAGTTTGTCGTACATACACTTTTTTTTGTTGTTTTTTTTTTAATTTTCTGTTTCGTAATATGTTGTAAGTATTTTACACCTATTACACTAAAGAAAATAAATATTTTCCACAAAAGTGGGATTCTATTTTTCATTATACTACAATTATTCAACCTCACTATTCATCCGAAATTTTCGCACGAGTTGTCTAGTATACGAGATGGCTTTCTCTCGGAGTATATGGGTTAATTGCAACGCTCAGTTTCATCTCCTTAGTGTGGAATAACTATATATTTAAATGGGCCTCGCATCAGCAACTTGCATTCTTCTATCCAAAGATAATGGGTAACATCTTTGAAAATGTTCTACAAACCTAATGAATCATTCAACGGGGCAGATAAACTAACGCAAACTTCACTCGTGGACATAAGTATATACTTCTTTGTTCTTCTTTTATTTGCATTATTTAACAAAATAAATGAAAAATTTTCTAGGATTACGGGGATTCACTTTACGCCATATCAGTAGAATATATTCTTACACTATTCTTTTCCGCCGCGAGGCTGTATTCTACGTATTACAGTATACTATATAATGCTGCTGCAACGTCAGACAAAATTCTTTTATAATATATTCCTTTACAATAAAAACACATTACAGGTTCTCTTTAAAAGAAAAACTGGTCACACAATAGCAACTCTTCCAGAGCAAACCATTTCCTTCTTGCTTACTATACACCTGAACAAAGAGTTTATAACAGTCACTCCTACTTTAGGCCTGACAATTTTCGAAACCATGCAACAACTTTAAAATTTTTTACTAAGATATGAAACAATTCAATTTAACAAAAATGCTATACACCGTACACACTTTTGCTTCAGGAATTTTCTTTATAGATCTTGTGTCATCAATCCTTGCAAGCGAATTATTACAACCCTGCCTTATGTTATCGTACACGCTATCAAGAGAGATAAAATATTGCAATTAATTTTTTTCCTTATAAAATTAAATATTAATAAACCATCATATAACAACAGAACGTGACAGTATTTTTGTAGTTTTGCTGCTATTTTTTTTACTAGTTGGTACGGGTAGGCCTTGAGTGGTCACCCCTTTTGTCTGAGACCAGTGGCAGCTTCTAGCAGACTCTTGCTGGCTGCATACTTGTGGCCAGTGATGCGGCAAGTTGAGGCTGGCATCTCGGCCCTTTAACAGTCTGGGCAAACCGCACGCCGGCCGAGCTTCATTACTGCAGAGTCAAGATATCGGACTTGCCGACTCCACACACATAACTGCGACCTTACTGAAACTATATTACTAATTGCAACGCAGTTTCTCCATGTCGCCGCAAAACCTGGACTGGTGCAGCCTCCGTTCAAGAAATGCAGGTGGAATTTGCGTTTATTCCTATTATTTGTACTAGAGACATGCAGTTAACTGATTCGAGATCAGGTGACTAATAATTTTTCATGACACGGTGGGGTTGATGGCGCATGATTCCGAATCACCACTAACTGACTCAATGGTGAGTGTGATAAAAATCAGGATCATTGCGATGGCTCTTCGTGATATTGGCCTGCATGGTGATTTCCGATCAATACTAGTTTTGGTCTACAGGTATTCTGTAGCAGGAGCAACCATGTAGTTTATTTAAGAGACACTACATTTTGGAGCCCAACGTGTGGTCATTAAAATATCAAATGCCAGGACCTCAGGAAGAAAATACGGAGCTATACCTCCGCAAATCGTACCTAGTGCCATGAGTTCAGTAAACAGAACAACCTTTAACTACCTCTGCTTTTGAGAAGTTGTGTCTTCTAACAGGAATGCAACAAGTGTTTTAAACGTGTACAGTATTGAATTCGACTTTTGAATAGTTCTTGCGATGCTGCGAGGTTTTTATGTCTAGCGCTGATTTTTATTATTCCTTAATCTTCCTCATTTAGTTTCGATGGTACTATGAATCTTTTTGAGGTTTTTAACTGCCACAGGTTCTCTCAAAATTGAATTAACTTCAATAAACTAATAAAAAGTAATTAACAGTGCTCTTAGACGTAATTAAGTAGCATTAAAATCTTAATTTTTTTGTGACTGTTATGTTGAATGATTATTTTCTCTGATGGTTTTTTGTTAACAAGGAAAAAATATAGTAATTTTAGTAATCATTTGAAATTTATTGTTTTATAATGGCATGTTAGTTCGAGTCAATGCGAATATACTTTTGAATTTTGATATTTTTAAGAACCTTATAATATAGGCGCCTCTTCTTTCGCTCCGTTCCTTCACATAGAAAACTTCAATAAAATTTCACAACCACTACTAAGTACAGGGTAATTTTTCGTTATCGTTTGTTTCCATCTAGTATAAAATAACGTGACAACTTTGATAAATATGATCCGGTTTTTGAGCATTTTTTCATCATCAGTGGTGGTTACATTTTTCGGCATACTCAATTGTTTAAAATTTTCTTGGAGACTGAATTTGCACGTAATATGTTCATTGGTGTCATCAAAAATTTTAACCGCAGTTTTACCGTTGTTAACGTAGTATGATTACGTGGATTAGGACAATATTAACTCATAGTTTACTTAATTGAAGGAAGCTGTAACTTGCAGTCTTATCTTTAGTTTTAGAAAATCATCATTACATTGTAAAATAAGACATAGATACTGATACAGCGGGTGCATAATGAAGTGTTTACGTCAACTGACCTTACGCAGTTGATGGAATAATAATAATAAAACTCTCGGTATTCTAACGTCAAGAACGATATTTAGCAAAGAAACAGTCTTCTTACCAGGCCCGTAGACCATAGTGCATATTCCTTTGTTACTTTTCTGTCTACACGTTTTGCTTGCTTAAGCCCTTATGCCCGTTAACCCTCGTTTAGTGCCTCAGAATTATATACTCTGACTAATCGATGGTGACCAGCCTTTAAGTTCACGTCAAAGGGCTTTAGATATCAGTCAATTATTATTTATGTTGCAGTTTTTGCCGTAAGTTCGCTGTGACATGCATCTTAAAGTATTGAAGATAAAGAAACGTCGCGGTTACATCGTCCGGCATTTATCCGTATGCCATATGTTTCTTCATTTCTTTTCTATGTAGGCCTACACAACAATACTTTATCCTAACATTTCTAGATTACAGTTTTGATATTTCTTTTAATGTTCATGTTTGTGAATATGTTTTAACCTACCTGAATAGACTTTGCACGTTAGTACTATTTATTTTTGTTTCAATATTTTTTGAATAATTTTTGTAAAATGCATTCGTATTGAGATAATTTTGCTGAGAATTTATACTGTTTGTTTGGGATTCTATTATGACCTCAGAGTTTTACAATCATGTTTTATTAATTTTAGTATATTCTGTCCATATTTGTAATCAACAACAATGACAGCATTACAAGCATCCGAAATCCTAGTTTTGTCATTCGTTTGTTTCTGCGCAGAGAACCTCTCAAAAACCTGCTATCATAAATTACTTTGGCCGACAATTTCCGGGGAACTAAATGTTTCTGAAACTGTTTTAAGAATTTTCTATTACGTTTAGCTGTAATTAATTTTCTATCTCCCTCTTCTTTCAAATTTTGGGATTAAGATCTATTGTGAGTGGATTAGTTGTTAATTGATTTTAAGTTTTCCATTATAAGACATGTATTAAACATGCATTACACTACTACTTATTTCCAAATCTGTTATATCATCTCACTAATTAATATAAATAACCATACAAAAACAGTTACATGCCCTTCGCTACAGGACGTTGAAGGTACAGAATAGTTATACATTACAATGAAGTCTTCACGGGAATTGTGTCGTGTTATTCATTGCCACCTGAGATTTAGTCAGTAACATTACTCGAAATTAGTATGTTTACTGGCGTGAATATACATAATTATAATATTTCTGTTTCAATAGCCTTTGTTTACATTTCTTATTTAATATTTTAAACTTTAGCAATAATAACTGAGCATTTACATAAAAATTAGTCATAATTTATGAGTTACGGGTAATAACACTTGCATTTTCGGTTAGCTGAATTCAATTACGAATTCGCCTTACCACAATGAACAACGAACTGTTTTGTCATGTCTCTTTCTCACTCTCTTTTGAGCAAAGGCTTTTTGCTCCTCGATAATGATATCAATACAACTCACCAATTACCAAACCGTTATAAACAGGATTGGACACTGATCAAGGAATGTGTAGGAAATGAACCATAACTTTTATGAATGAGCCACGCCGACATTTGCCACAACTGACTTCAAGAAAGAATGGGTGTTTGGCACTTGCCTTGTTGAACCAGGAGTAGAATACGCGTGCTGCGGCATGTAGTTAACCAACGATATCACCAACCATCAAGAAGTGTGTCAAGTCACGTACAATTAAAACTTTTTAAAAGTATTTAATGCTCTTCTAGCGACCTAAATTCGTTATAAATTTTAAAGCGCTACAACAAAAGAAAAGTGTAGTTTAGAATTAGGTTTAGACCGGTACCGTATAATTTTCAGTGAGCTGCCGTTATTGGTAGACATCCGGATGGTCTACGTAGATTGACGTTTCGTTCGCCCTCAGTTTTATCAACTCTGATAGGATACATTTTCACTGAAGAGTAAAATTCCAGTTTTTGGAGCTTTATGGAGAGGGTCTATCGGTAGTTCCACTGCCTTATTGGATCCATTTCAGTATTAGTGCAAAATACGTGTGTCTTTATAGCTCACTTCTTCTGGAATATGAAGTGCGAACATCAATTGATAAATTGGTATTACGACAAGTGTTGATCAACTTTTGAAAGATGTATAATGGGAAGGAAATTGAAAGAGTTAGATGTTTCATTGGATGGAAAAAGCAAAAGCAATAGCTCATCGGTTCTTAAATTGAAGGAATGACTTGAACATTTGCAAGTTTAAAACTCTATACAGGTGTAAATTAAGCACACAACCAGTCGTATGTTATAATTAATACAGAAAAGCAACAACAAATAGTTGTGAGGTTAATAAATAATGTTAGCTTCTATAGTAGATTGTGAAATGTCACTAAATAACTTTGGAAACATGCATACCATACTCTCTGACGCCAGAAACATTGTTAATAACAATCAGTAAGCGACAGTACATAGTAGCATGCTAAACGATCCTATTCGCTCTAAGATGGTTAAGCGAAAAAATCGTAATCCACTGCTTAGTACCATTAAACAAGTCCACTGTGAACAACACAAGTCTCTCCATTTTCTTCTCTTCTGCGACAAAATCTCTGTCATCTCGTTCGTCCAATGCTCTCACTGAGAATGTACGGTGACAGGTAACCCTGAGCCCTGGTATTCTGAAGGACGTAGGTTCGAATCCCCGTCCAGCCATCCTGATTTCGGTTTTCCATTGTTTCAAAAAATCACTCCAAGTGAATGCCAGGAATATTCCTTCAAAGAACAAGTCCAAATTCCTTCCCGTTTTTGCCTCCAGTCTTTACCTGCCTCTAATGACATCTATGATGACAAGGTGAAAAGCCCTAAGTAAAAAAAAAATACTATTTTCTGTATTCTCCTCTACTTTTTTGGGCCAACTGTCCCTTGGTCTTCTCTGAGCCATTTTCTTTATTCGTCCATTCCATTTGAGTCTTGACTCTTCTTCCGATTCCTTAACGGCGTCCCTAAGCTTCTCTTTCTTTAACTTCTCCCTTCCTCTTGAACCTATTCTACTCCTAAAAAATTTCATTTCCCTTGCACATTCATTTTTGATTCCATGTGTTCATTGTCCTGGTTTCGTCAGCATACATGATGAAATAAACACACAACAATCACATTAGTTGTTCTCTCGCTTCTCTGTGGCATATCGTTGTGAATAAGACATATGAAACTTCGTAAAATGTTCCCGCTTGTGTCCCTCTTTCATCTCCCTCTTATATCTCCACCATTTATTCCATTTACCTCCGTCATACACCCCAGGTACTTAAAACTACTCACCTTTCTTTTCTTCCATGCCGAAATAATCTGAAACTCTAAAAACGAAGTGAAAATTGAATTACAAACTAAATATACTCTAGCAAGAAATAAAAATGTCAGTTCTACGTGTTTATAATTTCAATATAGTCATTAAATTACTAAGTTATTCAGACACTAAAAAATCCGAACAAATACTTGTCTCCTATTATCCAACACAATGATCTAAGAATACAAAAACAGTTAGAACTATACTATGTTGTGTGATTTTTTTTTTTTTTTTTTTAATTTTTATCATCTTTATTACGTTCCATGCATGCCGTATATTACATCAAAGAAAAAAAATCTTTAATTTTTGGTATCTAATTGCAAATCATGGAACAATGTTTAACAAAAATTTGCCATTTTCTATGGAATCTTTAGCTTACAAAGATTTGAGTAATTGTATTACTGCGTAGGCCAGAAGCCATTAAAAGAGAAGATGCAAAGAACATACAGATTTTTTTTTTTTAATGAAAATGAATTATCCTCAAATATATTTTTCCGAAGTTGCTTGGACTTAAATTCCATTCACTGTACTTACCACAATTAATTAATTATGATTCACATTTCTGTTTTAATTTATCGCATTAGCGTATTTCCTCATTATGATGTGGATCTTAAAAAAATAGTATTAATAACACTTCCTTGCTGTATAACGCTTGGCAAATATAAAAAGTGAATGGAATTATAAAACGTAATGAGTTTGAAATGAATATCTATGCTGTTCGTGTGGTATAGTTGTATAAAATGCCGACGTTTCAGTCGACATGAAAAGACTTTATCTTAGCGCAGAACTGCGCTGCTGCGTCATCCGCACTCGATACTAAACACAGATGGCGCCCTGGAAGGTTCGGCCTGTATGCCCAATCAGAATAGGGTATTTGTCACGTGGCTCGTGCTTGATCAACTTGAAAACGGAAAAGGGGGGGGGGGTGCATGGATTTCTGCTAGGACACTACGCCACCCGATCATACTAAGATCTATTGTATCAGACCGCGGAAGCCGTCAACGTTGTACTGAATGTTTGACCGTTGATCTCCAAGGATTGTTTAGTTTACTCCCTACTGACAGAGTTTCCAATTTTTGTGTTCCGCGTCTATCGTGGCTTAACCTAGCTCGTAATAATACCAGGAAAAGTGGAACTGAGGTAAGATAGAAACACGTTTTGATTGGTGTCATTGATGTTGATTGTTCGTACAGCCAACGAAGAATGTTGCTCAATATACCATTAATGAGCTAAATTTCCTGTTTGTAGTCGATGTGTTGATTTTGTTACACGTTTCCTCTGTTATGAGTGCATTTCGTTTATGGGCAAGCAACGGGAATGAAATCGGTCATGGCCTTCTGAAAAAATGCATCCCAACATTCGCCTAGAGTAATTTCGAGGAACCATGTAAAACTGGACCTGGGATCTAACCAGCGTCCTCCCAAACATCAGGTTCGAGTGGCAACAGCTCACCCACGGTCTTTAAAAGGTTATTTCAATAGAAAGAAGCGAGTTAAAAATCTCTTGCGAAAAATTGTTGCCTGCCGCCCAATGCAGCGGTTGTTTCCAACGGCATTGTTCCTATTATCTTCTGAAGAAGGGACCAGCTACGCAGTTGTCCTTGTTTGTCTCCTACGAGTATAGAATAATACCAAAAATCGTGCTTATAACATTATAAATTTGCTCTTGATTTAATTAAAAAAAAAAACAGTATCCTTGACTGATGTCGTTGACACACAATAATAGTTTGAAGCCCAACATCGTTTTATCTGGTTAGAGCCCGTTGGTGGATTAACTTACAACAATCGCGAGTTGACCAGAAGGGTATGACAGGTGGTGGTGCACAATTTCTTATCACCAGATTTTTTACCAAATGCCTGGGTTAGATCCAGAACTTCTCCGCAATTAATATGTATTCAGGGGCGTAAAAAAAAAAACTACTGCTTTTCGTCAGATAGTTGCGCAAAATTTGTTCGACACTTTGATGTCACCCGGAACAGTAGATCTAACTTAGAATAATCACCTACATCTACACACATACAACAAGTAGATATAAGAAGGATAGAAACTGGCCGCCCTACCTTTGACAAACACGGGCCTAGTATGCTCCCACTGAAGGATCCAACAGTTTGAAAAAGAAAGGGTAATAAAACACAACTAAATATACATAGGAGATGATGCAGTAGTCATAAGAAGGCTGTATCCACTGAAAGAATTTGAGAGAAATGAGTTACAGTATACATCATTAATGTCTCCGTATTATGAATCTCTGATGTGTGCTAAGCAAGGCCTCCTAAGGCACCTACCAGGTTCTTTTTTTTTTTTTTTTTACTATTAAATAACTTTTTTTGCTTGTGTATATACGCCTCGTTAACATATAGTTCATTAGAGGTAGAAAACGGCAATGAACGGGAATGAATTAGGCCATGTCCTTTTGAAGGAACTATCCCGGTATTCCTTGGAGTGATTTCTGGAAACCATAGAAAACCGAAATCTCGGTGGCTGGAAAGGGATTTGAACTCGCTTCCTCCCGAATTTCAAGTGCGAGGCTTACCACTCGGTAAGGATAATAGTGTTTGAAGGTTTATGCGTTCCTTAATAAATGTAGAAATAAATGTGGTATTACGCTTGAATTAAAATGAAAAATACGCAAAATTCACGTTTGAGTTCTTTCTGTTTACCACACTCTTCTTTAATCTTTAGTGAAGAGTTAATACAATCAATCGAATTATAGTTGAGTTTTTAATGTTTTGAATTACGTCATTAGTTAGCGCAACATCGGTTGTAATTGACATAATTATTTTCTTATTTGTAATCAATAGTTATAAGTGACTTCTACAATGTCACAGACGTGGCATTTTCTCCACAATCTTAAGTCTGTTCCTTGTATTGGTTTATTTTTTACCCATTCTAGGTGCGTGTACCATGTCTTGCACTCCATGTTACAGAAACATTTTCGGTACCAAAACATTTACATGCAAATACTCACAATAAACAATTACAGACACAATACCCTCACTCTACAAGAATACTACCACATACAAAAAGCAATAAAAAATGGCAAGCAGGTACTGAATGACCACATAAACTTAACAAACCAAACACTGTTCAAACTGGTAAACATACAATAATCCTACAGTAAAGAAATAAACCTAACAAATACATGCACGCACACACTTACATAAAATTAAATATAAAATTTCCCACGCAATTTCAAATCTGGCGCCGTCAGCGCATCACCGCCTTTGACAGTAAGAAAATAAGATGGCCACCGAAAACAAGCGAATTGTAGAAGACGCAATGTTTATATCGTGTACAGAACAGCAAAGACAAATGGCTGTAACGGAAACATGCTTTGGAGAGAAAGCAGTGGTTACTATCCTGAAATCCACTAATGTAAATAGTAAGTGTAAATAATAAGCGTTATGTCAAATAAGTTTGTAAATAAAATGTAAATTTTAAAATAGATTCGTCGCTGATGATGCCTCGAGGAGAGGCGAAACGCGTACGGCAATAAACCTACATTATACAGTTGTATTGGCGTTATTTTATGAATTAATTTACTCAGCAACTGCGGAAAAATGGCCTTCAACAACATTGCATTTACTTGTTCTTACATTATTCCAGCAAAGTTGATAACAACTGAAATGAACTACCATAATCATAAACGAATTCCTTTTCGGTACTCTACATTTCTTATTATCGTACTGGGAAACTGTCCATGAAATGATAATTTGTTTTCATAGAAAACGGATTCAGTTGCGGGCCCCCAGTATTTATGCAGTCCGCAGCACGTCGGCCGCTCCTAGCATGTAGGCTGCCCGGAATGCGACGTAGATGCTGTTGGGTCCTCTACCGCCACACTGGCCTGAAGTTTTATCACATGTATTTTCATTTTCATTTCCGCTACAATTCTACATAACAATCGACTTAATTCTCATAGAATGGTCGTTCACGAATGTTGTATATAACAATAATATAACTTTTTCACCAATCTGATCGCTTAACAACTTAATGTTCAGTAGTAAATTCGCCCCGTCACCGGTGCAGTAACTGTGCATAGCGATGTACATATGGTTACCTCGTTTGCGCCTCGGTGGAGGAGTAGATTTTCATTATCCTGTACCTCGGCAGCAGGATTATGTACCTATGACATGGGTTAAAATCCATATTATTTCGCTGTCCATGTGGGGTATGATCATAGGGCACTGTTCATGCTGATTCGTCAGTCGTGTAGGTATGTTTATCTTCGGGGTCCCCTGGGTACATTTAAGAAGAGTACTGCTGAATAGACCGGCACCCTTATCTCACCCCTCTGACACAACAAAGAACATATTACATTGAACGCAAACAACCGTAGGTTAGTTCATAATTCGTTGTTTCGCGTTTTGATACTCTAGTTACTATGGGGTTATTTGTCGATTGTCATTCTTTAAGTTTCATTGTTGTGCTTGAGTTTCGATACTGGCTTATTCGTTGTTGCATATATAGTGTGGACGCTAGAAAATGAAGCGTCAAAGTTTAACATTACCGACATACCGTTTGCCTTGAATAAAGGTGAAAGCAGCGGAGGTGGTAACAAACCATTTGCGCCAAGTATGCCTTTGTACAGAACATGGCAAGAAAATTGTTTTCTTGTTTTAAGGAAGGACGTTTAGACGTTAGTGACAATCCACGTTCAGGAAGACATTGGAATTTTATGAATACCGTTTGGGCACATTAATAGAGAATAATCTGGTCAGTGTATTCGAGAATTGGCAAAAATGATGAACTGTGAACATTCCACCATCGTGCGACTTTGCATTGAATGTCAATATTCAAAAATCGTGTATATACGTATGCATATCCCATGTTCCAACCTAAAACCACAAGATTGTTGCCGTATGTATATCTCTCATTTCTCGTCATCGATTGAATCGTGAGCAACATCGAACATTCCTATCCAATATCGTTACTGGTGACCAGAAATCATGTGTTTATACTAACATGAAGAAAGGAATGACTTAGCCTGAACATAAAAGTAACTCCCCGTTCAAGGCCAGCGCACATTGCCGAAAGCTAATGTTATTCACTTTCGGATCAGCGAGGTTACGCTGTACTTGGAATTGCTTTTCTGAAGTTAACTATCACTCCCAACATTTACTGCCACCTACTGCGACGTCTTGCAGTCGTAATTCAATAAAACCACCAATAAACCTGAATGATACTACTGCAAAATAACGCCTGCCAGCACTCTGCTAACCTGACAAAATAACTATCCAGGAATTCGATTTGTACATCACGAAAACCCCCACCTTATTCACATGATCTTTCGCCCTCAGAATTTGACCTTTTCCGCTCTTTTTTTTTTATCTGCTTAACGTCTCTCTGACAGCGAGGTCTTTAGAGACGGTAAAGGATGGGCGGCAAGGAATGGGAAGGAAATCGGCCATGGCCTTTTGAAGGAAGCATCCCGGCATGTGCCTGGAGTGATTTGGAAAACCATGTAAAACCCAAATTTGGATGCCCGGACGGGGATTCGAACCACCGTCCTCCCGAATGCGAGGCCAGAACGCTAGCCGTTACACCACCACTCTCGGTCGCTCTTTATCGAACAATCTTCAAGGAACTGCATTTACCGATGAAAATGCGCTCCGAATATAGCTGGAAAACTTATTTAATTCAGTACAGGAGAGGGAATGGAAAAACTACTTCAGCGCTGGCAAACTGTCGTATATAGTAAATGAAAATATATTTTGGTGATTAAATTGTCTCTAATGCATATTTGATGTGTTTGATAAACGTATACAGCCAAATATCTGAATAGTAAATTAAGCCATTTTACATTCGTTTGTTTTTTATCGATTAAAGGTTTCTACATTATGTGTTGTTAGTTTCATTACTAATTTATCTGGCCTCTCAGCTTTGTGGGTAGTCTCCACAGGTTCCCATTCCCGCCACGAGAAAGCGGGACAGACCTATATTCTAGCGAAATCCTTTTTAAATTAACAATTTACAATTTAAGAAAGTTCTGTGTAAGGAATTAGGTAACTATTATGTACTGATTGATTATTAAATATTAAAACAATAACGGTTACGGATGGTAGTCGGTTAGTAGATGCGCGTAACAATATTTACAATTAGTAGATATTGACGAATACAATGCGAGCTTACAGTTTTTAGTTGGTTAGTGAATATATTACATGATTAACTGCCTTTTAGTGGATACACTACAAAATCGGGACATCAGGACAATCAAGAGCGGAATTAAATGATTCCATTTCAGAGCAGATTAAAGGATAGTTAAAAGTAGTATACTACCGAAAGAAGTGAAAGAAAAGAACTGCCCCCCTCTTCCCTTATATCATTGGCGACTCCTACCAGAGTCTGGAATCTGCCTGACTACAGAACTTTATAATGACTTATGCAATCTAATCTGTACTAGTAGTTGTCTTAACACTGCGGAAATTGTTGAACTATATTGTACATGTTTTCAGAACAATCTGATACAAGATTTTGCGAATTATACTGTGCCTTACACTTAATGCATTTTTTTTAAATTATGTTCTGTGATGCAGTTTTCGCAATTTACAAATCTTCTCAGTTAACTTATTCGAGTCACTATCAAAAGATTGCGAAGATCGGGAAACAAGATGTCTGTAGATCCTTCTCGTGTCTTTTATCTTGAAACTACGAATAGAAGAATCGTTGAGATGCAACGAAACAGTGGCCGGACAGAATTACTTATAGGGAACAGCAAAAAAAAATCTATCTTAAGAGAAAAAAACCGATGTATAGCTTGCCGAAAATAAAATCCGAGTCCTCCAAAACGCCGGGCTTAATATTACCATTCACCCAGAAGAATAAGTTTCTCGACACTTAAGGATTGAAATGCACAGTTTTGTTGGAAGAAACTCAACGTCACCAGGAATTTGTGGACTACACAGTAAGACTACATAAATCGTCAGAAATACACAGACGGAAAAAAAAATCCCAACACCAAGAAAGACTTGTGTTAGATAAACGAAATTTGGTAGGCGTGTTTATACATCTGAAAGATGACATCGATTCAAATTTCGCGCTTCGCGCATAAGTGTGGCGCTAGTAGCGCTACTCAGAGCTTGCAAATCAGGTTTGCTTTAAATACGCGCTGTAAAGTTTGTGAACGTTATTTACCGCTGAGATTTGACATAGTGAGTTGATGTTAGCCAAGAATGCCTTTAAGAAGACGAAGAAGCCATTATCAACAGCTCACCGAGTTTGAACGAGGTCGTGTAATAGGGCTACGAGAAGGTGGATTTTCTTTTCGCGATATTGCAGAAAGACTTGGCCGGAATGTATCCACTGTGCATGATTGTTGGGTGCAGTGGTCAAGGGATGGTACTGCCTCAAGAAGACCGGGTTCCGGGAGGCCACGTGGCACTACTGAGAGGGAAGACCGCCGTATTCGGCGTACAGCTGTGGCGCATCGTACTGCGTCTGCGGCAGAAATTCGAGCTGCAGTTGGTACCACAGTGACACAACGAACTGTTAGAAATCGGTTACTTCAAGGACAGCTCCGAGCCAGGCGCCCTGTAGCGTGCATTCCACTGACTACAAGCCATCGCCGTTTGCGACTCCAGTGGTGTCAAGCCAGAGCTCATTGGAGGACGGAGTGGAGATCTGTTGTGTTTTCTGATGAAAGCAGGTTCTGCCTTGGTGCCAGTGATGGCCGAGTGTTGGTCAGAAGGAGGCCAGGGGAACGCCTGCAACCAAACTGTCTGCGGCCTAGACACACTGGACCTACACCTGGAGTCATGGTCTGGGGAGCAATTTCCTATGACAGCAGGAGCACTCTTGTGGTTATACCAAACACACTGACTGCAAATTTGTACGTCAGTCTGGTAATTCAACCTGTAGTGCTGCCATTCATGAACAGCATTCAAGGGGGAGTTTTTCAACAGGATAACGCTCGCCCTCATACCGCTGTTGTCTCGCAATGTGCTCTACAGAGTGTCGACATGTTACCTTGGCCTGCGAGATCACCAGATCTGTCTCAAATTGAACACGTATGGGATATCATTGGACGACAACTCCAGCATCATCCACAGCCAGCACTGACCGTCCCAGTATTGACAGCACAAGTACAACAAGCATGGAACTCCATACCACAAAGTGACATTCGAAACCTGTATGACACAATGCATTCACGTTTGCAGGCTTGCATTCAAAATTCTGGAGGTTACACCGGCTATTAATTTAACAGTATTTCACATTTGAAATGCATTTTCTTGAGCTTAAATTAACCTGTGATCTTGAAAATTTAATCAATTAAACATGTTAACTTGACAAATGCATTGTCCAAATTTCATTACTCTACAATAATTTTTTCTTGGTGTTGGGATTTTTTTTTCCGTCTGTGTAGATGTTAAACAAGGAAATTCTTCATTGGCCTTAACGTGGGAAGAAAGGCTAGCTTCGAGCCGCATAAATAACAACAGATGGTCTGACGTTAATACAAAAATTATGTTATTTTATGTTTCTGGCTTCTCGCCTCGTCGATGTCATTAGAGACGGGAACTAGGAACGCGAAGGAATTCGGCCATGACCTTTTAAAGGAACTATCCCTACATTCGCATGGAATGATTTGGGGAAACAATGGAAAACAAAAATCTGGATGGCTGGACGGGGATTGAAACCCACGTCCTTCCGAAATAGAGGCCAGAACGTTACATGAAAAGTAGACGCTCGCGAAAAGTTCCCAATTTACTCTACCAGCTTCCTCCAGAGCACCCTATTAAATAGCCAGCATTGTATTACCTAGTCGAAGATGGAGTTTGCTGTTCCGACCTCCAGCTTCTTGTGTCATCAGATAATGTAAACAGGCACCGCTCGAGTTCCTCCAGGTGGGACTAGTTTTGCTACCATCGTGTCATGTGAATCCGACATAAATATATCAACAGTTGGTTTTTCTTGGAAACCTTTCCACACTGAACTGAGTCTGGATGATGTGTATTCTGTAGGACACCGAATCTACTCTCGTAATGTCCATCCATATTTTGGTATTCCGTAGTTTCCCGAAATCAGTTGTGGTGCATAACGGAGTAATTTCTTGATAAGTAACAGCACTATACCATTCAGTGTGGCTCAGTGCGCTGAGGCACCACAAACTGATTCGTGGAGGAACAACGGACCGGGCACGAGTCCAGCTCTCAGCGTATTTGTCGTCCTCTCTGCTGTTTTTAGGAGAATTTCCATAGCCATCAAAGCCTCATAAACTAAACATTTAACAAACTAAAAATACACTTATGTTTAACTTCAGCAAAGGCATGCAGCTGTAAAAACATAGCTCCAAATTTGATCAACGATGAGGAAAACTCATCGAAGGCAGCCTACCCAGTGCTGCCAGTTCTACGGATTTATCCGTCGATCTACTGATTTTTATAAAAAGTTATGATTTTCGGATTTTGCTAAAATATCTACTGATATATTATACATTTTATTATTTGTTGATTTTTCCTTATATTCGTGTTTTGTTAAACTTTGAGCGAATATTTTTTTTTATATATATATACGGCTTTATGCCTCATCGACGGCTAAGGTCATTTTAGGCGGGATGGGACTGGGTACAAGGAACGGGAAGGAATTCGGCCATGGCCTTTTTGAAGGAAGCATCCCGGCATACGACTGGAGTGATTTGGGGAAACCATGGAAAACCCAAATCTGGATGCCCGGACGGGGATTCGAAAACGCGTCCTCCCGAATGCGAGGTCAGAACGTTAACCGTTCACCCAACAAGTTCGTTGAGCGAATAATCTTAATGCATTACAGAATTGTTAATAATTTTGAATCGTTTCCTTGCAACCGTTCGTGTGATGCAACGATTGAAATAAAACTCATATTTTGTTTGATTATAGATTTTATACATCTTAAAAGACCGTAATACAGAACTATCGGCGTACTCTTTATGCACGATGACACGCTCGTTGGTACGGCTTACAGAGCAGTGGCTTCCGAGAAGGCTTAACCAATATCCGAGAGTCTAAGAGGTCGCAGATTTCAACATTTCCTGTTACAGAAGATATGATATGTTAAATTTAATGTCAACAAAGAAAATGTGTTGTATCTTTCCTTTTTTTTTTTTTTTTTAAGTGTAAGCATATCAGCAGCAGTGATGAAAGTGATGCTGTATAAAACATGTTCAGAGATTTTTCTTACTTTCAGTGTAAAATATTATTTTGTATTTCAAATTTAATTACCTGGAAATAAGAAGTATTTTTAATTTTGACTCTCTCATCAATTATTATTATTTCAGTTAGCAAGTCTCCGGATTTTTGTACCCAATCTACTGAAATCTTAGCGGCCATCTACGCATATTCAAAGCCAAGTGGCCGGCAGCACTAAGCCTACCCCAAAAAGATAGGGAAAGGTGGTGCCCATGAAGAACGATCAAGACCGATTTACTTTCCATTCCTTGCCCGCAATATTCTCCCCGCTCTAATGGCTCCATCGTCCACAAGCCGTAACGCTCTATTGAAACATTTAATTACCGATCCAGAAACCTTTGATGCTACAAACAACGTTTACAAGTTTTGTATACTATGAATAATTCACATAATCTAATAAAAAAATACTACGCTCATTAATCAAAGTGAGCACCTCTATCTGAACTCGAAACTCGTAGCAAATAATGCTGCTTACAGCCGGTTTTGTAATAAATTTACAAACGCAAATTGCCCTTCGCTTGGAAACTGCGTCGACGTATTTAACAGTGCGCACTCGACGTATTTAATGCCGCGACACGTGTGGCAGATTACATTGGCGTCACCACCGGACGCTGTTTGCTGTGGCAGTGCTGGCCACACCGTACGTCACACGCTAGTAAATACACTGTGCAAACCTCCCGCGCGGGCGGGATTATTGAAACAAATGACTGGCCGCACACCCCGGCCACTTGTCGCCTGGAGCAGCAGTTAATCACAGTGGCCTACCAGCACACTGCTGTGTCGGTGCCTCGTAAGGTAGCTGCTTCCTTTTCACTCCCATTATTCTTCTCCTGCTTATGTTCTCCTTGCTCGTGTCGAGCGTAGGCGGTTTCCACGGGGGATGTTTAGCCCTCCGTGATAAAGTCTGGGAAGATTAATTGGGCTGATTTCGCGTTGCCTTCCCTGTGTGTCAGTGTTCGTAAGCATTGTTGTAAGTTTGTTCAGAGTATAGTGTTGTGGATGAGAGAGGATGAAACCCAATGCCAGCCCGTGCAGGACTACTCTTCCGAAAGACACTTTGGGGCTACCTAGCTTAACGGTCCCATATGATGGACGAATCACCATCGTCAGTGGTGTATGCCCTCACTCCATATGAATCAGTGTTTTTTTAAATGGCGTTTGTGGTCAAATGCAAACTTTCAGAAAGCTAACAAAATACCAATCCAGAAGCCTTATTAGACATTTTTGTTCAGCTTTATATGTTATTTTCATTTTAAAGATGTTTCCTTAACTTGTCCCACTATGCCTTTTCAGAACAAACTGATAGCTCTATCCTCAAGGAACAAAAAACGCCAGAAAAGACAAATGTGAAAAAATTTCGCTTACGCCCTTTCAAAAAAAAACGCGGTTTCGCATGCACTGTGGATAGGTTTGGGATTTAGTTCAGGACTTTAGGCTTCAATCTGGTTAGTAGAAATTGTGCGCCACCACCTTTCCTACCCTGCCGGCCAAGTCCTGATGAAACTTTTTTCTGCCACACAGCTAGCTGAATCTCGCTGTTGGATGGCTTAGTGTTAAATGTTCTAGTTATGTACGTATTAATCGCGGAGACTCAAAGTCAATGAAAAGCAACACACTGACTGTAATTGCTTCAAAAATCGTTACGTCTTTGGTGAGTTTTGAATAAAAGAGATGTGGTGTCGTCATCTAGAGACCAGAGATGTTACATAACAGCAGATACCACGCAACGGTGAAGAACCTCAATTGAGTTGTGAATTTAGTATGTATTACTTCATTTCGGGAATTATGGAGTCAGGATGACCGATGTAACGGAAAATAATGATTCTGTTCCATTAGTGAAAAGGTAAATACTATTAAATTTTTATTAAGTTTTTAGTACTTGGTTTACAGAGGACGTAGTTTCCCCATAAACCTATCAAGTAACATTCTCACAACTTTTTTTTGTTTACACATGCATTACATACTTCTCCCGCGTACATGGGTAGCAATGACAGGTTGTCAGGAAAATTAGCTGCTGTACTGAAGTCTACACGAAACCTTTCTCCCCTCGTAACGTCAAACATGAGAATACACAGACTGGATATTAATTTCGATGTGAAACACCCTATGCCACTTAGAATTTCCAGTGACGTAGATGTCATAATAATTTTATTGTTATTCTTATTACTATATTTATAAACTGTTAAAAGGATCAAATTAAATAATTTCTCACAAACTAATATATAATATATATTAGGTATAAGTATTTTTAGTATTTCTTGTTTAAATACGGTATATTTTCGATACTGGAGAAAATTTTTGTGTTCCTACGTAAAAACATTTCTGAGGTAGGCCTGGTAAATGAAATTCACAACTCTACCGGCCTCTCACGTTTAAGTGAAAAATAATTTTGAACAAAATATTTTATTCCGTTACTTGGTGAGTTATAAACATCGATAATCTACGCGCATAATAGAATTATTTTTACTGCACCCCTTACTTGTACTTTCAGACGGAAATCGACAACCATCGCAGTATCCTCCTTGAAGAGCCCGAAGAACTACCCATAAGCCAGGCTAGACAGCATATCTGCACAACTATTTTAACCTGAGTCCGTGATACCTCACCGGGTACATTGATGACAAGTTAACATGGTTAGGTTTAGTACCAGTTTCTTGTAACTCGCAGGTATACTGATAAAGGACTAAAGGTCTACGAAGCAAATCATGCTGCAATAGAGGAAGTTCACCGCAAACTGAACGTCTGAGACTGTTCCAAAAAACGTTTCAGCCAAAATGGGTATATAGGAAAAACAAAAAATATGGTCAAAGTAGAGCCCTTACAGGTTAATTGGAGGTGAGAAAGGAATGGGGGCAAGGACGGTAAGGATCTCGGCCAAAGTCGTTTGAAGGAACCATCCCGGTACTTACAAGAAATAATTTGGAAAAACAACGGAAAACCGGTATTCGAATTTGTATCTTCTTGAATGGGAGGCAAGAGCATTACCAACTGTAGAAGTTATTTATTAGGTATTAATTTGACCACATGTCATATATAGTGAATTCAGCTCAGATATTAAAAGAGACTTTCATCTGCACTGGTGTCTGGAAGTCAGTACATTTATGAGTTGAGACCAGACGATCTCAATGAGAAAATTTTCATGTTTAAATATGGCAGTCAGTAGATGGAGTAAACGATTGAGAACTTACACAGCAAATTAGCTCAAATAGTAAAAGAATTTAAAGTATAAATTCGCTTGGTGCAAAAGTGGTTGCGAAGGGAAATTGCCTAGCTGATATGAGACTGCTACCATTTTCTTCCTTTATGAGAAGAAACGTAAATAATTGATTATAATACTGCACTACTTTACAGTTGTAAGGAGGTTATCGGCCACGCAGACGTGTTTTGTTCTCTGCTGGGAGTATTTCTGTGTTTACGAGCCACCAGCCAAGCCGACGACACTCTGGTCTCGCCAAACCAAATACCTCCACCGCTTCGGCGATGACTAATGGGTCTCCAGAAAAATACCACTGTGTCTGATCTTTTTATAAACCTCTCTTTGTGCTGAACACCAGACTGTCGTATCGCTATATCTTGCCGTAGTCTTATGAGGCGACTGTCTGTGGTGAACATATCCCACTTATCTCCTCCGAATGAACTGCTGACAAAGCCCAAACAAATCTCACAGCTATCTGGATGGGAATTGTATCACAGAAGCCTGCGCTTCGCAGATAGTCTCGTGCTAGCCAATTTAATCAACCAATCCAACAGCCTGAAAACAAATGGTACTGTTAATGCTTTATCATTGACATGCTGAAATTATAGACTGGTTACTTTTAAAGCGAAGTGTATTCTACACGGTGCTGGCAGGTTCCAGCATGGTAGGACAGGTGATGATGCGCAATTTCAGATTAAAAGATTTTGTGCTTAAGTCATGGATTAAGTCCCAAACCTCTCCACCACCCAGTGTGGATGAGGGCATACAACGTCTGATGGGAACTTTTAAGTTGGCGAGACCTTAGTTTCATTTGGAAGAGTAAGGTCTACTGTCAAATAGCTGAAACAATTTATAATTTACATAGTACCCGGAAACTGGAACTTGATTTGATAAAAATTTCTCGAAAATTCTCTCTCCTGCTACATTTCTAATGTCCAAGCCTCCACCCTAATTCAAATTTCATTCGTATGAATGTTGTTTAGGACATTTTTTCTTTATTTAAGAAAAACACAGAAAGGGATAAATTGAAGAAGAACGTTTACTGTTTTTTATCAATCATATTTAACTTTTCTATTAACATGAATATAAATTGAAACCAGCAAAACATCAGTTTTTTTAAAAGACATTATAAAGCACTAAGTTTTTGTATAAGTTCGCGCATATCTATTTAACCGAACTCATGTCAGTATCCATACGAGGAGTATCTGTACCTTGTCACTGTATTTTCGTTATATTAAAATTTCTTCTCTTCTTTTACTCCTAAGTTTGTATTACGCAACATAATAAAAATACATTTAATTTGTCTTTTTATTAGTTTAAAATAGCATTTCCGAAAAAATTAAAAGTTTTTATTTATATGTAATCTCATTAACACTTTTCTGTGAATTTGCAGTAAGAATTTATCAGCTGAAAGATGTTTGTATACAACGATACTCAGCAATTCTCAAAATTAATAGTGTTAGAGGGTTCTTTGATCCAACAGTAATATTTGTCACTGCATTCCAATCCTTAAGGAAATAAGTGACAAATATAATCATCAGTGCAGACTGCCTGATTTTTCTCTCCTGCCATCGCGACGCGAATATGTCGGTTCGGTTGGTGAAGCAATTTTATCGTATGGCTTTCATTGTCGGGAGACCCGTGTGGGTAGTTGACAGAGCCCTATCCCCGCGTTTATCACTTCCGTCGGGGGAAATTATGCTAATGGTGCAGCGGATGTATTGCCATCTGTCTGCGAAACATGTAGCTAGTTTTCTGTATGACAAGCGAATTTATGTTTGTGAAATGACTACTTGTGACGCGGAGATTGGTGGCGCCTTAACGCGCGTGTTAAATGACGCGTTCTCCAGTAAATTTAATCGAAAACTACGTCGTTGGTTTGCTTGTTAATCCCAGCCCAATATTAGTACTAATGATAAGCCGGTGATGGTTTCGTTAGCAACAATTCGTGATTTAATGACGAAATTCACCACGTAACCAACATTTTTTATTTTATTTTTTTTATCGACGAGACATTTAGATCCCTTTTTCAAATTCATTCTGCAGATGCTTCTTTTAATATATAATAAACATTCACTACATTCTCTGTTGTTAGAGTGTAAAGTCAACAAGTCTAAACTGTGGCAAGTAAGGGGGATTCCTTAGTGTTTTAGTGTCTATGGACTTTTGCATATAAGCGTCGGGTATTTACTTATTATACAAGGATAGAGGTCTGGTAGGTCGACAATGATGCAATTCTGAGCATTCGTTATTGACGCTTTATACATAACAAAATTAGAAATATTTCAGCCAAAAATAGTAAAGAAATATACACCCTCTTGATGGATAGTAGATATCACAGTAACATAGAACGGAAGAACAAAACAATTAATTGGAAGAACGTCCAAAACGAACACCTACGATCACATGTAAGATGTACTTGTTACAGGATAATTAATCGTTGAATGACAACAAACAGTTGTCTATATATGATCCACCTCCCTGCCTCACCCAAATGTGTCAAGTGCAACCTACATGATACTATAGAACACAGACTAACTCATTGCATGGTACCCCTTATCTGGAAATGGATGAGATGGAAACTAGAAGTGCTTAACAGAACGTCCGACAGTGCTTTTATAATCAAAGATATAATAACACATGAATTTACTTGCTATCCAAAACAAAAGAACAACACAACATGCTGGCTTTTAGACAACTATGTCCATTACATAATAATAATAAAAAAAATAGCGAATCTACGAGAATTCTGGTATTACCTAATAACAGAAAACAAACTAAATTACAATGAGAACTTTGCTATCGAAATGCAATAATCCCTTTTTAACTAAAATAAAGTAAAATAGAAAAAAAAATTGAAAAGGAAGATTGCAATTAGCGATAATCTGTCTACAGTTGTGGAGTATTCTACACACAAAGAAGAAAATGTAGTTTCAAACATGACTCAGCTAAGAATCTTAACATTTCAGATTATGTTATTTCAAATGTTAATACGGATTGCAATACGTTATGTGTGTAATTAATGTATCTGTAAACAAAACTGTTTTATAATTGAAAATAAAAGTGCTTAAAGTATTTGCTTTCAAAAGTTTTCTGTTCCAATCCCGAGTTCAAATCCCGTTGGGCGCAAGGTTTTTTGAGAGTTGTGTTTGATCATATGAGCTATGCCAGGTCGTTCCGTGGTCCCAGAGGAAAGGAACTGACCGTCCTATCTCTGACATAATCGCTTAGTATGCCTCCTTCGGGTGGATCAAAACAACCTTCGGGTTCTGGACTAAGTTAGTATTGACTGATAGGATAGTTTTCAGTGTCGATGAAATTGGTCCCAGCATTTGACGTAATCATTAAAATACCAAAATACTTTGCCGATCCTGTAACACAGTGCACTAACGAGTCTGTACAGTGTTGCTTTGCCTGCTGATAGATTTAATGTAGGTTTAAGTTCATATTGAGATTTTGTAGATCGCTCCTGTAGGCCAGTCGTCGCTGAAAATTGGTTCAGAATCACAAATAATAAAACTTTTAATAAAAGAAGTCAACAAGGAGAAAATTAGTTTGGAGCACAGAAGATGGTGCATGTGTGGGTAATGACAGATTTTGGAACCTTGCTCTGCACTACCGTCCTATAGGAAAAAGAGATGTTGATAGACCCATCAAAAGATGGTCGAAAAACTGATGATGGAACAGGTTTTTTATCCTATCCATGAAGAGGTGGTAAGTAAGTAAGTAAGTGTGGTATTACGAACGTTTTAGCCAATTCAACGATACAATGCTACGTGATCGGACTTCTACAGGCCAAAAATTACATACTCAGTCAGATAAAATCGTGCTATTGTGTACTTAAAGCCATTTCGCCGTAGAAAAAAATGTATGAAACGTTACACAACTTTCATACATAACAATTTAATAAACAATAAATTATCGGTCGCATAGATTTTTACCACGCCAAATTCTTGCCGGTGAACATCCTTAAATCCACCACGCACCGAAATAAGATTGCTACTTATGAATACAATAAGCGCGTCTCGCATTACGTTTAAAACAAACTGTTGATGTATATCGTACTAAAGGCAGACTTCAGCACGTATTTAAAATGGCCACGTCTCTCCCAGCGTGCAATTGCAAATACGATTAGAATCGACTCTCATTGGCTCCGAAGCACTGTGTCGTATTTAGCGGGCGTTAGGCATGCTGTATGGGATAGTACCACCAATGGCGAAATTTTAGTATTTAATATTGGTTATTTATTGACAACTCGACTCACATTAAACTTGTCTATAAGTGAGATACTGAATATGCCAGAGGCGGATTGTAAGCATTAGATTACATTACAACCATGAAAAATGGTGAAATTAATAAAGAAATATTTTGATAAGCATTTTGAGTTTAATTTTTATGACCCTCGTTTGCAGTTACCTCAGCAGCTCTAAGACTTACACGCTTCTTAAAAAAATGAAAACACTCACAGCCCTTCTTGGTCAGTGACTTCAGCAGTCGATAATTCTAAACGGAGGGACTGCAAATTTATTTGTGACATATGTATTGTTAATTAACTTAGTGAATCAGGTTAGAGTTCAGCATAGTTGTTCTGCAAAACAAAAATTTATTCGCTGCGATAGCGCTAGATCTCTTCAGACCCCAGTACTAGGTGTACAGGTGAAATGGATCCCGAAAACCTAAACGCAATGACACTGCCATGTGTATGGGTAATTAAATTGGAGATGATTACAAGGGTGGTAGATCGGAAGTAGGAGTGGGAAAGGCTTCGAGAATACTTGGCGGGTCGATTGATAGCTTGAATCAACTTATCAAACAAGACTGCATTTAATCTCCTTCTCTAACAATAATCAATCCAAGAGCTGCTCTCCGTTCTTCCCCTTTTCTTTTTTTATTCCGTCCTTCTAAGATGATTAAATATTTCCACCTCATCCAGGAGCTGCATGGTGCTGTTAACCTGATTTCAGCTTGAACTTAATTTGGTGATCAAATAAGAGAGCGTAGTTTTAAACGTGACTTCTTATAGTCATTGAGTTAAGTTCATTAAAAGGTTCACTTCACTATAATGTAATGAAACTAACATAGTTATAAATTACTTGTTATATTTACATCCAAAATTGCACATGAGAAATATTTATATCGGTTCAATCAGAAAATATGACTACAAGAAGATGATTCTAATTTCGAAACGTTATATACCAACCCCTAAATGGGCGTAAACCGCATCGTCACCGGCAAACCCTGAACTAGGGATGGGCAAAATATATCGATATTTTTTTCTAAATATAATCGATATATATCGCCGATATTTTTATTTTCGATATATCGATATTGTATTTGGCGTATCGATTTTAAGCACCAATTCGATGTTTTATCTACGAACACATTTCAGTATCCAATTTAATCGTTACATGTATATACGATAAATATAGGTACATATCCAATCTTCTGAAAGTGTCTTAAAAAAGTGAATTCGTCGAAATATAACAGCTTCCTAAGCGGTTGAGACGTTAAAACATCTGTTAAATTTTAACAACTTTGTGTTAACGTCATTTTTGTTTTAAGTAGAAGATCACAAGATCGTTTGAACTTAATCGGTGATGGAGTGTTAAGTTAAAATGATTTATTTTCAGCACTCTGCAATCACGTAAAAAGTATTGTGACTTATTTTAAGCAGTCTGTCAATGCTATAGATGTATTAAGATCTGAACAAGAGGAATCTGGGAAATAAGAAGGAGAGGTGTTGACTTTGACACAAGCTGTTAGCACCAGATGGAACTCATGCTTTAATATGTTAGAGCGATTTGTCAGATTCTCTGCAAATGTAGCTAAAATCTTAGCAACAAAAAGACAGTCAAATATAAACACACCTGATATTGTTGCAACTTCACAGCTTAATGTAATACGTGACCTTGTAAAAGAGGCTTTACTCCAAAGAATTTAAGAGAAATGAAGTCCGTTAGAAAGAAATACATTCCTTGCAGCAGCTACCATTTTGGACCCTCGTTTCAAACGTATACACTTTACTTCTCCAATCGGTCTGTCAAATGCGATATCTACAATAAGTAATGATATTCGCTTGGAACTTAGACGACGAGGACAACGTTCTCCAGATGTAAGGTCTACAGCAGCAACACAAGATATCGCAGATCAATTTGGTCCACACACGAAAAGCTATTATCCCTTAGCACTACTGTTATGCAAGAAGTTCCAAGCTCTGGCTCAGTTCCTAATGAGCTTAACCAGTATCTGGACCAACCATTAATAGACAGAAAATCAGACCCAGTAAAGTTTTGGATGAATTGCCAGCGCTCCAAGCCAGTGCTTTCGGAAATCGCGCTGAAATACCTTATATGTCAAGCTTCTTCTGTGTCGTCAGAAAGAGTGGCTTCTGCAGTCAACTTAGCTGTACCGAACAACAGGATTAGATAGAGGGGGGAGCACATAAAACAGAGAATCCTTTTGATGTCCATATCAGACGAATACTGGTTTGATTGATTGAAAAAATTAATAAAAGTTTGTATAATTTCTGCCTGTGTCTTTAATTTCAGAATTTTCTTAAACATTTTGATGTATTTTATGATTCCCTTTTAGATAATTACTCCCTTTAGCCAAAAATATCGATATTTTTTCCCAATGTATATCGATAGTGTTTGTAAATATCGTTTCGATATTTTTTTAAATTCGTATCCCTACCTTGAACCTCGTCAGGCAAGATACGATATCGAGATGCCTAAAAAAGACTAGACATCAAGTAGTTACGGAGAACATTTGTCTCCATACTCAGGGGAAATTTTTTGAGTTATATAGTATCACCTTCCATTTCAGTGTTAGGCTATCATTTACTTGTGACTGATTCTTGAAATTGTCAGTTATAATATAGTCATAATATTGCGTTGTAGCAGCAGCAGTGACATTCCTTACTGGGAAAACTTAAGTCCCAGGTTGAGGGGAAGTTTTTGCGCTATAGCGCATCTCCTTCCAGTTTATGTTCGTCTCTATCTGGATTTGTCGTATCCGGTGCTTTTGTCATTGTTATTATATTTTAGTGCATAATTAGTGGTCCAGTAGTTTCTTTGGCCACCTGAGAGAGTTGTCATATATTGGATCCGCACCTAGAGCGGTTATCAGCGGATTGGTAGATTTTTTATTATTGGCGTAAAATTGTCTTGCCAGCTGTTCAAACCTCTCGCGAAGCTTGGGTAGGCCACTTATTTGGTGCAGCACATGTGTCCTCGTCTCACGCGGTAGATGATATGCCTGTCTTATGGCCCTGTTTTGTACAACTTGCAGTTGCTGTAAGTTGGAGGCAGCAGTGTTCCCCCAGACAACTGCTGCGTACTCCAGTATTGGCCTGACTAGCGCAACATAGAGGCGGATTCCCAGCTGCGGCCTCAGTGCTGAAGAGTGGTTGAGAATCGGGTATAGAATTCTCATTCTCCCAGATGCCTTTGCGCGGACGTTGGTGACGTGAGGCTTCCACGTCATTCTCTTGTCCATTTTCACACCTAGGTAGGTGGCAGTACTTGTCCAATTGATATCTTCGCCGAAGAGGGTTAGAGGAGTCAGGTTTTGTGGAACCTTCTTCCTAGTTAATACAATCGCTTGGCTCTTTGGCGCATTAAAGGCTAGCCGCCATTTCGTTGCCCATTCCTGAATATTGTCGCACGCTTGTTGTAGTCGACGTCGCAGATTGTTGATATTCAGGCTTCTGGCAAACATGGCCGTGTCATCGGCATACAGGGCTTTTTTAACACGTGCTGTAGTAGGTGTATCAGCAGTGTAGAGGCTGTATAGCACCGGGCCTAAGACCGAGCCTTGTGGGACGCCTGCAGCGATGTTCTTGATTGAGGATGTGGCCCTATCCATGACTACTCGAAAGGTTCGTCCCTCGAGGTAGCTCTTGAGTAGTGTGACATGAGAAAGAGGTATTCCTTGCGTGAGAAGTTTATATAAGAGTCCTTGGTGCCACACTGAGTCGAAGGCTCGGCTGACATCCATCAGGACCGCACCGAAGTACTCGCGACGTTCAAAAACGGCAAAGGCTTCTTCAGCAAGACGAAGGAGCTGCTGAGGGGTGGAATGCCCTTGTCGGAAGCCGAACTGTTCATCAGGCACCAGCCTCTCATTGTCTATGATTCTGCGCAGTCTCTTAAGGTATATCCTTTCAAACACTTTGGAAAGTTTAGGCAGCAGGCTGATCGGTCGGTAAGACTTGGGTGACCTCCTGTCCTTGCCCGCTTTGGGAATGGGTATAATGTGGGGCATGTTTCCACGTTTGCGGGTATTCACCTGTACGGAGAATTTCATTGAAAGACTCCGTGATGTATAGGATTGCCGTAGGGGTCATTTGTCGGAGAATCCCTCCACCAATCCCGTCGTGTCCGGCAGCTTTCTTGATTTTCAGGTTCGCGAGTGCCGATGTCACCTCCTGCACCGTGATTTCCTCTATGAGGTCTTCCTCCGAAGGAACAGCTACTAGGAAGCGACTCAGGCGTCGCTCCACGAAGTTTATGTGCTCATCATCTCTAGGGACGTCGACTGGTTTAAAGTTTGCCCAAAAGGTCTCAGCAAGAGCTTCAGCCTTTTCTTCTGGGACGCAGACATGGTTGTTTCCAACAACCAGAGGTGGGATCTTTATCCTTTGGCGGAGTCGGGCCTTCGTGGCTCGCCATGCAGACCTGTCTTCTATATTCAAGGTGGAAATGAAATTAGACCAGTCAGAAATTCTGTACTGTTCTACCTCCGCTTTGATCTCCCGCTGCATGCGATTTACCGCTCTCTTTGTAGCCGGATCCCTAGTGAGATGCCACTCCCTATTTAGTTGGTTTTTGATTGCTATTGCCTCTCGGATGTGGGAAGGCAATTGTCGAGATTGTTGAGGCTGGTTACGGCGCGGCCGGGTAGCGGCATCTGCTGCCTCGTTTATCCAGTCAGCCAGTACAGCAACGGCGGCAGAGGGGCCAGTAGCAGAGGGTGGCGCTGCAGATTCGATCCTCTGTGTGAGGAGGTTCTTAAAGACTTCCCAGTTAATCTCACGTAACTTTCTGGCTAGTCTGTCCCTGCGTGATGATATGTCCGCCGCCATATAATAAAGCACCGGGACATGATCGGATGACAAGACCGTTTTGGTGGTGACGGCTATGTTGTGTCTTAGGCCCTTGGTTATGGCGATGTCAAGAACATCAGGGAGGCCACGTCCATAGATGGTAGGTTCGGTGGGTCCCCAAACTACCGCATCGTGGTTCTCGACCACTCGTAGGAGTTTCCTTCCGTGATTGTTGGTGATTCGTGAATTCCAGGCGACATGCTTGGCGTTCAGGTCACCCGCAATAAACAGATTGCGGCGGAGACTAAGAAGCGCAGAAATGTCCCCTTCATGTAGGCGTCCTGGTGGTCGGTATACAGCAACAAACACAAGTCTCCCCCGACATGTCTCGACAGCGACACCGGTTGCTTCTATGGCCTCCATGCGGGGTAATACTATTTGGTAGTGCTTAATGGCGCTCCTAACGAAGACCGCGATACCACCCTCCGGCGGTTGGCCGGTCACACCTATAGCAGGAGTAGTTGGGGGCAGCAGCTTTGATTCCCTGCTTGAGATGAGTCTCATTCACGAGGCACACATCAATGCCTTCGTCCCTAAGGAATTCCTTAAATTCGCCCATCTGGCGCCAGAAGGCCATTAGCGTTCCATATGCAAATGGTTAAGTCTTCAATGGAATTAGCCATGACGTTCTTGTTTACCTTGTTGTACGGCAGTTATTGCCATCCTAACGGCCTCCGCCATCTGACGTGGCAGGTCTTGAATTAATGCAGTCACCGTCTGCAATAGTGACTGCATCATGTTTAAGAGGATGGAGCCGTCATCCTTTCGGGTGTTCTCATCCGGTGGGCGGTTTCTTCAATTCTTCAGTTTTCTTCATCCTGCTCGGAGGTTTTGCCCTGGGCAGAGGAGTCTCTCTGGTGATCCCTCCCATTGTCATGAGCACCAACTGATGCTTCTGCGTACGTTTTACCCGGTCTCAGCTCAGGGTTGTTCTGGCCCTTGTTGGAGGCTGCTGCCTCTTCCTCCTCCTTTTTCTTTTTCTGTTGTTGCCTCTTCTTAAGAATGGCAACGTAGGAGGCATTGTTTTGCCTTCTGTTTGTCATTAAATCTACTGAAAGTGGTGCATTTCCGATAGCTTGCGACATGATCACCGCCGCAGTTGACACATTTAGGAGAGGTTTCTCCTTTTTGGAGAGCGCATTCACGCGTTTGGTGTTCGCCCGCACACTTGACGCATTTGGGCGGCATAACACTGTGTCCTATCCCCTGACAATTGTAACACTGAGGAGAACCTCGATGCTACGTAATTTTTCGGTGGTGATTGATTATCACTGAGCATAGAGACGTAATTTTGTAATTGCTCTATTCTCGGTGGTATCCGAGAGGACTACCAGGAACAGTGGTACTTCCTGTCGCGTTTTTGGTGAACTCAGACGAACGACTGTCCTCGCCACTATACCTAGCACTTTCAGTTCTTCTTGATGTACTCCGTGCAGAAATTGAATGGGAGTCCTCGTAACACGACTTTCAGGTTTTTATCAGCTTCCGTTGGGAAGGTGTAGAATGGTATGCTGTTTTGTGACGCATAGGCCAAGACGGCTGATAGTCGGCATTAGTTTTGAGGAAGAGCTTGTATAACTCGCGTCCCGCAGGTTTGACGCGGTACTCGTGCTTACAAAGCTTCTTTAGTGTCATATCGAGTTTTCTATAATCCTCTTTGAAGGACACTATCAGGGGTGCTGGCTTCGACTCCCTAACAGGCTTTGTCTGTTCTGCTTCAACTGTTTCCATAACTAACTCTGCCTCTATGGGGAGATGCGAGAAAGAGTTGCTCGTGCTGGGAGCATTGGCAGCATTGGAGCTCAGCTGAGCGGCAGGAGCAGGTCTACGCGGCTTACGCCACTTGTCTGCGTCTTGTTCTGCATCTCTGGTTGCTCTTCTTCGGTCGGATTTGAGCTGAGGAGTCTGCATTCTGGTTTTGGTTTTCACAGAAATTTTTTGCTGCCCGCTTGGACTGTGTGTCATCTTTATCATTTGAAGTGTTCTCTGCAGCACGCTTACGTGAGACGGAGGCCTCTTGCTCGTGTTCCATCACTGTGTAGTCCACTACACATTCCGTAGTAGGCGTTGAGTCCAGGTCTGCAATCTCCACCAAGTCCATAGCGTCGGTAGAGGTCGGCATAGACGCCGCTGACGATGACATGGGCGTGTAGTGCTGGCCCTTTGTTGTCACAGGAAAGTCATTTGGCTGATCCTCTGGTGGGGCGTGAGTTGCTTCAATCTCCACGTTATAACTGTCACCACGCACTCGAGTAACAGTAACAACCGCAGTAGGCTTAGACGTCATTTTCGTTACCGATGTCGCGGACGCGAACGGCACGGAACGGCGCGGCGCGGAAGCCGACGATCGCGAACGCGACGGCGGACGCGGCCCGGCGGTGCTGCCCGTGCAGCTCGACGCGTTTTTTGGCTTCGTCGTAAAAACACGATAGAAAGCACTGGACTGCAATCCACGAAATGAATGACCGATACGCGGTATTCGAAGTCGCGCACTCGTAAATAGTCAATCACTACAATTGATTACACACAATCAACAATTCAAACAAACACACATCAAAATACCACGTCACAATACCATAATCAACCCATATTCACATTGTCACGGATATCTCAGCATTCAGAATAACCTTCATCTCTCTTCGACAGACTTTCGATCCAATATTGCGTTGTCGGGAAAGGTTTCAATTTGTAGTTTATTTGTAGACATTTCGACTGCGAGAAAGCTTCGCCCCCAATAGATGCAGTTGTTTGTCAGTATTGATACGTATTACTCACGAACAATGTTTTGTATATAAAAATAGAAGAGCTTTGTAGCAGTCGAAATGCCTGCTACGAGTGTTCGACTTTGCGATTCTGTTATGGGTTTTTATATACTTTCAAATAAAGCAATCTGGTCGTACTCATGCCAGGCAGTGCGATTTCAAATAGTGCTTGCAGCGAAGACACATGAACGATACTGAAGTGAGTTTGTGAGTCTTCGTCAGACACAAACTTTCCCAAATAGTGGTGGTTTCAGGGAAAGATAGAAACAAATGGTGCACTCAGATATGATTGAAGGAATGTGTATAATATAAATTTAGAAGGAGATCCAAGGAAATGGACAATAACAGGACTGCTTCTCTGTTTTAAACTATCCAGCTATTATTTGTTTGATAGTCTGTACGCAAATTAACAGCTCAAATCCAGCGTGAGGAAGTCGCGGACGCAGTTAGAAGTAGTGCTATATTTTTATATGACTACTGTCGAAGTTACGTTCGAAATAAATATTCGTCTCACAAAATTTAGTATACGTTTTAACAAAAAATCTTGTAACATGGAAGGATTTTTTAGCCGTTAAAATGTGAAATCTCAAAGTAGTTAAATTGTTCATTTGATGTACGAGAAAATTTCGTTAACAATCAATGAATGGTACCTGTTAAACGTTTAATTTTATTCAGTTTATGTGAATTTTGATATTAGTAACGCCTAAGACACATTCAAACATTAGTGCGACGGAAGCTAATAGTAATATTCAATTATCTAAAAGGGAACACAAGTGATATTTTCAATTACTGTGTGAACAAAATAGTGTAGCAGATATTTCCTTCGGTATCATTCAAATAAATTGCAGTAAAAGAATATAGAGAAACCGTAACAGAAATGTGGAGCCCTAGCCAGGGATGGAACACTGTGTTGTGGAATGTTATATATGCGCCATACCCAGTAAATCCAAAATCGCCGTTTCTTTCTCTCTGGTCACTTGTCTATAGCTAGAGTGATATACTTTTACTGTTTCCCCCGTACATGGTGATACTAAGTTTTAGTTTCAACGTGTATGTTTTACTTCTTGTGTTGTGTTTGTGATGTGTGTGAGAGATGAAAGAAACGAACCAAAGAAAACTTGTGCTAACCTATACACGCCTACTCTTTCGAAGAGACCTATTGCTCACCAAGTTTATCGCCTAATCCTGCAGACGAACGACCATTAACATGTTCTTTATTAGACCTCCAACCTTTGCTTTGTATCATAAACAAACAATTTGTGTGTTTGTGTGTGTGTGTGTGTGTGTGTGTGTGTGTGTGTGTGTGTAACGTGTCGTTCATTTGACGCAGATTGGGGACTGTCCCGGCATTTACATAGGTGATTACAGGAAACAGCTTAAAACCATAATGAGGACAGCTGGTACGTTGGGCCCGGAAATTGAACATGCAACCATTGTACGTCCCCAGTCCACCTATTTTTTGACTGAGACTTCGGAACTCTTCGTTAGCGAGGTCATTAAAGCGGAAACAGTATTGTTAACAAAGATTAGGAATGAAATCGGTAATTGTGTTTTCCAAGGACTCCTGTCGTACGCGTAGAGATATTTCGGAAAACCATGGAAGCCTAAAATCCGAATGGCGAGACCAGGAACAGAGCCTGGTTCTCCGGAATGCGAGTGCCGCTGGTAAGTGTTGCAGCGAGGATCTATGAATAACAAGGGTGAGGGGGCGGAGCCCCGCGGCGGTGTTTTAAGTTTTCAGCACTGTGCGGTCTGTCGGCCTTTTGTGTTTCAGCCTGGGGCATGGGTCGGCTGAGAGCAAGAAGTGCAGAGTCCGCCTTCTTTACAACAGCAGAAAACAAATAAAAATCAGTGACGGAACTACAGTAGAAATTGTTGCCGCTGTTCGGGCTTTAGTGCCCGTCGACGAAGTAGCCAACGTTATGGAAGGCGTACTTCAAATTACGTTTTGTGGAAGGAATAACCTCATCTTACTATCTATCTATGTGCTTGATGCAGGAAAAGAAAATGATTATTACTGATACAGTGTATAGTCTATTAGAATGTATGTGTTACTAGTACTTATGAATCATTTAAATTACCCCTGGGATATAAGATAAGAGTAAAAGAGGAAATTAGCTATAAGTAGAAGTATGCTTGATAAAAATAATGTCGATGAGCTATCACACCTAGTTACATCAGAGTAAATTAAAGATTCCTGTTCAGGCAATAGATCGAACAGGCGGAAAGAGGCAATAATAATAACAATAATAAAAATTCATTAGTAACAGATACGTGATCTGTGTTTGAGCGTCCTTTAATTAGAAGGTTACAGTTTTTGGCTAATTAACTGCGATGGACGAAATTCAATAAAATTCTTTTATTTCAGAAGAATAGTAGTAAGAATTCAGTTATAAATTGACTCAACTAACCAACCAAGTTATGACAAAAAAGTAGTGTAGGTTAAAACTCATAATATGAAAGTAAGGTATAACCTGCTATCCATTAAAATGCACTTAATCCACATCCTAATTAACTTTAGTAGAAAAATTTATCATTATCTCTGAGTATTAATTAGAAACCATAAATTCCGCCAAGACAGTTAATCTTCGGTTCGAAAAATTGCTTGTAAATTCATAACTTGTCAAGGATTTGTTGCACAACAAGATCACGAAACGAAACGACTGGTGTTTTAATGAAATTACGTGTAGCGATGCCTGTCATGTTAAATGTGATGTGCATCCTGAAAGTTTGTCGGATTCTCCCACAGGAGATTTAACAGTCCTGATTGCACAGGAAAACGGACAGTTTCTTTTTTCCGTCATTGTATTTATTTAGATTATTGTGAACGGTGACAACCTATTTGGACCAGCTTTCCAAAGGGCATCAAGGAGGTCGCCAAGTTTAATGTCTCTACCCAAAGGATGACTTATCATTAACGCTTTTGTATGACCTCACTCAAGGTCAAGAGGCGTTATGATGGTTAAAGAATGTACACCACCATCTCACCTTTACTGCTGGTCGGGTCCCCAATGATGAAATTTTTGACCGCAAGCTGTTTAGAAAATGTCAATATAGTTTCCCTGCAGTGTTGTGAATCCAGACATTAATAATGAAATATTCACATCTTCCTATTCTAGATGCACCTTAGTGTCGTTTGTGTGAATGTCTGTGGTGAATATTGCCAAATGCAGTGTGCTGTTTCATTGTTTGCATCTCAATATGAAAGAAAAGGAAGAGTAAAACCACTGTAGGCTTATTCAAGTTTAATCTTACGAAATAAGTTTTCTGTCCCCATCTGAAGAACAAATCAGCATCAATAATGTAGTAATCTCTCACTAGACATGCAATACGGATAGATTTTGGATTTGGTCCAGGTATTTGGTACAAAATATGGTGATTAGGAATTGTGCATCAGAATCTATTCTAGCCTGCCGACCATGTCCAGAATATTCAATATTTCGTCGACCACCGGGTCTCTTTAATCAGCTAACTACTTATTGTTTTTCGGACCTCATTTTTGGTCTGGTTGACTTTAAATCAAGGGCCAGATACCATGAATGAGGTACTTTAGAGATGATAATAAAAATAATAATAATTATATGTTTAAACAGTCGCTGGTTTAAGGAACCACATTTGTATATAGTGAGATAAGTAGCGTAATTTTAGTATGGACATCCTGGCTAACAAGAAAAATTGTGCATTCTGTTTCACAACAGACGAGTTGAGTTAAACACACACTGTGGACTATGTTAACATACCATCTACATAAAATAATGTTTGAACGTTTCTTTCCAAAACGGAGTGACCATGTCTCTGTGAAGTACTTTCCGCGGAAGTTCTATTAGCATTTGTTGACGGTAAATCTCCCCCACCTCAGTTAAAAGAGGAACCGAGGATCAGGGAGGATTATACAGCAGCTCGCCAGCTTGGTTTCTCCCTGCTTTATTCGATTCTCTCAAAACTAGACGTTTTTGTTGCAATGTGATCATTTTCTTCGCAAAGTATAATCGATTATCTCCTAATTTTAAGGGTGAATAATAAACCACCGAATGAATAGGCTCCCCGAGTTCGATTTCTTTTCATCAAGGTTTTGTTACCTGTAAGTACGTCTTGGTCTGATGTTCTGCCTGCTGATATGTCCCAGATTTCATCCCCCCAACCCCTTCTTCCATCTCGATCCTTTCATTTGTATGTACCAACCACACTCTTTAGTCATCTGATATGTATGTATGCTTGGACCATATAGGTAAGTTGGACCCTTCCTCAGGAGACGTACGAGGCCAGTATTAGTAAACATTAGGTAGGCCAGTTGCTTTCATCTGATGCTAACGTACGTAAGAGTTGAAAGTGTGTAAATGAGTGTCAGGTGTACGTGTCCAGACGCAATGCGGAGATGTTTGGTATTTAACACAAACATTTGATACACATCGGGTGATTAGGAAATGTGCACTACCAAGTCTTGAATGATCTAAATTTCTTTTCTCTCCGTATTTCTAACCAGTTAACGGTCTTCAGAAGTGGTCTGGAAACCACCACATGTTACGCCTTCTATCAGCTTCATCGTTCTTCTGCCTTTTTTTTTCTATCTGTACTATCTAGATTTATATTTAGAAGCCCTTTACGTCTAACAACATGTCCAATCCTACTTTTTTAGTTGTTTTTGTGGATGCTCTCTGCTCACTTAGTTTGTTTAGCACTTCGTCTTTTCTAAGTTTATCCACTTACTTCATTTTCTTCATTTTTTTTCTCAATCTCACCCCTCTAAAGCATCAGTCTTTCACCTCTCTTCCTGAAAATCCATGTTTCTCAGCCATATGTCACAACATCAATAAATTTTACCATTCCATTTCATAGTTCCCATTTCAATGCATTACTTAATAAGCGTTTGTTGACGACGAATGCTTTCTTGGGGATCTTTATTCAAGCTCTTTTTTTTTTCAATTTATACTTTCAATTCTACGTCTACATGTTTCCCAAAAACATAGGTAGTCATTATCACAAGGAATTATGCTTCAACTTTTATGTTGGTCTTATTCTTCATTTGTTTCAATATTCTGCCCCTGTGGTTAGCGATTTCAGCGAGGGTTATTCGAATTTATGAATAACTTATATGTAAGACAGCTCAAATTTCAGCAGTAACTTTTTTGTAAAGAATTTTTGATGATATTAATATTTTTTAAAAATTCTAGAGAACAAAGAAATATTGTCTCTCACGAAATTGATGTAATTGTCTGTGAAATATAATAAATTTGTATCTTTATGTTAAAAAATTTGCTAAACCATTCTATTTTATTTTACAGTAAATTGTATTTAAACATAACTATTTGTCTCATTTTACTTCGTTGTTTCCTTCAAAATATTCTATTGAACTCATTTAGTGCAGCACTCAGTTATGCTGCTAGATTAATATTAATCTTAAATTCCAGATTTTTTCGTTCTAAAAGACTATGGCCTATCTCTATTGCGTTCCTTGCCAATGCTCGTCTCCCCACTTAAAGCAAGTCGTGGTTGACGAAGCGTAAATACCCCAAGAAAACAAAGTCATCACCCGGTTGTTCCCATGGCATTGTTGTCTGTCTATTTGTCTTCGCGAAACACTTCGGATTAAACTCTTCTTACGCGTTTATCTAATTTGCATTTGATTATAGCAATTTGATATTCCAATATAAATTGAGCGCATTTAAAATGAGGCCCAGGAGAGAAATAAAAGAGTTCAGAAATCTAGCACGTGTTTTATTCCAAACCGTAAAGAAGGCAGGTATGTGGCAGTTCACTCGTTTGTTAAGTTACGTCAACTGGAGATGTTTGTGAGAACTACTCGAAGTTATTTTCTGAATAGATGATACTGTTTTCTACTGATCATGATGATCCATTCGCTTTGTTCCTTCCATTTTAACGGAAGTCCCGGCATAATCACATTGCCGGCTTGTGTCTCCAGTTTATACATTTAACCCCAGCTGCCAGATTTAACTGGAAAAACATAACTGTCATCATACCGGCCTCGTTAGCGTAGCGGCCCCCACGTACCGAAGGTCGCCGGTTCGAGTCTGGCCGAGGGCTTGGGTTTTAAGTGTTGTGTGTGTTAATGTCGTGTCCGTCCTATGGTGTCCATACTTATAAGTTAAAATATACTGGAGAAACTGATTCACATTGAGCCGGCTGTATGGTCTTAGTTGCCGAATACCCTTTTTTTTTAAACCGTTTGTCTATGAATACTGTATATCGAATTCTGTATGTTAACTGTTAACTTTATTTGTAAATTTTTTATTTTTTGTCTTACCTCTAACGACCCTGACGTCAACGTAGCTTAAAGATCTGAGTAAAAAACAGGAAATCCTAATAAAAACTGGCAGTGTAACGTGGTGGTGGTTTGAACCTGGGGCTGTTGTTCATTAGGTTTGGTTGGCGGTAACAATCCCTCAAAATTAAATGAGTCAATTTCACAGACAAAGGATCAAAGAATTTTTTTCTTGGAGGGAGAACGGGGAGTGGTTTGAGTGCCTAGCAGAAGGGTGCCCCCCATTTCGGGTGCCTATCCTTGAGTCTGCAAACTTTTGACTCTGCGATGTTACAAAGCTCAGTTTAATCTCATCTGATAGCACTCGTAAAGTTCTATCGAGTTTAAAACAGTAGTGGCATTAGATGTGTCAGCTTCAAGTTAAATATTAACAAAGTCAACAAAACTTGGCCTTCACTCGTCTAAAAGCCTTGTTTAACTTGGATTCCGGATTTCTCTGTATTTCTTCCCGTTGACATTTTTAATAATTCTTTTCACGTTTATTCTGTTTGTTTATTTATTTATTTTATCTTTTGCCCACTAAGGAGCCCATGGAACCATTAATTTGCATTGTCCTTCTTATTATTCTTGCTGTTCTTCCCAAAACCTCCTCAGTCTTTCGCTGTGTGCTTGACGTCTCTCTTGTGTCCAGGCGTTTCTGAGTTTCACATTTTTTGCTGTTGGGACTTTGGTGCAAATTTATGTGAAGTGATTAATTGTCTATATATACTGCGTATAGATGTCAGTGGGTCTAGGCTGATTTCTGCGAGGTCCTTCTGGGTTTCCATAAGCCAGCGTACTTTTCTTTTGTCGGGGTCCGTTGACGATGTGTAAAATTTTCTTGGTCAGTCGTGAGTCATCACTTCGTACTATATGTCCGTAGAATTTCATGCGTCTTTTGCGTGCGAGTGAGGTGAATCGTTCGGTCAGTGAATACAGTTCTTCTGAGCTTTTGCGCAGCCAGATGCCGTCTTGGATCTTGGGGCCGAATATTTTTCTCAGTATCTGTCTTTCAATTTTTTCGATTCCTTTGACATATACCATTAATGATGACGTCTCCGTCGCGTACAGTGCTCCTGGAAGAACGACGGTGTGGTAGTGATGGAGTTTGGCTTTGGTGGAAAGTGATTTCTTAATGTAAGTATTCCAAGTAATTGCATATGCTTTTCACACTTTTTCCGCGCGGGTTTTGTGGGCATCTTTTTCAATTCCAGTATTCACAATAATTTCTCATAAATACTTGTTTGACAGTGCCATATTTGGTCACGAGTGGCTTAAGGTTTGTGCATTTGGGGCCCATATATTGTGTTTTCTCATAAGAGATTTGGAGGCTGGTTTTGATGGTTATTTCATGAAGCTTCTCAACAGCATGTTTGCGCCTCAACAGTTTGTGTAATTACTGTTAGATCATCGGCAAAAGCAAGGCATTTTATGCTGATTCGTTTATCCTTTGTTCCCACATATATTCCAGGTATTTATTTTTTCCATATGCTAATGGTCTTGTCTAGTACCAGGTTGAACAGGGGTGGTGATAACCCATCCCCTTGTCTTACACCAGTTTTAATTTCAAATGATTCAGTGATTTCACCTATAAATTTCACTTTTGAACTTGTATTTGTCAAATTTTGTTGGGTTAAAATAGTGTTTTTATTATCTACTCCGTACTCAAGTAGTATATTGAACAGCGTAGTGTAGTCAATCGAATCGTATGCTTTCTTAAAGTCTACAAAAGTTAGCACTGTTCGGATTGACTGACGATTTTGGAGTATCATCTCTAGGTTCCAGATCTGTTCTATGCATCCTGTTTGGTATTCACCAATCTTGTGTTCTGTCTGCTTCTCCAACCTTGACCAGAGGGCACAAGAAAGCACTTTGTAGGTGATTGGCAGAATTGAAATTCCTCGGAATTTGTTTGAATCTGTACTGTCTACTTTTTTATGTAGAGCGTGAATTAATGCAATTTTCCAATCTGCAGGTATGACTTCGGTCTCCCATATATTTGAATGTGCAGCCGGTACGTTAGTAGTTCGACCCCGATCTTCAGCATCTCACCTATTACTTCGTCTACCCCTGGTGCTTTGTTATTTTTCCATTGAAGTATGATGTTTCGGATCTCACCCAGTGTTGGTGGAGCTGAGTCGTGGTTTGGGGAGGGTATCTGGAAATGGAGTTTCTCTGTAGGTGATTCACAGTTGTACAGCTTCTCGAAGAACTGCTTCAGAATGTCACAATTGGCCTTTGTGTTGGCTTCAAACAAACCATCAGGTCGACGGAAGCAATTAGAGGCTTAAAGGTAGACAGTACTTCCCGGAAAGTTTTGAAAAAAAGTTCTTGTGGTGTTTCTTTTGAAGTCTTGTCGATTTCCTCTAATTGTTTGATGTGGTACATACGTTTGACTTGTCTGAATATTTTGGATGTTCTCTTCTGTGTTTCTAAAAAAAATCTGCCAATTACCTGGTGTTCGGTGGCTATGCCAATTCTTCCAGGCTTTGATACGCGAATCCAGTGCTTTATCGCACCCTGATTCCACCATCTGTGTTCCCGTCTCCGTGGAGGCTGGCCAAGTTTCCTTGTTGATTTTTGAATGGTAACCAGAAGTTCGTCCCATGTCTGTGTGTTTTTCTGTACTGGTTGTGTGAATTCCTGTGCATGTTCTTGTAAGTATTCTGGATCAATCTGTGGGTTTTTGGGCTTTTGATATCTTTTCCGACTGGGTCTGAAACGAACTTTGGTTTTGTAAAATGTAGTGGTGGCAATCTACATAATTCTTTCGTACTCTCACATTCATAATTTCTGGAGAGAAGTTTCTGGTAATCACTACATGATCGATCTGGTATTCACCTATGTGGTTGATTGCTGATTCCTAAGTGGTCATCTAGCGAGGGGGCTTCTTAAACTGTGTGGACATTAACTGTAAATTGGCCATTTCACAGGTGTTTATTAGGCGCCGTCCGTTGGCATTTGTCTTTCTGTGGGCTGAAAAATTCCCGATTATGCGTCTGAATTCCCCTTCTCTTCCTATTTGTGCGTTAAAGTCTCCGAGGAGGATCTTGACATGGTGTTGAGGGATTTTGGCAAGTACTCTATCCATTGGTGACCAGAACTTTTCGATTTTGGTTTTTTTCGGGTTCATTGTTAACTGGAGCATGTGAATGCACCAGTGTGTATGCCTTGCACATTTTACTGTGAGCAGAGACAGACGTTCCGCGTCTGATGAGAAGTCTACAACCGAGTTCTGGATACTATGCGTACTATGAAAGCGGTTCCAAACACTCGTAAGTTACTATCAGGTAATTTGGTTGCGGTTTTTCCCTTATAGATGCGATATCCACTTGAGTCAAAATAATTGGAATCGCAGAACCTTGTTTCTTGTACTGCAAGTATGAGGATCCTAAACTTATCACAGGTATGTGTCAGTACTTTGAGTTTCCTTGTTTTTGTCAATGTCTGCACGTTGAGTGTAGCCTACCCATAAATACTCTTTTGGGTTTGAGGAGGTATGGGAAGCTCCGACCCTTCCTTGCATGATGCCCTGGTCTCCCATAATCCGAATGATCAGGTTCGCCGTCGCTGTCTTCAGCTCGGGCCTGAGGTAGGAACTCTTTTGCTTGTGTTTCCATCATGATGGTTGATTTTTGCTGGTAGGCATGAAAAATAAAACCAGGGCGAATGAATCGCTTTATCGATTCACTCTCACCGTATGAATTTTTAGTTCGTACAGGCAGCTGGTGTCTTGCTGTAGTGTTTTTTTTTTTCTTTTCCCCCTTGCTGAAGGCAAGGGGCGAGCCGTTGGAGAGCGTCTGCTCTTTTCAGCCGGATGGGTTACATTTTATTTTGAGATTTTCTTTATTTGAAACATTTTGACTTACAACTATCTTAAATCTAATTAATTATTATTATTATTTTAACTTGGCGTTTGCAAATTTTGTTGTTTAAGGGGACCTGTGGACCTTGCGTCCTTGTTTTTATTTCAGTGTTGATCCTCATCCTCTCATTGGTTCAGGGTCGAGAGGAACTGCGTCAGCAGCTGCAGTATCCTGGCTATGGTCAGTTGGTCCTGGTTTCTGACCCAGTTGTCTAGGAGCAGCTGGCTGAAACACCGCGCACAGCCATTGTCTTGCTCTTGGAGTCAGTGGTGGTTTCCTTGGCGGCTCTTCGTTGATTGTGCTTGGCCTTGACCTGCACTATCTGGCGGCCAGCAGCGTCTGGTCCACGAGAGCTATTTTATTTCGCTCAAGTCCGCCGGTAAACCGGCGAGGACAACCCTGTCCGCCACCTGAGACGCGCCACGTGGGAGTGTCACCTCTCCCCCTGCTACGACAGCGTAGTAGGTCCGTGGGTTTATTCTGTTTATATTTAGGCATTTTAAATTTTGTGGTAATATTTTAATACTGTGAAAAACTACACGTGAAAAAATATCAAACACTGGGGTTTGATTTTAATTTGATTTTATAAACCACTAAAAGGCAAAATTGATGAATGTTCAAACATCCGTGTTCGTATAATCAAAACCGGAACTACGAGAATTTAATTTTCGTGATTCAACTTTGAACTGTAACAACCATTGACGTCAGCGCAAAATAAACCATTATTTAAAACACCATATGTTCAGTTCTCAATTAAATGGTTTCCAAATTTTTTGTCATCCCCCTCTTTCGCCATGTATATCGTTTTGAAAGATATTTTGGGAACTGAACCACTTTGATAACTTTCCAGAAACTGGTACTAACCTGTTAATATTTACATCAGTCGTTTCGTCAACATGTTCTCTTCACGTTTTGGGATCATACATTGTGGAAAAGTTGCCAGGAATTTAATTAAAAATGCCGAAATATGGCAGCAACTGACAGCGGTTAGAAGCCGCCAAAGATGAAAAATCAGTGACAGTCTCTTAAAATGTTGATTTAATCCTTTTTTGTAATGTTTTCATGCCTTTTCAGCTCTAGTCCGATGTAAAAAGTCGCACAAAATTGAAAAACAGGCAATATTTATCCGAGTTGTAATACGGTGAGGCCCGCCATCTTGCATAGCAACGAGCAACCAGAGATAATCGATTGCTTCCATTGTAAACAAGTACGCTATTTGCGTGTTAGATGCCACATAGCCAAAATTTCGTAATTTTTTTTCACTTGGTCCAGGCCGTATTTCAACCTATTTCTATGACAAAACGAAACTGTTTAGGTTGAAATGATCCATGTACCGATAATTTTTATGTTATTTTTGCAGTGCTGATAGCATTTAGCAGTTGCTCCGCCTTTCATATTTCGGCATTTTTAATTAGATTTCTAGCGACTTTTTCGCAATACATGATCGCAAAACGTGAAGAGGACATGTTGAGGAAACAACTGATGTAAATTTCAACAGGTTAGTACCAGTTTCTCGAAAATTACCAAAGTGGTGCAGATCCCGATATTTCAAGTAAAAAGCATTTTCCAAAGTTTTGTGGAGCTCTAATTCTCCGAAGCAGACGATGGCAATGCCGACATCTAAGCAAGTTGCCCAATGACTACCACTATTGTCTCTCTTTTTCTTGTATGTTTGTCTCCGAGTTCTCGTTGACAGACGACGTACAACATGTTTCAGACTCTGTAGGAGAGAGTCCGATCCAGTTACCGTCCGTGTAGTACGTGCAGTTAATAAAATAAGGTCCTAATTTTGCCTACACAATTGGCAATTGCTTGTGGAAACGGAACACTGGTAGATAATTGGACATATTAAGCGAATGCTTGTGAACTCTGACACATTAGCCATGTGCTGACATGGGGACAAACTGAACAGTGAAATAAAGCGCCGCCAATTTTCTCGTCGGAACGCCACGATTTACGCGGAATGCGTAATGAAATTGTAATTAGAAGAGCAGTAAATTTGGAGCGGCTGGGATTAATGGTGGTGTTACATCCTGACGTGTGACGATCGCAATTAACAGCACCTACCTCGCCGCATCCTCCGTACCTGCGATAACACGACCGACAAAAATATGCTGGCTTTGTGCTACAAAATTGCGGAGTATCATAAGAATTAATGTAGCTACGTAAGCTTCGCATCTCTTACTTTTTTTTCTCTCGTTACAGCGAGTGTGGTCTACGTAAACCCTATTTGCCCAGGCAGCATGTATAAATCAATAGGGGAAGCGCCTAGTTAGAACCGATTTAATAGATCTTGAAACTTTATTCTAAGGATGGAATTTTTTATGGCCATCTGTCTGTAAAACGTGTATCTTGTGTTCCGCATTTTTTTTTTGTGTGTGTGTGTGTGTGAAATGTGTAAAATGTAAAGATTGGGGTTTGTCCCAGAATTCACCTTGGAGTAACGGCTGGTAGGCGGAGACCAGCACTCTAACCTGGTCCCGTTGATCCTTCTCGAACCAATGAACGCTGTGGCCTCGCATTCGGGAGGACGCAGGTTCAAATCCCCGTCCGGGCATCCAGATTTGGGTTTTCCAAGGTTTCCCTAATTCATTCCAGGCGAATGCCGGCATGCTTTCTGTAAAAAAGTAATGGCCGCATTCCTTCCCCAGTCCCATCCCACCTCTAATGACCTCGACGTTGACGAGGCGAAAAGCCACAAATAAAATAATAATAATCAGGTCGCGTCTGATTTGGTTAACCGGGAGTTCACAACCAGCTAAGTGATGCTTGGATACCTGTTATTGAGGCTGCTTGTCATCAACCCTCTGCTTTTTGTGTTCCCCGGGCGTCTAATGAAGTATGAGACGCTGCTAGGCAACGTAACAACGTCTGTCGTTGCCCTGCCAGTTTTTTAAACAACGCGCTCAAGACAAACTTCAAGGCTTACAACTGCACCTGAAGGTGGCGACGGAGATTTTATGTCGCAGAAATATTGTGTATCAATTACTCGGTTTGTTTCCCGAGAAATATTTATAAATAAACAACGCCGAGAAAAATTGCATTCTTTTATAATAAGTACCTGGGTGACCGATTTTCGCTCGGCATCTTTTGATTTCTGTTCAATATCCAAGATTTAGAGTAAAGTTTGATTAAAGTAAAAGGCTTGAAGGCTTCCTAGGCGTTTTGAGGTGCACCTTACTGGTATCTGAACCTTCTACGTAATGAGGTTAGAGCCGTTTTCGAGAAACCAAATACAAATATTGCTCCTTCTTTTTTTTATTATTTTTTGTCTTAAATCGTGTTAAAAACTTGAAAAGCAAAACGTTATCTACATATTAAATTTCATCAAAATCCCTAGATTCATTGCAAGACTGCCTCGTAAATTGCTTTCAAAGAAAAATGTTATTATTATGTTAAATAGAGATCTAAATGCCAGTCAGGGATTAATTAATGGTGCGAGATTCGTGGTAATTCAGGGGATTCTACAATAACCCTTGATGATGGATTCTCATGTAACTCGACGAGAAAAATTGAAAGAATTTTTTTTATTTTTTTTATATATATAGATAATTTTTTTTTTTTTTTTTTTTTTTTTTTTTTTTTTTTTTTTTTTTTTTAATATCTCGCAAAGTTCTCGAGATATCGTATCTCAAAATTGACGTGGTTGGTTGAAATGAGACCTGGGCCATAAGATAAACTTCACGGTAGCCAAGTTTAATGATGAATTCGTATGAAACTCGTCGAGAAAAATTGAAAATAACTAATTTATTTTTCTGATATCTCGAGTGAAGAGGTTATGATTAGATCCAGCCTGGACCAGAAAAAAAATATCCACCAAAACCACTATGTCTATACGGTGTACATGTACTTTCAATGTTTTATTTTGTTATTAATGGTTGTTGTTAGGTTGAAATACGGTCTGGAACAGAAGAAACGTCGCCAAAAGCACAAGGAACTATACTTATAACTGATTTTTGACATGCTATATCTCGAAAACCAAGCGAGATGTCAAGAACATTTATTCTTTATTTTTGATATGTTTCGTCGAGTTCTATAAGAATTCATCATCAGATTGTGACGTCACGGTAATGATAGAACATCATCAGTGCTAAATTCATTCACTCCGATAAAACTATGCTCATACCCTGCGTGGTAGTATTTAATGACAAACTAACAACCATTTTTTACGGTCAAAAAGTAAGCGATGATTACTTATTTTCAAAGAAGTTTCTGTAAAGTATCACCTCTGGCAAAACCAATGATAAATTGTCGGAGAATGATATTCTGCTCAGAGGCGTTGACAGGTCGAGGAACGCGCAACAGTGAGTTCTTTTTACTGGCAGAATGTCTTTACCGCTATTGTAGTGGCGACGTCGTTGCGTCTGCACGTAAGGAAACGCCAGCTTCCTCCAGACAGCTGCAACAGTACCGCAGGCCCATAGACTTCCTTGATAACTATAACAGATATTCTACCCGTTTATGTCTGGTGGTGATCGAAATCACCATCTCCTCAGTGATGCCACGACCTCTCTTTCAGAAAGTCACTGACGCACGACCCCGGATAGAGGTTCAATTTACACGATGTTTTGCAGGGGAGTCCTCAATGACCTGATTCATACTCGGATTTACCATGACTCCCTTACCTTGGAAACGCAAGTGACGGTAATCCTGCACCTTTCCGGAGATAAGCCTCTTTCCCACCCCACTGCATTTGTGGAGGCCGTTGTTCACTCAGCTAAAGTACCAGGAAATCCCGTTACTGGTGGCCCTCCTCGGTACCACGCAAAACTGCCGTTCCGCATCGCACCTTCTCAAACAAATATTTATTTCCTCCTTAAATGTTAATTATTATTATCATTTTTAAACATTGTACGAGTCGGACACAGCAGTTTCGTTACACAGTAAACATTAGAACATACTTTCTGTTACGCGATTTACATAGTCTTTGGGGGTAGGGAGGGAGGGACGAGAGTCAAGGTGATGATGTTGAATCGTCTCGTATTTGTTCACATTATGTGAATGATTAAAAACAATGAAGCACAACCCCTCTTGTGTTGGGGCGGTCCAAGACTGGACAAAACGTCGTTTTTGCATCAGATAATTGATTGCTTATTGATTATAATTTCAAGAAAATCCCATCTGGCTTTAGATTTCCCTTCATAATGTCACATTTCGAGAGAAAAATCTTTATGATTTCATTGTTTAACACCCGTTTCCTTCTTCTTGAGTGACTCAGATTTTGATTGAGTTAGAGGAGGTACGGAAACGGGTGAACAAAGATGCATAAGGTCGACACAAATGGGAGGTAAACCCACTGCACATATTATCGCCACATCGTAACTAAGCATACGTTGCATTCAGTATTTGAATGAAAACAACCTGTAGGTTTAAATTTCCATAAAAGACCTTCGTGTCTGTGGGTGATTTGACACATCAACAAGATCGGTAGGCTCGGAAATGTTTCATTCATCATTCAGCATCAATTAGTTTTTGCACAAATGCGATGACTTTGTCACTGGCGGATTGAAGATTGACTGAGATATATTTATTCAGATTTGTGGGCATGAAAATTAATAACAATAGTGCAGATATGAGTAATGTCACGAAATTTTATCATAGCAGCCGACAATCTTTAATTGCTTAAACTATAATTAAGGAAATTAATTCTTGATTAAGTACTAAACACAAAAAAATTGTTCAGTTTTACTCCACCCCACGAGGTGTTTCGCTGTTGATAAGATATAACTTCTGGGTTGTAGGTATAACGCGAAGTCTGTAAATACGAACCGACTCTTTCTTTTTTTATTTGTTAGTTATGGATTTACGCTCATCGCCTTTGAGGTCATTAGAGGCGGGATGGGACTGGGGACAAGGAACGGGAAGGAATTCGGCCATGGTCTTTTGAAGGAAGCATCCCGGCGTCCGCCTGGAGTGATTTGGGGAAATCATGGAAAACTCAAACCTGGATGCCCCGACGGGGATTCCAACCGGCATCCTCCCTAATGCGAGGCCAGGTTCATCATTATCGTAAATACAAGTACACTCACAATGTGCCAAGCAGCTGATCCATTCTTTACGAAATTCAAATACAGACCTCAACAATGAGGTTACTATACTTCTTTTGTGTGCCTGTTTTTTTTTTACCCCACTTTTAACATTTATTCATATTAACTTTTTTTTCCTTGTCTTAGAAGACAGTCAGGTAAGCACATTAGTGTATTTGGATACTCTCCATCTTGCCTCAAATGGACTATTTTGTGGATTGGCCTGTTTGAAATTACAAAACGGATGATGTTGTGATGAAGTAGTATCGATAATAAAGTAAGCAAGATAAGATATACAGTAAACATTTGTTGAGCGAGAACCACGATTACGATAACCACGGAAAATTAGACAAATTATGAGAAAACCGATTTTTACTCATAGTGTCTTCATGCGCACAGCCGCTGTTGCTACACTCGGTACATTATAGCAATTTTCGAAGAAGCAATTTGATCAACATTATTCATTATTCAAAGTTTATCATCGGTGTCCATTTTCCCTGTATTGACCGAGCTTTCCCTGAAACGCCAGAAAAATATTTCAGTTTCTTCTTTTACATTTATTAAATCTAGTCCCTCAACGATTTGTATTCAGTTGAAATATTTTTTAAGAGAGTTTGTTGTGTAGGATGATGAAACCACGACATCTGGTGACCTAGAAAATGTTAAAGAAAAAATAATTAAGCGAATAGTAGCTTTACAGTACACATATCGAGGAATTAATAAGCCATAATTAAAGCTAACGAGAGACATTAAGTGCAGATAACACAAGGCGTGCTATTTATTAATTAGATAAATCCGGCCTAGCTTGCCTGGGTGACTGTCTCTAATTAAATTCTGTGTCGGGGCGGACAGACGTTGGCCGTAGAGTTAAGAGCTAATCATTACCTCGGTCACGGCAATATCGCCACGTCCTTCACAGCTGTTGCTTGGCGCTTGTTTACATCCTGACAATCTCGTTGCTACTTCATTCCGCGGCATCTTTCACCAATGCGAAAGAGATTGTCTACCAATGTTGTTCAGAAATAAAATAATTCTTAAAAAATAAATAAAAACCACCTAAAAAAAGCCAGAAATTTTAAAACTATTTTATACCTTTGGTTAGCAGAAAATAAATCTAAATGGTATGACATTTATGACTAACCTTTTTGTACAGTAGTTAATATTGTTTTCTTCCCTACTTAGTAAATAATTAATTTTGTACTTATACTAAGTGTTTAATAATGTTCTCAATACAATTAATCTAATGAAATGTAAATAGGGTTCCACAGATGGTAGTATGTGTAGCGTACGGGGAGGTAATAATATCTTAGTTTGTAAGTCTTGTAATAATGTGCTTGCGCGGGAAAGCTCGCAAATGTGCTCCGCGTGTTGTATTTATTGAGAATGTAATCAGAAAATTAACATTTTTGAGGAATTTGTATGTGTGTAATGTGAGGTTGCGATTTAAGCGTATTAAACTGAATTTCAGTGTTAATAGAACTGTGTTTGTTTTCTTGACGCTAGTTTAAGAAATCATGAGTGTCGTGAGCATATTTGTTGTCCCATAGTAATTGAAATTTGGTAATTAAACAACAAGAGCTGTTCGGCTTGCGGTGTTAAAGGTGGTCAGAGGGACGACTACCCACAACACGCCGTATTTTTGGGAGCCTATCACTATAAGCAATTATCTCCCAATAAGCAGCTCGCATTTCGTTCAACCTGCCAGGTGAGACAGGAGAGTCGTCATGGACAATATTTTACATACTGTTATTGAAATTTTGTACATTAATCAGTTATTTAGAGGATCGGCACCAGCCGTCACGTCGCGTGGAATGTGTTTCGCGTATTGCACTTTATTTTGCTGTTCGGAGCCACACGGCGACTAAGAACGAAAATTCCGCATATTTTACAACATATAGTGAGGCAGATATTGTTTTTGCGGGAGACAATTTAGATAAACAATTTAGAAGTTATTTTAATGTGTGGCTCGGCCTCGTCGGTGGTAAAGGCATATCTCTAGCACTACAATGTCAGTTGGTAGGCTGTATCATGCAGTAAACGCTTTACAGTTACATAATATTTAGTGGTTCTTACGTCTGGCCTCATTAGACTACCAAATTGCTCGTATCATTTGTATGTTTCAGTTTTGTTGAAACATGTTTCTAGCATCAATCATAAGTAAGTAATAATATATTTTTTTCTGTATTATTGTCATTCCTTATTGCTGTTATTTTTTATTTGCTAGACTCAACTTAAAAAATAATTGATAAATGTAAAAAATGTCAATTATAGTAATGTAAAATATTGTCATTCAGATTTATTTTCTTCTTAGCAAGGTAAAAAATTATTTTAAAATTTTTAGTGTGTTTTTGAAGGCGGTGTTTAAGTTTTTTGAAAAAAAATTTATTATTAAGTTTTTAGTGGTATTATAGGATTTTGTTTTTATTTTACGAGATAGCATAAGCAGGACACTGTATACGCTCTCAAGGATACTGTCTATCAATCTGTTTGTTACTGATTGTCTGTACCTGCTCGTGCACCCGCTGGACGCTGAGTATTTATTTGATAGACACTAACTGCCCTGTAGTCTCACTTCCATCCAATAAACCAGGGGTGTCTTTTTCCTCCAATATATTCTGCATCTTCGCCGCAAATGGTAAAGAAAATTCTTCACCTTTTCACACAGAGAAGCTATCGCCACTCGGTTGCCTTATAAATAGACAGCATCCGTGTCATGTTTTATGGTCTCGCCACATTTAATACCTTCTCAGACCAGAGTTCTACTTCAATATATTTATATCGAAAGTTAGTACACTTACAAGATAAGTTAATATGATTAATTAATCAGTAAATTATTTGATTCTTATTTTACCACTAGATGCCTTTTGACGACAATGCCTGGTCTCAACGCCTAGAAGATGTAGAGGAAAGAGCAATATTCATTACCAAATCGAAGTTCGAAGTGATTACCGAATCTATAGAAGACAATGCCAGTTTCTATTTCGATTTACTCGTGCCCAACATTTCTCGTGATTGCTAATGGATTTTAGGAATCGTTAAAACACGTACACCAAATTTCACTTTACTGCGTGTCGTACTACAAGATAACTAATTGGCCAGTGATAAATTCAGCACCTCAGAAAGGGCGTAAGTAAATGTCAATGATAAAAAATGGTTTTTGATTCTGTTTTATCCTTGTGGATGAACCGTTAACATTTGATAGGGAGATTGTTGGTTTAAACAAGATGAAAAATAACAAGTTTATTTGTAATCATTGTTTGTTAGTAAATTTTGAGGTGAAGCATAACTCAAAAGAGGGGACCATTTGTGGACACAATGAAAAGTTGGGTATAACAGAATCTTGTTAAAATTTGATATGTAAATTACAATGCCTCTTTGTACGCTATATTTCAGGTAAAAATATATCCATCGCAAAATTAAATTTGTTATTCGTTAGTTTGTTAGCTTTAGGATATTACCTGAAATATTGAATCAAGGAACAGTGGAAAGACATATTGTAACCCGTGCCATATCAACGCATGCAGGCAAAAATCTTGATGGACAACGAATTGTGAGCAAACAATACGATGATTAGAGAACTTAAATCTTTAAATGATACCTCATTTAACGATTTTGATTACGTAGAGGCGAGAAAAAGGATATATATTATATTATTATTTGCATGAAGTACAATAAATAGCCGCTAACCTGGCTAAATTCATTACGTCCTGTGACGACAGTGAAAGGAAGATGACAAGTGAAATGTTACACCTGAGATCGATAATCTCATGCTGAGCAATTCCCTGGTAGCATGGTTATTGGCGCAGGAATCACTGTTTGTTTCGCAATAAACACATTATTCTGATATTTTACTCGTTGACTGAGAAGATACCAAAAACAGAACAGAGTAGCTGAAAGTATAGCCAAGATAGGTTAAATGATGACTTTTGAAAACACGTCATAAATAGCCTTATTCTACTTCAGTTAAAGTCCAAAAACACTTCATATTGTTGTGTTAGAATAGATGAATACAAATAGAGCGGTTCGCGAACAATTCATAAAGAAACATCTTCTCTTTATTCGCGCTTGCAGAAAACGCCAAGGCAGAACATCGACCACAGGTACGGGTGGCCCAGCTACCAGGGAGGTAGGTGTGGATAACAAAACTAAAGCCGCGTTCCCACGACGTCAGCGCGCGCCACAGGTTAGCCCTCGCTACCTCCCCGCCACCTCCCCACCATGTTGCCTAGTGTCCTTTGGCACAGAGCCCTTTACAGCAACAGAAGGGGTGCGCACCTCTGCTGCAAACCGACGGCAACAGCGCACCACTACACATGCCTGTGATGTTTACCGACAGAGAGTGGGTAGCTGCGTGCCATCTCCGCCAGCAGAGGCGGCCCCGTTCCCACGGCGAGTTGTGGGGAAGACGTCATGGGATCCTAGGAGGATCAGCCGGTAAATGCCTGGGCTGCTCTGAGCGGCGAGGGCCTAGCAGGTTTTCAATGAGAGGCAAGATAAACGGATATAAATTCTTCTCGGGTTTGCCGCCGAATCACATTTTCTACTGTCGAGCTTTCGGCGACTTTCACTGCCGCCATCATCAGGTCTGTTGTGTCTGAAGGAACAACAAAAACTGGACTGAATAGCGGAACTGGACGAGACAGGAACGTTGTCGACTTCTGATTGGCTGACTCCAATGACGTAACCATTACGTGACTGCGATTGGTCGGTTGCGGAACCAGGCGTAGATATACACCAGCGTTGTACTAATAGTTGGCTCCACACAGACGAGACGACGCATTCGACATTGGAAGACAACGACGGACGTTGAGGCGAGGCGCTAGTAAGCAGTTGTCGTCAGACTATAGGGTCCCACCCGCCCCCCCCCTTCCGAGGCTTTAGGGTATTACCGCCCCACGGCCCTCTTCCGTGCGGAGAGGAACCCCCGGGCGCGCTTTGTAGGGTTGTTACTGGTTCGGGTAACCTTGCAGTGTTAACGAAGGACCAGAACAACACTCCCAGTAGGCAACGAGTGTCCCGAAACGCCATTGGCGTTTCGTGCACAGCATGGCGTCAGGATCGAATTCGCCGAGACGGAGATCGCCGTCGGCTCAAGAAGAGGACAGTGAAGATTACCCGAGATCACCTTCGGCCTCCGAAATGGAGGTGCTCGGAGCAGGCCGACTCTTCAGATTCAGAAGATGAGAAACTGACTCAGTCAGTCACTAGCCATCAGAGTGACAGAAGAAAAGAGTTCTTAAAGAAAAAAGAAGATTTCCCCAGTCTGCCGGAGCCAACAAATGACTTCCAGACTGTTAAAGGGAAGAGGAAAGCGCAAAGGAAATCCGCATAAGCATGCAAAGTTCATCAAGACCAGTTCTCAATTGAAACCAGCAATAGATTCGCCTCCTTGGAGGACAATGAACAGCCAGAGCAGATAACAGCCAGCTGTCAACCTACATCGGAACAGTTGGAGCAAACAAGACCCACTGGAAATGAGTCCAATACAGCAGCTGATCAAGCCCCAAAAAGGGAACGAATTCCCTCCGGTAGTGATCAAGGAAGTTCAGAAGTATCTGGAGATGAATCAAGCCCTAAGAAGCCACCTAACAGGGGGTCTAAAAGTTGTGTACAGCGACGGTCACCTAAAATACTTTGTAGACAACAAAGAGGATCACCAAACCCTTCTAAAATTCTTCAAACACCATAGAATAGACTATTTCAGCCACCAAATGCCCAGATGAGAGACCACTGAAGGTGGTCATCAAAGGCCTGCCACCATCAATCACAACAGACAGCATTCAAGATGATTTGGCATCCAAGGGATTTGCCGTTCTATCTGTTCATCAATTTAAAAAGCGGAACCAAGAAACCAGAGAGCTTATCCCACTCCGCTACTTTTGCAGTGACCTTGAGACCTGGTGCAGAATCAGACGCGATCTATAATGTTCGCGCAATTCTCTACACAAGAGTCAAATAGAACGATACAGAAACCTAAACGGCCTCCTCAATGCATTAAATGTCAACGCCATGGACACACCGCAAACTACTGCAACTTTCCTGCCAGGTGTGTAAAATGTGCAGGGCTGCATTCAACCAAGAACTGCACTATCCTAACAGCCAAAAAGCTAAATGCATCAACTGTAACGGGATCATGCAGCCTCGTGGAGAGGTTGTCCCATCTATCAGAAGATAGTAAAGCCTCAAATCCAAAACAGAAAACCGACGAAACCCAAAACATCCTACACAAACGGCACAGCATAAAAACAACGTGAGCATGATTCTAAGAGCCAAAGTAGGAAGCAAAACAGCACAGACCAGAAAAGTGAACCAAAAAAGAAGACAACAGAAGGCTACCACTCCTTCGCTGAAACACTGAAAGGCTCTAGGAGAAACAAGAGTAGACATATAGAATCAGAAGAAGAAGAGGAGTCTGATAGTCAAGTTCGATTTCCTAGCTATGAAGAAATTCCTTACTACAATGAGAAGAACAATGAAAAAGTCAACAGTGCCAAAGACAAGTTTACCAAACTCTTTGCGTTCATGGAAGGTGTTATGGCCATGCTGAAATAATGGCCAGAAACTCCGTCTTCACAGTGTGACACAAATATTGTAATATGGAACGCAAATGGAATAAAAATAAAAAGCTAGAATTACTAGATTTCTCGAACCGGCACAATATTAACGTCATTCTGCTGGCAGAAACACACCTTAAACCCAAGGACACCTTTAGACTATCAGGCTTTCAAATCTACAGATCGGACAGAATAGGCCAGCGAGGCGGTGGTACAGCAATTGCAATCAGGAACTCTCTAACTCATGCGTTAATCCCAACTGTCAACTTGGTGGAAATGGAAGCAACGGCTGTAAAAATTCACACCAAAGAAGGACACATAATCCTTTCATCAGTTTATTTGCCACCAAACAGAGCCCTGACTGAACATGACTTGGACGAAATCCTATCAAAAGGAAACAAAATTATAATAGGTGGTGATTTAAATAGCAAGCACACAGCATGGAACTCACGCACCTCCAATGCTAAAGGAGAGCTACTGTATCAACTATCCGAAAGGAGGAACATACAAGTCTACGGACCCACTGAGGCTACATATATTCCAAACCGCCGCAACGTCCACCCGGACGTCCTCGACATTGTCGTGGCAAAAAACATCATTCAAGACATCCACCTTCAAACATGGAGAGATCTTCGTCAGACCACAATCCAGTCGTGCTTCAGCTCAAGAATTTTACTTTACCACAAAACAGCCATAAAAAAGTAACAGAAATAAACTGGAACTACTTCGCCAGACAGATCACAATAAAATAAACACCACCTTCAATGTATCATCGCCTGATTGCATCGAGAAGGCTATAAACCACTTCAACACTACTATCAAAGAAGCCGAACGGAATGCATCCGTTACCACCACCATCATTCACAACAACGCTTATCATGAACTACCAGCCATACTTGAAGATCTCAGATACCTAAGGAACCGTTACAGGACTCTCTGGCAACGTTTCCGTGACCCTGCCGACCGCCGTAGATACCGCCATTTCTCCCGCCAACTCACGGCGCGCCTAAAGGAGAGAAGATCAGAAAGATGGGAAGATAAAATGTCCCATCTCTTATTAGAAAACAAGGAAGCCTGGGACCTAATTCGATCCTTAAAAGAACCAAAGGAAGCGAAATCACCAATATCAGGCCCGGCAGGTCCATGCTTTCTGCCGTTAGGAAAAGCCGAAATTCTGGCAGAGCACTTCGCCGCCCAACATTCAGAAGTGGTCTACCCCTTAACTCCAGAGGAAGAACAGGCGGAGGCCGCAAACAATTCAGCGAGTAGAGGACAGGCTAAGCAGACCTCCTTCTGACCAGCCAGAATTAACAACACCCGGTGAAGTGAGAACATTCATCAAGAAATTAGCCAGAAAGAAGTCACCGGGAATCGATGGCGTAGGCAATAGTCACCTTAAGAACCTGCCAAAGAAAGGTCTGGTACTTCTCACCAGAATTTTCAACGCTTGCCTCCTACAACATTACTTTCCTTCAGCATGGAAAACGGCTAAGGTCATAGCTCTGCCCAAAAGGGGTAAAGACAAAACAATTCCGAATAATTATAGACCTATTAGCTTACTCTCGGCTACCTCCAAGCTGCTGGAACGTATTCTTCTGAAGAGAATTAAAGCAAGCCTAGATTTTGGACAAACTATAAGGAAAGAACAGTTCGGTTTCCAAAGCCGAGTAGGAGCCACCTGTCAGCTAGTAAGAATTACCGAGCAAATCAGCAAAGGTTTTAATTGGAATAAGTCGACAGCCGCCATCTTTGTCGACATTGAAAAAGCTTATGATAAAGTGTGGCACACCAAACTAATAGACAAGCTATTCCATCACACCGACATACCCGACTGCTACATTGCCCTCATAGCAAGCTACCTCAAGGACAGGAGGTTCTTCGTCCAAATAGAAGGCCAAAAGTCATCCATCTTCACTATTAACGTGGGCTTACCGCAGGGATCCGCCTTATCGCCTCATCTGTTCACCATTGATGTCAATGACATACGAACCCCGCCCAACGTTTATGTTGCACAATTTGCTGATGACACGGTCATCTACGCAACTGGAGGAAACCACGAAAGGAATATCTCCAACGCCAAGCAGGCCTAGACGCCCTTAGTCTCTGGTGTCGTGAAAATAAGGTGAAAGTGAATCCAACTAAATGTGCCGCAGTGTACTTCTCCACTAAACAACCGAACTTACAAAGACAACTGGAACTAATGGGGGAAAGGTTACCCTGGGCTACCGAGCACCAGTACCTGGGAGTAACGCTAGACCGCAAACTACTCTTTCGCCCAACATGTCCTCGACAGAAGAAAAAAAAGCCCTAGCCGTGGTTAAGAATCTGACACCAATCTTCTGAGCAATGACTTGAAACTTGAAACAAAAATAAGAATATATAAATCCGTTGTCTTACCTTTCATTATGTATGGTTGCCAGGTCTGGGGAACTGCATGCAAATCTACCCTGCTGCACTTACAAAGAGTGCAGAATAGATGCTTAAGAATGATAAGTCATGCGAGCACCTACACGCCAATAGACCTTCTTCATGTGATTCACCAATATGCCTACCATCCAAGCAGAAATCTTTCGACAAGCAGAGAAATTTTCACCAGGCTTGACACTATACGCCCAGAAGTAGACAGATTGGAGTCAGTGGGTACAGTACTCCCAAGGAATGGCACAAATTTAAATTACCACGCAGCACCATTATGACACCGTTATAAAGGATCCACTACCACAAGCGATCCTTAGTAAGAATAAGGAAGGGTTTCCCATAAAGACCGTTTAACGGTCAAAGCCGGGTTTTTCCCCAACGTGCATCACAGCGAACCCAAATAATTAGTTGAAACTGTAGATTAAGCTACACACAGTAGCGGGGCTACAAAAAGCCGTTGAGGCAGTGAAAAAAAAAAAAAAAAAGTTGGCTCCACAGCGAAACCAAAGCCGAGGTTGTTAAAATAGAAAGACGATGGATTACCTACGTCAATGTTCGCATAACGTCACTGTTCATATTGAATCACCGTTTACATTATTCTACCACTATTAATCATGATGTTAAATCTCGATAATCCTTAGGGAGCCAAGCGGTATTCTGATTGGCTGACACAATAACTGTCCTCATAGCGTCATCGTTCACATTATTCTCACACAAAAAATCCAAAGACTTCTTTAATGAAAGACCCCACATTATATATTCTTAAAAACATTTACTATCATTAATTATGATGTTTAACTCGATAAATGCATAGGGAGCCATGCGGTCTTCAGATTGGCTGACTATAACCCCGGTTCTGTAATACTTGTCTGTGATTGGTCGGCTACAGATTCAGCTGTAGATGTAGTCGGACCGATACGCGTCAGTCAGTTCATCCGCTATAGACCTGCTTACCCATATATACAACTCCTGCCTCAAGCTTTCATACTTCCCAGCCACCTGGAAAATAGCTAAAATCATAACTCTTCCTAAGCCCAATAAAAACCAACTCTTTCCTCAGAACCACCGACCTATATCATTACTAAACATCCTTGGTAAAATCCTTGAGATCCTCATAAACACTTCTCTCCAAAAATTTCTTAAAGACAATAGCACCATCATTCCTGAACAGTTTGGCTTCCGTGCACAGCACAGCACCACCCACCAAGCTGTCCGGCTGGTTGAAAAGATCTGCAGGGCGCGCTCCATCAGGCACCATACAGGCGCTGTGATGCTAGATATTGAAAAAGCTTTTGATAGGGTTTGGCATGACGGGCTCATATTTAAACTACATGCATATGGCTGTCCTGGTCATCTACTAAAAATGATCAACAGTTACCTCCGGGGCAGGAAGTTCTATGTCGTGGTGGAAGGAGCTGCAAGCCAGTTCAAATCAATTGAAGCAGGCGTACCCCAAGGTTCGGTCATAGCTCCGATATTATACACAATATATACTAATGACATTCCCCACCAACCAGGCGGAGAATTAGGCCTCTATGCTGATGACACGATGGTCTACCGATCCTGCCGCAGCCAGTTCCGAGTTGGCATTCGCTGAGACAAGATGTGCGATGAGGAAAGTGCTCGCCGCGCTGTCGCGCCAGGCGGGCCGAGTGCCCCACCGCACTCGGCTTTGCCGGCGGCAGTAGCGGCCACGTTGACGACCCGGCTAACGGAAACGGACTTGGCAACGGATATGAATAGGACGGCTACGCAACATGGTACGACGACCTGGCAACCGAACCTGGATTCGAATATGGATATAACTGAGACTGTTCACACAACGCAAACGACAACCGGGCCTGCCCACGGACTCGACTCCCGCGCAACCAAGTGGTGCACCTCACCGCTCCTCGGCGGTAAAGCGAAGATGTCGAGGAGTGAGAAGAGAGCCAGCAACAGTAAAATCAGCATCCCTGTGTCGCAGCTCGCCACCACCAGCAAAGACAAAAAGGCGGGAAAGAAGAAAATCGTCGGTGCCTTCAGTTTCCCAGAACCATCCGCCACACTCCAGATTCGTGGAACATCCACGAACAAAAACCGAAAAACGAGCTCAGCTGGAGGAAAACCGGACGGCGAAGGGTTCACGCAAGCACGTCGCACCTGCAAGCCTCCGCCGACCTTAGACCCCAGCAGAATAGAACTCAGAAACCGATATGACGCGCTGTACCAGGAAGGACCGGAGCAGCAGCAGCAACAACAGCAGATGGAGCATCAAACACAGCCACAGCAGCAGCAGCAGCAACAACAGCAGCCGCAGCAGCAACAACAGCAGCAGCCGCAGCAGCAACAACAACAGCAGCCGCAGCAGCAACAACAGCAGCCGCAACAGCAACAGCAAATACAACAACAGCAGCAATCAAAGCATTGATTCCTCCTATTGTGGTACAATTTCAAAACAGTTATAAGGAACTGTACCAAATGATCAAAGGCATTCTGGAAAATCAACCTTTCCAAGCCAAGTAGATATATGTCTAGTAGCCGAAACTCACTTAAAACCTGGTCTCAGAGCAACGGTAGCCAACTACCTGTGCTACCGACATGACAGACCGACTGCGGGAAGAGGAGTGGCCATATACATTAAAAGAGGCATCCCTCACCACACGGTACACACTCCACCACTGCAAATAATCGAAGCAACAGCAATCGAAATGGCAACCACATCGGGACCGGTCACCGTCGTCTCAGCATACAGACCGCCACGAAGAGCACCAATTGAAGATGATATCCGCCAGCTGCTCACCCTTAGGGGCAAGCTCATCATTGGAGGCGACTTCAATGCAAAACATCCTGCATGGAAGTCAAGAATCAGCAATCCAGCGGGAAACCAGCTATACAGAATGAGTGCCAGGAACAACCTCCAGGTCTGGGGACCGGACGAGCCGACCCACCACCCCTGGAGCGGCAGTCGCCCTGATGTCCTTGACATAGTAATCACCCGAGGCATTGCTGGATTCGTCTCCGCAACCATCATGAACAGGCTCTCATCAGACCACTCTCCAGTCATGATGAACATTGACGTTGGATCTTGGAGACGAATTGTTCCAAATGAATTTAATTATAACCGTACAAACTGGGAACGGTTCCGCGAAGACGTCTCAGAATCCCTCCAGCGCCTGCGCCCACTGGACGAGAGGCAAATTGAGATGGCTATAAAACAGGTCTCATCTGTCATCCTTGACGCAGCGAATTCTGCGACGCCTCCTCCCGCAATAAGACAACAGTCACGTCAATTACCGCCAAATCTGTTGGCTCAGATTAGACACAAGAACAGAGTGGCAAAGGAGTGGAGGCTTACGAGACAGCCCAACACCAGGCGCCTCCTAAATTGCCTGCAGCGTGAGCTGAAGGTCAGTCTCCAGGAACACCGCAACAGAGAGTGGGCCGCTCGCCTGGCGTCGCTGAACGTCACCGACGGTAATCTGTGGGTCGAGACCCGCCGGTTCACCAAGAAGCGAACAAGATTGCCCCCGCTACATGGTGAGAGGGGACTAGTGTTCAGCGATAAAGACAAGGCCAATGCCCTCGCCGATTACTTTGAGAAGCAGTTTCGGCCTGCGCAGGACGACGACGAGGAAGAATCTGCGGATATCCGCAGAAGACTGCGGCGCTTCCTCGCCGCTGATGACGACGGCTACCAGATCGACGAGATCTCTGCAGAAGAAGTTCGCCGAATCATCTCCAGATTAAACATCAAAAAGGCACCTGGAAATGATAACTTGGGAAATAGGCTGCTGAAAAACCTTCCAGCTCCAGCAGTAGAACGGATAACCGAGCTGTTCAACTGTATATTACGCACTCAGCACTACCCCCGATGCTGGAAGCAGGCAACGGTGATCGGAGTCCATAAGCCAGGGAAGAACGGAACTTTCCCCCAAAACTACAGGCCCATAAGCCTCCTCCCGTCCCTAAGCAAGGTTTTTGAGAGGCTCCTTCTCAAGAGGATGGAAGAACACATCCGCAGAGAGAACATCATCCCGGAGTTCCAGTTCGGCTTCCAGAGGGGTCACTCCGTCACCCAGCAGATCATGCGCATAGTTGAGCGCGCCACGACCGCATTCAACCATCGGAGCTACTGTCCGCTAGTCCTGCTAGATGTGGCACGAGCATTTGACTCCGTTTGGCACAGCGGACTACTTTATAAGCTTTACAATCAGGGACTCCCCGGCCCGTTTGTGAAGCTAATTAAGAGTTACATCACTGGAAGATCCTTCAGAGTGAGAGTTGGGAATGAACTATCTTCTCGCCGCCCAATCAATGCAGGTGTGCCACAAGGGTCAGTACTAGGGCCGGTACTGTACAACCTGTATACTGCCGACATCCCTGCTCCAGCAACGGTTCGCACAGCCCTATACGCGGACGACACGGCCTTCTTCACCGCGCATAGATGTAAAGCTGCTGCCATTCGGCGTCTACAACAAGTACTTCAACAAACTGAAGCCTGGGCCAGGCGGTGGAGGATTACCATAAACTCGACCAAGACCCAAGCAATAATGCTGACGAGACGTCTGGGGAAACGTGATCGCCAGCGCAACCAGACACCAAAACTACGACTTCACGGAGAGGACATCGAGTGGTCAACCACTGTAAAATACCTGGGTGTGACGCTTGACTCCAGACTCACATGGAAGCGTCACATTGAGGAGACCCGACTCAAAGCCGCAACGAGGCTGAGGGAGCTGTATCCTATTCTAAATACGGACAGCGCACTGGCAGCCAATACCGGAGTGAGCGTATATTGCAGCCTGATAAGACCGGTAATTGAGTACGCGTGTCCCGTATGGGGCTACGCCTCCAGGTCCTCGATAAAAAGGCTGCAGACCATGCAGAATCGTGCGCTTCGGCGAGCACTACATGTGCCTCCCCGGTTTCCCACAGCTGACCTGCACGAAGCCGCAGGTATCCCGATGCTTGAAGAAAGAATCGCACAGATTACAAGATCTTTTTACCGAGCATCCAGAAACTCAAACAATCCCTTAATTGCCAACTTAGGGCAATACTACACAATATATGACAAGCACAAGAGACCGCTGTCGATATTGACATAAAACTAAAAATAGAACCGAGCAAACCAAAAGACAAACCAAAAGTAATGCAACTGACTTTTTAACGTTTGAAGGAAGTGTCAACAGACAAACCCTTCGCAATAAACTGCTTAAAAAGATAAAGCAGAAAATGCTCAGGACGACGACGGACCGATACGCAAATAACCATCTCAAGAACCTACCCAGAAAAGCATTAGTTTTGTTGACTAGAATAATTAATGCTGGAATGACGAGAGGCCATTTCCCTACACCATGGAAAACAGCAAAACTTGTGACTATTCCAAAACCAGGTAAAGACCTGACCAAACCCGACAGCTATAGACCTATTAGCCTTCTGAGCTCACCAGGAAAAGTCATGGAAAGAATAGTCCTAAAGAGGATAACAGAAAATTTAAAAGAAAACGCTACAATTAGAGAAAAACAATTTGGGTTCCAGTCAAGAGTTTCGGCAACAAAGTTATTGTTACGTCTAGTCGAGGACATATTGGCTGCGTTCAACAAGGGAAAATCTGTAGCAGCAATATTCATAGACGTAGACAAAGCCTATGACAGAGTGTGGAGAGACAATTTAATATGCAAGCTGGAGGATAAAACAGACATCCCACGCTGCTACATAAAATTGATAGCAAATTACTTGAAAGGAAGAAGATTCTTTGTGGCATGTGACGGTGCGAACTCATCAATTCTTGACGCCTTGGATGGAATCCCTCAAGGATCAGTACTGTCACCAACTCTATACAACATCTATGCAAACGATATTCCTGTACCACCCGAAGTTGAATTTGCCCAGTTCGCAGATGATAAGACGAAATATACTATCGGGTGCAGACATGAAACAAACATCAGAAGACTGCAGAAAGGCATTGACAAACTCACCGAATGGTGTAGAGCCAATAAAGTAACGATCAACACCTCCAAGTGCGCTGCAGTATATTTTACTAAGAAAAAACCAGACTTCGACAAACTACCTCAATTAAGAATAGACGGACAAACGATACCGTGGACAAAATCACATCGATACCTAGGAGTTGAACTTGACCAAAAGATGTTGTTCAAAGAACACATCAGACAAAGAATCCGAAAAGGGATGGCTATTATGGTCAACTTATATCCGATACTTAGTAGTAAAGAACTGACACTACGGACTAAGAGCAGAATTTATAAATCAGTAATACGGCCATTTCTGCTATATGGCAGCCCAGTTTGGGGAATATCGGCAAATTCGAATATTCAACTCCTACAAAGACTTCAAAATCGCTGTCTGCGAATAATACTAGGTGCGAGAATGTACACACCGGTTACACAACTTCATGATCAAACAGGAATAAATTATATCAAATGCGAAATTAGAACACAGGCAGAAAAACTATATGACAAAATAAACAAAGAGAAACATATGGAGCGCCGACTACGTCGAATTGGTTTGTGTGAACCAAAAACATGGCACAAATACAAGGTTCCGCTAAATATATTAAACCAAGAACAGTAAAAGACCATTAATTGGGTTTTTTCCATAAGACCAACCGAGTGGTGGTCACAGGTTTTTCCCCCAAAGTGATAAATAAAGAGTGTCCCCAAACCTAACCTTAGACTAACAAGCAAAGCTTCCAAAGGAAGTGGTGCTTTAGCATATAAGGAAAAAAAAAAAAAAATAAAAAAAGTGCTCCACTCTCCTATCGTCCGTCAGCGAGACACTTGGTTGTTTAAGAATGGCAAAAACTGGCTTCCATGCGTCACTGAGCCATACACCCAAGTCCCTGTTCATATTATTATTATTCAGGCGTATCTCAATCGCCTCTTTAATCACAGATTCCCAGAAGAAGGAACACTTGGCTAAAACTCTCACCTTATCGAAATCCATACTGTGACCATTTTCGATCACGTGTTGTGCCACAGCAGACTTTTCTAGTTGGAATAACCGGATGTTGCGTTGGTGTTCAGTCACACGGGCCTGGATAGGGCGGATGGTTTGTCCAATATAACTCTTACCACATTGGCACGGTATGCTGTACACTCCCGGTGTTTTTAAATCCAAATCATCCTACACAGGACGCAGCAAATCCCGTATTTTGGCAGGAGGGCGGAAAATGCACTTGATTCCATATAGTTTTAAAATCCCGCCGATTTTCCCAGAGATGCTACCTGCATACGGGATGAAGGCAAGATCTTTAGGCTGTTCTTCTTCCTCAATATTACGTATATCTGCCTTTTTCTTTCGAAATGCCCGTTCTATCAATGGGATCGGGTATCCATTCCGCATGAAGGTATGGCGGAGACAACAGACCTGATGATGGCGGCAGTGAAAGTCGCCGAAAGCTCGACAGTAGAAAATGTGATTCGGCGGCAAACCCGAGAAGAATTTATATCGAAGATACGCCGAGAAAGACTTATATCTCATATAAGATAAACGGAGACAATTTATCGCCACTACCTGACGGCAAATGTATTTTGCAGATGTTCTGCAGATGTTCACGTATGAAAGGATTTGGCGGAAGACAGCAGCAACGAACGAGTGCGTGCGATTATTGTGCGTGGAGAAGTGAAAATAAGATAGCGAATAAGATGACGGTATGACTGGAAAGTGCGCTAAAATTGGCCTGTCGGCACCGAGTTTGGTTGCAGGAGACAAGTGATTGGATGGCGTCGATCGAGAAGGAGCAAAACGAGGTTTTCCGCGCACAAACTGACGTCGGGAGAGACATTCAGTCTTTGGTTTTTCGACTGGAAACTGTTGGCCGGGGTTTGGACCCCGCCGCCAACGCTTAATGACTGCCCACGAACAACACATACGGTGACGGGGCAGCAATTCGTCGCCTCCACTCCATGTCACAGCCATCTCAGTGCAGAGCCGAGATAATGTAAAACAGTTTTTCACCGGAACTCAGTTTACAAACGCCCAGTAACGCCTGTGAGATATTTCAGAATCTCCACTGAACTAGACAGAACATGAATTGTTAAGCTCTATTGTTATAATTTTTTTTTTGGGGGGGGGGGGGGGTAGGCTGGAAAGCTACGCTGGGCTACATGGGAGGGGGGTTCCGAGCCAAGCCACGTAGCTTTTATTCACCGTATTTCTCACAGTTAACATGAGATAAAGATCGCACAACAGCATGTAAATATTTATATCCGCCAATTTAGTTATCACTGTATGTAACACAAAAGCATCAGTACCTTGGTCACATCATAAGGAATAATAACGGTTATTAACTTCCTGCAATCTGTTCTCCAGGAGAAAATACCAGGAAAGAGAAGTGCTGGTAGAAGAAGAACTTCTTGGTTAAAAAATCTAAGAATATGGACCTCCAAGACAACTAAGGAGTTAATCCTAGCAGAGACGAGACAGCCAAGATGGTTGCCGACATCCGGAACGAACAGGGACCAGAAGAAGAAGAAAGTATGTAATTTACGAAAGTCTGACAAGAGAAAACAGTATAATATGTCTTCTGGAATCAATAGGGAAAAAAAGCTACGTGCTACGTTCGGGGAGAGGGTAGAAACAAAAGCTACGTCGGGCTACGTGGGGGGGCGTGAGGCCAAAACTGATTTACGTGGTTTATGGACGCTCCCTAACTATTAACTCATGGACACTAAGGACGGACAAGATATTCACACACACACAACACTTAAACTATCATCTCAAACCGGCGAACTTCAGCACGAGGAGCTAGTATTTTAGCCCCTACGCTATCAAGGCCGGCGTTATAATTAATTAGAAATCTTAATCATGTATGTTACTTGTTTTATTTGAAGAAATAAAGTTCATTTACTTTTATTTATCGAAAAAAAATAGTTTTTTTTGCTTGTAAATTTGTGTTTTTCAACCTCTAGAATAATAAAGTTAACCACCCTTTCCTAATAAAAATAATATTTCTATATATAATAGTCAATGTTCTGTTTTAATATGTCAAAATCATACATTTTCCAGTTTTCCGGAACATTAAAACAGTTTTTGTTGTGGGGTTATATGTTAAAACGGGAAATGGAGGTAACGATGTTGGAGAACTGAGGTGTGTTTGTCAGCGGTTATCTCGCTTGTCTCGAGCTCTGTTGCGAATTAACAGCGCTTTTATCTGCCGCTTTCAAACACACCGCCGCATTGTTCCGTTTTCACAAATGCTGCAGGCTCCGCTAGTCGATACGTTATTTCACTAGCTTTAGCCGTCAGTCTTTTTATTTTTGTTGATCGCAAATATTTATTCATATTTTTATATCTCTGTCGTTATTGAATCAGTGACTCGTTGTCATCTTTTTGCTTATACCGCCGTTGTTATACTGTATGGTAATAATAAAACTGGAAAATATTTAAATCCATTTATTTTCAACGTCAATCTAACAAACCAGTTTGAAACCGCGATGTTATTTAGATATACAAAGTTATGCATCGTACTTGTTAAAAAAGCGCTAGTATTATTAAAAATGTAAAATTCTAAAGTTTTAATACAGCGTTTTGAACAATGTTGACATACGGGAGGTCTTTTAAGGAGATGATAGTCTTTTTATTGTTTAAACGTTACTTACACATTGAGCACACCTCGGGGCGGAGGTGGCTAGTGTGCGTGGTATGGGTTAAATGCCAAACATTTCAGCAGTCGCCGTCCTTATGAAATGAGGGCATTTGACGCTAATAATGTTGGTAGGAAGATTCTCTTCTTTAGGTAAGGGTGTCAGTGATTGGAGTAAGTTACCCAGAGAAATGATGAATAATCTACCAAAAATGTTGAAAGAATTTAAAGTTAAAATTTGTAGAGGGCAAATGTAGGTGGGTGGAGGAAAAGGGGAAGATGGGGTAGCGTGCGCTCCATTGCAATTTTTAATTAAATGTTATTGGTATATGAAATAGAGACGTAATACTTAATCACCCATTCGTTTTTCTTCGAAGGAGTAGGCAATTACAGCAGGCATCAGATTTTGTTTTTCCATGTTTTTTAATAATTATTACACATGTGTGCTGGATGCCCTAATCAGTATATAATCGGGGAAGTGTGACTACCGTAATTGATATCTTGTACGCGACAAATCAGAAGGTAGTTGCTTTGTACAGAAATCATCTACATCTACATCCATACTCTGCAAATCACAAACATTGTGGGTGGCAGATGGTGCTAAGCACCAATCCTAAACCCACGCATTCCAATCCCGAATAGCACGAGGAAAGAAGTGATACACAAATTCATCAGTACGGCATCTTATTTCTCGAATCTTATCCCTCCGGTCATCTTCTCAGATTCACATTTGGGAGTGGACTGAACGGTACTCAATGCCACACCAATTTCTCCCCCCCCCTCCCTTTCTCCTTTAGTGGTATTCGGTTGCTTAGGCCATACAGCCTGCTCAGGTGGGCTTATATCGCTTCAAGTGTTTCAGTTCCTTTAGTACATTACCGTCACTAAACAGAAAAAACAGGACGGGCAGAACACCATCGTACACAACACATAAACATCCATGCCCCTTGGTCGGACTCGAACCGGCGATCTTCAATACGTGGAACCACTACTCTAGGCCCTACGCTACCCAGTCCAGAGCCGCACCAAGTTTCCCCTCAAACTGCTAGTCCAATCGTTCGGTTTCAATAAAATTTGTTATAAGCAAGCTAAGAATTTTCAGTTAAGAGCAATTTTTTTGCTTAGGGCTTTACATTTCATCGACAGTGAGGCCATTAGTGGCAGAATGGGACTGGGGGCAAGGAATTGCGATAATTCAGCCATGTCCTTTTTAAATAAACAATCCAGGATTTTTCTGGAATGATTCTGGGACTATTGAAAACCAAAATCTGGATGGCTGTACAGGGATCTGAGTCCAAATGCCACGCCTGAGCGTTGCCACTAACCCACCAGGCCCGGCACAATAACCTCAATTAAAACTTTCGCGTTTTTTGGTGAAAATTCGGAGCGGTGACAGCAAACGAGAAGGAATTGGGCCAAGAAATTTTGAAGGCATTCACCTGGAGGGATTTAGTGAAACTATAGAAAACTGAAATCAGGATGACCGGCTGGAGATTTGAACCCGTTTACTCCAGAAATGCGAGAGAGGATTCAGAGGACTGGGTACAAGGAACGGGAGGAATTTGGACACGATATTCTGCAGGAACCATCCAGCCAGGCATTCACTTGGATTGATTTAGGAAAACTATGGAAAATCAAAATTTGGATCGCCGATGGCGATTCGAACCCTCGTCCTCCCGAAGGCGAGACCAGAGCGTTACCGTTCACCAACAACCAGTTGATTCCATCTCTGTAGCTTATGAACAGTGATCTAAAATCATTTTGTGAAAATTATTCTTAATGTGAATACGCTATTTTCTTCCGGTTACAATACTATTATAAATATAGTTTTATTAACATGTGATTATTATAAAATTTTTGTCTGTAATTGGACCCATCGAAAAGTTTCTACTCGCAGTCAATATGTAATATTTGACGATATAATATATTTCAAACATCTCTTACCTTTATACATATATCCTTAAGTACGCCGATGACACCGCCTACCTCGCCGTTCATAAAACCCTTCAACAGTCGGAGAAAGCCCTACAGATCATACTAGACTGCTTCGTCAAATGGTGCAACCGCTGGCGACTAATAATTAATCCCAATAAAACACAAGCCATTATTTTTGGAAAAACTAGTAAAAGATACAGGCTCGCTGATTTTAACATAACCATATACAATCATCCCATCCAGCTACAACCCACAGTTACATACCTAGGAATCACCCTCGACCGACATCTTACATGGACACCTCATCTTAGAACCATCAACTCCAAAGCCCAAACCCGCCTAAACCTTTTAAAATTACTTACTGGAACATCCTGGGGACTACATAGCCAGGTCATCATAAATACATACAAAGCATTTCTTCGCCCCATCCTAACTTATGGTCACCTCTCATGGCTCTCCGCCCCTGATCACTTCTACAATAGACTCCAAATAATAGAACGCCACGCCCTCCGAATCGCCTACCGAATAAGACTACCTTCTCCTACCCAACAGCTTTATACCAGAATGCGTTTTCCTCACATACTGATCCACATAGAATCCCTCCGGCTAAAATATGCTATCAATAGCCTTCTAAACAAAAATCCTATAACTCACCGCCTACTTAAAGAACCACTTCATCTCCCCTCCTGTTACAAACAGATCCCACCAACACTGCACCTCCAAAATATCCTTTATATAACCCAGCACAGAGACCGACCACCTACAATACCTCAACAAGAGAAGAGAACAAAAATTTACCCTACTCTGTGAATGACATCAAAATCGCCTACTACTAGCCACAAATCTGCAAGAAAAGCAAACAAAATATTGTACAAAACTAGAACTTTGATTATTTAACAACTTAATGTAAATCAACTGTATAATTTTTGTAAAAGTGTAAACATTCATTTACGAAAATCTATTGTAAACTACATTCATTTGGCTGAAGAGCACGACATGTGTGCTGCCAGCCCGCTTCCCCCATTAAGGGGGATGAATGAAATGACAATAAATATATATATATATATCTTACTTTATCACCGAGATGGGAGGAGGCCAATTTGGCCTCCTACCTATCATTCGGGAGGACCGGGGTTAAACTCGGTTCGGCCATCCTGTCTGAGGTTTTCCGTGGTTTCCCTCAGACACTTAGGCGAATGCTGGGATGGTTCCCTACAAGGCCACGGCCGACCTTCCATCCCCCTTCCCTCCCCGTAGTATAGATTGGCTGAAAAGAGTCCCCTATGACTCTCCAGCAGCCCGCCTCCCAGCCTTCTGCTGGGAGGAATGAAATCGTAAAAAAAAAAAAAAAAAAAAAAAAAAAAAAAAAACATCTTACCTTTATAATAAAACTTTCCCATATTAAAACCGGCATTTGACTCAATTTTTAGGGGTAACCTAAAAAAAAGAAAGTAAAGAAGGTGTATGTAGAGCTCTGCGTTGTCCCCGTCATAGTTTTTTTCAGGTCAAAAGGGAATGAATGCCAAATCGTTATAAAATCGTTGTAACATTTAAAATGTCAGATTTACTAACGTTTTATTGCGCCCTAGGTAATTAGGATAGGCTAACTATTGCATAAAAGTGTAATATCGGCACTTATTATTTAAAAGTAAAGTCACATTTTATCATGAAGGCACTATGAAACATAACCTTTTTTTCAATATCTCTGCTATGCGGAAAAAACTGTCAGAGTTACAAGATCAGGACTTATGATAAAATTTGCAGTACACACTTTCAGCATTAAAATGGTATATCGCTCTGTAACATATGGTTGTCCAAATACGCGTTGAAACAAGCACAGGTGAGAGCTCCGCGCGCTGCTCCATGGGAATTATGTGTATGAACCAGAAAAAAATATAATCTAGACCTGAAAATTATTTACTACATAAAAAACATGTCTTGAAAAGCCCCATCTCTGAGGTGTCCTCTTCATAATTTTATCAGGGCAAACGTTTTTAAGTGGGGCTTAAATGCCATAATCAGTACAAACGTCTTGTAGCTCTTAAAATATCAGCTTTAATATCATTTCATTGCGCTATACGTAATTGGGAAGGCTAATTACTGAATGATGGCGTAGTCTTTGGCGCAATTATTGTACAGAAGTAAAAAAAAACTCACATGTGATACTGAAACAGGTACAAAACATGACTTTTTGTGTAACAAAGTCAGATTTGATAAAAACTATCAGATTTATCAAGACCTATTATCAGAGTTGTAGAACGCTGTTTCAGCATTAATATGGCATATTCACGTTTTGTGACAAATGTTTGGCGTGATATGCATCGAAACATTCAAAACAACACGCAGCGCTCAGCATAAAGCGCCGTTCCACTTACCCTTCCTCTTCTGTCTGCATCATTCTGACCTTCGAACACTGCGCTGAGGTTTTGTGCTCTTGGCATTATATATAAACTGACAGGAAGAAACCTTGAAAATTACGAAACATTTTGCAAAATTATAAATTATACAATTTTTAATTAAAATCTTTAAATGAAATTTAAAGTTCAGCTTCATCATCGTACTCACCATCTGATCCATTATAGGTGACATAATCGCAAGCAGACCCTCGGCAATGTCCACACATTAATGAACACTCCAGCCAACAATCCACACATTCACACCTATTTCCGGAGATTTTCTTATGATTGGAGAACACCAAATTAAGGAGATGATCCGGAGCAGGTGAAAGTCGGGTAATCAATGGTACAAGAGCTCCATTTTGAATTTTACAGCCAAATCTTCGGGATCTAAAGAATTTCCTAGCCGTCCTTGAATCTGCAAGTATACTCGTAGAGAATGTTACTCGCATGCTGTAGATGTTGGTGGAAGGGACGCAAGCTGGAAGGATGCTGTGATTGAGTTGCGATCTTCCAACTGTATTTTATTACCCGAAGTACGTACAGATTTTGACACTGAGATTTAAAATTATCATAGAGGGCAACGGCAAAAGTCTCTCCTGCGGATATTATGTCTTCTTTGCGTTAGGATGTACGAATGTTTTCACTTTGTCATGCAATACTGTATAACCCTTCAATAACTTCCAGCCTTATTTTTTTTCCTTTGCCGAAAAGGGCGTTCTTAGTATCGAACCCAGTGAATGCATGACAAAAGAGAGCAGAGTTTTTCATGTTTATGTTGGGTTTGTAGACTCCTGTCACGTTGAAGACCTTACTAGCAGTTTTGCTTGTGGCTGGGTGAACTACATTTACACGACTGCTTTCACTAGCTCTTGCTACATCATTACTAGGACATCCGTATCGTTGGAAATGACCGCTACCTCTTGACCAGTGTCATATTCTCGTATGCTTTTACTTTTAATAATAATAGTGCCAATATTACACTTTTAAGCTGTAGTTAGTCTATCCTAATTATCTAGGGCGCAATAAAACGTTCGTAAGTTTGACAATTGAAATGTTACAACGAATTTATACCGATCCCTTTTTAAGCCCTTTTTACCTGTAAAAAACTGTGACGCGGACACCGCAGAGGTGGGGATTTTTCAGTATTTTTTTCTTAGGTACTAAGGAACGTCTGTGCCAAAGTTCAGCTCTACATTATTATTTTTTTGAAGTTGAAACCTAAAATGCCTGGGCTGTATAGTATTGGATATGGAAATAAAGAAATTAAAAGTTAATAATTATGCGGGTACTTCATTGTTTATTGAAAGCTTGAAGTGTAAATAACTTGGCATAACATTTGATAGTAAATTCAGGTGGGCAGCTGGTAGGAAAGGGTTACCAAAGAAGTGAGGGGATTTTTTTTTAATGGCATTTGGCAACGGAGGTCATACATCCAGCTCAAGGTAATTATAATTGCTTTCAGTATATAAGTCGTCATCCAGTATATTATTGTATTTCTCCGATGTATGGATGCCACAGGACGGACAGGACATTCACACAGACACACAACACTTAACATCCATGCCCGCGGCCGGATTCGAACCGGCAGCCTTCGGCACGCGGAGCTAGCACTCTAGCCGCTACGCTACCGAGGCCGGCGAGTGAGAGGATTGAGTTTCAAATCTTTGGTCAGACCATTAATTGAATATGTTGGTGTAGTTTGTGACCCACACCTTGGGTAAGAAATATAGGAGTTGAAGGGTGTGATAAGAAGAGCAGCTAGATTTGGTTGTGAAAATTAACACAGGACCCACTCAGTAACAGAAACGATGAAGGAGCTTAATTGAGAGTCATTGGAAAATAGAAGGAGGATGAAAAGAGTGCTGGGAGTGTAAAAGACATTCGTTGGTTATGAGACTTGGAGAGATATTGGTCGAAGAATTAGGAGCACTGCATGGAAAGAAAAATATAACCAGGGCACAAGCTGCCACGCGATTTCTTGGATAAGGGAGTGTGATTTTTGATGTTTTCTAGGGTGTCAGGGAGTGGAATAAATTACGAAGAGAAGTGATGGATAATTTTGCCAAAATGTTGAAGGAATTTAAAATTAAAATTCGTAAATGGTAAAAGTAGACAGTTGAAGGAATTTAATACTCAAAGTATATAAGACAATAGCAAAGAGAAACAGAAAAGCGTATTTACATTACCAAGGAAATTGCCACCGGAGCATGTGCTCCATCGTAAGTAAATTCAATTATAATGTACCAGTTTCGTGAAATATTCGTTTAGGCGTTTCTTACGTTGATCATCTAGTATAAGTGGGTGTGTGGAAGGCCTTGTGGTCTTTGTTTACTGAGTTCAGTGGCCGTAGTATAGTGTTTTCGTCCAATCGAGTCGCCAATTGTGTCTCTTCTATAGTTGCCAACATCTGCGACCGAAACGCCCGCACCTACAATACGGCTGCCAGCTTTAAGGCCTTGTTGACAGTCGCATTGTGAGTAACGTAAATACGGTGGGCATAGCGCTGTAAGCGCCCGTAGAGAAATGGCTGCGGGAGCGGCAGTTAATTTCTGCAGTTTATTGCGAGCTGTGCGGAATGTGTTCCCCGCGGTGTAGTTGCAGTAACTTTCGCGGACTTTTAAACAAATCCTCGTGACAACAGGCTGGGCTGGCCAAACAGTACATTCGAAAGAGAAGTGCGATCCTGCAAATCTCTATGAAACATTTGATTGGTGCCAGCTGTTTTGAATATTTGTTATTTACGGTAAAACTACGCCCGTTCCGTTGGCTCAGTTGGCTCCAACACCGTGATGGTGTCCAGCCCCTGGCACGGGAATAGCTGATTCGAGTTCTAATGGGAGAACTTCATCACTACTTGGCCGGCAGCGTAGGAGAAGTGATGGCGCACTAGAGTCCTGGGTTAAATGCCAGTTGACCTCGTCGAAGTCGAGGTCGTCAGAGGCGGGAAAGGACTGTGAACAGGGAACGGGAATGAATTCGACAATGGCCTTTTTGAAGAAATTATCCCGGAGTTCGACTGGAGTGATTTGAAGATACCATCGAAAATTTAAATCGTGATGGCCAGATGGGGATTCGAACGTACGTCCTGCTGAATGCGAGGCCAAAGTGTTATCGCTCGGTCCCAAATCTTTTCGCGGCAGTGACGGCATACTACACTGAGGCCCTCTGGTGTCCTTAGAAAAAGTGGGTCAGAGTCGGTTGGCACTGGAATTCACTCTCTCCCTTATTCCATGTTTCATACATTCACTAAACAATAAACTATACTGTACAAACACATATTACAGTCATCTGAACAAAAAAGTTAGACACCTAAATACGCCTCCGTAACCGAGAAAGGTAAGGAGAAACCATCTCAGTATAATTTCTCTAGTCGAAGTACTCACTGATCTAACGGTTGAGGAGGAAAAAGAAACCAGAATGAACATAGTATTTTTACTACAGCAAAGATCTGTATAAGAAAAGTAAATTAAGAAGCTGGCTGAAGTTGAATATCTAAAATATAATGAAAAGATGGTCGCAAGTATAAATTGTAAATATCTTGGCTTATCATTTGATAATAGTGAAGGACGTATAGCGGAAATGGTAGGGAAGTTTTTTAAAGTGTTGCAGATATTAGAGATGTTAATGAGAGGATGTACGTCCAGGAAAGGGTGCTGTGAAACATTTTCACACCATTGCTTGAATATGTTGGGTGGTGTGAAATCCACATAATGACTATCAAGTACAGAAATTACGATGGTAAGATGGAATTATCTGTTGTATCTATCCTAAAATGCACTCATCCCATTAGAAAATAGAAGAGTGGTGGGTATATGTAAAGTGTATATTAGAGATAAGACCTGGGTGGGTATTACATGTAGAGTAATATTTGGCAAGAAAGAGAAATCCATTACCATAAATTGGTATTTGATTTCATGCATAATGCAAAAATTTTGTTTTATTTGTAAGGAAATCGATAAACTGTTTAAGCTGTCGACATAGGTTGTCAACATTACCCAACAGGCAGAAAATTAAAGCAGAAACGCACATTACTCATAACTAGGTATATAGAGAAGTTATCACTAGGGTATTGGTTTTATCGCAATTAATTATAGTAATTGAGGGTAGCGTTTGGCCTGGCGTCTGGGAGGACTTGGGTTCACTATTGCTTTCAGCCACCGGCAATTAGATTGTTCATGCTTGATTATCACCTGCAGATTTTCTGGTTCTGGAGAGGTCTGAAAAAACTGAAGCTAAAGGACATCAAATTAGAGCAATTCTTCTTCTTCTTCTGGTCCCTATCCGTTCCGGATATCGGCAACCATCTTGGCCGTTTCGTCTATGCTGTTTGATGCTCGGATTAACTCCGATGTTGTCTTGGAGGTCCATATTCTTAGATTTTTTTAACCAAGAACTTCGTCTTCTGCCAGCACTTCTCTTTCCTGGTATTTTCCCCTGGGGAACAGATTGCAGGAGTCATAACGGCTATTATTCCTCATAATGTGACGAAGGTACTGAACCTTTCGTGTTTTTATGGTGGTCAGTATTTCCATATCTTTTTTCATTTTGCGGAGCACTTCAGCATTTGTAGTGTGGTCTGTCCATGGTATTCTCAACATTGTTCGATATAACCACATTTCAAAAACTTCTAACCTTTTACTGGTAGTTTCTGTTAATGTCCACGTTTCATCGTCATACAGGAGGGCAGAGAACACATAGCAGCGCAGGAGTCTCATCTTCGTGGTAATTGATAAATTACGAATTTTAAAAAGGTTATTCATTTTATTGAGCAATAGTAATATGTTTACTAGATCAATATTGTTTAAAATAAGTGGAAAATTATCAACTAGGCAGACATCATACTGGTAAAGATGCACCATAAGCATCACCCAACGGTGGGTCCTTTCGGCATCAATGTGAGATGTAAGGAGATTGCTCGCCGTCTTGAAGCATTTGCTTCACGGCATCGCAGATGGTTTCACCAGCCATAACATATTACTATTGATTTCCATTCGAAGCCTCTGGCTACCAGCCAGTAGACGTTGCCCTCCAATGAAGAGGCAAGATCGTACTTTCGGGCCGAACTTCACCTTGACCTCGCTGCAGGACAATTTAGCAGCTTATTTTATTAATTAATTTGATTGAAGCTTGATCGAAAACTTAACAGATTTATGTCATGTAAGTCCATGATAGAAATCACTGCTTTAATCTTTGATTCGCCGGTATTTTGGATTAACGTGGCTGTTTCCAATGCACAATGTGCCGGTATTGAACCGTGACCTACTGCTTCCCTTCATGCACACATGGTAGATCTAACATCTGTGAAAATTGAGTATAGTTGACTTGAATGTTTAGAGTCTAAACATCTGCTGTGTATCGTTAAAAATGACTCAGAAACGATTTTTTTGACATGCTGCTTCATTAGTGCAATGATGAGCGGTTTAGAGGTTCAGTGATTAAGGCGTCTGACTGGAGATCGAAAGGTCCCCAGTTCGAATCCCTGTCTCGGCGGGGATTTTCATTAGCTCTTAATCCGCCCTTCACCTCTAGCACAGCTTGTTGTGTAATGTGAAGTACGCAAGAATGCTTTCGTGGTTCGGATACCACTTTAAACTGTAGGTTCGATTTACCCGATAGGAATTACCGGGTTAGGGTAGGCGCAGCCGATAATTAACACTGTCACCAGGTCATTATGACCACACGAGGGATTTTTTTAAAATAAATATATATGGTGCAATTATTGTCCTCAGACTACTGTGTTCCTATGCTTACGTATGGGTTGACAGATTTTTTTTTTTAGCTTGGTTTTAATGACCTCTCTAATATGTAGCGGTGGTGAAGATAGTAAAAGCTTTACCATGGTATTAACTGAATAAACCGTTCACCCTCCTGGAGAGTGTCATAAGGTCAAAGCAAGCCTCCTACTTCATCTTCCTGATCCTTGAAGCCATTGTATAGCGACGCGAGTGTCTGGTTTCTTTTGACGTAGGAGTTACATTCGATGTTAAGGCTAGCGTTGTCGAAGTGGTTGGGTCAGGGACTTGGAGGTGGTGAATTGCATGACGATAAGAATGGCATGGAGGGAATGGATGGGGCCACTCTCGAGTTAGCCGCCTATGGTGGAGCATCCGTGACGCTTTGGCCGTCTACAAGAAATCGGTTGCGGGCGTCAATTGGGCCATACTTCGGACTGCCGACCCGGGCGACGTTCCGGGCCTCATAGTGAGCCTGCCACAACACGCAGCAGAAAATGGCTCAAAATGTTGGACTAAGAAGACTTTCGGAGAGCGGTTCTAGCGACGGCGATTCCTGCGACGGGGATATCTTCACGGAACGGGACGGCCTTTTCTTTTATGCCGAGAGAGGAGAATGGGTCCATGTTTACCACGAGTACAGCTACCCATTAAAACGATGGCGGGATCGCATGGCTACACGATGCTACAACAACATCGAGCTGCGATTGCACCACGATGGGCAACTATTCATCTGGCGCCTACCAACAAGCTTCGAGGACTTCAGGGCCGCAGTCACGGACCCCGCAAACCACAACTTAGTGGAACTGGTTCGTGATGATGCGGCAAAGGAAGGATCCACAAGACCAGCCTGCATCGAGAACATGCCTACTGTCTACGAGGCCTCTTTCTGCCGGAAGAAATTGTTCCGCAAGCTTAATGGACGGCGTAAGCGGAAAAGGAGGAGGCAACAACAACACGCCGCCACCAGCGACTGGAAGATCGCAGGCGGGAAAAATCACGAGGCCAGTGAATCAGCACCAGAAGGCGGCGACACACAGCTGCCCCCACCAGAACCGGAGACAGCGACGCCAGACGCAGCAGGCGTGCCACCACAAGCCACTGCGACGCCTGACAACCCGGAGATGTCGGACAGTCCTGAGTCGCCGCCACGGGCCGTGACGCCGGACAGCCCGGACAGCCCGATGCCGCCGCGGCGGGCCACGCCCACCGCTGCGACGCCGGACAGCCCTAAGCCGACGCAGTCAGCCACGCCCACCGGACCCGCGGTGGCGCAGCTCGTACCACAGTCGCCCAAGCATACAGCTGGCGAAGACCCAGTACTGGAGCAAGGACCGGTACTCCCAATCAAAATATACTTCACCGGAAACTGGGCTGCCATGGCAGACCATATACGACTGCTGACCGAGCTGCCCATCCTCATCTGGCCTGAAGGCGAGGGCCTCAAGCTGAGTGTGTCCTGCCCGACCGACAAGAGGACAGTCATGCAATACCTGGAGGAGCGTGACGTCCGCTTCGGCACACCGGTCCCGGGACAACAAAAGCGGCATGTCATCCGAGGCCTACCAGCCACCACCCACACCAAGGATATTGCCAAAGCATTCGCAGATGGTGGGCACACCGTCAGCGATATCCAGCAGATGACAAGGGTCGGAGGCAGCGAACCATTACCTTTGTTCACCTTCAAACCGGACGCGGCTGCAAAGCCGGCAGTCCACAAGGTTAAACAGCTGCTGGGAAAAAAGGTGCGGGTCGAAATCAAGAAGAGGCCCGCTCCTAAATTCCAACAATGTTTCAGATGCAACAATTACGGACACAAGGCCTTGAATTGCACTGAAAGACAACGTTGCGTCCGATGCGGAGGGGAACATCGAGTTTCGGAATGTGAACGACCTCGAGACTCTCCTACATGCTGCAACTGCGGATTGAAGCACGCCGCTTGCGCGGCAAAATGTCCAGCTCGTCTCCAACTTCGCAAAAGGGTGCCTGAGACGACCGCAGCCGAACAGCAGACCACCAATCAACCACTTCGGGCCCAACACCACAAGCAGCGCAGGAAGCGCCGAACCAACAACTCGAGAGAGAAGCAGGAAGGGGAGACAGTGCTGCCCACCAACAATGCAGCCAGCAGCAGCGCCCAGCCACACGGCAGTGCGCGTCCGGCACCAAAGCGGGACGAGTGGAGGGGGCGAACAGCCTCGCCATCCGGCCGTGCAGGAGGGTGCGATCACGCGGCTGGGCTAGACGCCGTCATGAGCGCCGTCCTGGCACTCCCACAACAAGTTGCTGCAGCCATTGCAGCTGCACTCGCAAGCAATGTGGCCACCACGCCGTAAGTAAGTAGCTTTGTTTCATTCCAGACAGCTCTCCATCCATCCACCAAACGTCGAGGGCGGCGTGCTTCCTGCGGAGCCAGGCGGGATTACCACTACACCGACAGCAAAAAGTTCAACCGAGGCTGAAGACCGGCGACACGGTGAAACAGCCAGACAGGTGGATTCGTCCACCTGTCAAATGACAATGATGATGATGATGATGATGGATGGGGTGGAGGCGTAGGAGCGCTGAGTGGGGACCAAGTGATAATACGGAACGAGATACACAACTCAGCACTTCCGGCTTCCGATCATTAGTAAGTTCTGTCATGATTGCTCGTGCTCGTGAAGAGAACGTTCTGTTGCCTTCAACAGCCTTCAACAGATCCAACCGTGCGCTGAAATTTGCTTTGGAAACTACGTCTTTTGGTAAAAAAATTCTGTACTTCCAGTTCTTGGTGTGCCATTCCAACTGCTATTAAAGTGATGTCTAGAGAAATTTGTAACGCAAAGTGTCCATAGCTCACTGTCCTGCCATCACACGGGTAACTGTTCGGTGTTTAAACAACACGACCTGTGATGTCCTCTGGCGCTCTACCAAAGTGGCAGCATTCCATAGCCTATCAGGCACAACTTACAGCCCTCCTGGCTGACAAATTAGCTCTACTTCTACCACTCTGTTAGATCGAACAGCACGAACAATGTTTAAAATCATGTAGTACGTCAAGGGCTTTTAAGAAAATGTGTTAAGCTGCGTTAATGAAAACAGGTCAAACTTTCTCAGTACGCTCACATTTGGAAGTGATTTGTTTAGAGGATATAAAATACGATAGTTACGAACCAACAAATCTATCCTGTAGTATTCTGTCATCAAACAATAATAATTCTTCATCTTTTGAAAACTGATCGTTCTGGGAAGTCAGTTAACAAGTGACGTAGTAACGAAACCTTTGATAGAGTTCGGTTTAGCGTAATTTCCATCAGACACATAAGTTGGTTAAAATCTCTTTAAAAAATACAGAAATAATTCACTCAAATAAAAAATATTAAAAAATCACCCTCTGGTATCAAACTCGAGAATTGTAGACAGTTTAAACAGCTTCACATTGTAAACTTAACACTTTGGACATGTTGTACTTAGAAGATATATGAAATCCGGAATACTAACAACGAAGTAGCACAACAATAACAATTTCTAATAAAATAAGATAGATAGTATGCGATGTAAACAAACTGCAACATTCGGAAACCAAAACTATTCATTTAGATACGTATATCGGGAAAAATTGTTTTCTAACACTCAAAATCTAATTGTAATCCTCTTTTAATGCAACGTTAACCTGTGTCTAAACAACAAGCTCCATGGTGAAGATATAACACTGTAATATATACAGTGAAAATTAATAGAACAAAGTTTCGGAAATTATATGTAATAAAGAACCCTTTCCACACGTTTGTGTCAATAAAAGATTTTAGTAACAACTTCTTCTTTTCTCCCGTTATGCTGGTGGGTACTTTTTCTTGGGATATTTGAACCTGGGATAGTTCTCTGTTATCTTCCCCAGTAATAGAAGCCATTTGTTTTCCTGTGGGTGACTGTGAAGTGTGTTGAGTGTTTTGTGTTGTTTATTTTGATTTTGCAAATGCATGAAAGATGAGAAAGGGTGAAAATCGGTACCGGCTATTTTATTCCAACCGACTGGGCGCCAGGCTCAACATCCCCATCAGAAGTGACGTATGCCCTTACTCCAAGCGCATTGAGGAGAAGTTTTCGATTGAACCCAAGACTTTGGTGCACAATCTGGTGATTATGAATTGAGGATCACTATCTCTCCTAATTTGCTGGTCAATTTCTTCCACTACTAGGACTCAAACGAACTAACCCCGTTCAGGCACTGGGCACCATCATGGGGCCACAACCAAATGAGCCATCGTTGTTGGATCATTAGAGTCAAGTCTAGTTAATTATTTCATAACTTAGAGTTAGGAAAATATTTGACGAACAAAACTAAACATCTAATGCAATACATCGCACATCAAGAGCGCCACCACTTCAGCCCATTCAACCAAAGATCACTCAGTATAAAAACATTTATTGAAATACACTACAAATATAACACCAGAAAAAGAACAGTGTACATTTACTACTGAGAGTCAAGACCGTAAACCGCCGTACTAGAAGCAAGATCACTAGCGTTCTGACAATTGCTGGCTGGTACGATATGTTTCTGAACTGCTGATTTTTTCTTTTACTGCTTTTAGTAAACAAAGCGTTAGGAAATACCGAGAGGATCTGCCATCCTGCAAACACCCGAAAAAGGTTATTACTTTCGTTTTCAAATAAAAAGGAAGCAGTTGCCTTGATAGTTGACAAATCCCAACGGCAGAACCTGGACAAAGTAGGCATTTACCTATCTGACGCTGTCTGGGAACTGGAAACTATTCTGGAACTTTAACCATACCGGCATAGCGACGTGGTGCCTCAGAGGTTAACGCGTATGACTGGAGGGTGAAAGGTCCCCGGTTCGAATCCCTGTCTCGGCGGGTATTTTCAAAGGCGCTTAACCCGACCTTCCCCTCTGGCATAGCTTGCTGTGTAAAGTGAAGAATGGCAGAAAGTTTCCGTGGTACGGATTCCGCGTTAAACTGTAGGCCCCCTGTATCCGGTATGATTGCGGGGTTAGGTTAAGGTGGCTGCGGTAGGGGCGGAATACGCAGCCAATTGAAACCCTGTCTCCAGGTCATTACGACAACACGGAATTATTATTATTATTATACCATACCAGAAACTCGGTAATGGGTTCACACTTTGGTTTGCACATAGTCGAGTATACCACACGACAGGCAAAATAAATAAAAGAAGACGAAGGAAAAAATGAGGGAGAGGAAGTAAATCCGGATAAGAAGCAGCTGTCAGTGCGATAAGTTTTTTGTAACTTGATTCGCAGGGGCTAACTGACGCTTCGTTTAATACAGTTATTGATAATAGCTAACGATGCAAACAGGGTTTGCGGAAAAGATCCATTTGAGTATATATATACCTTTTCTCCACAACTGCTGTGAGCTATTGGGAGTAGGAGTGTAATTCCAATTGCTGATACACAACAGTAGAAAATAGTCCATAGTTGACATTCGTATTAATGACCCATATTCCAGTGTTTCTGTGGCTACTAGATGAGTATCTTCTCTTAGTGATTGTCGACATTAATGAAGCCGAGCCTGATGTGTGAGTAGGAGACTTCAGCCCTGGCATTCGAGAGGACGCCTTTTCGATTCCAGCTCTGACCTATTTGATATCACCCCTGGATCGTTACAAGATGATTCCGTCGCAAAGGCGTTTCCATTTCTTGTACACTCTCTTCGTCGTAAGGCCCCCATTAACGAAGCCATGAGCTGGACTGAGTATTAGCGGTTGATAGTGCGTTGGACCGCTGCCAGCCAGTGCTGGCACACAGAGCCAGACAGCGGGGCTCCACCAGCTGGCGGCTGCTTTTAGACAACCGAGATCCTACCCGTGCAGAGCGTAACTTGAGGTAACGTGAGACAGGTGAAAGCAAGGGTCGTATCAGCCAAGACTGTTGATGCCATAGAGCATGTTGATTTGAACCGCAAATGCTTTGAACAGACACCGAGCGTGGTAGGTGAACGGTTAACGTTCTGGCCTAGCATTCGGGAGGACGCGGGCTCGAATCTGCGACCGGGCATCCAGATTTGGGTTTTCTATGGTTTCCCAAAATCACTCCAGGTGAATGCCGAAATGCTTCCTGCAAAATGTCCATGGCCGAATTACTTCCCGTTCCTTGTCCCCAATCCCATCCCGCCTCTAATGACCTTAACCGTCGACGAGGCGTAAAGCTTTAAGTAAAATAATAATAATAATTTTGAACAGAGTTCAAAAGTGACAAAAATGTAATGTTTAGGAACAAAAAATGAGTTTCTAGGATCAAAGGTCATGAACTGATGTGGCTGAAATAAGAACTTGACCCTTAGGGTACGATCTGCAAAATTGGAAGTATTTCTATTAAATGCAGTGTTGTTGTAGTCCATTTCTCCGCAGTTGATCAGTAAATTAAATGATAAAATGACGCCAATGCAACTGTATTTGTAGCTTTTTTGCTGTACGCGTTTCACCTCTCGTCGAGGCATCATCAGCGACTAATCTATTTTAAAATTTACATTGTGTTTACAGACTTATTATATGATGTTTGACATAATTCTAAATTAATAAATTTTCTGAATATTTACACTTGCTATTTACATTAGTGGTGTTCAGGTTCGTAACCACCCATCTCTGGGTTTTCTCCAAAGCATGTTTCCATTACAGTCATTTGTCTTTGCTGTTGTGTAAAGGATGTAAACATTGCGTCTACTACAACTCAATTGTTTTCGGTGGCAATCTTATTTTCTTAATGTCAAAGGTGGTGGTGTGCTGACGCCGCAAATTTTGAAATTGCTTGGGAGATTGATGGTTTATTATTTTGTTTTCAATTTAAGTTTTAAGGAACTACTAAATAGGGACAGAGACGATCTTGTTATATAATAGTAGAATAAAATAAAATAAAACGTTGGAAAAGCGACCTGGTGTCTCAGTGATTAAGGTATTAACTGGTGATCGAAAGGTCCCCGGTTCGAATCCCTGTGTCGGTGGCGATTTTTCATACCGTCGAAACCAGATTTTCACCCCTGTCACAGCTTGCTGTCTAATGTGAAATACGCCAGAGCGAACATTTACAGAAAATTCAACCCAAAACAAAGGCTTTAACGTGGTCCTAATTGGCCCAAACGAACATTCAACAACAAAACGCTTAAAAAAAGCAGTTATTATTGATGCGAGTGCATTAAACCAACAAGTACGGCTTGTCAGTAGGTGGTCCCAGACTTCTGCGTAATGAAACATCAAACAGTGGCGTCAGAGTCTTGAGTCACAGGTGTGTGAATGTGCCAGCTGGGAATTAGCAGCTATTTTACTGGCAATACAGTTATTATTTTGAAAAAAGGGGTTGTAATCCCACCGCGTATAACGGCGGCTTGAAGGGAAATTAGAACCAAGGAGAGTTTAAAGCATGCTGTGTGCATCAACAAGGAAAATCTTTTCCATGTTTCAAGAAAGAATAAAGGCCCATAAAAATTTCAGCCGACACCAGAATACGAACAAAGGACCTCTTCATCTACAATCTACAATTTCAGGATCATTCACTACCGTACTTAAATAACTATCCACCATCGTTGGGGTGTTATTCACTGTCGGCAGTGCAGCCCCACTGTGCGCCCTAGCCTGGTGGAAAGCTATTACGGTAATGTAGCCTGAAGTGTTGGAACAGTAGATTCAATCTCAACCCGGCCATCCGGATTTTACTTTTTCTTAATTCTTTTTTGTTTTTGTCCTTACGCCTCATAGATCTCGAGGTCAATAGAGGCAGGAAAGGATTCAGGGCAAGGAACGGGAAGGAACTCAACCGTGGACTCTGAAGGAAACATCACGGCATTTACCTGTAATCGGGTTGGCCGGACAGGGATTCGAACTCGCGGCCTCCCGAATACGAGCCCAGAGCGTCACCTCTGACCCACCAAGCCCGCTTTGGTTTTTCATGGGTTTCCCAAATCACTGCAAGCGAATATTGCTTTACTTGCTACAAATCCTCTACTGGCTATAATGATCTCGAAGCAAAGGGTATGTAAAGATCTTTCAAAAACACTGTGGTCAGCTAGGTGTAGCTGTGGTTTTTCGTAATAACCATGTTAACGCTAGAATGACAGTGGGGCTCTTCGTATTTCCTCACTTCACATTGACTGCTGAGATTTTAGGGTATGAAACAAGTATTCGGAATCTAATTTGGAAATTGTTATACTGCGCATAAAATTCCCTGTTGTGATAACGGAAACAGCTTTCACAAATGAATTTCCTCAACACACTGTGCCGACCTCCTACGGGTATCGTCCTCTATTTAACCTTGGATTAATTACGTCCTCCCTCATCAAACTTACTGCGGAAAACGAGGCTACTTTAAAACTAAATATCTTCCCAGAAATTCCCGTTTCAAGTCTCATGTAACTGGTCCAACGTTACCACTGAACCAATTTAATTTTTTGGTGGATTTTGAAAATGTTGCTGATTGAATGCATAACATCATATCTGAATGAAAGGGATTATTTTTTTTCGAATACAATTTTAGTAATTTTTGAGCATGTGACAAAAGGAAATTCTCGCATTTATGACGGTATCTAGAGCCAAGCATAAGACTGTATGAATAAACATTAGGGTTCGCCATAGCTGCAAAATTGATCTTTTCTTGTTAGGAGCATAATAGCCGAGAAGGGACGATGAGGCGATCGATAAGATTGTGAGATTGGAAGTAGACGACATAAAATTCAGTTAGGAATATATAGAAGACTTTAAGACAGAAGAAACAATGTCTGGTGTAACATAACCAGGCAACTGGATCTGGAAAATGAACATGATAATGACAACAGGAGATCGAAAAAGTTTCACTAAAAATTGTGGCTGGAATATTTTGCATTTTAAGCAAATATTTTCTCACGTGATCAGCTAGGAGCTACAGTTGTAGATTAGTACGCAGGATCCAAGTATTTTTTCCGTGTTGTTTGTCGAGTTCTTTTCTCTGTCTGCCTCTTCCATTTTATTGAGTGAATGCGTTATTCCACGGTCAGTCTGAGGGTTAGACCAGCAGCCGATATGGTGGGCATCTCGGCAGCACGATCTCATTTGGCCGGCTTTGTGTTCCAAACTCGGTCACTCGCGCACAATGCAGTCTCAATTCCGGACCTTTCAGTCGTCCTGAAGAAGGACGACGCATCCCCACAGCACACCCTGTAGTATAGGTCGGAACTGTCAGACACGCGTACACAATACCGCGACATTCGAAGCCTTATGTCACAACCACAAATGCTGCACGCACGTGACAATATATTGTACCATACTCACACCTCTGACGCAGATGAAATAATGCTACACTGTCCTATGATCGGATTTTCGCTATCCATATCGTGGCTGAGGTTCTATGGCACCCTGCGGTGTATGATACTCAACACGACATCAAATGATTCGAATATCGCTGGTGGAAGAAATTTTTACCATTTTGGAAGACGCTAGCAGGGTATACGTATCCTAATCACCAGATGGTGTCCTGAACACTAAACGTTTTCTTCCCAGTCTTCCTCCATACCAGATATTGTTCAGTCTGTGAACTATATTCTTGATTTTAAGTTATAAAATATGACCAAAAATGTATGTAACCATCATGATCCAATGCCAGGCCGTATTAAATAGCACATTTGCACATGCCTGACAGTATAAACCAGAATAGTCAAATACTTTTATGCACTTGTGTTTTCGATGTCGCAATTGAATATCCTGCATAGTATTTATTTACAAGCCTTTATTTGTTACTACACTTATTGCTAAAGGCTTGTAAATAAAAACTTGGCATAAAAACGCTAAAAAGTGCTACATGTGTTAAAAGGTCCGTAAACGTGTATAAAGTAATGTTCCAGACCACCATGTAAAGATGATCATCATACCTGCACTGATGATGACTCACACCATAAGGGAGAAACAGTTGTTTATAGATGACATTTTATTTTAAAAATCTATTGCTCAGCAATCGGAACATGAGCTAAAAACCACATTTACAAGAGTAGACTAAAAGAAAGCTCATACTTCTACCATAGAAGTTTGTAAAACGCACGTCACCGTTATGAAATTTTATTTAATTATGTAAAGAAAGGTAAACGGTGAATTTATTTCACGGTTACGAGAACATTCACGCATTCGATAATCACCAAAAATTGCATAAAAAAAAACTAAAAAAAAAAGATTCCTGTGTTTTTTATGTACTCTGAACTTAATCGAAAGAAATGGGTGTTTGGTGCACAGTCTTGCTAATAGGAATGCGCCAATTAACTTATGCACTCTTTTGCTGGATGAAACTTTTGGTATTTTGCATCTCATCTAGATCTACGTATATACTCTGTAATTCACAAAATTGTTCTTGGCAGAGGGTACTTAGCACCAAAACTAATCTCTTTGCTGTGCATTCCAATCCCGAATGGTACGAGGGAGAAAAGAATTCATAGAAGAATCATTACGACACCTTATTTCTCTAATCTTTTCATTTCCTGTCATTCCGACTCAAATACGTTGGTGGACGAAGTATTTCACCACACTCGTAAGTGAAAGTGGGAGTAAACATGATTACCAATAAGTTTAATCTACCAGAGACTCCAGCCCAGTTCTACTAATCAGTTATGTGACGCTTTCATAAGGACTGTAGCAAGTGGTCACCGTCCGAGCCGCTCTTCTCTGTACTTTCTCTATACTGTCAATCAACCCCTTACGAAACGGGTCCCAAATGGCACAACAGTAGTCAAAATCTCCTTTGTTTGTTCATTACAATTTTTCAAGATTCGACCAAGGAATCGAAGCCTAGAATTAGCTCTACCTACTAACGAATTAATGTGTAAGTCCCATTTCATGTTTCTTTGTACTGTTACTCGCAAATATTTCACGGAATCGACCATATCAGTAACTGAACTGTTTACCTCGTATTTCTGAACGTATTCTTTTTGTTAGTTATGCTCATTGTTTTGCACTTTTTTACAATTTAGTGTAAGTTGCCATTCATTGCACCATACCGAAATAATATCCAGATTGCTCTGAATTTCTAAGCAATTTGCCGAATTCCTTACCGCCCTATAAATAACCGCATCATCAGCAAACAATCTAAAAATGCTTTTCACTTTGTCTCCGAGATCGTTTATAAAAATTACGAGAAAAGAAGTGGTCTTATTACACTTCCTTGAGGTATACCCGATGTAACATCTAGATTAGAAGAACTTTCTCCTTCAACGACGACAGACCAGCTAGAAAATCCTTTATCCATTCACAAAGCTGATCCGATATACCGTACGCTCGAAACCTCGCTAAAAGGTGGTTGTGTGGTGCAAAGTCAAAGGCTTTCTGGAAATCAAAAAAAATTGCATCTACTGTGAACCTGCATCGATAACTTTCATTATGTCGTGTGTAAATAGGGCCAGCTGTGTTTCACATGATCTTTTCTTCCGAAACCCGTGTTGATTTGTTGTAAGCAAATTAGTTTCATCTAGAAAATTCATAATGTTCTAGCATATAATATTCTCCATAACTCTACTACAAACAGATGTTATAGATATGGAACGGTAGTTTCTAGGATCACTTCGATCACTTTTTTGAAAATCAGAGTTACTTGCACGATTTTCCAGTCTTAAGGTACTTTTCGCTCTTATAAGGATTTACTGAATATATCAGACAGAAATGGTCCGATTTCCACCGCGTACTCTAAAAATACTCTTACTGAAATTCCTTCCGGGCCTGGTGCTATCCCCCACTTTAGGAGCTCTAATTGCTTGATGATACCTACAGTATTTAGTGGTAATGATTCCATCACCAACTCGACACGGCGTGGGAAAACGGGAATGCTGTCCTTATTTTCATATGTAATTGAATTTTTGAATACAGTATTTAATACGTTAGCTTTATCGCGTATTTCATTAACCTTGGAAACTTCACGAATTAGTGATGGAATATTGTTGTTGGTACAACTGATTTTCTTACATACGACCAAAATTTCTTTGAGTATTCTGTAAGACTCTTAGAGAGAGAGTTAAAATGAAAATCGCTGAAGGCCTCACGCATCACATTCTTAACACGTCCTCTTAACTCAGCTAAGGCTTGTAAATCGCTACGACACCCCTTCCTCCTTGAGCGTGCGTGTATCCTCCTTTGTTTTTTGAGTAATCTTTTGACTTCGCGTGTGTACCACGGTGGATCATTCTCACCCTTTATTGTTCGCTTCGGTATATGTTTTTGCAGTCCTTCCCTGACTATACATATAAATCGATGCCACATCTCTTCAACGGTGTCCCTTGTTAACTTGAAGTTATGGCAATTATTCCTCAGGTAGATTCTTAAAACACTCCTTGGAGGCCTTAGTAAATCTGTATACGGTCCGTCTTCTTCCCCTTTCTCGCTTGGTCATTAATTTGACAGTTACAACTACCACTTTGTGATCGGTTATTTCTGTGGTCGTCGAAATGTCGGTGAATTAGTCTGGCTTGTTGGTAACCATCAGATCTAAAATGTTTTCTCTACCATTATGACACCGCGTAGGTTCTTTAACTAGCTGATCGAGATGATTATCTGAGAACAGATCGAGGATTACTTCAGAAGATGCCTTATCCCTACTACCAGTAATGTGAACGTAACTACGCCAGTCTATATAAGGCAGGTTGAGGTCGCCACTTAGAATCATAGCATGATCCTGAAAACGGCTAGCTATACTATTTACATTATTTGTTAACTCCTCGCTATGTCTGAATCGGGTGGATGGTAGAAGGCGCGTATGACGAATTTTGACCCAGCAACATTGAGTTTAATCTATATGATTTCACAGATCGTATCAACAGTATATTTCATTACATGAGAGAAATTTACTCACAGCTATAAATATCCCGCCTACATGAGAATGTAATCTATCTTTACGAAAAACGTTCATGCTATCTTTAAAAGTTTCGGCGGAACTTATTTGTTTACGTTGTCTGTTCAAGTTGCATTTGACAGGTTATTACAAACCTGACACTGAGCACGAGAAGTACCGAATTTTGAAATACATACGTTGATGTAGGCTTTGCGAGGCTCTTATAATTAAATAAATAATGGTATCCCACTGACACATAGGTCCCAAAATATCGTCTCACACAGTTTTGCGGTACAGCCTCGCTTCAAGATGTAATAGTAAAACTTTAATAATTCAAGGTATTTTGGCTTTCTCTTAAAACATTACGATCAACCGGTACACAATATCTGCGATATATTAACATAAAATTAAACTGATACACTGTTTGTCACACTCATATAATCAGATATACAAACTTATTTAGAATATTATTTTCAATGGCTGGTGAAGTGGGACCTCAAAGCTTGATCAAGACTGGCGACAGAAAAAAAAGTTCCGTATTTCTCAGTGTTTGCAGGAATGCAACGCCATTCCGGGACTCGGTGTTATTGATGCAACTGGGAAGACAATGGGCGGTAGTGCGTGGGGACCGAATAAGGAATGTCGGAACACCGACACAAAACCGCCTGGATCATTGTTCAGACTGCGGCTGCGGGCGTTTTGTTCTATTGTTTCACCTGAAACATGAGATAAACACAACATTCGCGTCTCTGAGCCGCTGCATCTGGCTCGTCCCTTCTTGTTAACGCAACACACGGCAGCAGCCACTCGTCCGTTGCAGGTAGTTAATTCACCGGGGATTAACGGCGGTGCGCCTCAGAGGCGGACAAAAGGCGGGGGATCAATATGGGCGACATTTTCTATGATGTCTCCATTTGCTTCCAAGTTTAATCTTCCAGATTTTTTCAACACAGTCACAAAAATTTTCTTTTTATTTATTTATTTATTTTGAAATAGCCTATGGCTAATATATATATATATACAATTACAATTCATACATCATATTAAACATAAAAGAGAAAAAACAAAAACAAACAAGGTGTTAATTTCAATGAACTCCTTCACAAGAAAATATTACACTTTCCTCTAACCATTTACCCAGCTTTTCTCTGAAACTTGCAACAGTTCTGGTCCTCTTTATTTCATCTGGTAATTTGTTAAATATTTTTAATCTTTTGTGCAACACTGTTTTCTGTCCTTTACTACTTTTATTATAAGTCGAATGGAAATGATTTGCCTGCCTTGTCTTATAATTATGTACATCATTATTATTTTGTACTAATTTAGTCACATATCTTGGTAATAATCTACTTTCCAACCTATGTACAAAAGTCAGTACATCTCTAAATAATTCCTTTTCAATATGAAAATATCCTAAGTCTTTAAGCATATTACTGACATTTTCAGTTCGTCTTTTATTTAGAACAGCCCTCATTCCCTTATTAAACTTATTTTGCAATTTCATAATTTCTCTTTTGCTTGCCATGATTAATACTCTGGAGCAGTATCTTATGTGAGGCAGAACAATTCCTTTAAACAATAGCTGTTTACCTGGTTTAGATAACACTTTTCTTAGTATATTAAATTTACCTTTTTTAGTACTTTCTTATTTATATACGAGTAATCTACATGCTCCATAAACTTAAGCTTATTATCAATGACTACACCAAGATAATTATAATTTTGAACCTACTTAATTTTAGTTTCATTTATCACAACAGAATGCAGTGCCTCTGTCTGATCCCTAAACAATTTTTCCCCATCACCATACATGTTATTATTTACTAGCTTTTGCCACCAACTTCAGTTACGTGGACTACTAACACGCGAACTCCTGAACTACTAATACACATCTGATTTCGCTATTCCCGTGTGTCATTTGCTCATTGTGTTTGCGTTCCAGACTAATATTGTCTTTGATATCAATCGTCTTCTGTTTATTTGTTCATTGTAACTCATTACTGTTCGATACGCAAAGAAACTACTCGTTTTTTCAGGTAAGAGAAGTATACTATGTGCTAATCCAGATTATATTCTTATTCCGTACAAAATTTCATTTAAATTCGTTGAACAGATACCACGTGAATGAGTAAGAAAAACCCATCCACTCACCCATCCATACTTTCACATTTATAGTTTTAGGCTAGGGTGACAGTGTTAAAGCGCCACTATACAACTTTAGAGAGATACAACGATCCCAGATTCCCGGCTGGACTGATTACTGTTTCCAGTCGATTTCCCGCTGGGATGGTACCCAATCTGTGCTTCATAGAATACACATTCCACAAACAAACACCACACAGAGCACAATATTACATGTCTCACAAGGAGAGGGCGACACTTTAGGTATCCTCGAACTAGAATAACGCTCAAGGCAGAGGTGGAAGACGAGAGAAATTAAAACTTTGACTCCAGGCTGCCGAACCGCCCCCAACATATCTGACCTCCCGGCCAAAACAAGCCATAAGACAAAAAAGAAAATGGGTCATTCTGAATTTTGTTACTGATGAATTAAACTAACGTCACTGTCTGTTAAAATAATGTTAATCCCATGCCACCAGTAATGCAACAATCAGAGAAAGAAACAGGTTTGTGGAAACTATTACCTATTCGGTATCCGCATCTAATTATTATTCTATTTCTGTATTCAAATTGATAAAAACAACTACTCACCTAGTTTGTCTCAATGTCTCAGAACCTAGAATATGAGATTTTGGTTAACACAGTGATAAAGAAAACTTCTAATAAGTTGTAAAAAAAATCAATAATAGTTTCATGTCCCCAAAATAATTCGTATTCTTTATAAGAAGCGTTGGACTACTGATGCGGATATGAACAGTTCCGTTCCATAAATGGAAACAAATCGTTTTGTTGCTGCTCCGTCGTCTGGCCGATAGCTCCTAGACGGAATACGTTATAAACTTAAAATTTGCGCATATATTATGTTTCACTGTCGCAAAAAGAGTATTGAATTTAAAACTTTTTAAAATTGTATTCTGTAGTTTTTCAATGAAATAAAAGAGTCTGAAATGTTTTTTCTTTTGTCCCCAGCTTGTGGCGTATAGTTGTTATATTGGAAAATTGTCACGAATGGCCGTCAGAGCTATCATTTTTGTACAGAATTCTGTTACTTAGGAACTTCCAATTTGTCACTACTATCGACTATAGCCTACAATTGAACAAGCATTAAAAATACTAACATGTACTACGGTGTATGTTTTATTTTTTTTAAAAAAAATACGTATTTACACTATTTTAAGTTCTTGAAATTCAGAATGCATTGAGTCCTAATGAGTGGTATGGGTATTTCCTACAGTAAATTATACTGGAATTGAACTATTGCATTAGCGGCAGTGTGGTGCGGCGTTGGAAAGACGTGGCGTCGAGTCCGCTACTTTACCTGAAAAATAAGTAGAGCATTGATTTTGGCCAAAGTGAGTGCCATTTGGTCTACCAAATCCATATCTGTGAAGATATTTCGAGTACTGAGCCGTAATTGCACGAGGCTCGACTCGGACATGGCCCGTTTTTAATTATATCTTTACGCTCGTTGACGTCGAAGTCGTTAAAGTGGAAAGGGCACTGTGGGCAACATAAGAGAGAAAAAAGTCAGCCATTGCATTGATGTAGAAGATATTCCTGCCTGTACTAATTTCGAGAAATCTGAACAGTTCGGGATGGAAGGTTCAAACGTTACCACTCACCTGCCGGATTTGCTACGTACTGGTTCATCATTATACGTCATAACCATTGACTATCCAAATTAATTAATTTTTCTAACGACTCCGATATTTTAGTTGGTGTAGAATCAGGAGATCTTATTAAGGGTAATCAATCACTCCATCTCTTACTCTAAATATTCTGGATACAGTATTTTCACTTCATCCGTCAAAACGAGACGTGAATTACTACAGGAAAAGCTCTTCATATAGCGCAGTGCAGAAACAAGTGTGAAATGGATATTCTGTCATATACATATGCTCCACCAATAAATCTTGCCAGCCGTTTAATATGCTGTGTAAGCAGTCAGTCGTGCCGGCCCGCTGTTATTCGAAGCTGTATGTCGTAGGTGTGACGTCCAATCACTTTTTCTTTGTAGGATCGAAAACAACTTCAGAACATATCCGTCCATTATTGTCCGTAAACTTAGCATGATTACTTGTGACTAATGAGTTACGCTGATGGTTGAACCAGAGAATCGAATTCGAATCCAGAACACGGTTTCTGATACTTGTAGTGAACACTCGACGTGAATGCTTGTAGATTTCGTTCATATATAACAGTACAACTTACCTCCCCGTCTGTCTCAGGTCTTTGTAGCACCACGATTTTCAATATCTGGCAAGTAGTTAATTGGTTCAAGCTCATGTGCAGGAAGCAATTTCTATTTTCGGTTCTTGGTTGGCAGAGGAAAATAGATTGTGAGCACAAATTGTATTCCCCAAAATGTATAGCAGAACGTCTAGTTTGAATTTCAAAACCACTACGCAGAGGATATTTTAAAAAATAAGCAAATTTATTAATACTACGTTACATGTACATGTTTTACTGCCTGAACACAAACGAACTGGTGTGCAAAATTTAAGGTCTAATGTCATTGTTAAGTAACAGAGTTCGATGGAAATTGAACCATATATAGAAAGAACTGCTGTAGAATGGTACAATTGGAAACTGGAAGAAATGCGCCATGAGACGAACGTAAATTACACTTTTATATAGCGACAATAAGTTACACTGAAGTCTTTGTGACTTATTATGGTCCCCAGGATAGTACAAAAAGTAGGGAAATGGTTCTTAAAAGGGTGTGTGATCACTACAGACAGCGATGCATTATCTGCAAAATGCTTCCTTGCTGACCAGAACATTGGTAAGGTGTTCTTGGGTTAAGATGGTCCATTATTTCCCCAGCGTTGTTAACAACTGCTGGAAGGTCATTGGTACATGTGGACGTGCTGTCATACGGATCCCAAGCGTGTACGGTGGGTTTTCACAGGACAGCGGGTAGGCCAGTCCATTAACCGAAAATCGTCTGATCCAAGATCCTCGACCATCGCTATTCGCTTATTATCATCCACAAAAATGAAGTCATGGCCGATCGCACCCCTGAAAAGACGCACATTGGGGAAGGAATCCAGTGTGTTAATAAAGTTAACCGGTCAGTGTTCCACGTTGAAAGATTTGGAGTGCGGTATGCGCGTGCAACATTATTCTGCTCTCACCAAACACTTGCACCACCAAAACAATCATGGTCGACAATGTTGCTGGGTGTATTTCTTGTTCCTACCCCTCGACAGGGGAAAGTACGATTTTAGTTACTACTCAGACCGAACCTGTTCTCATCTGATAGGAGCGCGCGACCCTACTCATTGTCCGTCCAGTCCTGATGTTATTGGCTTTATCACAAACGGTGCTGCCGATGAGCGGGTGTCAACGGAACTCAACGTAATCGTCGTCTGGCAAAGAGACCAACCCCATGCAATTGTTATGCACTGTGGAGCGTGAGATTGCGTGACTTACAGTTTTTTAAGTGTGGTTACAACCACACCCAACGTTTAATGTGGGTCTCTTCGTGTCTGTTTCATAAAGTAGCGGCCATCTGCTGCTGTAAGTGACCATAGTTGATCACCTCCTCTCCGTCGGGCAGCAGTACTTTTTGTTCTGAACGATCCCCATGCTGTGAGCAATATCAAACTCCTGGGTGACACTGTCACACTACGTCATTACTTCTGTTCCCCAATAATTCTTTCCCGTGTTAAGTTATTCATATGTTGTCTCCGAGCCATGTTGCAATGAAGAACATCACCACAGTGAACCGTAACTGCTCGCTGAATGACCCGTTCCTTTAACTGCCTTGTAGTGCGGGGACAGACACGTTTGGCGCTGCAGTCGCGCTCACTTCACACCATGTAACGTCCAGCTTTCTGTGCACGCATGCGAGACCTGTAGCAACATAGTCTCACACTTTCATTCATTTCCACCGAGTAGTTAATATGTCACGTCACCTTATCTATCTCTTCCTTGGCACATCGGTGTACGTTAGACAAGATAAATTGAATGATGATCTGCAATGCCAAAGCTGTTCTTGAAGATATTCAGATAGACTCAAAAATGTTCTTTGTAGTTAGCTGTTTTTTTTTTTTTTTTTTTTTTTTTTTTTTTTTTTTTAAATTCATAATTTGATTTTGAAGGTCGATAAAAATCTTCTAGCTTCTCCGGATTGTTCCTAAGTAAATTATGCATATCATGACTAAACTAAAGAGTTATGTGCTAGATTTTTGCTGGAAACTTCAGTGGGAAAAATTTACAATAAAATTGCCTTTGCTTGCTTCGTCCAGATCCAAATTGAGCGAGAGAACACAGTCGAGCCTGTTGTATGGGCCGTAATATTCTGATCTCACATTCAGGAGATCTGCGTACGGCTTTTCTATGGTTACTTTAAATCACTCAAGGCGATTGTGGGATGGTTTCTTCAATAGGCCACAGCCAAATTCCTTCCCGTTGCTTGTCACCGCCTCTAATGAGCTCGACGTGAATTAGGTGCAAGGCCCTAAACAAAAAACAAAAAAACTGGGGACAGAATTTGGCTTTGCAGCTTCAAATCTATAGTCTGCAAAATCCAATTATGCCACTACGTAAACAAAGGACCAAAGAACTTCACACAAATTCTTCACAGGTTTGCCGCCGGATGATATTTTCAAAGGACAAGCTTTCGGCGGCTTGCACTGCCGCCATCATCCGGCGGCAAACCTGAAAAGAATTTGTGTCAAAGATACGCCGGGAAAGCCTTGTTTCTCAGACCAAAGAACTTGTTAGACGATGTGAGGAACGTGGCATTTCGCGAGTAGTAGAGTAGCGTAGTCCACTTGAGTCGTGTAGTATAACTTCTGGCTCGATGAAGTTACAACACACACGTTCATCCGAATCGTCTGCTCTCATCAAGATCTGTACATTTTGTGTGTAAAAAAGTAGTGTCGAGTGATTGTGGTGAAATTATATGCAGTGGAATATAGGGGAGAGTAAACAAATTTAAGCCTATAGTTTTCAAAAAAAGCTAAGTCGTATCACAGAAATCGTATACCGTTGGAAAAAGTATCTCCTCAGCAAACCAGAGATAGCTAAGAAACTCTGCATTAACGAGTTAAACGGTTTCAGGAATTCAAAGTCGAGCAGACCTGCCATGGCGAGTAAAAATCGATTTGAGTAGCATCACTTGACCAACTGGAGCCAACACACCCCACACAATTCCATAAAAAGTATGTGTTCCTACAGGAGACGTATTAAACAGGACGTGACGGGACAAATTATTCGCACACAAGACATATGACTATATCTACGAACGCGAACCAGGCTTAGTTGTTATCCAGGAGGGAGTTACTCCTCCATGGCATCTTTCTTAGCAAATTTAACTGTGATGGTATCCCGTTCCTTGCCTATTGAAGGAAATGTATGCTCATTTTAATGTTTTGTGTGGATAGCTGCGAGATGTATACGTTCAGCATAGCGTATTGTTTGCGTTGAGAATAAATAAACGATGAAGAAAGGGAGAAGGTAAAACCGGGTGCCGGGTGTCTTTCAATAGACACCAACTAGGCCATCGATCTTAACGTCCCCATACCCACACTACATACGCACTGCGAGGAGTTAATCCAGGAAACTGAAGCACAATCTGGTGATTAAGAATTGTGGACCACCACTTCTCCTACCTGTACCCTGCCGGCCAAGTCCTATGATGAAAATTTTCCCCCACCTAGACTCGAATTAGCTAATCTCTTGTCAGGGATCGGACACCATTAAGTTGCCGAAACGACCTGAGCCAACAGTTTGGATGACATCATTAAGTTGCCGCTACCACCTGAGTCAACAGTTCATGTAGTTTCTCTTTTTATTTTTTAACTGATCTACAGGTTCTTGACAACAGAGTCATTTTATTGGGGACAAGATTACTGTCCAAGAAATCTGAAGGATATTTAGATTGGTGATTATGAAATAACCATTCCGTCATTCACCTGAAGTGATTACAAATAAACGGAAATGTGAATGACCGGACCGGGAATCGAACCAGTGACTTGCAGAGAGCCTTGGCGGAACTTTATCATAGTCTTGCTAGGCTCGGTGTTTTGTTTGTTGATTTCCAACTAGTTCTGCCTAGTGTTTCAATGGTGAGAGCGTGCGCTTGACATTGGAGATGACAGTGTGACCTCCGCGGACCGCAGACTGCTGGGCCCCTGCTATTTATGCCACCAACTCGACGCCGCGCCGTCTGGCTATTCCAGGAGACAGGCAGCAGGAATGCGTCACAGCTGGTCCTGTCTGCGGCGCGGGCAACCCGACACTTCACGGCTCAACCTGTCTCGCCCGCCGCGGTGTCGACGTATGGGATAAATTCATGAACGTGATGTTTGCGAGATCGCTCAACAGGTAGTAAACACTCCTCAGTTTCTTTGTGGCCACAGCTACACTCGTAGACATCAATTACAAGTTACGTTCTACGCTATGCCCTATCATTCTCATGTTCTTTCGTTAATAATAGAAATTTCAGGCGTCCGAGTGGTTGTTTGGCCTATTTGTGGACTTTGTGAGTGGTAGACCTTAAGTGGAGTGACTAACCTTCGTGTTTTTAGGCCTCTTCTAAGTCTTCTGCTCTTCCGTGAAGCTCTTCATCTTGCGGGCTACTAATTGCGATAATTTATCAGGATATCTGACACCACTCGTAGAACCGAGGATAGAGGACTAGTTCAGCTCTAGCTGATACAAAGTATCCTATGAGAATTAGAAGACGGCTAACTGGTAGTGAGTCCGTTTAATGGCCACTGAAAATTGTGCATTTACAGTCGATAACGTGTCCTGCAAGGACCACTCTGAATTCAAGCGTCTTGAATGTAAATTACTGCTTATTGACTGAATGATGGTCTGAATGACTATGACGCGAGACATGGCAGCTTGGTTGTATAGCATTATCGATAGGCGAGGCTACGAGAGTCGGCGCGATCGATTAGCTATCCCATATTTACTGGTTCAAGTCTACTCGAAGAAAGAGAGAGACTAGTGCCGAAGTGAACATGCATTTGCGCAATAGCTGACCGGAACGAACCAGCCGAAGGTGACTTTGTTGTAAGCATTTTTATCGAACAGCAAGCTATCCTCAATTGCGTCTGCCTTCACCGATCATACCCGTTGTAAATTAGATTCACAAATTACAGCAACTATTTCGAAAAATACTAATTTCTCTCAATCAAACCATAAGGTCCAAAACGACCTTCACAGAGAGTTAGTTAGGTGCAAGATAGGCGGAGGTACCTGTGATTTTTTAAAAAAAGGGGAGATCACGAGGAAAACAGCCAATGTTCGAAGAATGATCAAGAATGAGAGAATGAATGCTTGTATTCTACCTGTTTTTACAGTGGGTGCTTTGATTTTTTTTAAAAAAAGAAAACGCATGAACAAATTCGGAATTTGTCAAAGTAGAATTAAAAGAAGCTATTTGATGCCCATCAAAGAGACCGTCTTCGTAACACAGAAATAAGGAAAGAAATGGGAATAACCTTGAGGGAGATTTTTTTTTTTTTTTTTTGTACTCACCAGTCTCTCTGGACTGATGTTTTACCGAGATTACTCATCTGAATGACGGGATGATTTCTTTTAAAGCTTATGGCCAAATTTCTTTCTTTTCTGGTCCGAACTACTTTATTTTCTTTAACGACCTAGACGACGACGATACGTAAGGCTCTGAGCAGAAAAAACAAAAACAAAACATAGACCCCCGAGGAAAGGATGAGTCCATACGGAACTCTTACAGAGCGCGTGGCGAGAGAAATCAGGCAGCCTCACTCGTACTACATGATACTTCTGTATGCGGACAGGGTGCTAGTACTGAAGTCTCTTCTGAATTTACATCAAAAGACTTTCTTTGTTGGCTTCAAAGTTGCTGCAATGAAATTCAAAAGATAAAAGTTCTCTTTGTTTGTCTTGAAAATGGATATGCTGTCATGTTTTCATTCAGTTTTCTGGGAGTTCAAGATAATTGCCGAAACGAACACCTTTAAAGCCGCCGACGGATGAACTTGATGCTGCATCGTCGTTTTGAGTGGAGGTCCCGCTTCTATGTTTCAACTCTGAACTTCACAAAAGCTATAGTCAGCCGCAACTGTTTAACCGCTTTCGGGAAAAAGGCGAACTTATTCTCGCCTTACTTTTTCTAACTTTTATCCTCTGAGCACAATATTTTTACCACAAAAGGTGATCTCAAAAACTGTAATACTTTTAATTATTTTTAGTTGTTGTTAAACGTGTTATTCACAACGAAGATCATTGCAGAGGAAATGTGTTAACGAAGAGAAGACGCTGTTTACTGTTTTCTAATAAATTTTGTTTTGTTGTATTGCTGATTTTTTTTTTTAAGACGTATATTTCAGTGTCAAAATGGAATCCCGATATTTATCATCTTGTACATTTCTTTAACAAATGTGTAGTTTTCTTCTCTTTTCGTTATGATTCTCTTTTTTACAGTAAAGAACGGTGAATCTCACTTTTCACTTGCATCCACCTTGTTTTGTAGCAGTTTCTTCTTCCAAAGATGAGCTACTTCTAACAAGTTAATGGGCACTTCATTTTTATATTAAGATATATTACTATGGTTATAATTCCTTAATAGCTGCTCAGAAATGAGTTTAGAATTAAAATATACTTTTAAAATTAATCCGTCCAGTTGATTACTTCGAAGCTCTGAAACAGAAAGCAAATAAATAAATAAAAGCAGTTTGGGCAGAAGAAGTACAATGCTCAATAAACATAAAGAATATTTAATAGCAGATAAAAATATGTAACAAATGTCTTAAAGATATTTCACTTGGTATAATATTGGTTGAAATAGAATGAATAAGTCTATTTCAATGTATAATAAAGTTTGATGTCCTTAACGGATGTATTAGAATATGTGGGATGAAGTCGATGGCCTGCAAGCTTTAACCAGTCTGAATAATGAACTGCCGGACTTGGTAGCGTAGGAGCTAGAGTGCTGGCTCCACGTGCCGAAGGTCGCCGGTTCTAGTCCGGCCGCGGGCGTGGGTGTTTAAGTGTTGTGTCTGTGAATGTCATGTCCGTCCTGTGGTGTGTCTAATTAACTCGAGATACTGAAAGCACTGAGTTACATAATTACTATCGAGTCGACTGTGTAACCTCAGGTGCCGAAAGCCATTAAAAAAATAATAATAAAAAATAAATTAAAAAAAGAACTGGGAGGAAGAGTTGCGGGAGGAGTGATCTGTTTGTTTACTTGTAACTGCAGGTATTTAACTAACATCCCCGCCAGGCGGTCGCCATTGTATGAAGGTAGTAATATGAATTACTTTTTTTTCAACTGCTGTACGTCTCTTAACAGCGAGGTCTTTAGAGACGGGAGAGAATGAATTACTAATATTCCCCCTGCATCCTTCCATCCTACCCTAAAACCCAAGTACGATTTATATTACCTATTCTTTGCTGAATACCTTTTCGTCACCTCAGGCACACAGTTAAATCAACCACGCATAGATGATAAAGGGGTTCTGACAAGTTCGATACCATTTTTCGGTTCGTCCAACGATGACGTTATTGCTGACGTGATGTTAATGTTAGGTATAAAAAGAAGTTAAATCGCACGAAAAACTTCAATATTTAAGCAAACGTGAATAGGCTGATATGACTGGTGGCCCAATCATATTTACAGTATAACAGATTGGATAAAATAAAAAAAAACCTTGTATTTGTCGTGTATACTTTGACGTCATGCATGCTTTGTGATGACATTACTCGATGCGCGTTTAAGTTGTTCGGTAGTACAGTACACTTCAGTATGACAGTGTTACTGATATAAGAAACATATAAAGACATCAAATACTGAAGAAACAATATGAACTTAATAAATAACGTGTTAAAACTTCTGAGGTGAAAGGTATGAAGCTTACACCTGCTTTGGTGATGTAACTGTCAATCTTTCATAATGAAACGGTGGGGAGGAAGCCACAATGTAAACGCCATCATCTGTACGTGAACCATGAAAGTTCTGTTTTGTGCGTTGATATTAATAGAACTCATCCCTTTAAGTGAAAACTGGGGAACCGCCACAGTGGAAAGTGGGGTGGAAGAGCTGTAACGCACTGTCCTTGCATTTGGGCGGACGCGGGTTCAAATCCCAGTCCGGTTATTGAGATTTCTGTTTTTTCATGATTTTCCGACACCACTCCAGACGAATGCCGGAATGGTTCCTTTAAGAGGTTATTGCTGAACTCGCTCCCGTACCTCTCCCGGCTCTAATGACCTCGATGTCGACGAGCCGTAAAGCCCGAAGCAAAAAAAAAAAAGAACTTAGTAACATTGCCTAAAAGTTTACCGATGAGAAACTGTAATCGGGCTTGTGAGCTGTCCCACGTAAAGTAGTGCAGCTCTTTAACGAGCCTGCTGAGGTTCAGCGTCGTTCAGTGTGTGGCCTGGTTTCTCCCTCGCTCTTCTCCCGGGGACACGTTTTCACAGCCATTGTTTCCAAGTGGGACGTGAAACGCGTCCCAGACACGAGTGCTTGATGGATGTGCCGCTTGGCGGCGCGCGGTGCATCTCACACCCCCCACCCCCTCACCCCTCCCCGACAGGGAGCGCTTTCTCTCTACGTCTATCGCTCTTTCCCTCAAGACCTCATTCTTCTCTTCTCTCTAACGTTCAGCGAGCGTTTATGTATCTTCAGTTTTCTTTTGTCAACGCAATGGTTTCCACTTCACCTCGTTCTTTTTCACACTGATAGAGGAGGTCATTTAGCAAGTAATAAAGGTCTTGCTGAAGATCCCCAACAGTTATTTTTCCAACGTAATTTTTTCTATCGTAAAGTTCAAGACGTGAGTGTAATTCTATATCATACGCACCAATGTGGCTGTTCGCATTAAGGCGCCACCACGCTGCATGTGGGAGGTGCAACGAGACCATGTTCGACTCATGTATCCCACGTACCGACCGTCCTGAATAAGGTTCTTGCCGACGTTTCCCGCAATCACCATGGGGACCAATCTCTGCCTTATAAACTACACATTTCACATGCAAAAATACACTCATCATAAAGAACACAAGATACACGTTTCGCCGACACAAACATTTCACCCTTGTATATACACTCCAGATATAAAAAATATGATTCTAACTAGGGAGGGGCCTTTGCCTTCCCACCTCCGACGGCTCGTATTTTCTTTGCCCATAGTAGCCGCCAAGTGAGAAAAAATAATTGTATATCGTTTAAGTGACATATGACAATATTCATCGCCGTCTAACGATTGTTCTCCATAATAACTACGTGCCAGCCAATAGTTATCTTTTTTTATTTCTTTTTTTACTTACGGATTTACGCCTCATCGATGGCATTGAGGCGGGGTGGGACTGGCGACAAGGAACGGGAAGGAATTTGGTCCTGTCCTTTTCGAAGGAAGCATCCCGGCATTCGCCTGGAGGGATTTGGGGAATCAATGGAAAACCCAAATCTGGATGCCCGGACGGGGATTCGAACCCGCGTCCTCCCGAATGCGAGGCAAGAACGTTAACCGTTCACCTACCACGCTCGGTGTTAAGTTATCGAAACTGTTAACTGCACATAACGACCGTGCCCAGAAAACAGGTAACTGTGTAATAGTGGAGATAAAGTTAAATGTAAATAAAACGACAACTGATAAAAAACGGCAATGTGAAAATTGTGGACTAGTGGGTGACAGTGTATTAGGTCATATCCTAATTGTGTTATTACATTCGGAATTCAGTAATTGTTGGTCATTCGGCAAAATTATTTCTATAAATAATTGTTAGAATGGTTGAAATATTTAATACAGGTTCGTTCGTGTGTGACAGAAAAATCAGGGCCTCAAATATTACATTAATAGACTTTCTCATTAAACTTGGCCCATCACCCATAGTTAACAAATGTCGTTCTTATATACAAAAAGAACTACACTCAATAGTACTCAAACAAAAGACACTTTACTTCCTAAGTATAAAGCACCACACAGATTTAAGATTTCTGCTTAAATACAATGTTCTGTTGCCATTAACAGCGTCCTGTTGCTCCCTATGTTCTTGCAATGTGTCTGTTTATCGTGTATTTCCTAGAACCTGCCAGTTTAACGTTAGATCACGCGTACGAACGGTGCTGGTTCAAACCTCGGTCTGATTACTGTTTTAGGTGTTTTTTCGCATAAAAGGTTAAAAAATAGATAAACATATAAACTCTCAATATAAATAACATGAAGTAGCATAGTGATTGAAGGCACAATGGATCAGCTATCGAAATTCACAACAGAAAATTAACAGGAAGTACGCGATGATACATGTATACAAAAGTAATTGGAATATCTTCCAAATAAACACGTCCGTACAAAATTTATAAACTGCAGAAATATTACAGAAGACTTGGATCGCTGACGATACAACGACGAGATGTGTAACGCATCCAAAATAAACATAATTTTGATATTTTTATGATATATAATAATTTATTATTTTAACATTCAGACTGCGGAAGAAATAGTATAAAATAATTATGTATACAGAACAAGTAACACTATAAACAGACAAACTACGTTTCCACTCCCTTCGTATGTAAGTCAGAGTAGCTATCTGCAGATAGGGAAGGTCTTTAACGATCCATTCTTTTTTAAGGAAAACTACGGTCTCGTCTGGGGAAATTCCAAGGAACGGATAAAACCCAAATCTGGATGCCCGGACTGGGATTCAAACCCATGCTGTCCCGAATGCGAGGCCAGATCGATTATGCTCACCCTGCACGGTCGGTAGAGTGATTAGCCTCATCACCACATTCGCACACATTTAATAGCTCAGAGATAATTCTGTTTCCTGCTATGACGAACTGAGATACCGAGAAAAGACATCACAGAAGAAAGCAAACCTCTGTCTTGGCTGTTATTGGACAATGGCGATTCTACTGCACTTGTATTTTGAAAAGATGTTCCGAACGATTGCTTGAAACCTCTTCTCAGAAAGTACGTGTCCATTGTGGTATTTTCGTGCACTTTCTGGCACCTTATCCCCATGCTAAGGCACATTAACCCGCAAGTAGCTCTAGATGTAATAAATGGCTTAAGCAAGTCGAACAATATTGTAACATAATTATGACCACTTGTCTTATTGAGGTGTAGGTTCTGCTGTGTCATTCAAATAGCGTTGATCCTCAGTACGCTATTTCCATCTAGTTTTGCTTTCCCTATGCAGATGGAAATTTTGCACTGCTGACAAACGAGAGAGGAATAACATCGTTCAGCCAAGCGATTCTGTTAGGAGATCTATATTAATTATTATTTTTTTTTTTTTTTTAAATTGCATTCCGGTGGAAATTCTCTCACATATCCATTTACCCCTTTTTTTATACACATATTGTTTTTAAATTTTCTTTTATAATTGGAATGATAAATTCTTCCCCCATTTCCTATTATGATTTAAAAACTTTTAATTCTAAATTCTTTAAGCGTTTTAGGAAAATTATCACCACTAAACTTGGTAATTTGCTCCAATCCCTGATACCCTTACAGACAAAAGAAAAAATTCCCACTCCCTTACGCATGAAATCGAGCGCATGCTTGTGGTCATGCCTAATTCTTTGACTAATAATCCTCCAAGCTCTATCACCAACATATGCCCTGTACATGCCCAGCACTCTCTTGACCCTCCTCCTTTCCTCCAATGAGTCTCAACCCAGTTCCCTTATCATATCAGTTACTGACTGGGTCCTGCGATAATTTCCACAAACAAATCTTCTTTGCACACCTTCCAACTCCTGTATTTGATAAACAAAATGAGGGTCCCAAACTACACTACCATATTCAACCAATGGTCTGACCAAAGTTTTGTTACCCAACTCCCTAACTTCTTTAGTACATCCTCTCATCACCCTCTCCAGTAAATGAAGGATTTTGTAACCTTTTCCTACCACCTGTCCAATGTGCTCTTCCCAGTTAAGTTTGTTATTAAACGTTATGCCAAGATATTTACGCTTCAAGCTTTCAACAAACAATTCTGAGCCAACCCTATAATCGTAATTAACCTTTTGTTTTTTAGCTTTCTGAGTTCCTTCATAATTTTCTGAGAATTTATTCCAAATTTTGTGGTTTCCTCATTTATACTTTCGGGGAGACTCTGCTATGATTCATTCCCTCCCATCACAGGATGATTGTCCCTAGTGGTCTCACTAAACCAGTCACTCAATACCTCTACAATTCTAAAATCCTCAGTGACTTCAACTGCGTTATTATCTACATTGGTCTGAATACCTTCCCGTCCCCTCAGTTTCCTAATATAGCCATAGAAATTTCTAGATGCATCGTTCAGTGGTTCTCCTACACCAATAATATTCTTCATAAACCCATCCTTTGTTTCTCTCTTTGCTCTTATTAATTGCTTGTTTAGTTGTTTTAAGTATTCCCCTACTGCCATTCTATCTCTTAATTCTGTTGTGTTCCCGTCTCAATAGCCTCTTTAACCTTCTAACTTCCGTATTGTAGTATGTAGTTTAAGTACTTATCTTTCTTTTCTGCTTTCGAATAAACATTTCCTCGCCCCTTTTTATTATCCCCTTAAACTCTTCCCATTTTGCCTCCACTATACTTGTGTCATCCTTCCATTCTAAATTCTGTGCCTTTTGTAATTATACCTTTTTCCCCTTCTATTTTGGCCACTGGTTTACTGAATCCCCTAATATCCATCAGTACCGCACAATGATCGCTTATTCTTTCAATTACTTGACACCCTACAAAATTTCATCAGGTTTTATTAGAACGATATCCAACATGTTTGGTCCCCTCGTATTTTGCTGTACCACTTGTGTAAAACCTCCTTCCGTTACTAAGGTATTTCAAAATCTCTGTTCCCTTGTGTTATTTGTCTTATTTCCCACCCAGTTGACACATGGTAAATTTAAATCCCTTCCAATAATAAGCATTCTACACTCACCTTTTAACAGTGAATGTGAATTTAGTTCATCTCCAAGAATTTCATCTTCATCATTCATTCTTCCACTACTGTAAGCAGCCAATAACAGGATTTTTCTTTTCTTTTTTGTCACCCCAAAATTCCACCTTAGTAACTCAAGGTCACTATCTACGAACAATAGAGAACTGTAGTAATATTTGCTAACCGGTATGAATACCCCTCCACCAATTGCTTCTCTGTCTGTGCGATACACTATGTAACTTTCAGGAAAACCTCATTGTCTAGTACTCCTTCTTTTAACCAAGACTCTACCCTTATAATCATTTGTGGTTCATATATTTCTATTAAGTTTGCAAATTCTATCACTTTGTTTATTATAGTTCTACAGTTCACCAACAACACCCTTATTTTTGGCTTTGTGGTATTTTCAGCATTAATCTTTGTCTTTCCAGTTGTACCAAATTCCGTTATTATTTCAATAGGTTCATGTGTTTCTTTAGCATTTGTATTTTTCCTCATAGTGCATCTACAACCTGTATCCCTTTGATCACTTATTTTTATCCCCCCACCAGCAGCCCTTAACACAAAAAAAGGAACAGTTTTTTTTTTTTTGCTGTCGTCAGTCTTTAGACTGGTTTGATGCAATCCTCCATCCCTTCCTATCCTGTGCTAACCTCTTCATTTCTACATACCCCTTACAATCCACGTCCTCAATTATCTGCTTCATATATTCTAGTCTCTGTCTACCTCTGCAGTTCTTACCTTCAACTGTTTCCTCCACTAACAAATTAACCAATCCAGCCTGTCTCAAAATATGACCTACCAGCCTGTCTCTTCTTCCTGTAAGCTTCTTCCATAAACTTCTTTTCTCACCCATCATTTCTAAAACTCGTTCATTTCTTACTTTGTCTGTCCACCTAATTTTCAGCATTCTTCTGTAGCACCACATTTCAAATGCTTCAAGTTTCTTTCTTTCCGGTATTCCTGAAGTCCATGTTTCGCTACCGTAAAGTGCTGTGCTCCACACATAGAGTTTTATGAAGTTCTTTCTAATTCCTAGATCAATATTTGAAACTAAAAGGTTTCTCTTTTTCATGAAGGCTCTTTTTGCTAGTGCTATTCTGCTTTTAACATCATTCCTGCTTCGGCCATCGGTTGTAATTTTGCTTCCCAAGTAACAGAACTCACTCACTTCTCCTATTGCATCAGATCCTATTTTTATATTTAATCTGCTAGTATTGGTGTCATTTCTGCTACATTTCATCACTTTTGTTTTACCTTGATTTATATTCAGTCCAAAATCTTCCTTCAGTATTTTGTTCATGCCATTCAATAACTTCTCAATATCCTCAGCCCTCTCTGCTAATAAGACAATGTCGTCAGCAAATCGTAGCATACTGATTTTTTCTCCCTGAAAACTTATGCCACATGGAAATTTTTCTTTGACTTTCTTCATTGCTTCTTCTACATACAAGTTGAATATTAACGGGGACATACTACAACCTTGTCTCACACCCTTTTTAACTGATACATGTCTCTCGTGATTCTCTACTTTTATCACAGCCACTTGATTCTTATATAGTTTATAGAGGATTCTTAGGATTCTTCTATCTCGATACTTTATACCTGACTTCTTTAAAATTTTGAACATCTTGTCCCCTCCTAACATTATCAAAAGCTTTTTCTAAATCAACAAATGCCATAATAGTATCTTTGTTTTTCTTGATCCGCCCTTGAAGTATTAATCTTAAAGACAGAATTGCTTCCCTTGTACCGCGATTTTTCCTAAACCCAAACTGATCTTCACCTACTATCTCTTCGACTACCCTTTCCATCCTTCTGTATATTATTCTGGTAAGTAATTTTGAAGCATGTGATGTTAGACTAATTGTGCGATAATTCTCACATTTGTCAGCTTGTGCTTTCTTCGGAAGTGTGAAGATGATATTTTTATTAAAATCAGTTGGAATTTCTCCTGTTTCATAACTTTTTGATATCAGCTTGAATAATCTTTCGATTCCTTCCTCTCCTAGAGATTTAAGAAGTTCTGCAGGGATCTCATCAATTCCAACTGCCTTATTTGCTTTCAAGTCGTTCAGAGCTTTATTAAATTCTGTCCTCAAAACAGGATCTCCTAAGTCATCCATGTCGACATCGCCTTCCTTTTCCAATACACTATTGTTCAAGTCGTCCCCAACATACAGTTTCTCAATGTATTCCTTCCATCTGTTAGCTCTGTCTTCTGACCTTAAAAGAGGTTTCCCATCGGCAGCTTTAATGTTCATACCTCTTTTCTTCATTTCTCCAAAATTCTGTTTGATCTTTCTATATGCAACATCTACTTTTCCTGCAACCATTTCCTTTTCTACTTCTTCACACTTTTCTTGTAGCCATTTTTCTTTTGCTATTTTGCATTTCCTATTTATTTGATTTCTAAATTGCCTATACTGCTCTTTTCCTGCTTCATCCTGAGCATTTTTGTACCTTCTCCTCTGATCGATCAGCTGCAAAATTTCTTCTGTGATCCAAGGTTTTCGGGCAGCTTGTTCCCTAAAGTCTAAGGTTTCTTTGCCAGCTTTCATTATTTCGGTCTTTAATGCATTCCATTCGTCCTCGGTTGAGCTCCTTTCACAGTTAATTCTTAGACCTAAGTCTACCATTTCTGCAAATTTTTCTCTTGTGCTTCAGTTTATTCACTTCCAGTCTGTTCTGCTTATGCTGCTTCCTTATTCGCTTGAATTTCAGCCTGCACTTCATTACTATCAAATTATGGTCCGAGTCTATGTCTGCTCCTGGGTACGCTTTACAGTCTAGAACTTGATTCCTGAATCTCTGTTTGACCATGATATAATCTAGCTGATATCTGCCTGTATCCCCAGGACGTTTCCAGGTGTATATTCTTCTTGCATGGTTCTTAAACAGTGTGTTCGCCACTACTAGCTTAAATCTTTCACAAAATTCTAGCAACCTGCTTCCTCGCTCATTTCTTTCTCCTAGACCAAAACTTCCTACAGTATTCCCCTCTTTTCCTTCTCCCACTATTGCATTCCAATCACCCATGATTATTAGATTTTCCTCCCCTTTCACATATTGGATTAATTCTTCAATTTCAGCGTATATTTTATCTATTTCTTCGTCATCTTCCCGTGACGTTGGCATATATACTTGTACTAATGTGGTTGGGACGGGCTTAGTTTCTAACCTCATCAAAATAATCCTATCACTAAATTGTTCATAATAACTAACCCGTTTCCCTACTTTCTTGTTCATTACAAATCCTACACCAGTGACTCCATTGACAGCTTGTGTGCTAATTATCCTGTGTTCCCCAGACCAGAAATCCTGTGCGTCCTTCCATTTAATCTCACTAATCCCAACAACATCTAACTTAAGTTGTTCCATCTCCCTTTTTAAGTTTTCTAACCTACCTGCCCTATTCAGACTTCTAACATTCCACGCTCCGACTCGTAGAATGTTTCTATCCATTCTGATGACTCCTCCCTGAGCAGTCCCCACCCGGAGATCCGATTGGGGGACTATTTTACCTCCGGAATATTTTACCCAGGAAGAAGCCATCATGATATATGTAATTTGAGAGGATTACTTGTCCTCGGGATACCCTTTGGGTCTTTAATGCAGTGGTTTCCCGTTGCCTTCTGCATCCCCATGCCGTAGATCATTTCTGATTCATCCGCCTTTAGGGGCCGTTTCCAACCCCAAGGGCAAGAGGGTGCCCTGAACCGCTCCCCGCTCTTCCGCCCTCTTTTCAGAGGCCGTTGGCAAGCAGTGGGTGACTCCTTATACCGGGAATCTTTCAGTCGCCAGAGCCTCGTCCGTGCAAACAGGGTGCACCACGTGAAGGAGAGGTTGACATTTGGTTGGAAAAGACTAGTATAGTCTCTCCCAAACCCTTACACCCCCACTTCCAAGTAGCATATCTGTTTCCACGTTTACCCGCCTCACAGCGTGGTTCAACTGTGGTCGATCATGTCGACTTAAGACCTGCATGAGTTCCACCCTGGTATGCTGCGCCTCCTTCACCACCTTCCTCAGGTCACTCTCTTTACAATAACTCGCGTTTCTATAAATACTATTTTCCTCACCTCCCACTATCAGTACACTATCGTCCTTGAGCATTTAAACCCACCCAATAAAAGTTCCGTGCAACACTGATTGGGAATCTATTACCAAATTAAATGAACTGAAAAACCTTCAGAGAGGCATTTAGGGAGGAATGCGAACTGACCTGAAGCTATAATCCCCTTTATTATTATTATTATTATTATTATTACTCCGCGATTAACTAAAAGTGGGTGGTGGAGGGTGCATTTTACCAATTCTACGTAATGTGTAGCTATTTGTGCATAGGAAAGGATATACGGGATATGGCAGGAGGCGCCCATGGGCTATTTTTAGGAACCATTCCGCCATTCACCTGGAGCGATCTGCGATTACCATGGAAAACCCAGATCAGGACGGCCGAAATGGTTTATCAAGAACTACTCCTGTCAGATTTTAAGTTTACTCGCCCGGTAAATCCTTTCTATTCCATTCCCTAATAGCTCGCGGAAAAAATGAGTACACAAATAAATTTATCCTAGTCCTGATTTCTCTTATCTTATTTTCTCGGTCATCAATGTTCCTGGTAGTAATATTGGTTTGCTGTCATTTCGAAAGAAGTCAGTCGTGAATTTTTCAATTAGCTTCTGTCGAGAGCAACGCTTTCGGAGTTCCAAGTCTTCCCAACCTAACTCCTTCAACATCGCATTTACGCTTTCCCTCCAACTATATATACTATATATATAAAATTTATCACAAAAACACGGAATTAGGATAATATGATCTAGTAGCCATCACCATACTTTCTACCATCGAACGTGTTTCATGAAGAAAATCAATTTGCAACATGTTTAAAAATAGAAAAAAATAAGGTTGGCAGAAGGTGTTTTAACTGAGGGCATCTTGTCTTTCAGCTTGGTCTTGTCTTCTATCTTAAGAATGAGCATCAGATTCTTGGTTTCTAATAACTTTAGCTGCTAGAACTATGCCTTAGGTCTGATCTACGACTTTAAGGCATGTCAAAAAGAAGACAAAATATACTGATTCGAGGACTTTCAGGTAGACACAAGATAATAGTATGGTGCAACTAAAATTGACATCTATACTATATAATATGTTTTTTCTGTAAAGGAAATTTATGAAAAGATCATACACTAACAAACTGCCAGAGAAACACAACCTGTGCAACCGATATAACATTACAGAATTACACACGCTTCCTGTCTGTTTGGCAACATTCAGTTAGTTTTCAAAATTTAATGACGAAAAATGTCATCTATCCAGAAAAAAGTATCCTGTGTCGTTCCCAATGATACAAAATCTTTCCTTGTCAAATTTAATCAATACCGGTATAACCGTTTATTCGTCAAAACGTAACAAACAGACAGAGAGTCATGGTTACTTTCGCATTTATAATATTATTAATGTAGATCATACACAAACTGACTGCGAGAGAAAGAAAGCCTGAGTAACCGATAAAATAAAAATTAAAACCCGTATGATATTGTTGGGTCCCGAAGAATTGTTCTGTCACCTACGTGACAGAGATTCTATTTGCCACATATAGCGCTCTGTCGTGGCTGGACCTACAGTTTAACGTAGAATTCGAATAGCCGAACGTCCAGGCGTGGCTTATATGATCAAAAATAACTTGTAACAGCCCTTAGGCCTAAACTTAAATGGAATTGTATTTTATGAAACATTGTCTGGAATTACATTGTTACATTGTTACGATGTCTAAAGAACAATTTTCTACAGTTTAAAATGATTTCTGTGGATAATTCTGTGTTTAAGTATATTTAATTTCCATTTCTGACAATTTTATAATGATTGTAAATGATTATGTATTAATTCTGACGGTTTTTAATATGTTTCAATTGTTCAAGTATTGTTAATATTCGAGAAATATCTGTCGGAATCCTTTGTAGTGTTCTAGAAATTTCGATGGAGCTTATATAAAGCGAACATCCGAGACAGAGAGACAGTTTTTACATACTCAATTTACGACGGCCAAGGACTGTATTGTCTGTGGAAGAAGTGTTGTCTGCAATCGCTGGATTGTATGTATGCATGTAACCAATATCTTTGACGTCGTGCTTATGAAAATAAAAACAAGATTAAATTGAACTGTATGGTGGACTGGTTATTTATCATATTAATTAAACCACGAACCATCTAACAAACTCTTTAAAAATTCTCACACCCAACAGGATTTGAACCCGGGAAAGTGCTCAGCGCTTTTAAAAAAATAATAAAAAATAAAGGAAGCGCATTAAGAGCCAAAACCCGCCACCCGACAAAGCATTACAGACACACATGCTATGTGTCTGTCTACCACCGTTCAGGTAATCTTCAAAATTTCCTGACAAAATATATCATTTATAGGCTATAGAAATTAGTATCCTATGTCCTTCCGAATGGAAAATAGTATCTCCTTGTCAAAATTTCATCATGATTGGATTAGCCATTTAGTCCTAAAAATGTAGCAAAAAGACAGAATGGCTTAAATATTATGCAGCAATATAATTGGAGTGTGTTTTTTCTAGCGATTACAACCACCCATTTATCCCCTTTAGAATTTAAAAAATGGTTAGAGCGTGTTAAGCGGACACACTCGAAGCGATTGCGGATGGATGACAGGCACTTGTTAGAGAGGCTTCCACTTGCCACGGCACGTCTGAGCGTCTGTCTCTCTCATTCCGCTCCGAGTCTGGAGTGGACTGGAGTAGCAGAGCAAACTGCGCGGAACACAAACTAGACGAGTGAGCGGGACGGCCAGTCGGAGCGAAGAAACCTTGGGGAAACGAGTTCCATCGGGCTGCTGGCTAATGGATCAATGGGAGAGGAGCCGCACCGATGAGGTCACGGGGAATGGGGAGCAGAGAACCTCTCACAGACAGTCGATCGTTACCTATCTCTGCAGGGTTTCCTGCACCAATGCTGAACTCTGTCGTCCTAAGGCAGGTTCCGTTGGCAGTCCCCTTCCTCCGAGTGTCTGATGTTACTTAATCTGTGTGAATACGTTGTATGTGTGTTAAGTGTAGTGGGTTCTATGTTACCCCTTGTTTGAAGTGAGAACTTCTACGGCACCGCATGGGTTGTGGTGTCAACTAGCTGCGGCTCGTCACGCCTTTGGGCTCACACTGGTGTCCTCACGCAGCGTCGACACGCAATTGCGCATGCACCATGCTTCAGCCGTCCGTAGTCCACATTGGTGTTTCAAGAACATGTATTGGTTTTTAAGACAAACTACCAGATAATTATGGATAGACGTCGTTAGATGTTTTCGCTTCTGCCTTTACGGCACGTTGACGTCGATGTAATTAAAGTTAGGAGGAAGTGGGAGGAAGGCAGGGAAGGAAATGAAATGTGTCATGACCTTTTGAAGGAACCATATAGCTAACTGCTTGGAATGATTTCGTGAAACTATGGAAACCTAAATATAGATGGCTGGACGGGGATTTGATTCGGTGTGCGCCTGAATGCCACTGACCAAGCGTTACCGCTGATCCATTTACCTAACAGCACATGCTGCTGGTATAACTGCCTTCCCTTTATTTTATTTTGATTTTACTATGCTTAGATGGGACGGTGGCGTAGTTCACTCTAAAGAGCAACTGAGTGTGGACTAGACGACCAGTTTCAGAGCCCAGAGGCGAGGATCTTTGCTCACAGGAAACCACTCACAGAAACTACTCAAATTGACGACCAATAATTAAACTGCTTATGGATTGACAACTGGGTATTGGAACTTACTACCCTTCATACCTCCTCTGTTATTCAAAGGCCTAGGAAGTGGATAGGCAGCTCTACCTCAGCAAATCACCATCTCTTGAGCGCTAGTTCCCAATTAAGTGGAATACGTATTATAAAGTTACTACAACTATTTTCCTTTATTTACCCTCCCTGCAACTAATTAAATTTGGGTAAAATGAAAGAAATTATTCAATTATTTTAGGTACGCGTGGCTAATTTGTTAATGTGTGGTATTTTATTCTGCATATTAAGTGAAATAGTTCTGAATGAGTGTATCAGAGTTTGTTATTGTGCTAAATTGATTTCAACTACTATATTTCAGTGTGTTTACAATTAATAGAATTTACTCAATCTTTTTCTAATTTAATTTAAAATTGTTTCCACTTAGTTCCAAGTAGTGTTACGCAAGTTTTTACTGTATTATAGTAACCTATTGTTGATCGTTGTTTGGCGCTCTGGGATCGAGTAACGGCGCCTTTGTATGAACGTAAAATTCTCTATGCAGCTAATGTTCTTCTTCCAAAGACCAGGAGAGTATCGCTAGAAGTTAGCAACACCAGTTTGGTCATTTTATATGCCTTAGCCTTTTTTAGTGAAGAATTCTTTCTACTATTTTGGTAATGGTTCTTCAATAAATTTAAAGTTAAATACATCCCAAACTATTAATCACAACTGACAAAGTTAATAACTCAATTGGGGTGTAATACCCATTTGTAACCTGCAATTTCCAAAATTATTGACCGCCGGCGGATGTTATTCCGAGTTGTATTAAACCATGTCCTTTTCGTCCTTCGTCGTGCGCCCCTTCACCGTAAAACAAATTAAGTGGCTATCGTTACTGTTTGTGATTAGTACTTACATAGTTTTTCGTGCCTTTCAGGTACCCCCGGTATGTGTCACAGGACAAACCCTGTCATCCTCCCAGTGCAGAAGCAGCGTAGCATTGCGATAACAACCTTCGTAACAGGAGGACCACAATGCTGGTCTGCGCTTTGTCAAGCTTCTTTCCAGAGACACAGTAGCTGATGGCAGCTCTCCCGCCGGAGAGACGGGACTCTTCGCTTGGCACCGCCCCTGGAGACAGCTGCCAATGTCCCTCAACCCAGCTGCTCTCTGCTACCACCAACATCACCAAAACACTCTCCATAGCGTTGTATACGCGAGACACTGCCAGTCTGACCGACATAAACGACTAGTCCCGATTGACGTGTCAGCCACGAATTTTGTAAACCGCGTTTTCCAAGTTTGTCAATAAACCGACAATTTTTAAGAAGTAAATGGGGGGAGGGGGTTGGTGGCAAAAAAGTATACATCTTTATGTCACTTCTAACAGCCTAACATGGTAATTAAATACGATTTTGTGCAGCAAATATCTATTATATAACTTCCTAAGCTCACTCACTCAACTCGATAGCTGTTGGCTGGAGAACTGTGACGTCACGTGTCAGCCATCACTCGTAAATTAACAGCGGCCAGAGATATTATTAGAAGAAATTCGAGGATATGTCCACAATTTAACAGCTAAGCAACTTGTAACAGCCCTAATACCTGAATTTTGAATAGCATTATACTGCATGAAGTATTTGTAGTGAGCCAAAGTTTGCTTGAAAGTGATTTGATATGTTTATTTTGTAAATTCTTGTAAATAAGTGTATATAGACTTTGTTTTAGGTAAGAAAATTATTTAAAGACCATTTAATATGTTTAAGAACCGAATGGTGCAAGAGAATTCCTTAAAAGTTTGTAATTACATGTATAAATGTAAGTTACGATGTCTACAGGACAATTTTCCACCATTTGAAAGGATTTCTGTAAATAATTTTGTATTTAAGTATCTCTAATTACCATTTCTAATCATTTTGTAATGTTATTAATTAATTTTGTATCAATTCCGATTGTTTTTAATATGTTTGATTGTTTGAGTGATTGTTAATGATCGAGAAATATCGGGCGGATGCCTTTGAAGAATTCTCGTAATTTCGATAGACTCTATATAAACAGATCGCCTGGACAGAGAGTTTTAGTTTGCATTAAGTATTAATTCAGTGTTACAGAGACATTCATGCAAGTTTTCATTCAGTTTTCGATATTGCATCTTTGGATTGTAACAACTATGCTTGTGAATGTCGCAGACTTGTTTTGATTTGTTCAAAATAAATGAACATCTTCACATAACCTTGTTTTTTGGTGGACTTTATTAATTAATTAATGCAGTAAATTAAACCACCCAAAGAACCTTAACATGGCGACCGTTGACATGACGAGAAGTTCTTAAACATCTGTGGGATGTTTATCTTCTAAAAAGAATCTGCAGAAAGTTGCGACGGAGTATCGGCGATTTAAGCGAAATAACCTGCGAGGAAATTTCGACCGGAGACGACACGGATTTGACGCCGAGTGGATCTTCTTCTGCCTAAGGCGGAGAATTTCATCGGGAATCGGCTGTAATCTTCCGACGACGAGTGGATTTCCTTCGGCCTCAAAATCGTCTTCCTACAGTGAATTGTGAAAAGTGTGGTTAAGTGTTTGAAGTCAGTGTGGTGTTTAATGATTAAATAAGTGCTTCTAAGTGAAATTTAATGTGATACAAAAGTGAGGAACAACTGTAAGTACGGCATTGAATATTCAAGTGAATTATTTTGCATATTAATGTGTGGCAGATTGGAAAGATTTTAATTTTACTTAATTTTGTTTTTTATATTGATTTGGCTGATTACTAAAAATGGCTGATAGTCAGAACCTGCAAGCTTTTCTAGAGTCTTTTGTAGCCAGTTTTAATGCAAAATTTAAGGAACTTGATGGCAAATTTGATAGTAAGTTTTCCAAATTGGATAACAAATTTTCTGAATTTAGAAATGAGTTAAAAAGTGATACTGACAGTAAGTTTTCCAAATTCGACAGCAAATTTTCTGAAATTAAGTCTCAGTTTTCCGAAATTGATGACAAATTTGATAATAAATTTTCCAAATTGGATAACAAATTTTCTGAATTTAAAAATGAGTTAAATCTTGATGGTAAATTTTCTGAGATCAATTCTCAATTTTTTGAATTTAGAAGTGAGTTAAGGAATGATAATGACAGAAAATTTGCTGAAATCAATGACAAGTTTTCTCAACTGCAACAAAGCAATGATAAAACATTCTTTGATTTGACTAAATGTTTTGATGTTAAAATCGCAGAGCAATTTCAGGGTTTTAGCTCTCAATTCACGGAAGATATTAACAATTTAGATTCTAAATTGGGGAAGGTAGTAACAGAATGTCAGGAGAAATTTGAGAAAGTTACAAAATTTTGTGCAGCAGAATAAGGCTGAATGTGAAAATTTGATTTATAAAGAGGTGAAGGAAGTCAGTGATAATTGTGATAAGATGAGGGAGGAATATGTTGCTTTATTCCAAGCTAATGATGTTAAAGCTACTGAGTTGAGACAGGAAGTGGTTGGTATAGGGAAAAATGTTAATACATTGGTAAATCATCAGGAACAACTTACCCAGGGGTTGGAGACAACCCAATCTAACGTTAATCAGTTAGAGAAAAGGGTTACTGGGTTGCAGATTCAATTAAGTCAGGTTCCCTTAACAGGTAGTCCAAATTTCAGTGTCGATGTAAAAGAAGAATTTGAATTCTATGATGATAGTGGGAGGCTTCACCCTATTGAATTTATAGATAATTTTGAAAAATCAGACTATTTTAATTTGTTACCCGATAATAAGAAAATTGCACTTGTGGGTAAACATCTAAAGTCTTATGCTAGGGCATGGGGTGATAGACAAGCTAGGGAAGTAACTGACTACAATCTGTTTAAAGAAAACTTTTTGAAACATTTTTGGTCGACAAGCAGGCAGATTCAAGAAAAGAGAGAGTTGATGACTGGAAGGCCCTATAAACCTGGTCGGGAAACTCAACATGATTTTTTTCATAAATGTTGGATCCGTTGTAAGTACCTAGACCTATCCTTATGGAGAGGAGGAATTTATTGATTTGATAGGAGCTAGGCTACCTCAGCAAACAAGAAATTTAATTGCCACTTTGGATGTAGTAAATGTGGATAGAGTTTCTGAATTGTTGAGACGCTTGGATGCCCAGGAGTCATTCAATGAACAACATTACCACCATCAACACCATAGGAGGGGCAGCAGGAGTCCCCCTAGAAGGGGTAAAGGGTCAAGAGATGGTAGATCGAGGGGAAGGGATCGTGATAGTTACGCAAGGAGGCATGATAATGGGGAAGTGAGAGAACAGAATCCTCAATCTGAAAGGGAAAGGCAGCATGGGGGGCAGACAAACTAAAGACCACCCCTGTGATGGGCCCCGCAGTGGTGGACAAGAATGTGGGTCCAGGTATCAACTGCTATAGCGTTAATACCATTTTTATGAATAATCCCCGAGAAGATTTATTGGAAGAGGTAGAGGTAGCAGCAAGTGAATTTCAGGATAAGGTTATGATAGATGTAATTAATGATGTTGATGATGTAAAGGTTGGTAATAAGATAAAGCAGGAAGGGGACCACCATAGTTACCTTATCACTAGGAATCAGTGTGCGAAAGTAATAATTTTCATGTAGAAGATTTTCGAAATGGTCACTGCTTAATTACAAAAAGGGGTGCAGAATTTATAGTGCATACTACAGTGTGGCTATCAGAAACTTGTAAGGTCCAGAATGGCATAGTTGGGACTATGTGTGCTTGTATAGGTGGTAATGAAGTTTGTAGAAGTGCTGAAATCGAGGAGTTTCTCAAATATCTTGAAGATGAAGGTGATACAGTGGTGTGGATAGGAGACCCAGATGAGGAGGAGAATTGTAAGTCAAAGTATTTGTCTTCTGAAGAGAGAGTGGTTGAAAAGCCTTATGTACCAATCCCTAAGTTGGAAAAATGTCCTAATTTCGACCTAGCTGATACGTTATTTAGCTCTTTATTTGGTGTAGATGATGACATTGAAGAAATGGGTGGGAGTAAGGATTTATTTGAACCAGTTTCTAATTTGGAAAATTGTACAGAATGTGACTTAGATGACACTATGTTTTGTACTCTCTTTGATGTGGAAGCTGATAGTGAAGTAGTAGTTGCTGAGAAAAATAATTATTTGGTGGATGAAGTCAGTAAGCCAGATGTTAAAACAGTTTTAGGTACTGATTCATATAATTTGGTAAGTTTAAGTAGTAATCAGATGATGAAGAGTGGGGTTGGGAGTAATGATGGACTAAACTGTAGTAGTGAGAATAATAAATTTGTATTACCAGTTGAGTCAACAGCATTGCTTTTAAGTGACAATCAATTTGCTAAAACAGAACCATTGTATGTCTCAGCTGTTGTGTGGTTGTACCAAAGTCTGTTGTCTGAGATGATTGGAAGTTTGTGTTTCTGTATGTATATAATGAAGCTTTGTGAAAATAGAAATGTAATATTAAATGTGTATACAAAAGTTGAAGAAAACTGGAAGGTTAGGAAAAAGTAACTTACATGGTTCTGGGTTTCCAGGGAAATCCTGGAACCCACTTATGAGAATTAATTGAAATGCATGGTTTGGGGAGGGGTCAACAGTCTGTAAATATCTAATTCTGTAAATAAGTTTGATTGAATTGATGCATGTAAATAGTTTGTGTGAGTACTTAAGCTCAGATGCAGATGTAAGCATTTCAATGTATAATTTGTGACAGTTTTGTGTAGAGACTTTTGGTATTTTCATGATGTTGTGACTTTCTACATTTTGGTGACAAATTATCAGCTATAAGATGTAAACAGACTGGTGTAATTAACAAGCAAACATCAAGTGTGTAATTTGGAATGAAAATAATTGTAACTTAAGGTGATGGTATTGAACGTTTGTTGTGTAAAAACAGTAACTGAAAAAATGATTGGACCTGAGAAAAGACAATTATTGTAAACAAAATCAGTGTCATGGACTATGTGCAGATGTTGTATGTGAAGAAGAATTGTATTTGTTCATTGTAAAAGTCATTATGGTTGATTGATTGTAAACTGTTCGTGTCTGCATTATGTGTACATTCAACCTGCTTAGAGTCATGACGGATTCAATCAATTTTATCTGTGTAAAATTAAGTGAATCCTGGGGAGGGGTTGTAACAGCCCTAATACCTGAATTTTGAATAGCATTATACTGCATGAAGTATTTGTAGTGAGCCAAAGTTTGCTTGAAAGTGATTTGATATGTTTATTTTGTAAATTCTTGTAAATAAGTGTATATAGACTTTGTTTTAGGTAAGAAAATTATTTAAAGACCATTTAATATGTTTAAGAACCGAATGGTGCAAGAGAATTCCTTAAAAGTTTGTAATTACATGTATAAATGTAAGTTACGATGTCTACAGGACAATTTTCCACCATTTGAAAGGATTTCTGTAAATAATTTTGTATTTAAGTATCTCTAATTACCATTTCTAATCATTTTGTAATGTTATTAATTAATTTTGTATAAATTCCGATTGTTTTTAATATGTTTGAGTGATTGTTAATGATCGAGAAATATCGGGCGGATGCCTTTGAAGAATTCTCGTAATTTCGATAGACTCTATATAAACAGATCGCCTGGACAGAGAGTTTTAGTTTGCATTAAGTATTAATTCAGTGTTACAGAGACATTCATGCAAGTTTTCATTCAGTTTTCGATATTGCATCTTTGGATTGTAACAACTATGCTTGTGAATGTCGCAGACTTGTTTTGATTTGTTCAAAATAAATGAACATCTTCACATAACCTTGTTTTTTGGTGGACTTTATTAATTAATTAATGCAGTAAATTAAACCACCCAAAGAACCTTAACAAACTGCTATGGAATTAACTACAAGAATAGATAAATTAAGTTTCCTTTCGTAGAAATTAATTCTTAAAAAATATGGAAAAACTTTACGGTTGAAAAAACATAGAATTACGAGTACTTTTCGATAATATGTCGCTAACAAAAGTAACGTAGAAAACTTCTTAAAAAAAAACTTAAATTACTCACGTATCTGCTGTAACCACGAATGTCAATTTTTATTCCGGCCTAGACTAAATTTCAATTTAATTAAAACATTTGCTAATATTGCTGCTTGACCAAAGTTTATACATTACGGTTTATTTGATCTTTACGTATTTTACTGACCACATTAATTAATGGTCTTTGTTCATGTTCGCTATACGTGAATTACTAGTTTATTTAAACTGGACGTCAGACCAAAAATGTCACCGAATCGAGTATTCTGGAAAGTCATTTCTTCGTAGTTGCTCAACTATTTAATAATCTGCATTATGTTCTCTAGCTGTTACAGACAATATGACAAAAGATTATATTATGAATGTTTACCCAGCCTCAATAAAAAACAACGCGACGCTTTCGAAGCAAACAAGAATTCTTCGAATTTTTTCAGAGTGAACTTTTAGGGTCATATAAAAGTCAAGTTTTCATTTCGACAAGTTCATGTACACGAGCTTTGAAAAAAAAATATACGATAGCGTGTTCGTTCATATTCGTGTTTAATACGCCTATTGATACATCTGAGTTCTTCAAGCTCAAGAGATTTTATTCTTTCTAAGGGTGAAACACAGCTCAATTTCATATTTGCTTAGATCAGGTCAAGGTGTAATAATCTCTGACCCTAAAAACTGGAATTATACTACACCCGTGATGATACGCAAAAACGGTCACGGGCTACACTAGCCAGGAAATAAATGCATATCCTAATTATATTAAAGATTCTGCTAAAAATTCTGTATTTTAATATGCAGATACTCTTCTAATAGGAAAATGAACAGCAGGTTACAACAATCAAATGGTAATGCGCAAACTCTGGGGCGGGGAAACGTAGGGAAAATGCTAGTATATCAATAAAACAACCATACTGGGAATACAACAGGAAATTACACCAGCAATAATTTACTGTGGAAGTCACCATTATGTGATAACTCCTTATGTAGCAACTGCCAATTTCAAGAACGCAAGTCATACCACACATTTCAGCGTAGTGCGTCCAGTATGACCACCACCCTCGAAGGTAATACCAATGACTTCATCAAATGCGATATAAATTTACGATAAATAAACAGTTAAAAATACACTAGTAAAGCTTTAAAAAAGTGAACAACCTTAGAAGTCAAATCATTTAGGATAAAAACCAATCAAACGAAAATGCAAAAAAAAAAAAAAAAAAAAAAAAAAAAAAAAAAAAAAAAAATTCATGAAAGCATAAGATTACTACAAAATTTTACTGGAGATAAAGAATGAGAAATAAAGAGAAAAGAATTTCCAGTAGAGACAGTCATTTATATGAAGCAGGGTGATAACAATACCTACGTTTTTGGCAGTAAGCATCATAAGTGATAGGAGGAAAGTAAACTGATAGTTTGACTTGTCAAAAAAGAAGTAAGGTTGACCCGGCAGCCTCATATCCTACTACTGAACGATTAATTAAATTCCTTCAGTTCAACCTGCAGTTTAATTAAGGTCTACTTAGTGACACGTTAGAGAATCACTTTGACATAATAGCTGTACAATAAACTGTTGTCAATGATTCTGAATAACCAGAAAACTTAAATAAAAATTTGTTGGGTAAAACAATTGTTAGGGTTTTTCGTCACATCATTGTAGATGTAAATAAGCATGATAAGACACAAGACTCGTCTGTCTCCGTGCAGTATATGTGGTGTAAATACTCTGACTGCAAAACTTATGAAAATAGTAATAGAAAGAAATAATGCACTAATTTGATCATATCTATCTTTCAACAAACGAAAACAAACAAAAAAACAAGAAAATAATTTTCGAAACATATATCAAGAATATAAAGGTCGAATATAAAGGTCAAACCTTACAATGAACTTGCGGTAAAGTGACCGATCAAACGCCAAACACAACTAAAAATAAATAAATAACAAATTAAAGTTTTACCATTAGCATGGAGACCAAGGAGCATAAAAGAGTAATAATGGGCTGACGGAAGGTTACGTGAGGAAAAAAAAAATGATTTGACTAGTTATAAAGATGCTAGACAGCCAGACAATTTGGTTTTCTCACAAAACTGATCGATTACTTTATATTTGGTTTTGCTTTTTTTAGTCCCTTCAGACACTTAGCCATAATTTTGATTATACTGGTCCTTATTTTCATGCCGGCAGAAATTAATGCATATTTCTTGTACTGCTAAAAAAACTGACCCCATAATTTCTCTCAGTTGTGTCGAAACTGCACTTTCAACCCCATTGATCGAGACTAAGGTAACGTGACACCTAACCTGCAGATAGATTTCGCATGTGTAAAAGCCAATGCGAAGTATTTAATACGGTGTCATTCCTTCAATTATTGGAAAAGATAATGAGGAGGTGTACCAAGGAAGGAAAGGAATTGGGTTACTAAACCATGGTCAGGTTGTTGCTTGAGTATGTTGGTGTTGTATGGGACCAAGATTATGCGTATTAAATACAGAAGTTGGAAAGGATGCAGGGAGGCAGCTAGATTTGTTTGTGGGAAATATCGTAGATTCTAAACTGATATGATAAAGGAGCTGTTTTGGTAGTCATTGGAAGACAGAAAGCAGATCAAGAGAGTGCTGAGAATGTATAAAACGTATATTGACTATGAAGCTTGCATGATTGCGAGTAGTATTTGGAAGGGAAGAATTTACAATACAATAGCTTGGAAAATTTGTTTATTTAGGTAAGGCAGGCATTGAATTTAATAAATTACCAAGAAAAATGATGATCAATTTGCGTGAAAGATTTTAAGAATTTAAGGTTAAAATTCGTAACGGGCGAACGCAGTCGGGTGGTGAAATTGCTCTCGAAGAATTTATGATTAAAAAATAAATCATGAAATGTGAACTTATTCGTGAGAAATTGGTATCGAGACATATGCTGCCTAAATTAAATGAATTATTATTATCATCATTTAGCAAATTCTTATACCATAGCTCTTCTATTACCCGTTCTGTTGGCTCAATTGGTTGCGACACTGTGATAGTGCTAAGCGCTTGACTCGGGTTGGCTGGTTCAAATACTGATGGAGGAAAATATTTCCATCAACAGGACTTGATTAGCAGAGTGCTGGGTTAAATCATAAACTTCTCCGTACGGAATGGGAGCATACCACACTGTTGAATCGTCCGCCGTATAGGAACGTTAAGACTAGCGAATTTCATTGTGTCGTTCGGAAGAGTGGACCAGTACCGGTTTCACCATCTCACTTATTCCAGCTTTCATCCATTCACAACACAAACAACATTCTACAATGCACATACGCATCCGCTCAAAATAATAAACACATAAATACACTTTCATCTCTGGGAAAAGCAAGGGGAAGCCATAAAAGTTACTTTTCGCAAGAAAAGTACTCACCAACCTTACGGTTGTCGCCATACAATGGATTTTTTTGTTTCAGAATTTCAGTAATGGCACCAGAAAAGAGTTACGGAAAGAAATGATTTGCAGTTGCTGTTGTTGGCTATAACTTGTAGCACTGCTGTCGAGACAGTAGCACCGCCAGAAATGACGGGGGTCGACTCTTAGCACGCGTCATATCGTGTTTCCGCTGACAGGTCCATCCCCACTGAAGGTGAAGGGTGACGGCCAAGGAGCCGTCGATCTCGAGGTATCGCTGGCGGCGTGTTTGTTCGAGTCGTCGCCCTCCTCGAACTAATCGATACCGGAGCCCTGTTTCTTGGCTCTGTTTGTCTTCACCGCCGCCGGCGGAAAAACACCCTCCCTTTCTGGAGAGGGTGGTGGAGACAGACAAAGCTCACAGGCATTTTGGTAGGTCGGTCGTCGCATTGCGAACCTCTCATCTGAATGTAATGGAGCCTGTTTCCTTCCCACTGTTTGCACCACTTAGGTATAAGGAAAATTGGATATCCTCCAGCTGGGCATAGCTATTAAAGGCCGCCTTGGTGGATACAGAAAGGTGTAACGGGCTCAGGTTCAAACCTCGCAACTGGCGCACTCGTTTAAAATCATTTTACTTAAAATCCTGTATTAATGGTGAGAATATCTATAACTTTCACCTCAAAAACTCACATTTCATAAAGACACTGACTCGTAACATACAGAAAAACCATCAAGGTGGACAGTAATCAAGCTAAAGCCGCTGTCGTTTTCGTAAATATGATTTTTTATTAATCATTTATTTATTTCATTATTAAATTTGTTGTACACTGAAGCAAGTTCACAAATTCGAAATGTACTGTTTTTGACATTTGAAAATAGTTACGTTTCCCTAATAAGATTTCTTTACAAAGATATTAAACGTTTAAAAATTGGACACATGCTGGGCGGTTCTCACCTTTTTTTTTTTTTTTCATTTTTTTTTTTTTTTTTTTTTTTTTTTTTTTTTTGCTTATGGTTTTACGCCTCGTTGACGTCGAGGTTATTAGAGGCGGGAAAGAAATGGGAGTAGATCTTTTTGAGGGAACCATTTCGGCATTGCCTGGAGTGATTTGGGGAAATCACGAAAAACCTAATTCTGGATGGAGTACGCATACGTCCATATAGATGTCTGCAGTATGTCGATTTCGGTCAAGTCTCTCAAAATACCATCCTGCCGATATTGTCCTATCGATTATCTATTGATCTCGGTACTAAAAATACTGGAATTTAGCTGTCATTCACCTAGAAAAGAACCTTTCTGTTTCTTTATATCCCAGAAACGTTTGCTAACTTGTACCCTGCCACTTGCAGAATGTGTATTAGGGCTGAAAACCGGCCGTATATCAACTTCAACGATCTGTGGTTGTTACTAGTTTTTCTAGTGCCAGAATATCCCCATACCATCGTCAATCTAATGTTTTTATGAATTAATTTATAGAATCGACTTGTCTCCGTCTGTGGTTGTTCCCAATTCGCAATCTACGGCTCTTTGGGCTTCGACTCGTGGACTACGAGAAAAACCGATAGAGTCAAATACAGTCTAGCTGTTGCGCTCATAGCGATCACTTCCGTGTTCCGGAGCTTAGCCAGTCTCGTAAACAGTCAAGTGAACTTACAGTCCGTCAGTGCAGTGAAGTGTGAATAAAATTTGAATTGCCTGAAGATATAGGCTTCAATTCTTAGCATCTTCTGAAAGCCTGGGCCGTGCACTAACATGGAAGAGCCCCCAGACACGGGGCAAATAATCAACGCGGCACTGCAGCCGTGTTATTTTCCAGAAACAGCCTCTTCAGCCCCGATGATGATGCACTTCCAACAAGGTATCCAGCCACAGCCATCTCATCTTCATCCATTAAACTACCCAGGTAACGACGCTGCTTCTGCTCGATCGCAGTATTGAATAATGTAAATTCGGAAGAAAGAACTGTTAAACGGTCTCGCATAGAGGGAAATCCTACTGAGCTACCGAACGAGGAAATGTCCACTGTAACGTTAAACAATCCAGTGAGTGTGCCCCAGGAGTTAGCTTCCATGTCATCAGTGGTGTTTTACCCAACTACGTCAGTCGCAGAATTAGATCATCAATATGATAGCCGTGATCCAACCCAAAAAACATTAAACGAGGGTACGGGCATGGATATCACAAGCATTCCCGTGGATCGTGAAGGGGTTCAAAGTATATTATCGACCGATCGGAACCCTACTAACCAAAATAGTATACCCCAGGTGCCAAGCCCCAACTTAAATTCCAATAAAGACAGAAGTAAGAATAACCGATACAGCCGCACAGACACGGGTCCATACTTCGTCTTTGTAGAAAGTGTGGATAAAAATATTGGCAGACTTCACCCCATGTCAATAGGGAAACTTCTTTATACACATAGCCCAGCACATAAGCATAACATCATCAATATCATAGCGGCCGGGAGATATAGGTTAAAAATCGAAACCAATTCAGCAGACTCTGCTAACTTGTTGGTTCAATCTACAGTTTTCAAGGATAGAAACCTAGAAGCATTCATTCCAAATTTTTTAATAAACAAACAAGGTATTATCAGGGACGTAGACACCTCCCTGTCAGAAGAAGAAATCCTACAGGCGATAGAAAGCCCCTATCCAGTTATCGCAGTTAAACGGTTTACCAAGAAGAACTCATACCAAAATAAAGATAGGAGAATACCGATACCAATATGCATGATCACCTTTAGATCACAATCCCTTCCCGACCACATAGCAATCTTTGGAACACGTTGCCCAGTGGAACCTCATGTCCCACAAATTCTCGTCTGTGATAATTGTTTACGTTTAGGCCATCGTACAACTCAATGCCGTAGCACTCCCCGTTGCAATAAGTGCGGAGGCCCACATACTATTGAGACGTGTACCAGCACAGCTGATCCACAATGTGTGCACTGTCACGGTCCTCATTTATCCAATGACAGAATATGTCCTGTAATAGTTCAACAACAAAAAGCACGCGAGATAGCGGCCCATAATAAAGCCTCTCCCACGCCGAACTGGTATCCCACCCATCGTCATACATATTCGCAGGCAGCCAGCGCCGCTCCGCTGTATTACGACGAAAAGCAATTCCCCCCGCTCTCTCCAATGGCAGTACAGCCACTCAGTTTAGCCTCAACAAATGCATTCCAAAACTGTCCTATAATCCCTATCCAACAAAATCAAGAGTCACGTCACCAAAGTAAAGCACTCTCTCCAAACCAACCGAAATATACTACTACTACCGTAGGCCGCAACAAGCAAAGGCCAGCAACCCCAAAAGAACAAAAGTCCCAATACCCTCCTGTTTATCAAAGAATGTATGTACCCCATCATATACCAATAACACCTATCACACAGAATCCCTACCCTCCTCAACCCAAGGATAAGGAAAAGTCCCTCTCACCCGAAAAAGTAGCACTCATAGAGAAGATATTGCAAATGGTTATGAAGATGATGCAAGAATTTCCAGTAGCCTCATCTGATACTTCCCAACTCGACCCATTTCGTCACCTTCTTACCAACCTAGCAGGAATAAATTAAAGAACCGAATAATCTCTCTAAAACTAGTTAATTGTAAGGATTATACTCATTGTAATGTCGGAAAAAAACAACTATAAGGAACTAACAATAATGTATATTTCACTGTATCATTTGTAATTATGTCTGAGCAAGTTTAATTAAACATAATGTGTCAAACCCCTTTAGGGGATAAACAAAAATGTTCCTTTCTGATTAATCAGTTTACCTTGTTCTATCCTTTATATTTTACTAATCATGTCAAGTCTTGCCCTCTTACCTATATGTAAAATGTTTATATATGTATGTACAATTGGATGATGGTTGTATAGTGCTTAGGCGCTTAAAGCCAAATAAAAAAATAAAAAAATAGAGTCAAATGGAATTTCTTTTCTTTGCGTTGTTCATAATCATGCAGATACATTACGACCTTACGCCTCGTCGACGCCGATGTCATTGGAGGTGGTAAAGGACGGGGGGCAAGAAAAAAGGATTTTGGCCATGGCCTTTTGAAGGAGCCATCCCGGAATTCACGTAGAGTGTTTTCAGAAAACCATGGATAGCCGAATCTGGATGGCCGGACGAGGATTCAGACACAAGTCCTCCAGAGTGTGAAGCCAGAGCGTTACCGCTCACTCACCACGCTCTCTCCGGCTTTTCCATTCTCTTGAAGGTAATCTGATTGTTTATTGTCGAGAGATATTTCGGAGAGCATGGAAACGCCATTCGTAATTTTGAAACGGTGCTAATTATTTCAGTGACAATTAATAATTTAGAGAAAATTATTATAAGATCCTAATATAGATTGATAGCATTGCAGTCATTTCAGTTGTATACACTGCAGCTGCGTTTCGTAACTCATATAGTCCGAGTGATATCTTTTGTGCATCAAATGAAACCCAGCCCACCAGTTCATTTATTTTTGAGCCGTAGTTGTTTGTCAAACGAGCTGTCTTTTCTCGTATTATTCTTTCCTTGTGGCATGCGGAAGTTAAATACGCCTTTACATGGAACCCACCGGCGTAATATTTTGAATATCCCTCTCATGACAGATTCATGGAACCTGGTCAACTCCCGGTACGCTAGTACTAGTGCAAGTAATTTATTTATTTATTTTATCCAGAAGTTTTCTTAATATGCTGAATGTAAATGAACGTTGCTGGTAATTTTAAATGATTTGCACATAGCTAAAAAAAAAAAAAAAAAAGAGACGTGTCTAGTAGACTTTGGTTTCCTGTAGAAGCAATGAAAGATATCTGCTTCATTCTACTTACCAAATGCAGTAACAGTGTGCACAACAAAAATAATGGCCACAATCATGGCGCTAAAATATGTCGTTTATCTGCAATCACATTTTATAACAATCGACTCACTTTGTACCAACACAGAAATATAGATATTAGGCATTGATAATGAAAGAAAGGGATATTAGTAGAATCTAGGTCATGAAATTTTAGAGGAGTAGCATTGGAGCCACTTAAGTTGTTATGCTCCAAAATGAGCAGTAAATGAGGAACCTAGACATAACAGAAAGAAACAGACTCCAGTGGTATGGACACATAAGGAACATAAAAGAAGAAAGAGACCGAGCGTGATGGGTGAGCGGTTAACGCTCTGGGCTCGCATTAGGGAGGACGCAGGTTCGAACCCCCGTCCAGTCATCCTGATTTGGGTTTTCCATGGTTTCCCCAAATCACTCCAGGCGAATGCTTCCTTCAAAAGGGCATGGTCGAATTCCTTCCATTTCCTTGTCCCCGGTCCCACGCCGCCTCTAATGACCTCGACGTCGACGAGGCGTAAATACATAAGAAAAAAGAAGAAGAAATAGTCGAAAACTAAATGTGTCATTAGAATTTGGAAGGTAACAGGGGTTGAAAGCGACCAACATATAATTGTATCAAGAAACTATTTCAGAAAAAGTGGACACGACAGAGTAATAAATTGAGCAACTCTGGAAGAGGCGGGATTTTGAAATGGTGAATGAAGGTTGAGAGGATTGCTTTCCAGTCAGATTCAGCCAGAGAATGGAATATTTTAGAAATAATGATAATTGTAAATTAATTATCATGAACATCTAATTACTTTCAGCAGATTCTGGAACGTTTTAACATTCGACTAAGATTCGTGGAATCTGAGAAGCATTTGCTTTGAAGACAACACATTCTTCTGGACCAGATGAAAAAATTTTCTACTAAAAAATGTCTACCGATTTTCGGATTTGCACAAGTAAGTTAGTTTCATACGTCTTGGTTACTGAGATACGAGGGGTACCCAAAAATAATCGGAGTAGCATTGACGTGGGCGGAGCTTGTGTAGTACGCGTTTCTGCCGCTAGGCGTTTATAGCGCAACTCAGGGTCAGTTCAGTACCACCTGTGTTGGTGTTTTTTTTTTTTTTTTGGTTGCTTGCACTGTTTTGTTATTGTTTCGTTTTTGATGATGGCAACTTTAAGCTAACAACGTGCAGCTGTGAAATTTTGTTTTCTACTCAGTAAAAATGCTGTTGAAATTTTTTTAATATTGAAAACGGCTTACAGAGATGGCGCTATTGGAAAAACTCAAGTGAACGAGTGGTACGCACTATTTAAAAATGGCGACATGTCGACTGATAAAAAAACTCGTTCTGGACGTCCATCAAATGCCCGAATCGATAAAAATGTTGAAAAAATTCTAGAGCTTGTGCTCTCAGACCGTCGACAGACAATTGATCAACTGTCAGAAATTAGTGAGTTATCTTGGAGCTCGGTTCAGCGGATTTTAACCGAAGATTTGAGAATGAAAAGGGTTGCTGCCAAGTTTGTTCCTCGGGCTCTGATTGACAATCAAAAAGTACCTCGAGTTGAAACATGTCGTGCTTTGAAACAACAGCTTGAAATTGATCCAAATTTTCTGTCAAAGGTCATTACTGGTGATCCAGAAACAAAGCAAACGTCAAGCAAATGTAAGACGTCATTGTCACCCCATCCAATTTTTTTTTGACAAATCAAACATCAAAATAATGCTAATTTGCTTTTTTGATGCCGAGGGCGTAGCTCATTCAGAGTTCGTTTCCCCACATCAGACGGTCAATGAAATCTTTTATTTGGAAGTTTTAAGAAGATTACGCAACAGTGTTCGTCAAAAAAGACCCGATTTGTGGCAGACAGGAGACTGGTTCTTCCACCACGACAATGCACCCTCACACCCAGCTGTCTCTGTTAGGCAGTTTCTTGCTAAAAATGGTATGGTTCCGCTGCCCCAAGCACTTTACTCGCCTGTCCTGGCTCCGTGCGTCTTTCGGCAACATTGAGGAGGCAAAAAAAAAAAAAAAAAAAAAAAAAAAAAAAAAAAAAAAAAAAAACGATGGAGGAGCTGTCAGTTATTACTAAAGATGTCTACAGAAAATGTTTCCAATAGTGGAAGCATCAGTGGCACAAATTATTAGTTGTAATAGAGAATTTTTTGAATGGGATAAGGTTGTTTCGTAAAAAAAATTGAAAATATAAAGCTTTTAAAAAATAATTCCGGTTCTTTATTGGGTAACCTTTCGTACTCAGTTCTGCGCTATGGTCCCAGTAGTTGGAGTACTTTGCTGGTCTAGCTGGAAGCGCTGCTGCCTCCAGTGGAGACTTGGTGTCCACGCGCTATCAGGCGAGCGGGCGACCTGGTATAAAGGCGGAAATCAATGTGGCGAGACGGCGCGAGTTCGGAGTCTCAACTGGACCAGTGCCACCTCACCACACTGCTGCCCACATTCTAAGCCACGCATCGGACGGTGGTCTCTGTAATGTAAAACTACACACTGTCACAAAGTTGACAGTGGTTTGTGTCCATTTTTATCTGCGTGTTTGACTAATGCGATCTTAGTACCTGGTCGACTAAACTCACTCGATATTAATAATTTAGGCAATTCAATCTTAACGTGAAACTTCCTGTGACAAGAATACTTTTAGCTCGCTTTTTAGCAGACTCCTTGCTCCAAAATTCCTCTGCTAGCTCATCCACCCATGGTAGTTCCTCTCTTTATTTCTTAAAATATCTCGAGAAAATGATTCACCATTTTTCGAGACAAAGAAGAGGGGGATATGTGAAGCAACAGATTACATCTCGGTAATTAATAGACTTGATTTAATACGAGAATTTCAGCGTCCATTGAGAAATAAAGAGAGGAGCTAACATCGTGAGACGAGTTAGTAGAAGGACCTTGAAGTAAGAACTTCGTGCGATAGAGAACTAATGCCACTTACTGCATATCCACACCTTTAAAAGTACACGCCATCAAACTCAAACGTTTGCTCTTACACTTTGTGCACCGTAACAGCAAGTAAACATGTACACTGTCAACTCTTCTTTAAAATGTCATTACTGCGTGATTAAGCGTCATGAAAATTAAATTTAAGAATGCGTATATTACTGCTTTTGTTATAATTTTTAGTTACTGGAAGGATTGCTATTTATGCGATTACAGGCACCGGAAAATGCTGTGGTGGTAGCACTGCTATCACTCTAGATTAGGAGCTGATATTGTACACAAATGTTTAGTAGATGGTGCTACTTCACAAAAGTGTACACGAAAGCAAAAAACTACGCACTGCAGAAATGATTTAATATGAAAGTTACCATTACAGCAGACATTCTCTTGTTTTAATTTTATTTTTTGTATACATTAACCATCATTTGTCACTTAAGATTACTATTAGACTTGATCTTTGCTAGATAATTTATTTCGAAAAATATAAACGTTATGTAGGCCTCTGAATGAATTTCCCCGACTATGAGATCGATTTTTAGACCAAAAAAATTTCAGTCTTTAGAACAAGACTTGATCATTTAATAATAAAGGAAACAAGAAGTGCTGAATACAACTTCCATTGACAAGTGGTTAAACTTCTCTAAGATGTCGCTTTGTCATTTTGAAAAATAAGAATGTAATAAATGCCTTGACATTCTCTATTTTATTATTATTATTATTATTATTATTATTTGTATACATTAACCTTCATTTGTCACTTAAGATTACCATTAGACTTTATCTTTGATAGATCATTTATTTCGAAAAATATAAACGTAATATAGGGCTCAGAATGAATTTCCCCGACTATGAGACCCTCACAGATCGATTTTCAATTTCAATCGTTAGAACAAGACTTGATCATTTAACAATATAGGATACAAGAATTGCTGAATACAACTTCCGTTAACAAGTGGTTCAACATCTCTCAGATGTCGCTTTGTCATTCTGAAAAATAAGAATATAATAAATGCCTTGACAATGAATTTTCCTGTAGATGAGATCGATTACTAGACCAAAAAAACTTCTAATCAATTTTTCATCAAAATGTTGGAGACATTTTCGAGAACGACAGAATATATGCAAGAACTGCTCGTTTAATAGAGAAAGATTGTTCTTGCTTCTTTCGTCAGCGGTTATTTTACTTCTTCTATATCTGATGCCATTTATACATCTTCTCTGCTTTTGTCTTGATTTTCTTCGTATTTATCGCTATTTCCTTTATACCATAAGAGAAAGCTGATGATAAAATATAATGCTGTAATAAGGCTGTAATAAGTTAACGCGGCTGTGAAGTGATTAGGGACTTTGAGCCGTGCTGTATTTGGCAGTAATGCTGGCCGCCCTGTGTCGTATGTCAGGCTTAGCCGTGATCACGCGGACTAATGCGTCACCGGGGAGGAACAGCCGCAGGGATTGGTGCAGCCGAAATGTGCCTCCGTCTCTCCACCGCTCTCAAGCTATCCTTCATCGCATTCTGCTCTCAGCTAACGTCTTCAGTTCCCCTTTACAACCTACCTCCTTAATTCCTAGCATTACTTATTCTAATACTGCTCTTCCTTTGCAGTTTTGAACTTGAACTATTCGTTCTGGTAACAGAATAACAGTTCGTCTTACATGTGACCTACTACTGCAATTTGTATTCTTCCGACATTTTTCTGCAAACTACTTTCCTGATCTATGATTTATAGAAATTTATAGTTTCACACTTAATGATTCAACTTAATTTTCAAGATTGTAGCACTACTTTTCCAATACTTCGTCTTTCCTCTCTTCTAGTACACCGAATTTATTTTCATGTGAGTGCTTAGGTTACTACATTAAGGATTTTATGTCTTTTTTTTTCAGATCGATAACTGATGCAGAAAGTTACACCCACAAACTAAAATTTTCTTTCCATTGTTAATTTTCTTCTTCGTCCGACGATTATAAGAAGAGAGGTCTTCTATGAAATTTGTTTCTTCTTTGGTAGTGTACCATTATTATATTTATTTACTATTTTTCAAATTTTTGTGTTGTTTATTTTTAATCCACTTTATGATTCGCGTATTTTGTTTTTACTAATTAGTAAAAAAGTTTTAAAAAACTATAATTTGTGAATGAAACGTAGAGGCATTAGTCCAAATTTCTATTTTCATATTTCAACTGAGTAACCTAAGTCAGTCCCAACTTAATCTTCTATTTTTATTAAATTCACCAGTTTCTAAGTACGTACTTCGACTGATACGGTGAGAAACCATATTGAATCAATCGGTTTCCGAGCTGATATGGTATTGAATATCTTAAGTGGATAGATGAAGTAGGAAATGAATATTTTCTGAAAATCATGGGCGAGTAAATGAAAAAACAAGTTGTGATTATTTGTGTTCCCATGTAAGACAAACTTGACTGTTTAAATTCTTAATTGATAGCAGTCTAACGCAAAAAAAAAAAAAAAAAAAAAAAAAAAAAAAAAAAAAAAAAATCATTGAGATTTACGTCATCTTGGCGTCTAGGTTATTATAGATGGGAGAGGATTTGAAGCAAGGTGAAACGAATTTGGTTTGAAGAAACCATACCGACCATCCGCCTGGAGTGATTTCGGGGAACCATGGAAAATGGAATTTGGGATGGGATGGCCGACGACCGAATCTCCGTGCTCCCCAATGTCAAGTCAGATAGTCATCCGCTAAGCCGTTGATTTTAGCGGCACGGAACAAATACCTGAGATGTAGATGTATGTTGATAAGGGTCGGAGCATTCGATTAAACTTGTCGAGAGTGGGGGAAGGGGAGTGAATAATTCCGATAGCTAGCTTTTTTAATTGTTAAAGAATTTTGGTTCAACAAAATATTTGTTTCTGTACTTTGGGCGCCAAACATTAATGGTTTGATTCGCTTTGTTTAATGAGAATGATGGGTAGTTCGTCGTTGTGACATCTTGTAATGCAGGCATTTTCCGGTGGTAAAACGTCGAGTGACATACGTCACCACGCGGTCAAAGTTGTCCGTGTGTTACAAAACCACAGCGTGTGCCGAATAAATTACTCCAATACCAGATATTAGCCTCGTTAGTTTCAAATTATGTGCGGTGGTAATAATTCAGCAAATTTGTGGCTATATCTCGATCGAGAATGGTACCAAACGCTAGTTTGGCGGTTTACGATACATATGGCTGCGCTGTTAAGCGTAAGTCCAACTCTTAGCAGAGTCCGACCGGGAGCAGAACTGTACGTGACGCTTGGCGTGGAGTTGGTGGTTCCAATCTCGTTGCCTGAAGAACTTTTTACCACCCAGTACCAACGCAGGAGAAGCATGGAGCATCATTCGTAATTATCAGGTAACGAGGCAAAGGGAACGGTTAAAACCCAAACCTCTCCTTAGTTTACTCGGAGTGAGGGCATGAGACAGTTTTTTCGCTGAAGGAATCATACAGCAATAAATCATTTGGTGCCTTTCGGAAGAGCAGGTCTGATGAGTCAGTGTCGTTTTTTACCCTTTTAGCCTTATTCTCAGCGTGAATAGGACGTTACATATAGCACGAGCAACCGTCACAGTCAGAATACCACTTAATAATTATATATAATAAATGGCCAGTTTCATCACGATGTTTGTCACATAGTTCGGCCATGTTCGACTAGCCGGTGATGCCTGACTATGTTTTCACTCTATTCTTTGCCCTTATATGTCGCTGTTATCTAACATCAATATGCATCACGAAATATTTTTTGTTGATAATAATAGAAATTAAATATACAAAATAACTAATCGTTTTTCTTTGTTTTTGAAATTATACTTTCTTTAGAAACTTTTACAAAATGAAATTTTTATAAAAAGACCAAGACTGTTGTGTATTAAGATATTTTTCTTGTTCCACTAACCGAGCAGAAACTGTGTTGCGACACAATATTTCGGCGATCATAACTCTGTCGCCATCTTCAAGCACTGAAGCTGCGCGACATCAGCGTTCCGAGATTTGCACACCACGGGGCGCTGAAACAACTACTAGGGGACGGTCCAACAACGCACCATTTTGACAGGCTATAAAGTTCCGGCGTGGTCAGCACTTTACTTGAACAAAAATATAAAATTAATACCAAATTTTCTGTTTTCAAGGTAACACTAATTTTCCTACTCTTCTTTAACACCGATCATTCCCTTCTCCGCACCTCACTACCAAACTCTACCTACGACCGTAACAACATTCCTAATGACTTCTGGGGTTTAGGTTTTTCAATAGCAGCAAATGAATCCCACAGATATTATTAATGGTCGACAGTCTTTTAAACCAGTTATAACAATATTGTGATAGGCAACGGAAAACCACCGCCTTTCCACAGAGTGTTTAATTTGGAGAGATGAATGATCCATAGAAATCGTCCACGCATGTGAGACCATACAGCACACGCACTTTCATTATAAACACGGCCAGTGAAAAAGCTAAACGAATTTGACAGCTGTGAAGAATGTGGAATAAAACCATGAAAGCGCCATTATGTTTCCATAATGCAATGACCTTAACATATTTCTGGTGTTGTGGTATGTCAGACTGTAGTCATTTGGTGTAAAATTTAAGCTTAGGCAGCGAACTCCGTAGCATTCCAACGACGCATTACGTTGCCGCTCACACTGATGGTGTAACCGTTCAGCTCCACTCAAATATAGAATAGCTACATCACCACGGAATTCACTACAAATGAAGATCAGTTCTAATAAAATAATATTAAAATGTGGTAAAGAAATATCAAAATAAAAACATTCGCTTATTTTGCCTCAACTTATCACTAAATTATCGCATTTCTTATTGTGTGTCTTTTTTTTAGATTTTAATAGCTTTGAGAAATCCCGTTTCTCTCGACTGAATTCTACTTCAGCTCTTCACTGCCAGGATACAGTATGCTTCCCAGTTAAACGGTGGCGTAACTATACCGTTGAGACCCGTGAAAAATTCATCGAATGGAGCCCCCCCCCCTCAGCGCCCGATCTAGGAGGAGAGGGGAGAAAACTGGGGCATGGGCGACCTTTTTCTTTAACTGCTGCCCTGGGTGGCGACAATAGGGGGAAGCTTTTTGGAGAGGTCTAGAGCCGGGGGACCCCTCCGCCTGGGAGCCTGTGTCATTTTGCCCGTCCTGCCACCTTATTGTTACGCCACTGCAGTTTAATAATCTCTCCAACCTGCACCCTAATCCAATCCTGCGTGGTCAAGACACATGTGTCCACCGGTGCACTGCAAGAAGGACGTAATAAGATTTACGTGATATCGTGTATTTGTAGTGTTGACTAGTTTTCGCTGGTGTGGTTGCAGATCACTGTGTGAACAGTGTGTTTTCCACTTGTTCCAGATGGCCGACACCCCCGTCGCGCGCGGCCAGAGGAGACTGGGGACTCGTCCTCCAGTGAGGAGGTTGACGACGACGGGCGGGTGTACAAGAACCCGAGGAACTCTCCGTCTCCGAACTGCCCCCGGGACGAGGAGCGGGCAGCGCTCAGGGTGAGTAAGAAGCAGCCCTGCGACTGCCAGGTTGGGGCGGCAATGAGTAAACAAGATCGCACACGTGTTCTCAGCAAGCACAAGAAGATGGCAAGAAACATATTCCCGTAGATAGGTCCTCGGTTCGTCCATGTCTCTTTTCTTCATCTCTGTCAAATCCTCTTCTGCAGAAGTGCCAGGATTGCTGTAAGCGGTGAGTCGCCGAGGCAAATCACGCAGTGAGACTAACTTTCGTAATCAACATTTATACAGGTACAAGTTCATCCGTAAATGATGAAGAAATATGAAAACTTTATACCAACCGAGTTTTGTTCAAGTCTGTTAAGTACCTGACTGCATTATGTGTCAAAGCAAGAGATAATTTATCGTCACAGTCCTCTCTTCCATTCAACGAATCACTCCCAATTCTTCGCTAAATGTGCAGGAAGGTCGCATCGCCAATGATGTGTTCGTTGTATTATGTCTTCACTCTCTTCATCGACTTTGTGTGCTCAAAAGGTCCCAGCCCAGCACATTTGTCACATTTCTACGTGTTTTTTACTGAATACTCACCTTTAAATCTCCAAATACTTAATTTAATACCTATAATGTGATCCTCCACTATCCCATCATACACAAGAAAGTTTTCATAGGGTTCATAGCCGAATTCAGTTATTTATCAGATTCATCTATTCCTTATGATCTGTAATTGATGCAGGGTTTTAAAACCTTCCACTGTCACCTTAAGGGGCTCCGGTAGAATGGAAAATGATGATTTTTTTTCATTTTCGTTTTTTTTTTTTTTTTTTTTTTGCCAATTATTGATTTTTGGAATGTCCTCGTCAATTTGGTGTATAATGCATGCATATTTGTAACGTAGAAATGCTTTAAAAATTGCTGTGTTGGCGTGGCAGTCTCCGCAGCGTCAAAATGCAAGGGGTGAAAAGGATTTTTGAGAGGTCAGCAGCTGATGGGGTACAGTATATAAATTACCTGGGGGATGGAGATTCAAAGGCATTCAATGCAATTGAAGAGCTGAAACCTTATGGACGGACCAGATTTGACAATAAATAAGCTAGAATGTATTGAACATGTGCAAAACAGAATGGGTACCCGATTGCGATACTTGGTATCAGTATGGAGGAGTAAAAAGATGGATGATGGTAAAGGGTTGCTGGGGAAGAACAGACTTACAGAAGGCATGATTAACAAATTACAAAAGTATTATGGAATGGCCATTAGACATAGCAACAACATTGTCGAAGAAATGTAACGATCTGTTTGGGCTGTCTTATTGCATGTTGCTTCAACTGATTCTGGTTGAGGAACTTAAACCTATATTCAGGGATCTATCTGATTTACAGCTACTGATGAAGTGTTTACATGGTCGTACCCAAAATCCAAATGAGTACATCAACAGTGTTATTTGGTCAAGAATTCCAAAAACTGTTTTTGTATCAATTAATGTTCTTCATTTTGGTGTTTATGACGCTGTAATTACTTTTAACAATGGCAATTTGTCAAGGTGTGAGGCATTGAAGAAACTGAGTATTAGTGTTGGGTATCACTCCATACGAGCTATGTACAGGCTTGACCAGGAAAGAGTTATTCCGTCAGAGAAAGCATTGAGGGAAGTGGAAGAAAAGCACGAGAGAAGAGAAGAAGACTAAAGAGAAGGCTGCAAGAATGCTATCAGGACGATCCAGATCACCCTAGTTATGGTTCTGAAATGCACTGAAACTTTGACTGCATTTTTCCGTAAGTTTACTTTTTGATAGCTTTGGTGTACCTTTTCTTGGAAACTACCAGCAAGAACTTCCTGAAACTTTTACAGCCTTGAAAGTATGTTTCTGTGAGTATTGTAACACAGGGATATTGTATTATACCTTATAGTTTGAAAATTATTGACTGGACAACACCTCCAAAAGTGCAAAAAAAATTGTAATATTTAAAAAAAATTTTTTTTGCCGAAACAACCGGAACTTTGAGATATCCCTGTGTTAAAGTATTGGAAAACCATCATAGATTCGCCCTGTTTTGTTTCAGATATGTATTACAATTAGTTTTTGAGAAAAGATACAATGAAGTTCGCAAGAAATACAAGGGAAAGATACACCCTACCGGAGCCCCTTAAAAATGTATCCTGCACAGTGGATGTCATTATCAAATGATGCTTCAAGATGTTATCGTTTTGTATCTACCATAAAGTATTTCCCCTCCATAGTATTATTATTATTATTATTATTACATCTTTATCGATCCTTATTTCAGGATGTAGCCTCTTTAAGACAAATGAGCTATATATAACAATTTAATTCTACATAGTTTTGTTGTAGTTCCTTCAGGCTGATCGATCTTGAGCAGCTCTCTTCCAGTTCACGCCTGTAACTCGACGTATGTCCCTATCCCAGCAATCCAGGGGTCTTCGTCTTGCTCTTTTCAGGTTCCTTGGTATCCAACCCAATACTGCCGTAGTCCATCTGTCATCTCTTTTACGAGCAATATGACCAGCCCATTGCCATTTTTGGGCCATGACTCGTTTTAATGTATGATGGGCGACATTATTGGAAAACAATCATCCATAGTATAATCTTACCAAATCAGTCTTCATTGTTCAAAATCTGTACTTTCTAAGCTTACTGTTTTTCAGCATTTACCTTCATCCCCACTCTATATACTATTCAGATCCCAATGCAGCTGCTCACAGTCCTCTTTCGTTGTAATCCTGTTGTGACGAATAATCAGCAAACGACCTGACTACCGATTGTAAACTAACAACAGAATCGTTTGGAATCGTAAGCAGCAATATTCTCGATACAGTACACTGTAGAGCTACCGCTTTCCATTCCACTTCCTACTATACATTTTATACCCTCGCTCTCTGCCTTGTGGTTTCACTGATCGTACAGAGAAAGGAACCTTCTGGTTACTAAACATGTGCCGAGCTTGATTTTGATCGATTTCTTCTTATTTTGCAATTCTGTGTCATAATATATGCTGAGTATTGTTATTTATCCATTTCTCCTTACCACATTCAATCTTGCTTGTGTAACATTTCTTTTCCTTTAATCTTTTTCGTTCTTTTCGTCTCGGAAGAAGTGTATTCTAAGTTATCCGACAGTTTTGTTTGGATTAACAAGTCAGCTAACAGTGTTTAGTGTCATCAGCTCGAAACGAGTTTACAGTTTCTGGCTCTGAGCGAGAGCAAAGTTTCTACGCGCCTCGCTGGCTGGACGTGTGGCGTCGACTACTTGCCGCCGCGCCGGATCAAAGCGGATAAACCGCTCACCCAGAATCCGGTTAGCTGCCGGCGCTGGGCTGCCGCTGTAATCCCTTAACAAGGCGGACTGATGGCCTCAATTGCACTACCTCCAAATCATCAGAGTTACCCAAGAAGAGATGGCTCTAAAACCCTCTGAGTGACATGATTCTTTAAATTTTCTTCCATACTGGGGAGCACGCCGGAAATTCCGATGAAAAATCCGGGGACGTGGTAAATGTTTGGCATTGCTGCTCCGAATCTATAACTTACATTCAAAATCCAGCAGTAGCATTTGATAGCCAAACGATTAAAAGAACTTTTACACTCAGAGAGGTTTGTTTCCTTGTGGTAGACTGAATTGCCATTTTTTGTTTTTTTACCACGTTTCGAAAATTCTAATTCAGGCATATAGCTTATTGTCATCTCAGTCGATTTTCCAAGTAAAATATCAGTATCAGGTAGTTCAACTGAAGCTGAAACTGAAAAACTTTACAGTAGAGTGTGATTTACTCTTGTGTGCTCAATTTTCTGTGCGCAGAATGTATATTAAATTGAATTCGCATTTTAAAAAAAAATCAATAACAATTCTTTAAATGAAGCTTATTAGTCGTCAAATGTTATCTATATAAATATATAAAACAAAAAAAGAAAAAATTCAGCTGAAAAAAAATGAGGTGGAGCACAGATCAATTTTTATTCGAGATCCATTAATATTATCTAAAGAAAAAAAAAATCCTTCATGGGGGCTCAGACGATATGTGGCTGTGAGACAGGCGAAGAAATTTGTTAAGAGTTCCATCTACAAAATGTCGACCTTTACTACTTAAAAAGCCAGGCTGGTATACAGAAATCGTCTATTGCAGGAAAAGCGTTTCTCCAGGAATTAACTGACATCCATAAAACTTCATGCCGGCGAGTTAACCAAAGACAGTAGGCAAATTACGACGATTTCATTCAGTTGAATTTAGTTTGTTACTATTAACGAATATTTAATACGATCTTCTCAAATCAAGTCTCAATCGATACGCCCTTTTAATCGAAAAACCTCCATAAAATATATGCGGAATTGCCGCTGCACAAGCAAATCGAATTTATTTAGAAGTCGAAAGGGTGAGAGAGAGAAATGAATTTGCACATTTTCATTGTGTGTGAAGACTGAAGATGCGGTAACCCTTGAGCCTGGCATTCGGGATTATGCAGGTTCAAATCGCCATCCAGCCATACAGATTTGATTTTTCCATCGTTTCCCAAAATCACTCTAAGACGGTTCCTTCAAAAAAAGACCATTTCCGAATTTCTCCTCGTTCCTTGCCGCCAGTATTTTCTAGTCCCTAATGACCCCAACAAGGCGTTCAGCAAAAAAGAGCAAAATATAAATAAATTCATAACATTACGTTTTAAATTATTGCATTTCTTTAGATGAGTTTCCTGAAACATGGGAACTGAGAAATTCATTTTTATTATAAACTAGCATTTGCCTGTTGCTTTGGCCGGGCGGTTTGTGGATGAGCGAAAGAACAGCATAACTTTCCTATTTCCGAGTAGCATTAACCCAGAGCAGGAATAAAAGCATAATTTTTTTCTAGATGCTTCTAATTTTAAGGGATTTACCATTTCTCTTAAAGGACTGATTTACATTTTTCATATATTTTAAAGTAATACAGTTCGCTATTGTGAAGACTACAAAATTAGGTTAGGATTTTGATGGAGTATAGCATCTTAGTAACACAGATAAAAAAAATCACATTTTAGTTAAATCATGCCTGCCATTTATCCCCGTTTTTTTCTGGAGCAGTTTGAGTAAAAAAAATTCTGTCATCAGAAGTAAACGAATACGAACGTACGAAATTAGCGTAGCATGTTTTAAGTCAAATCCGAAAGTTTCCAATAGTTAAAATTACATCGAAGTGACTCAAACAACGTATTACTATTGTGGATTATTCAGTTTCACAATTTCATGAATTTGAAACCGAAAATAAAAATCATAGTTTCGTAAAGTTGAAATATTTTTTTTCTAATCTAAACAACACATAGTGCCATAAGAAATAATTTGTGTTTAGATTGTTTATCTTGGATGTTGTGTGCAAACTCTGGCCGCGATTGTTTTAAGAATCTTTGGTGTGCATATACTGATGTTAAGCAGGTATCAATAGTTCCCGTTCCGGTGTTCGTTTTCATAGAATCATAAGTCATACAGCATATTTTAAGCTTATCTATAAGCTTTGAAGCTGTGAAATCCCAATTAAAATTGGTCTGATAGTTTTTGCGTTATACCATTTCAAACAAACTGACCGACACAGTCGGCTACAGATTTATCTATGAGATAATGCGTTGTTCAATAGTATTGTGAAATAAATTGGCTTTATTTCAGCGTCTAAAGAATGTGTGACGTTTAACTAAAGATAAATTCGGGATTCGTTAAAATCGTTTTCACTGAGCTGAACAAATTCAATTTATTCTGCTCGTCAGAGAATTAATAGCGGCACATTCACAGTGCACAGACGATAAGTGGCAGATGCTTGTGCAATTGACAGAACTGTGTTGCACGCGAGATATTTTTCATGCTTCACGGAGCGTACGAAACATCACTACAAAAGATAATTACCACTCGGCGATGAATACTATCAAACGATAATCAAAAACAGAAGAGATGACTTGAATAGGTAAATCAGTGGGCAAACAACGCACAGAATGCAAATTTCAACAGCGCCTTCTTCTATTGGGTGTCGTTTTAAGTCGGTGATTCAGAGCTCAAATGGGATGTTGTATTATTTAGGATATTATTTTGGACAAAATGTGGGTGTATTTCTCCGGAAGCTATCTGGCATAAAAAACAAAACATAAATAAAACAAGCTATGCTAAAGATTAGGGTTAGGACTTTCAAGTATTCCTACAGTGACTTCGAATCGAACAAGACATTTGTAGGTTCACAGTTAGAGACCCAAAGATTGAGATACCCACCATCGCTTGACATAAAAGTAGAATCGGAAATTCCAGCAGATGATAATGAACAAAAATCACAAACATTTTTTTAAAAATATTACAAAAACATAAGGAACGTGCACTATTCATTAGTAAAATTAAATATTAAGAAGGGTTGGGTTCGAATTTAAATAAAAGAAGCAAATTTTGGGGGTGGTAGCACTGTATAATGCAACAATACAACATTCAGCAACCATCGTCCAGTCTTATATGTTTGATACGTACAGATGAAGTGGAAATGTTTCCAAGACTGTACTATCTCTTATTACAAAAGGAAAATGTGAATGCATCATAAATTTCTTTCAAGACTTAAAGAAGACGTGTGAACGTGTGAGAAAGCAGATTACCTTAGCATATGATTTCAAAACAAATCTTGTAAGGTTAGCCAACTATTCCTGTTACCTTAGACCGTATACAGATTAAGGCTATTCCCTGTGCTCGTTGTCGAGCCTTGTATGGCATGTTGGTTGGGCCATTGACAAACGGAAGTAGTTCTCTGTCGACCTGTATAGATCATCAGGCACCTGAAAATAGCTATAGAACACGGAGTCAATACGTTTTTGTTCGATAAAATTCGGTGGTATATCCGCAATGATGTCTTAGAACATTGAATTCAGTTTTGCGAAAAAACGTTGTCAGAAATTCACTTGTTAAATGTCGAGGTTGTGCCGTCTGATGGCCAAAGAGGGAGTTGGATCAGTCGATAAACACGGCTAGCCATTGCAGTAGTAACATGAAACACGTCGTACGTGCTGAAAAGGAGGGAGGCCATGTTGAAAAACTATGTTACGTTGACTAACAGTTTTATTTTATTTCTGAATAGAGTACAATTTTAATTCAAACGCTCTCCATAAAATATCGTTATAGAATGTGTAAAAACGGAAATACGCAACATTAAAAGTCGAAAAAAAGAGCATAAGAGTAAATACAAACAGTAGGAAATAATAAGCATTGATTATTGTTACGAAGAAGGAGATAAATGCGGTATATTAAAATGATAACGAGAATAATTAATTAAGATTTTAGCTTTGTTAACACCTACAATTATTTTTGTTAGAAGGAAAAGGAATTTTACCTTGTGGGCTTTACTATCATGATTTCCTTGGAGACTGTGCAATGTGTATTTCGTCTGCTGAGCTGG